>CM055124.1:203425738-204625738 GCA_029206835.1 Rana muscosa
TTCGGACCCCTCACTTGGCAGTTCTGCCTTGTGTCGGCCAGTTCGGAGCCCCTCACTTGGCAGTTCTGCCTTGTGTCGGCCAGTTCAGAGCCCCTCACCTGGCAGTTCTGCCTTGTGTCGGCCAGTTCGGAGCCCCTCACTTGGCAGTTCTGCCTTGTGTCGGCCAGTTCGGAGCCCCTCACTTGGCAGTTCTGCCTTGTGTCGGCCAGTTCGGAGCCCCTCACTTGGCAGTTCTGCCTTGTGTCGGCCAGTTCGGAGCCCCTCACTTGGCAGTTCTGCCTTGTGTCGGCCAGTTCGGAGCCCCTCACTTGGCAGTTCTGCCTTGTGTCGGCCAGTTCGGAGCCCCTCACTTGGCAGTTCTGCCTTGTGTCGGCCAGTTCGGAGCCCCTCACTTGGCAGTTCTGCCTTGTGTCGGCCAGTTCGGAGCCCCTCACTTGGCAGTTCTGCCTTGTGTCGGCCAGTTCGGAGCCCCTCACTTGGCAGTTCTGCCTTGTGTCGGCCAGTTCGGAGCCCCTCACTTGGCAGTTCTGCCTTGTGTCGGCCAGTTCGGAGCCCCTCACTTGGCAGTTCTGCCTTGTGTCGGCCAGTTCGGAGCCCCTCACCTGGCAGTTCTGCCTTGTGTCGGCCAGTTCGGAGCCCCTCACTTGGCAGTTCTGCCTTGTGTCGGCCAGTTTGGACCCGTGGCTGAAAATTCAGACCCATGACTAGCAGTTCTGACCCTTGCCTTGGTAGACCGTGCAATGGGACTATTCTGTATACCCACCTTACCCTGTGCCAGGAGCCTTTCTGAATTGAGTCCATAGAAACTGATCCACTATATTACGGTTTCTAGTTAAAGGAGTTCCTTTTTCTTCTAATGAAATTTATAACTGATGCATTTTGGATAGAGAGGGGAGGTTTATAACCTCTGTTTGTCTTTTACTGTCTGTCCTCCGGTATGTCCTGGTTTGTCAGTTCCCCTTCAATAGCAATTCTTTCCTCCCGTGCGTCTACAAATCCGGGCACACACTGACCCACTCCTGACCCGATCAATGGAATATCTTGTCGGTGAAAAGGAAGTGGAGTTTAGTTAATATTATACAGGATTCAGTCATGTAGAAAGTTATGTGTTGTATTTACTAATCATCAACAAGTGGAAATTGTGTTTACTGATCACAGAGAAGTGAGATTTTGGAAATCCAGTATTTTTCTTTAACCCCTTCCTGCCCAGCCTCATCCATCCCTTTATTATTGTCGGGGGAAGGATTGGGTGACCACTGATCAGCTGTTATGGTGGTCACCTGATTGGGAGTCGGTCCCGCTGGCTTCTGATTATTAGTAGGAACTCAAAAGTGTCTTTGACAGCTCGGTCCCTATGCTGGGAGCGTGTAGTGAGCACACACTCAGCATAGAAAGCTCTGCCGAATTAAGCCCACCCTCTTTGCCATGGCACATATGCGTTACGTGGGCAGTAGGAGCTTAAAGATTACATTTGTAGTGCAGAGCTGGTTGGTATCCGGAGATCATCTGTTTTGGAGTGTACAGGAGACAACCAAAATCAGCTGAGAGTATTGTATATGTTATGGGTTTTAGTAATTCCACAATATGATCTGTGTATATTGATGTGCCATGTCATACTGTTTTATTGTATACTGTACTCATGTGTGTGGTTGGGTAGCCCAGCCCTAAAAGTGGAACCAAACTTTCTTATCCTTTACAGCAGGGGTCTCCAAACTTTTCAAACAAAAGGGCCACTTTATTGTCCTTCAGACTTTAGGAGGGCCGGATTGTGGCCAGCAGGGGCAGAAAATGTCCCGGACCCAGCTCCAGTGAGAATAAATGTGGCCTCAGCGTTGGTGGACAGTAGGAGGAGGAGTAGAGCCCCTATCAGTAGGGGGAATAGTATCCCATCATTGATATTAGTAGAAGAAATAGTGCCCCTTTTGTTGGTGTCAGTGGAAGGAATAGTGCCTCATATCAGTTGAGGAATAGTGCCCCAAGGGCCACATAAAGGCTAGCAAAGGGCCACATCTGGCACTCGGGTCGCAGTTTGGAGACCCCTGCTTTACAGCCAAGAAAGCTTGGCCTCCGTTTGACCTGCAGTTGCCATGGTGCTGCACATGTGATCAGTTATGACACCGGCCATTTGATGGCTTGACAGATTGGTTGAAAGCACAAGCAACTGTGATAGTTATTCACAGAATGCCTTGAATGTTTCTGTTTTGGGAAACCGTTAAATCGATGGATTTAGTTCTGCTTTAATACAGGGGAAACTACACGGTATTTGCCGCAAGTATGCATTACTAAAGCTGAATGAGGGACGTGGTGGCAGCAGGTGAGTGGATGCCCACTAACAGGCACTGCCATGATGGATCTGAAATGACAGGTGCTCTTCAAATGTAAGGACTTATTCTTGCTGGTAGTTAGAATCTTTATTATTTGCAAACAAAATTAAGGTTTCCTATTTACATAGTCAGGTTGAAAAAAGACACAAGTCCATCCAGTTCAACCATAAAAAAAAAAAAAATTATAATAATATCATACAATCCCATATACAGGCATACCCCACTTTTAAGTACACAATGGGACCAGAGCATGTATGTAAAAGGAAAATGTACTTAAAGTGAAGCAATACCTTTTTTCACTTCTGGGGCGTCAGGGGCTGTAGTGGGGGGGGGGGGTCAGGGAGTGTTTTTCCAAGTAGTGGGGAATCTGAACTATCCATGCACGGATTACTCAGCTTTAGCTTGAGAGCCACTTTACATACACTCACGGGTATGTCCTTACTCGTGTGTGTATGTAAAGGGAGTGTACTTTAAAGTAGGGCTGGGCGATTTTCCCCCCAAAAAAAATCTGCGATTTTTTTATTTATTTTTTTAATAAAAAAACTTGATTTACAATTCGATTCGATTTTTTTTTAAATTATATTAAAGTGCATCAACAAACAAAATTGCAAAGGAAAACACTTTCTCTAACTGCAAAGTCAGTGTACAACAAAGATTGTTAAACATCCAAATTATTAATACTGTATTTGGATTTAGCTAATAAAACAACAAAAAAATCTTGAGGTTACTCTTAGTTGAATTGAACTGTGCCCGTGCTTCACTGTGCCCGTGCTTCACTGTGCCCGTGCGTCAATCACTGTGCCCGTACCTGATGCAGATTTTCATGGTATACGGATTTTACTGCTACACCGGTGGCCATTCCAGTATTCAAAAGCCGCGCCTCCTCCTCGTCTGTGATAGGAGGAACACTCAATTTCCCAGCATTCAGTGTTCCGCCTATCATGGTCATCCTCATAACACAGACGAGGATGAGAGGATGTCCGTGATAGGCTGAATACTGCCTGTTGTGAAATTGAGTGTTCCGCCTATCACAGACGACGAGGACTCGGGAGGCGCGGCATTTGAACACTGCAATGGCCGCCGTCTGTCTGCATGACACGCTGATCAGGTAGGCAGACGGCGGCTGCGGCGAGTAGATGTAATTGGGGTAACGCCGCCCAGTGCCATTCTGGATATGCCCCCTGCAGTCCTGCTACGGAAACTTTGAAGGAAAAAAAAAAAAAAAATCTAAAAAAAATCGATTTTCTTCAAATCTGAATCGATTTGAGCTCAAAACTCGATTCAAGATTAAAATCGATTTTTTTCCCAGCCCTAACTTAAAGCGGGGTATGCCTGTACCCAATTCTATACCCACAGTTGATCCAGAGGAAGGTGAAAAACCCCAGCAGAGCACGATCCAATTTGCTACAGCAGGGGAAAAAATTCCTTCCTGATCCCCGGAGAGGCAATCGGATTTTTCCCGGATCAACTTTACCTATAAAATGTCAGTACCCAGTTATATTATGTACATTTAGGAAAGTATCCAGGCCTTTCTTAAAGCAATCTACTGAGCTGGCCAGAACCACCTCTGGAGGGAGTCTGTTCCACATTTTCACAGCTCTTACTGTGAAGAAACCTTTCCGTATTTGGAGGTGAAATCTCTTTTCCTCTAGGTGTAAAGAGTGCCCCCTTGTCCTTTGTGTTGACCGTAAAGTGAATAACTCAACACCAAGTTCACTATATGGACCCCTCATATATTTGTGTCATATCCCCCCTTATTCTCCTCTTCTCAAGAGTGAATAAATTCAGTTCCTCTAATCTTTCCTCATAGCTGAGCTCCTACATGCCTATTTAGAGTAATAAGCTGTCAGGTTAGTAAAATAGCGATACATAACTAAGCTCCATTTCATGCTGAATAAACTAAATTATTAATGTATCTTAAATAGAAAACTATCTTTAGATAGATAGATATTTACTCCAAAAGCTTCTTCTTCAAATAAATTTGATAAAAATCCCAAAAATCTATTTAAATAAAAATAAATCCAAGTAAAAAAAAAAAAATCATCGATTTCTATCCACCCTGTTTTCCAGGCAGTTGGTGAACACAAAGTGGACCTCTTCCTTTGCAGCTATTAAGAAATATCTGAATGAAAGTTTTTGTGTCTGGGGTTCAGCTTGAACCACTTTAGCCCCGGAAAATTTTACCCCCTTCCTGACCAGAGCACTTTTTACAATTTGGCACTGCGTTGCTTTAACTGACAATTGCGCGATTGTTCGACGCTGTACCCAAACAAAGTTTGCATCCTTTTTTTTTTCCCACAAATAGAGCTTTCTTTTGGTTTTATTTGATCACCTCTGTGGTTTTAATTTTTTGTGCTATAAACAAGAAAAGGGCAACAATTTTGAAAAAAAACAAACCAATGTTTTACTTTTTGCTATAATATCCCCCCAATGTATTTTATTTTTTTAATTTCTTCATCAGTTTAGGCCAATATATATTCTTCTACATGTTTTTGGTAAAAAAAATAAAAAATCGCAATAAGCGTATATTGATTGCTTTGCGCCAAAGTTAGGGCTCTTTCACACGGGGCGGATCCGTGCAGATCCGCCCCGTGAAGCTCCGCTTGCTCAGCGGGGATCGCTCCGTTGATCCCCGCTGAGCCGACGGATGACTGGGCGGTCCCCGCACACTGTGCAGGGACCGCCCTGTCAGAGCGCCGCTCTCCCCTATGGGGAATCGGATGACGACGGACCGTAGAGTCCGTTGTCATCCGATCCGCTCCGCCGACGGAAGGAAAAATAGGGTTTTCCTCCGTCACACTTTGGCGGAGCGGAGCGGATGTCAGCGGACATGTCTCCGCTGACATCCGTGCCTCCATAGGGGTGCATGGAGGATCCGTTTCAGGTCCGCCTAAAAAACTGACAGGCGGACCTGAACGGACCTCCGTGTGAAAGGGGCCTTATAGCGTCTACAAACTATGGAAAAGATTTATGGCATTTTTATTTTTTTAGAATTTTGTTTACTAGTAATGGCGGTGACCTGCGTTTATTTTTAATTTTTTGCGGTACTGCGACATTGCAACAGACAGATCGGAGACTTTTGACACTCTTTTGGGACCATCGGCATTTGTACAGCGATCGGTGCTATAAAAATGCACGGATTACAGGGACACCAACAATGGGGCATTATTCCTCCCACTGACACCAACGATGGGGCTTTATTCCTCCAGCTGACACCAAACGATGGGGGCACTATTCCTCCTCCCTAATACCAATGATGGGACACTATTTCTCCCCCTAATACCTAAGAGGGGATGCTGTGTAGGGCTGCAACTAATGATTATTTTCATAATCGATTAGTTGGGCGATTGTTTCGATTAATCGGTTAATAACCTTAAAAAAAGTGTGGCCATACAACGTCTTCTTTCAAAAAAATAAAAATAAAAAATTAAACGTTTTTTCTAATCGTCAGTGGGGTCAAATCCACATTTGTTTTCAACCACAGTGACGGGGAAGTTTAGAGATAATAGAAAACTTCTTGGTCAAAGGAATTTTCAGACCGTGTATGTGGTTTTCGTTCATTTTAAAACTGAATGTTAAAAGCAAGTGAACATTTTTAAACAACATTCTTTCCCTCAGCGAAGGTATAAAGATTTTTCGTATTAATATAATATTAACAGTAGTGATTATTTGCTCTTTTTGTACTATAAAGGGCTCATTTTCTTTTTTTTAACCCATTATGTTACTGCCCGATTAATCGATTATGAAAATAGTAATCGATTCATTTCATAATCGATTAGTTGTTTCGGCCCTAATGCTGTGTACTCCCACTGACGCAAGGACATTTTCTACTCCGGCTGGCCAGCCACGGCCTGGCCCCCCTAAAGTTTGAAGGACAGAAAACTGCCCCTTTGTTTAGAAGGTTTGGAGACCCCTGCCCTACACCATCCAAAATGGGGGGGGGAAAAAAAGGGAAGAGGTGTTGCCTCTAGTGACACTTTAAGCTGTCGCTAGAGGCAACAGTGGGGACACAAAAATTTTTTGAGCCTGTAAAGCATTGCACAAGTGAACAGCAGATCGCTGGTGCAATGCAGGTCTCCTGCAGACCTGTCAGTTTATCTGTGTGCCTGTACATCCAGTATGGGCAAGCAGATACAATCTGATAGTAATGCCGCGTACACACGATCGTTTTTCACGTCGGTAAAAAATGCAATTTTTTAACTTGGGCATTAAAAACGATCGTGTGTAGGCTCTAGAGCATTTTTAACGACGTGAAAAACGGCCTGAATTTTTTTCTAACCTGCTCTATTTTTTCACATCGTTTTTCATGTAGTTTTTTTTCCCGTCATGAAAAACGGTAGTGTGTATGCTTTTACGAGGGGGAAAAAAAACGCGCATGCTCAGAATCAAGTATGAGACGGGAGCGCTCGTTCTGGTAAAACTAGCGTTCGTAATGGAGATAGCACATTCGTCACGCTGTAACGGACTGAAAAGCACGAGGCTGAAAAGCGCGAATCGCCGCTCAACAAACTTTACTAACATGAAGGGTGGCGCCATTCGAACGGAACTTGCCCTTTATAGTGCCGTCGTACGTGTTGTACGTCACTGCGCTTTGCTCGAGCGGGTTTTTTCATGATCGTGTGTACGCAAGACAGGGTTGAGAGGAAACAAGAAAAAAAACGACGAGAAAAACGTTGGTTTTAAAAATGACATTAAAAACGGACGTGTGTACGCGGCATAAGAATCCATAAGCTACTACACTGTGGTAGTTCATTGAGAACTACAAGCTAACCTCTGCAAAAGATGTTGGGACTTGTAGTTAATTCACACACAGTTCTTGAACACTTTCTATTTTTTAAAACTGCCGCCATTAGGATGAGAAAAATTCGGAAGTGATGTCATGACATGGCTTCTGGGTTACTAGATCCGAAACCCAAACAAAGCAATCGGCTTTGGGGACGTCCCCTCCTGCTATATGTGATAACGGCCGAGCGGTTTCTTAGCCGCATCGGTTGTTATTGGAAAAAAGCCGACCGTCCGCTCTAAAGATTAGTACCGGGGTGATGCCTGTAGCTGCCCGTATCACCCCGGTACAACCACTTGAAGCAATATTGGGAATATCGGTAAGTTTGTTACCGATTCTTCAAAAAAAAGTGGATATCAGTATCGGCCGCGCTGATAAATCGGTTGACACCTAATGTGCTGCTTTTTTTTTTATTGTCCATTGACCAGACACAATTGTATTAATCTCGTTATGCCTGGATCTGAGGACTAGCTGAGCGAATCCTTTGAATGAACGGTTGCAGTATTTGTAGGGCAGCATTAGTGTCTCAGTGTTTGTACCTGATTTTACTTTGCTCTTTGAATGGGTGTTGAGAGAATGTGATGCCTGACTTGTCCTATGTAGAGCCGGAGTCGTTGTAGAACACTTCCAGGATGTGGGCGGCCATCTTAGCGGCCCTTGTACTGTCATGTGTGTTATACAAACAGTGCATTCCTGGTGACATTTAATGAGGTGAAGACGGGTTTCTTCTTTTTGGATGGGTGCAGAGATCGCAGTTCTCTGTTACCTGTTGAAGTTTGGCTTCTCTGGAATACAGCAGGCAGATAATAGATCATTTCTTTGGGAAAGGCAGACTATTATCGGAGATGGCCCTTTTTTCACAGGGTTAGATAAATGAGTCCCAGTGCGTTTGGATTGTTACTGTGCTCTATCAGAGGTGATGCTTCCTATGAATTCAGCAATATTAAAACAAAAATGTTATATGTTGCCGCGTACCCATCTTTTAAAAGAGAAGTTGGGGATGTAAAAAGAAAAAAAAAAAATTTTTTTTTATACTCACCTAGGTGGATGCAACATTGATCTGATGCTGCATCTGTCCTCCCACCGCCTCTGCAGTGAGAACTGAGCTATCAAACACCGCTGGTCGCATGGTTATCCCCCTACTCTCCCCACTCTGAGCAGAGAGCCATGACTGTGTGTCACCAGCTCTCTGCTTTCTCCTCCAGTGCTCACTGGAGAGCTGGGCTGTGGGGGGGTTGGTAGGGGTCAGCTCAGGCTCTCGACAGATCGCCAAGAGGCCGAGCTAGGTGCTGGTCCAGGCATGTGGGAGGATTGTCAAGTTGGAGGCTTTAACAGAAAAGTCCTGAGAGTCCCTATACTGCAATGTTCCTTGTTTTATCAACATGCTGCTTTGATACCAGTAATGCCTCGTACACATGACCAGTTTTTCCGACGGGAAAACTGCTATGAGAGCTTTTGGTCGGGAATCCCGGCCATGTGTATGCTCCATCGCAGTTTTTCCAACGGGAAAACTGCCGGACAAAAAAAGAGATCGGGATCTCTTTTTTTCCTATCAGGCCTAAAATCCAAGCGGGAAATCCGTCCGTCTGTATGGTTTTCCTACGGGCAGAAAACCGCGCATGCTCAGAATCAAGTATGAGAAGGAAGCGCTCTTTCTGGTAAAACTAGCGTTCGGAATGGAGATCGCACGTTCATCACGCTGTAACGGATTGAAAAGCACGAGGCTGAAAAGCGTGAATCTTCTCTCCACAAACTTTTACTAACACGAGGATCAACAAAAGCAGCCCAAAGGGTGGCACCGTTGGAATGAAACCTCCCCCTTATAGTGCCGTCGTACGTCACCGTGCTTTGGACGGGCGGACTTTTGTCTCAGCGTGTGTATGCAAGGCAGCCTGAGAAGAATTCTGTCTGGAAAACCGACAGAAAAAACGCACGTGTGTACTAGGCATTACAGTGCCGATACTAGGCATTTTCATGAGTATCGTACTCGCAAAAATGCGACGATACCCAAAGCTGATACCAGAAGTCAGTTTGGGAGTGAAGCGATGCCACCTCCTCTCCGGCCGGCTATTTCCTCTGGCCCAGGGCCGTCTTAATACATGGGCCAACCTGAGCACTGCCTATGTGGGCAGGATCTGTAGTGCTCCAATCACAGGGCATAGAGAGAAGAGCCGGCAGGGATCAGAGTAGTACAGCTCCAGCACATGTAGCAGAGGTATGATCATGCCCTGATCTAGGGGGCTATTGGGGAGGGGCGGGCTTTCCAAGCCCTCCACCACCCCTAACACTTGCCGGTGTCCTGCCGAAAAAGTTCCCCCGGCGGATAAGGACCCCCCTGTACTGCACAGGCGCGGCGCTTGCGCAGTACGAACCTCAACTGAGCCTTCGAAAATAGCTGAAGATGTAGAGCTGAGAGTCATGCTAGTGCTTCTCTGCAAGGGGCGGGGGTGATTTTAGCAATAAAGTACACGTCTTAGCGTGCCGTGTTGATGGGCGGGTTTTGCGATTGCAAAATCCGCCCTTTATTTGTTTTAACACGGCCCGCTAAGATATGTACTTTATTGCTAAAATCACCCCCGCATCTTGCAGAGTAGCACTAGCATCGGGAGCGTGCGGCGTGTGTCAGTCATTGTGCAGGCGCCGTGTAGAGCTGACTCTCAGCTCTACATGTTCGGCTATTTTCTGAGGTTCGTACTGCGCAAGCGCCACGCCTGCGCCGTTCAAGGGGGTCCTTATCTGCCGGGGAGAACTTATTCAGCAGAACACCAGCAGTCTCCCATCCACGCATGGCACTAAGAGCTCCTCCTCCTCCTCCCCATCCCATTTCCTTACAGCTACAATGTGCATAGTTTATAGCTAGCTACTGGTTGCTCTGTCTAGTGCACTGCCAGCAGTGACCCCTGTATTGTGCCCTCATAACCCTCCCAATACGGTGCACTCCTATTATTAGGGTGGATAAAAATCAATGATTGTTTTTTTTTTTGGATTTTTTATTTATTTTTATCAAATAAATTTTAATAAAATGCTTTTGGCGTAAAAATCTATCTAAAGCAGGCATCTCAAACTAGCGGCCCTCCAGCTGTTGCAAAACTACAAGTCCCATCATGCCTCTGCCTGTGGGAGTCATGCTTGTAACTGTCAGCCATGTAATGCCTCACGGGGCTTGTAGTTTTGCAACAGCTGGAGGGCTGCCAGTTTGAAACTCCTGATCTAAAGATAGTTTTCTATTTAAGATGCATTATTAATTTTGTTTATTCAGCATGAAATGGAGCTTAGTTATGTAGCAAGAGGCTGTATATTCTGCAATACTTACATTTTTGGAAAACTCATTTAATGAATCCAAGTTCTGCAAGCTGAGATAACATGCACTGGCAATGTTATTGTTTTAATTAAATAAAAGAATTTGAGTAGTTTTCCAACTATGTGTGATTAACCTAAAATCGGTTCTGATATCTGTTTTACTAACCTGACAGCTTATTATTCTAAATAGGAAAATCTTAAATTTTGTTTGCAAATATTAAAGATCCAACTACCAGCAAGAATACTTTAATATTTTAAAGAGCACCTGTCATTTCAGATCCATCATGGCAGCACCTGTTAGTGGGCATCCACTCACCTGCTGCCGCCATGTTCCTCACCTTGTTATGTCACTGCCGCATCACCAGCCGTCCCATTAAAGTGAATGGGACTGTCGGTAAATCCGTTGCTCTTTAGAAAATAATTATTTAAATCAAGCCTATTTACTAGTGATTTAAATCAAATCCACCCTGCCTCCTACCCACCCTGTACTGTGCCCTCCAGCCCTCCACAGCTGTCACTTCTACCCCAATGTCTCCCAATGACCCTCCCCATCCTCTTCCCCTTAGCGATCACAGCCTTTTCCATCCCAACGCTACCACCCCACAATCCATATTTTACCCCACCCTCAACTATCCTGCCCTCATTTACCCCTCTACCCCCCCCCCCCGATGCTGGGCATCATTCAATCCATAAAACATCTTGTGGTGGAATAGGGGCACTATGGAGGATACCTCCAGATTACAGGTGAAGTATTGAAGGAGGTGTTTGGTTTGAGGTTGGCCTTTGATTTAAGCATCTCTTATATCTCTTCTTTTTTACAAAATTGGCATTTGTTTTTCCTTTATACAGGTCATCTGAGGAAGATTTATAGTAAGATCAGTTTACCATGTCCAGCACAGAAGAGAAGTTCTCACTACGAGAGGTCCTGGTCAGCTTCAAATCCTGCTTAGTAGATGATGATCAAGATGTCCTAGTAGAACATTATCTGAATGGATGGAAGGGATTGGTGAGGTGAGAATCTGTTTTTTGTGAGCTTCACATGGATTTTATTGACTGCCCCTAGACTTACCTGTGGTTTGTTCAACTAACGTTCAGACACCACCTGGGAACAGCTAAATGCCATGGTTATATCTGCTTCTTCCTTTTGGCTATTGTACATAATATTGTATGTTCTGGTAGGGGGCTTCCTCCACCCACCACAACAGATGAGGAAAATTAAATGTGCCAGCAGGAGCCCAGTGCAGCTGAAAGTTCAGACCCATACTTGAGGAACAGTTATGGCGCGTACACACGATCCGAATATCGTACGTAAACGGTCATCCGAGGAAGAATCGTACGATTTTCGGATCGTGTGTACACTACTTTCGAGAGCCGATTATGACAGTTCATCCGATTATTATTCGATCGGACAAGCGCAAAAATTTTCCTCGTACGATACCAGATCGTACGATTTTCGTTTAGTCGGTACAGTTGTCGTCCAAAAATACAATACAAATATATTACAACACATGACATCACTTCCGATTTTTTTTTTTTTTTTTTTCTGTCGTACGAGAATTATCGTGACTTTAGTAACCTATTAAATTTCTACGAAAAAATCTGTCGTACGATATTTGGATCGTGTGTACGGGCCATTAGGTTGAAAATAAAAAGTAAAAGCAACCAGACAAATTTTTTGTGATCTTCTGCAGGAAAATGCAACCTATAATGTTGGTATGGTATAAGACCACTACAGACACACATTCTTCTAGTTTAATTGAACCACCATATCGTGAGAATCAAATATCTGCTTTGAACATTTTGCTTTTACTGCATTTTTGGGCAATTAAAAAATATTTTTTATATGAGTCAGTCCTATTTACAGCTTATATTAGTTTTGGGTATATCCCGGTGGGTTAAACCATTTGCTGCTATTGTATTTCTCATGCCTTTATGGAGGTCAAAGCTCTGTCCCTCATGTGAAGTTACATTGTCGTGACCCAAACTCAAAACTATTCGACATACACGTTGTATATATCTATACTGCTTAAGACAGCTAAAGATTCCCAGTGTGTGTCTGCACCGTATAAAAGGCTTCATCCTCCTGTGATGACTTTGGGCCTCCTTGCAGTGGGTCCATCTCTGGTTGGTGAAACCGAGGCCTTCAGTAACACTGAGGCAGATTTACAAAAGGAATTGAGAAACTTAATTTAAAATGTACTTTATTTATCCAATCGTTTGGAAAACGCATTCCAGTTTATTTCCTCTGCATACAACTTGATGATAATGAACTAAACCTTCAGTTTTTGAGTGAGCATTCCCATTAATAAATTATAAATTGAAATTAACCTATACTGAAACATATGGGGGCTGCCATTACTGACCTGCTAAAAAGGATACTAGGTGCCTGGGTATCTGTACCTTTTTTAGTACTTTCTGAGTACCTGACCCTGAACAACTATGCAGAGAAATAGGAAAGACAGAGTTGAGGCACAACTCGACTGCATATTGAAGTCTTTGGATCAGCATGACAGCCAGGTGAATAGCAATTGCAGGAGAGGTCAGCAATAGCAGCCTACACATTCTCAGTTCCTGTTTTCCTTTCATCTGCAGCTGTTGCCTTCCTGGCTCTTCAGCTCGGAAGACATTATTGTGGGACTACAGAAGATGTGTTGGAAATGCTTAGAGAAGCCATGCATGTCCCTAAGTCTCCGTTATGTGACTTTGGATGGATTTGACTTTGGCTTTGACCAATGATAATAGACAACGGTTGCATGTATAACAAGCAGCTGTGACTTTTGAGGGTGTCCATTGCAGTCTATGGCACTCAAATCGCATGAAAGTTGGAAACAAAGTAGTGCAGGAACCTTTTTAATGCTGCTGCGACTTTAAATCACACATGTTTGAATGGTTGTCATTGAAAAACATGAGGTGTGACTCGTCAAGCACCTTTAGTCACATAAGTGTAAATTGAGCCTTAAAACCATTTAAGCCCCGGACCATTTTGGCTAGTTAATGACCAGGCCCCTTTTTGCGATTCGGCACTGCGTCGCTTTAACTGACAATTGCGCGGTCGTGCGACGTGGCTTCCAAACAAAATTGATGTGCTTTTTTTCCCCACAAATAGAGATTTCTTTTGGTTGTATTTGATCACCTCTGCGGTTTTTATTTTTTGCGCTATAAACAAAAATAGAGCGACAATTTTGAAAAAAATGCAATATTTTTAACTTTTTGCTATAATAAATATCCCCCAAAAATATATAAAGCGTTTTTTTTCCTCAGTTTAGGCCGATACGTATTCTTCTACATATTTTTGGTAAAAAAAAAAAAAAAATCGTAATCGCCGTTTGATTGGTTTGCGCAAAAGTTATAGCGTTTACGAAATAGTTTTATGGCATTTTTATACATTTTTTTTTTTTTTTTTTTTACTAGTAATGGCGGCGATCAGTGATTTTTTTCGTGACTGCGACATTATGGCAGACACATCGGACACTTTTTTTGGGACCAGTCATTTTTACAGCGATCAGTGCTATAAAAATGCACTGGTTACTGTAAAAATGACACTGTCAGTGAAGGGGTTAACCACTAGGGGCGCTGAAGGGGTTAAGTGTGCCTAAGGGAGTGATTACTACTGTTAGGGGGCGTGGCTACGAGTGACACGTCACTGCTCTCCGCTCTGATTACACAGAGCGGAAATCAGTGACAGTGTCAGTAGGCGAACGGGAAGATGTTGTGTTTACACTATCATCTCCCCGCTTCATCCCTCCGTGAGACGATCGCGGGGATCCCCACGGCGATTGAGTCCGCGGGACCCGCGGTCCAACTCACGGGGAAGGTAGTGGGGTCACGAGCATGCACGACCCCCACATCGGGCAGTTAAAGGCGATGTACAGGTACGTTGATGTGCCTGTACGTGCCATTCTGCCGACGTATATCTACTGGAGGGA
Source organism: Rana muscosa (assembly GCA_029206835.1). Classification (NCBI taxonomy): domain Eukaryota; kingdom Metazoa; phylum Chordata; class Amphibia; order Anura; family Ranidae; genus Rana; species Rana muscosa. The sequence continues at coordinate 203,440,072 of CM055124.1, forward strand.
GTCCTTTAAGTGGTTAAAAAAAAAGAATTGCAACATCTAGACCCCCTCATTACAGCCACAACAGCTTGGAAATTATTGGAATTTAAAAAAAAACATGACAGCATAAGCTCATGGGTAAGAACAGTTTTAATAGTCACAAAATATTCTTCTTTCATTAAACCTGAAAAATGTACATGGTGTTGGTTATTGTTTATTTTGTTTTCCTTTTTATATCAAGATATCTTTTTTTTTTTTTTTTTTTCTTAAAATCAGGTTTATGAACAGTCTGGGAACTGTGTTTTCATTTGTGTCCAGAGATGCCGTAAGCAAAATCCAGATAATGGAAAACTATCTGGGCGGGGAACACAGAGAGCGTTACCGCACCCTCCAGTCCATGGTGGAATATGAGCTCAGCTCTAACCTGGTGGATCTAAATAAACGTGGCAGTCACCCAGAATCAGGCTGCCGCACCATCCTGCGACTACACCGGGCCCTGCGCTGGCTCCAACTCTTTTTGGAGAAGCTAAGAACCAGCACGGAGGACAGCAAGACCTCCACCCTGTGCGCAGAGGCCTACAATGACTCTTTGGCCAACCATCACCCTTGGCTTATACGTAAAACCGCAAATGTAGCCTTTTTGGTCCTTCCAAATCGGAACACATTCTTCGAGGTATTGAATGTTGGGACTACAGAAGAGGTGGTGGACATGCTTGGAGAAGCTATGCCATATGTCTCCAATGTCTATGACTTTACTCAGGAACTCTACTCCCAGCATAACCTCCTTGAGTTACCATGAGTGATGCTGAGGCTCATCCCACGTGTCCTGAATATTAGTTATTTATAAGTTGTTCTACCCTTGGTTTTAAATGGTGAAGGCTGAAAACGCACTTCGATGTATGGCGACTTTGTTCATTTGCTGTCACATTCCAGGCATTACTGTATACAGCGTACAGCCCCAACTTCAGTAAGCTTGTAAATTTGAAATGTTACAGCGTAAAGTAAATATTTTTTAAAGTTTGTCTAAAACAGAACCTCTTGCTAGTACTCCCAGGAACATTACATATTTTTTTTTTTTTTTTTTTTAAAGTCCCATGTAAAGTGTCCATTTCTTTATACCCCCAATCTGCATTTTTGGTACTTTGTGCCCATGTGACCTCTGGGCTGAGCACTGTTATATTGGGGAGGTGGAGGGGTAGCCTAGCCATATGCAAATATTGACTTTTTAAAACATCAGATTTTGCATTTGTTCCTTAAAGTGGTTGTAAACCCACAATTTTTTTTTTTTCCCCCAAACGACCTGTAAGAGAAAGGCATAATGAGCTAATATGACTAGCATAATAGCTCATTATGCATCACTTACCTTAGATCGGGGCCCCCGAAGCCGTCCTCGTCTCCCTCTTCAGCCGCATCCATCGCTGTGGCGATAGCCGGAGGGTTACTTCCGGGTATCGCCGCTCCAGCCAATCACAGCGCCGCTCCGGCGCTGTGATTGGCCGGAGCGGCGAAGACGTCACTCCGCGCATGAGCCGTCGAATTCTGCTACGTCGACGAATGTTGCGACCTAGCCGAATTTGTGAATGGGGTTAACCCCATGCGCATGCGCGTGACGTCAGCGTCGCCGCATTTAAATGCAAATATCGCCTTAACCGTGTAGGTTAAGGAGATATTTCATGCACCTACAGGTAAGCCTTAATCTAGGCATACCTGTAGGTCTTTGTTTATAAAGTGGGTTTACAACCACTTTAAGCCTAGTACACACAATCAGAATACAGTACAAAAAATACAGCTTTCGAAGTGATCGTACAATAATCTGATCGTTGGTACACTGCATTCATCCTAAATTATCCGAAGGGACACACACAAAACAATTTTCTCGCACGAATTTAGTTTCATCAGTACAGTTTTCGTCCAGAAATACAATACAATACAGTACCTTACGTCACTTCCGAATTTCCATTCTGTTGTAAGAGAATTCTCATATTTTAGTAACCTATTTGGTTTTGATATGGAGACTAGCATGCAATAAAAAAATAAATAAAGGGACGATCATTCATCCGATTAATCTCATTGTGTGTACTAGGCTTTAGGGTGCTGCAGCAACAGAGAGGGGATCGGCCAGTAATGCTAATAGTTCTATATACGGTACCCGTATGACAGGTGTGTTTTAACACGATTGACAAATTTTATGCATAATGCTTGAATGTACTGGAAATTGACATCCGACCAGAGCTGTATGTAAGTATCATACTTGCCCTTGGCATTAAATAATGGCTTTTTATTTAAATGGGAGAAAATATGCTATCAGCTTTAAAGTAGAACTACAGTAATACCTTGGTTTGCGAGCATAATTCATTCCAGAAGCATGCTTGTAATTCAAAGCACTCTTATATCAAAGCAAATTTTCCCATAAGAAATAATGGAAACTCAGATAATTTGTTCCACAACCAATTATTCATATAAAAATTATCAAAATATAAAAAAAAATCATAACTGTACAGTACTGTAGAACGAGTACTGTACCTCTGTGTAGAAAAAAAAGAAGAATCACAGTTTAATGTATAAAAAAAAAAAGAATTACACTCACAATGTTAAGGAGTCTGGAGCTCATCCATATAAAGCCACTGTGTATATTACAGTAAAGCCGCTGGTGTACAGTATACAGCGCTATATGTGGCTAGAGGTTGGCTCCCAGCGCTTCCTGGAGAACTCGGAGACACTCAGGAACTGATGACATCACTTTCAGGTGCTCCGAATGCACATCACGCCCGCCCCATCCAGCTGGGAGGGTCTCCGACAGCTTTATTGTACATATACACAGCGGCTTTACATGGATGAACACCAGACTCCGTAACAATGTGAGTGTAATTCTTTTGTTTTTACAGTAAAACTACTGCTCGTATATCAAGACAAAATTAAAGAAAAAATGTTGCTCGTCTTTCAAAACGCACGTATACCGCGTTACTCTTAACCAAGGTGTTACTGTATAGGCAAACGTTTTGTTTTTTCATTTTGGATAGAGTAAGGGAGGGTTATACCCACTGTAAGGTTTATATTTGCCATTTTTGTCCTGTTGTGGAGATTTACCTTCACTTCCTGTCCCATAGCCAAAACAGGAAGTGAGAGGAAATCCCTGAAAAATAAGGGAATCTCTTGGGGGTCACCAGAATTAGTGTCCCCACTGGAAGATTTCCCCTCTATTACTTTTCTGGGGACAACCCAAATTTGGGGTTTTCTTTTACTTTCAATGATCATGGTAAATAGGACAAATAGAGAGGGTGAATCTCCTTAACAGGGGCACAGACCACAAAAACTGACAGGGGGTTCTAATCCATCTCCACTCTATCCAAAACTAAAAAAAGGTTTTGCCTTTAGTTATACTTTAAGTGCAGTGCTTCTTTTTAACTGAGCAGTCCATCAAACAAGTGAAATGGGAGATGATTTAATGTTGCAGAGAATCTTGTGACTTTTCTAAGCTTGCCCTCCATTTTTCTCCTTAGAAGTTATTTTGCTACGTTTACCTGCAAATGTCCAGGGATGAAAAAAGAGGCAAATGTATTGGGAGAAGTCTTCTAAAATCTTATGTGCCTCATAAACCTCTCTTTCTTTCTTCAAACATCATATAATATCTATAAGTACCTTTCAGTCCAAAAGTCACTGTCTGTTGTTCCTGCAAAAAATTAAAGAAGAAAAAAGACCAGTAATGATATGTTAAGGTCGGGTTCACACTGTGCGGCCGCGGGGCACAGCAGGAGGTCCGGTGCGTCCCCATTCACCATTTCAGGTCCGAATTTGTTTCTGAATTCGGACCAGAAATTGAGCCAAAGACGCACAGGACTCTTCTACTGTGAGCTCCGCAGCCGCCCCAGAGATGTGTGAACCGGCTCCATTGAAAGCTGGTCACACTCTCCTGTCATGCGAATTGGATGCGGGGAAACCCTCATCCAATTTGTATAAGTGTGAACCCAGCCTAATACTTACCTGTTCTGCTGCTAATGCTGGCTGCCATTGCTTGCTGACTTGAAGAGCTACTGCAGCCTAAAGAATCTTTGACATCCAAGACTTCAGGGTGTATCGCATGCTTGGGTCCCCTGCTAGGCAGAAGGAACCCTAAAGTGTGGCTAGGGACCATTGTTATTTTCGTAGACTAAATTAACGCTATTTTAGTCTACTAAAATACGACCAAAACAATTCAGATAACTAAAATGGCATTTTAGTCAAGACTGCCAAACTAAATTGAAATTTGACTTCAAAATGAATACTACTAGGGACATGGGCATCCATAGGTGTGCGCAGCCTATTGCATTAGGGTGTGCACCCCAAAGCTCAAACACACATGAACACCACCTGCTGTTACAGGGAGGAGGCTCTGATGGTAGGAGACAGTTGATTGGGAGCATATTATGTTACACCCTAAATACGGGTTTAATGAGTTCCTAAATTTGAACCTAGCCTTTATTATAATGAGGGCATTTACACTGGCCACTGGCACCCCCAACCACCCACCTGGTGCCACCCATGGATAATGCTAATGTACATGGGGTGATTAGGGTGTGCCCAGGCACACCCTGTGCGGGCATCCAACAATCCCGGAAGTCTTGGATGATGAATGCCTTAGGGCAGTGGTAGGTCTTCAAGTCACGAATATTCGTGGCACAGTGGGAGAGGTATAGATTAACTTTATTAAGTTCTAGGGATATATGGATGAATGTGTTTCTGCTTAGTTACATAACATTTAGTACATCATGTTCATGAACATGGACCAGTAATGGTCCCCTGACAATCACCAAGCTTTTCCTTTTTTTTATCTTGTCTAATTTTAATATTTTAATTTTGGCTCCAGTCTAGGAATGGTTTTGAATGTATTTTATGTATCCTTGTGTACAGATGTCTTTTGAACTGTGGTAATATAATGACTTCTCATATTTACCACAATTGTTTCTCTTTGACAGTCCGTCTATTAAGAAAGTAATTTTCATGAATTTTTTACTTTCAACTAGAAAGTGGAAAATTCTGACCTGACCGGAAGTAATCTTCTGCCATGGATCTTTCCCCTTTGGAACCTACAGTATTTAACTGTTTTTAGAGAGAAAATCCAGTTCTCCATGTACAACTTAAAGGCTCCTGTATGACAGTTTAAATAAGTCCTAAGGCTAGATTCAGATGCGTTTTCAGTTTTGCAGAAACGCACTACAGTCCATTTAACATGATTTCCTATGGGTAACGTTCCCATCTGTGTGTTTGGAACCAATGTATTTTTTTTGGAAAGGGTCAGGGAGTTTCTGCCAAACGCAGGTTGCACTTTTGGTTTCACAGACTTTAATGGGAATACAGCAGAAACTCACTGAAAAGGCAATGGCTTGTGTTTTTAATGCGTTTGACAACAGACACCTTTAAAAAACATGTCAAATGCTTGTGCAAAAAACGCAAAATGCATCAACCGAAACCTGCATAGGTGTGAACCGAGCCTAAATCCAGTTACTATGTGATGCACAAGCCTCATAAAGTAAACAAAAATCTTAATTTACCTTGGACTGAGCCAAATCTTCCATTTGGTACTTCATGGTTCAGTAAAAGAGGCTGTGCTGTCAGAAAGCAGTGAACAGGACTAGGTATGGCCAGGTGCTAGTTCACAAGGCTTGACCACAGCCTATAAATATGGCAACTCTGTTTTGAATTAGGAAGCAGGGCAGCATTGTTGCCACCCTATTACATGAAGCTGTTCTATGTGGACTTCAATGGCAGGATCAACAGCCATTTGAGACTTTGCAGGAGGACTAAGACAACTGTATATGTAGATGCACTCTGGGGAAGAGTGAAACCATCTGTTTTTATTGCTGATACTGCACTGGAAGACTGCCTTTTTTCTTTTCACTCCTGTGACATCAGAGAGAAAAATTAGGTAGTTGGGATAGGCAAAGGCGGCACTAAACCTCTGATGGAGGTTCTAATCCTTCCCCGCTCCACTAAAGAAAAGTGTTTTGTTGATGTATCCCTCTTGCAGAGATTGGCCATCATTTCCTGTTCCTCTCTCAATGGAACAGGAAATGAAAGGGAAGTCTTGCCAATAGGAGCAAAGACAAAAATTAAACCCCCTTCTTGGTTTGTCCAATGCAAAACTAAAAAAAAAAACGATGGCAGGCTGAGCCAGTCTTGAGAATTTCGGGGGCCCTTTTTAGCACAAGCTGCGGATTGGTGGTTCCAAGAGAAACCTGGCCCAGTCACCCCCTTTTCCACTCTGGAGGCCCTGGCAGTATGTTGTTTGCAGTGTGTGCATATTATATATATATATAATTACACACACACACATACATACATACATACATACATACATACATACATACATACACACCTCCTTTTCTAGATGTCTTGGGCCAGTCAGGTGCAGCATTGTGTGGTCCTCGTTATTGCAGAGAGCAGCAATTATATTGACACTGCGAGTACAGAGCGTTATAGTGATGCCCTCTCAGGGTGTCCTAAAGCCCCGTACACACGATCCGAAAATCGTACGAAAAATGCCGCTTTCGAATCGATCGTACGATAATCGGATCGTTAGTACAGGGCTTTCGAGAGCCGATCAGGACAGTTCATCCGATTTATTATTCTTTTGGACATGCACGGAATTTTTTTTCGGACGATTTTCGTTTAATCAGCACAGCTGTCGTTCAAAAATGCATTACAACACATGACATCACTTCCCAATTTTTATTCTGTCGTACGAGAATTTTGGTGACTTTAGTAAACTCTTCAGATTCGATCTGAGATTAGCATGCAAAAAAAAAAAAAACGGACGATCATTCGTCCAATAATCTCATCGTATGTACGGGGCTTTAGTCTTCTGGGTTTGATACTGGGTGTCATTCAACCCCAGAATTGAGGACATCGGGTGGCAGTAAAGAAGTATTACAGAAAGCTCCAGATCAAAAGTGAGTTCTGCAGAGAAAGCGCCATCTTTTTGTTTAAACCAGCAATAGCATTAATATGACTGAAGAATCAGGACGAGGATGACTCTTTTGCTTACAGTTGGGGAAGGCAGGCACCTCTTGGTGGGAATGTCTAATTAAAAAAATTGCCTTTCAATCAAAAATGTATCTCTGTGGTGAATTGTAACTGTGTGGCCATTTTACGTTTCTAGTAATGAACTCTGTGTGCTATACAATAAATATTTTCAATCTATATAAAGGTGAAATCATGTGATCAATAAGATTTTTATAATTATATCATTAAATTATAATTTAAAAGTTTTAAATCTTCTGGGTTAATTGTATTTTTGTATTTGTTTATCAATAGTTTTAAAGTATATACATTTTTTATAACTTTGGATAATTGGTTTGAAATATGTGTAGGAAACAAACTGACAACTAGCATTTTTAGAAGGTGATCACAATTGGCAACCACTGAATTTCTCTATAAATAATGTGAATTAAGGAAGAAAGCCTTGTAGCACCTTTCTAAATGAATTATTTTAGTCTGTAAAGTGATGTATTTTAAATACAAAAGGGCACTCTAGCCAGACACTGATGAGGTCAGTCTCCAAGGGTACATGCAGTGTACATGGGCACTCTACTATGAGCCGAGTCTCTGGTGCATTAATAGCAGGCACTTCTTGGATAAAGAACAGATGGTTGGTGGTCAGAAATCAATAGGATGTGACTGACTGATGTTTGAGGTCTCCAGGAAGATCAATGGACCCTCTTTGCACTTAGTACAGAAGCACAGGAGTGCATACATCATTCATGTTCAGGACTAATTAATATTGCATAATGCACCATTCTCTTTGTGCTGTGGATGGCATGCATCAGGGAACCCTGGCAGAGCACCCATTCAGACATATTCATACATATTAAGTAGTGCATTAAGGTGTGTTGTGTTAAGACAACCCTTCCCCCAAAACAGGACATGACGCAGCAGGCACAATGCAGAGTAGTGCATCATCATTTACTGCATTTCACCCTGGAGTACGTGCATCAAATGTGCATTGGTGTGCCACTGAAATGACTGGCACCACAATGCCCGTGCTCATTATCGTGTAGGTGTAATGGGCTCCTAATATAAATGGGAATTGTAGTTTACAAACCACTGAGACTGCACCAACCTAACCCGCCCTGGTTGGAATGAATGCAAAAAAGAAGTTCAGTCGAATCGGTTGTAACTGTTATTTACACAGATATACACATATATTTAAAAAACAAAACATTAAATTACATCTTGTTATCTATACATAGATGATCTGTACATTCTTAGTAGTTAGCAGAGTTGGTAGGAACAGAATCTTAGCCAGGTCTGTGGGGGAAGGAGTGGAAGCAAGCTATGTGGAAAATGATTTAAGTGCTTTATCCACCAGTCTGGTGGTTTGGGATAAAAAGTCAGTCCACCCAAAACAGAGTCTTTGTTTTGGAAGATGCCGAAGAGCTAAATAAAATTGGTAGGCTGCTACTGATGACTTCTGAATAATCCTGCCATGCACTTCAGCACTTTAAGTCACTGACCTGGAACAAGTACTCAGATCAGAGGGAAACGGTGTGAAAGTTCCTGGAGGAGCAAAATCGATTGATCTTGAATGGGAAGCTGCCTTGCTGGCATACGGAGTCATCATACAACAACGCCTTATTGCATACTGGAGGAGCGTCCTAGGTGTTCTGATTGGGTTTGAGTTCCATCCACCCACTACATGCAAGCCAAAGGCCGCGGCTAGATTATAGATGTCTGCGCTTTTTTGCTTGCTTCTGGTAAGCAGCCATTTTTACTACGGTGGTGGTCACTCTAGTTGTCAAGCACGGTGGTGTTACTATACTGTACGGTTCCTGGATGTTTCTACAGCATATGTGATTCCTGCCTTCTGATATTTTATTGGCACCTATAGCTCACTCCTTTGGACTACCTTCATATCATCATTGACTTTTGAGGATTGCTCATTAATGTTCTTGGCGCAGCTTTTTTCTTTTATTTATGCATATTTGTGGTTATCTCACTATTGCTGCTGCCTTGCTCCTTTTAGTTTAATTGCATTTTTGGTCTTAGCGCAGTTTTTTTTCCTTATTTACTCAGATCATTACTTCATTCCAATTCAACTTAGTTTTTGGCCAGTAACTGAAAAGTGCTGGAGCCAGAGCAGCAAGTCAAATAGCATTTTCAAAAGGAGGTCAGCAATGGCAGTCTACTTGGTTCTCCCACTACAGGTTTCTTTTAAGGTGTCTGCATGTCATTCCTGATCTTGCCTGACCAAGTACTCTCAGGGCATGAACTAAGCCAGTGTTTATGTACTCTCCTTCCTTAGACCAATGCAAAAATGCTTGCATAATCTTTGGGAGAAAGATCTTTAGAGGCTGGATTATGTATGCAGGGTAGCCTGTCTGCCAGCATCACTAGGTGCATAAAATCTTATCACGTTTTTATTTATTTTTGGCAAAGCTGGCCATACACTGTCAAAATGTAGGCCAATGCCTCTGAAACAGGTGAAATTCGAACAGTGGGTGGCCCTGCCAGCTCGCCAAATGTCAATTACTCAATTGACTTTTGTCGAAGGAGCCAAAAATTGCCAGCCATATAGCACTTGAAGCCAATAAGCAGCCTGGCACTCAGAGCTGTTAGAATACAATAGCAGGGCAGGAGGGATTTGTTGATCCATGCCATTTGTGTGGATGGAGGAATCTGTTAAAATTAAGGAAAACTATAAGTGTTTGGCAAGCTTTATTCAGCCTGTCCTGCAGTGAGGGACCACGGTGTTCTGTGTGACAGCAACAATCTCTGCCCAGCAAGTCAACATTGTCTCCCGCAGTCAGATCTAGAGTTTGTAGCATAAGTTTTTCTGGTTGGAAAGCTCTAGCTGCTACTCCCCAGAGTGTGTTGGACTGCTGCATAGAGGTCACTACTCACACAAAGCTCTGTAGACTACTGATGGGCTGATTAAGGAGAGCTGCTTTACCATAACACCGCAAAGCTGGCCATACCATATTAGATTTCTTTTGTTCAGCCTATGCACTGAACAAAAGAAATATAACAGATTCCTCCCTTTACGCTAAACAGTGCAGATAGACCAATCCCTCTTCTAGGCCATCATATTCGAAAAGTTGCCAGCAGAGGTCATCGGTGTACCTGAATAGCAGCTGCATCTGATTGGATACAACCACCAGAAAACTCGCTCAACAAAGCTGAGTGATCAATTGACTTTTGTAGAACCGAGCCGAATCAAGAGGGTCACCCACTGAGTGAATTTTTTCCAGTTCATCAGTAATTGGCAGAAATTTGCTCAGTGCTTGGCCAGCTTAAGACTGTGCACTTACCATTTCGCAGCACATTTAGGCCTTATGCACACTGGACGTTTTTTCAGCTGCTGTTTTTGGCTTCAGGCATTTTTTCCTACAGCCAGTAAACTCCCCATCATGTTATCCTATGTGTCCAAGCACACATAGGCTGTTATCAGCGTTTTTGTCCGGGGTGTTTTCTAGCTGGAAAAAACCCCCAGAACTAGTGTTTTTTTTCAGCTGTAAAAATGCTCTAATGCCGCGTACAGACGGTCGGACATTTCGACAACAAATGTTCGATGTGAGCTTGTTGTCGGAAAATCCGACCGTGTGTATGCTCCATCGGAAATTTGTTGTCGGTATTTCCGACAACAAAAATTTGAGAGCCGGTTCTCAAATTTTCCGACAACAAAAGTTGTAATTCCCACCATGTGTACACATTTCAACGCACAAAAATCCTATACATGCTCGGAATCAATTTGACGCATGGTCGGAATCATTGAACTTAATTTTTCTCGGCTCATCGTAGTGTTGTATGTCACCGCGTACTTGACGTTCGGAATTTCCGTCAACGTTTGTGTGACCGTGTATATGCAAGACAAGTTTGAGCAAACATCCGTCGGAATGTCCGATCGTGTGTACGCGGCATAACTCTGAAAAAAACGTAAAACCGCTAAATAACGTGGCTATTCGCCGGTTATGAGCATATTTGAGCCAAAAGCTTTTGTGGGAGTAAAAAAAAGCTGAAAAAATGCTACTGCAAAAGTCATTCTACAGGTACTGCCGTTTTTATAATGTCCAGTGTGCATGAGGCCTAAATTTTTACATAACGTTCTGAGAAACTTTATTTGGTCTTTAATGCACCGGTTTCTTAGGTCTTCCAGGGACTCTACGGTGAGATCTCCACACTCCACATCTCAGGTCTTGCAAAGTCTAGATTTGGATTGCTTTGTGTTTTATTATTATCATGGAGCTGGTAACCGGGAGAGTGGAATGAGATGCATCATGGTTGTTGGGAACACCAAAAACCCAGTTGGGCAGAAGCAAACGATGGAAGAGAGATCTCACCACTACAGTCCTCCAGAGATACAATAATTCATTAGCTTACTAAGTCCGAAAGACACCTGTAACAGAAATATCACTTTTGGGTGGACTGCCGTTTACAGGGCACATTACCCAAAACTGATCTTTCCTGCATAGGCTTACATTGGTGGGTTGACTCACCCACTGGCTGTAAAATAAATAAATGATTGTATAAAAAGATGGGCATTGCCCGTACATGGCTGCAGCAGATTATGTACATCCAGTTCAGTAATTCAGCATGCTCCTATCTACCATTATCTGAAATATCAGTTTTGGCGGGACTGTGTAATTTGTACTGTCAACATAAAGATTGTCTTAACCTTAATTGGTGGTCATTTCACCTGCTAGATTAATGAATTAACACTGGCCAAACACACCTTATGATCCTGATGGGGAAAAAAAAAAGGATTTAAGCTGCCTCAAATATTCATATGTAGACGGTCAGGTTTTTACTAATAATCTGTACTTGAAGGCAGTCATATTTGCTTGCTTTCTGCTAAACTTTGCAGTGACTGTACTTTGCTGCCTTATCCCATCAAGGCAATTCTTTCAATCTGGCCAGACAGCCCTAAAACAATACAGCCGGCTGGTTTTATCTCGGCAATTAGGCCACAAGGAGGCAGAACTGCTCTACTGGCATTTTTATCAGAGGCTGCAGAGACCAAAACATATGCATAAGCCATTCTACTTTAAACGAAGCCTGTCATTAACCTGGGTGGTTCAGATTGCACGCACAATGAAACAATGCAGAAGCATAGGTTACTTTTAGTAAAATTCATAAATGATTAATAGATCCCGAATTAGAGGCAGCTAAACTTATATGACAAGGTTGTGTATTTACTTTTTTTTTAATTAAAGAGTACATTTTAAAGAGTCAAACCTGTCCCCATCATCCATATTGCTCCTTTAAATTTCTGGGAGTAAAGTGGGACTTTTATAGGACAAGTCAAGATTTCCCCTGCTTACACATTTTGTTCATCACATTTTTAGTCTGAACTGCTCAGGTTTATGACTGGTTCACTTTAACAGTGCAATTCAAGCATGTGCTTTGTATTTTGAGGGTTATTTGGAAAACTATAGGAAATTTATGTGCGTGTGTGGCCAGCTCTCGGTCGATGTCAGACAAGCTATTGCGTGATACTCTAGTCTATATCACATGGTAGGGAATCAAGCTATCCTTTCTTCTACAGTGAAATCTCTGCATACCTGGTTTTACTGCAACCAGTTTATTTGCATGGCTTCCAGGCTTGTCTGACATCACCTGCAGTACATGTGACATCACTAGGATTGTGCCTTTAGCATGAACTCTGAGGTGATCTCTCCAAAATCCTTTACATCTTCTGAAATCAGCATTTCAAATGTTTTTTGATGTTGACCAAAGCTTACAGTGCAATAGAAAAAGCCATCATTTTTTTCCTCTCCTATGGCTTGGCATCTGATTATGGCAGTGGTCACCCATTGCAGGGAGCTATGCAATTCTCTAGCTTTTCTAGTGGCTGGAGCAGAAGGCACTTTGGCTGTCACATAATGTCCACAAAAAATTCACAGGGGTTTCCCATGGCCTTCTGGAAGGACTGCCGACTTCCGGTCAGTTCTGGAGGGATGTTGCTTAGTTCGCGGACTGGAGGACCACCCGGCGGACCGCTATTGTACACCTTGCCCCCGATCTTTGGCAGGCTGTAAAGCGGAGGTAGACCGGGGGGCCCATGAGAGTGGTGGCTGCTGCGATGACTATGCTCGCTGCGTGCCGCTGAGCTGTGGCTCCGGTTGCTGTGCTGGCTTAGTGGCCTCTCACTCCTTTTTCCTCCACTGCTGGCTGCACGGTCAGATCCGCTACCACTGCCAGCGGACTTGCGGTCCTTCTCTCGACCGGATGATCTCTTTCCCTCTCGGTTGCTACGACTGGATCCACTGCTTTTGCTGCCTGTGCCAAAAAAAGATATTATTATTACAGAACTCTAGACAAAAATGTTTTCTGGCTTTTCTGGATATAGTGGGTTTATACTTATGTCTGTGCCCCAATATGCTTCAAATACCACCTGTGGCCAAGCTATGGACATTCAAATATTTATGCACATATTCTAAAGCCCTCACTGATCTCTGTAAGTTCAGGCATCCTGGAGTACCTCATCCTCAAATTCTATAGCAGAAGCACTCAAGTCATTCTCTGAGCAGCTCATCTCCCATTGTCCCCCTCCCAAGGCTAACGCTCTGTTTATATTACAAATTAGAAAGCCAGAAGGTGGCTGAGTCACTGCAGGGAGGATGAATTGTGAACCTCAGTACTTCCACTGTAAATCTTTCAGCACATTGACAATGTCTACTGATAATACACCCCCACCCATGTATACTAACCTATCCACTCTGCATTTTTGCCTCCCATCTGTGTTGGAACCCTTGCTTTGCTGCTCTAATGTAACCTTCCCCATGTGACAGTCAATCGCCAAGCCGGAACATGGTCACATGGAGGAGGCAGTGGTATCATCCACTTGGGTACACTTCAACACCATCTGCAGCTTAGCTCACATTGCTCCCCTTCCCAGCAGTGACTCAGCAGCCTTCCAGACTTCTACTTGCTAAGATAAACATGGAGCAGATGCTCTGGGAGGTAGGGCTGAGCTGCTGGGAGAACAGCTTGGGCAACTTCAGTGCTTCTGCTGTGAACCTTAGTTTTTTTTATGATGTGGGTTTAGTAACACTATCAGTAAATGGTGTATTACATGTTGTTCATACTCGCTCAGTCTCTATAAGATTTGTTTTCTGCAAAAAACCTGGTTGATCCTACTACGCTCTATCTCCCCTTTCTGTTCATGTCCCCAATTCAGCTATGGATTTTGCAGCTGTGGTGGCAACTCTGCACATGCTCAGTTTTTAGTGAGTTTCTAGGCTGAGCATTACCTCCCTATCACATCTGGACAGCCCATGTGACTATAGAGTCACACATGTGGGCGTATACACGGTGGTAAATGACAGCCCACTCCCTCCCTGCCTCCTCCCCCATGCCCGCTAACCAGCTAAACACAATGCTGGCAGGGTATTACATGTAAATTAATAGAGGCTTCAACTCCCTTATTCCAAGACACAGGCTGGAGGGGCTTGACACAGACTGATTGGGAGAAATCCACCCACACCATGTTATTGCCAAAAAATAAAGATTTGATTTCAAATATATTTGTATGACAAAGAAGCTCCTCCTGCTTATGTTTCCCTGCAGACAGGCTGGGAAAGATCTGGGTCATGTCACAGCTGTATACTGATTAGCAAAAAGGTACTTAGATTTTTTTTTATTAAAATAATTACAGTGCCATCATCCATATACAGAAGGAAAATGTTTAATTTAACAGTGTATGTTTAGTATCACTTTAAGGAATCGCTCCACATCCAAGTCATTAGGAATGCAAAAGCAACTTGATGTAGCTTAGAAGGTCGGAGATGGGTTAGAACCATCTCACCAACATGTTCCAAATGCATCTTAATTGCAAGCTGAATGCAAACTAAAAGCATTTGCGTTTAATTGTGTTAGTATTAGCTCCACCATAATCATATACATTATACTTCATTCAACATTTGCTTGCCTGGACAGAATCCTTGTCTGGGCTGTACAGTGCATCCAAAAAGTATTCACAGCGCTTCACTTTTTACACATTTTGTTATGTTACAGCCTTATTTCAAAATTTATTTAATTCATTATTTTCCTCAAAATTCTACAAACAATACCCCTTAATGACATCATGAAAGAAGTTTGTTTGAAATCTTTGCAAATTTATTAAAAATGGAAAACTCCCATGTACATAAGTTTTCACAGCCTTTGCTCAATACTTTGTTGAAGCACCTTTGGCACCAATTACAGCCTCAAGTCTTTTTGAGTACAATGCTGCAAGCATGGCACACCTATTTTTGGGCAGTTTCTCCCATTCTTCTTTGCAGGACCTCTCAACCTTCATCAGGTTGGATGGGGAGTGTCAGTGCACAGCCATTTTCAGATCTCTCCAGAGATGTTCAATTCTGGGCTCTGGCTGGGCCACTCAAAGACATTCCCAGAGTTGTCCTGTAGCCACTCCTTTGTTATTTTGGCTATGTGCTTAGGGTTGAAGATGAACCTTCGCCCCAGTCTAAGGTCCAGAATGTTCTGGAGCAGGTTTTCATCAAGGATGTCTCTGTACATTGCTACATTCATCTTTCCCTCGATCCTGACTAGTCTCCCAGTTCCTGCCGCTGAAAAACATCTCCACAGCATGATGCTGCCACCACTATGCTTCACTGTAGGGATGGTATTGTCCAGGTGATGAGCGGTGCCTGGTTTCCTCCAGACATGACGCTTGCCATTCAGGCCAAAGAGTTAAATCTTTGTTCCATCAGACCAGAGAATTTTGTTTCCCATGGTCTGAGTGTCCTTCAGGTGCCTTTTGGAAAACTCCAAAGGATGGAAACAGGATGCACCTAAGCACAATTTTGAGTGTCATGGCAAAGGCTGTGATTTTTTTTATTTTTTAATACAATTGTTAAGATTTCAAACAAACTTCTCTCATGTTGTGATTATGGGATATTGTTTGCAGAATTTTAAAGGAAAATCCCTACTACACAGGGTGTGGTGGCGTCATGCTGACATGTTTCACTCAGATCTTGAGTTTCTTCAGATCTAAAGAAGAAACTCAGGATCTGAGTGAAACATGTCAGCATGACGCCACCACACCTTGTGTAGTAGGGATACAGCTCGACTACCACGGACATTCCTCCACTTTGATATCCCTGGATGCCAATTGCAGGCTCAGTGGTGATCCTTTGATGAGAGCGGCAATCACTGTGTGAAATACCAGCAGCGCAAGCCTGGGAGTGAGACGGCCTTCCTCCTCACCCCTCCCTCTCATTCAGTGAGGACATCATTTTCATTGGACGTCTGCAGAGTGGTGAGCTTTTCTTTCTTCCTGTTCCTGCGATTTATTGGAACTTGATTTCTCTACCACCACAAACATTATCCAGACATATACCACTTTACTACCCGCTGATTGCAGTAAATGCCAAGGACTATGTTTGTCTCTCAAAGGGAGTAAGAACTTGCACTAGCTGCAATTACTATAGCGCTCGATACACATTAGGAGAATCCCATATTACATTAGCACAGGGACTTTGCTCTGAGGAACAACTTAACCTCAGATTGATCAAATGTCCATTATTGGATCACACTTCTCTATCCTACACTGAAGACTTAAGATGGACTGTGTCGTATAATATACTGGGCTGTGCCCTATCCATTTGAGCGGTTGCTCTTGCAATATAACAGATATCAACTTTATCATAGAAGGCCATTTCTATCTAGGTGTTTAGGATGAATGTGGTAGCTACCCGTATCTTGACAACGTTGTCAAATTTTAAATGAATGTGGTGGAGGTGCAATTTTATCTAATTGTTGAATTTGAATTAGTTTTTTTCAATAAAGTGTTTTTTTCTATCACCAGTTGTTTCTCTTTGAAGATACACTTTGGCTTCTTATCCATGTTCTATATATGCTGCTTTTTGATCTAGAGAGACACACCTCATGGCTAATTACTAATGAGGTGATGGTGTTTTGCTGCTGAATTGAGGAATTATAGTTCCTCTTCAGCTTTTTCACACTATTGTGGTGTAGCTCCCTTGACTATTTTTATTGTTATATTTTATATTAGCACATTATGACATAAACTGCCCGGTGACAATTTTTTTCTTTTAATGCGGTTCACTACTGCTTTAGGCCTGGTTCACACTTGTCCGACAAACGCTCCAACATTAGGAGCTCATGTCGCATGACGTGTGAAAATCAATGAATCCCTATGAGAGCCGTCTTAACTGGTCCGACACAAGTCGGTCCGACATTAAAAATGCTCCCTGTACTACTTCTGTCCAACTTTGATCCTACTTCAGCCCATTGAATATCATTGAAGTCGGATCAAAGTAGGATCCTTGTCCTAACCATCCGACATTTGACATCCGACATGGTGATTACAGCAGCAGTAAAAGGAATTTATCTCACCCTGGGATTGTTTTGATTGGTCAAAGGACAAGTCAGACTAGCACAATGTCGGATCAAAGTAGTATCCTGTTCATGAATGTCGGATGGATGTCGGACCAATGTAGGATCAATGTAGGACTGATGTCGCAGGGCAAAGTAGGATGAAAGTCGGATGAATGTCGTGTCGTATCAGTGTGAACCCAGCCTAAATCAAACTCAGAAAACATGATTTGCTTCCCCTGCTCTTTATTACTACTCTACCAAACAAAAGTCAGCTATACATACATCTCCAATGGCCGGATCAGAACTCTCCAGAAGATCGAGGGACAAACTTACTTGTATTTATGTTCCAAAATCAAACACGCAAAAGTTTTCTTAGTTCAGAAACAGCCAGATCTATGTTATAATTGCCTTGCTGACATACAGATTATATAACGTAACACTGACTGCAAGAGATACATGCACGAAAGACACATGAAGCAGAGGTAAAGCAGGACATGCGTGATCATGCAAGTGCCCCGGGGCCACCTGGACTGTCATGTATATTAGTAAAGATCCCTTAAACTATACTGTTAATCACTGTTGGATATGAAGTAGAGCCTTTCCTATGATTGGCATGGATATTGTATAGTGGATGCTGCTGCTAAACATGTTCCAAGTCTTGTTTAGCAATGTGCTCATTAACTACAGTATGTTGCAGTGCACAACTTAGGGTCACCATACACAATACATTCTGACTGTACAATCAACTTTAAATTTACCAAAACTATGTGCTATGAGAACCTACCTTATCCAGCCAATGCATCTATATCAAATCAGACAGGCCCTTGCACTATATATACAGCTGTATTTACTCTGTGCAACTTATAACATCCAAGTGAAAGATAGAACACCATGTCAGAAAAAAAACAGAATCCCAGAGTTGGGAAAAAAAAAAAGAATCACCCCCTTGTGTCAATATTTTGTTGAACTAACTTTTGCTTTAATTACAGCCTTTAGTCTGTTGGGATATCTCTAATAACTTTACGCATCTAGACTTTGCAATATTTGACCACTCTTCTTTGCAGAACTGCTCAAGTTCAGTTAAATTTGATGGTGACCATTTGTGAACTGCAGTCTTCAAGTCATTCCACAGATTTTTTAATGGGGTTTATGTCTGGGCTCTGACTAGGCCATGCAAGGACCTTTTTCCCCTTCAACCACTGTGTGGTCATTGTTGCTGTGTGCTTTGGGTCATTGTCATGATGGAACGTAAACCTTCTTCCCATTAACAACTTTCTGTCAGAAAGCAGCAGATTTTCCCTCAAGGATTTGATTGTATTTTGCCCCATCCATTTTTCCTCCAGTCCTTGCTGCAGAGAAACACCCCCATAACAGGATATTACCTCCTCAATGCTTTACTGTAGGAATGGTGTTATTTGGATGGCGAGATGTATTGGATTTCTGCCAGACATATCGTTTGGTGTTGATGCCAAATAATTCAATTTTAATCTGACCAAAGCACATTTTTCCATGTGGCCTCAGGATCTTCAAGGTGCGTTTTGGGAAAGCTCAGTTGTGACTGCACGTGGCCTTTCTTGAGGAGTGGCTTTTTTCTAGCAACCCTCCCATACAAGCCACATTTGAGGAGAATTTGTGATATTGTTCTCACATGCACACAATGAGCACTCTTTGTCATAATTTCCTACAACTCCTTCAGAGTTGCTGTACGCCTCTTGGTAGCCTCTCTTACCAGTTTCCTCCTGGCTCTTTCATCCAGTTTGGAGCGCTGTCCTGATCCAAGGAGGGTCTGTGTTGTACCAAATGCCTTCTACTTCTTAATAATAAATTTCACTGTGCTTCTAGGCATTGATAAAGTCCTTGAATTTTTTTTTTGTATCCATCTCCTGACTTGTGCCTGTCCACAACTTTATTCCGAGACCTTTTGACAGTGTCTTGCCACCCATAGTTAATTGTTTGCTTCAGTTGCACTATCAAGGACTGAAATGCTCCAGGAAAGCGCTTCTCATGCTGAGCTAATCAAAATGATCACAGTTGAAAGTTAAATGGCTTTGTGTGCCATTAGCTATGCTTGATTGAGTCATTTTTAGGATGGGGGGGGGGGGGTGAAGTTGCACTGAGTAAATACAGCTGGATAAAACCCAAAACATTGTCTGTCTTAATTTCAGGCTACAAAGCAACAAAATGTTATTATTTCAAAGGGGGGGTGATTTTTTTCTATACCCACTGTAGTTGTTGGTAGAGCTGAAGGAGATTGTAACGTGTGTGGTGAGCTTTAAAGCTCAAACGAACATGGGCTATTTATAGGCAATTTGTTATATAATAAACTACATACCACTGTGATTGGTCACTTAAAACTGCACCTAGTTATTTTTCTAGTAATCACTTGAAGATTGCAATTGGCTGCATTTAATTTAAAATGTAGTCATTGCACAGCTCTGTACAACCAATCAGTTAACTGCGATCTTTCTAGAGAAGTGAATGGGTGCAGTTTTCAACAGCTGCTTGTGCAACCCAAAATTGTCCTAGTAGTTTGAAATGTATACCCTTTTGTAGGACAACAGCTAGACCCCTATTTAACCTGATCTGACACTAAGCAGATGCCTTAAATGGAAACTGACCTTCTTCAACTCCTGGCTTGCAGTCTAGGCCCCTTTCACACTGGCTGTCCGATCAGGTACGCCTGTCAGTTTTTCAGGCGGACCCGAGTGGACCCTAGTGTCTCTTTTTTGGAGCGGCAGAGGTCAGCAGACACCCGCCACCATCTGATCCTATCTGCCAAAAACAGATGGATGGTGGTCCTATTTTCCCTCCGTCTGGTGAGTCAGATCGGATGGCGGCCCGTTTATATCCGATTGCTCCACATAGGAGAGCAGGACTGTGTCCATGTCCCCCCCTGAGCAAGCGGATTCCGCTAAGTGCAGACGCCCGTGTGAAAGGGGCCTAACATTTGCAGTGAAGCTAAATACATTTTACTTCACTCAAACTAGTAGCCTGGGAGTCAGGGAATGGCAGCTTCCATCTCCCAATCTTCACATACACAAATTTTGATTGAAAAGAAACCTGTAATGAAAGAGTTATGCAAGCTACCACTGCTAAGCTCCTGAAAACACCTGTTATCTGGCTATCTATTAAAAGTCTATGCTATATACATGTTCCAGGTTAGTCACTGAGAGTGCTGAAACCACTGGATCAACATGACATCCAGACACCTGATTTTATCATCAGGAGAGGCCAGCAACAGTATCTGTGTTTCTCTCAGTACAGGTTTCCTTTAAGTGGCTGCATCTATAGTGTTCCGGTGTGACCGAACAGAACAGTATTTGTAAGTGCCAAATTCTGAAAATAATCTGAACCATTTTAAGGTGTTGGGTGTGCTAACCCTTCTGTGAGCCACACGTATGGACTGTCTTTGTATCCCAAAGCAACCAATACTGTTCTCTCTGCTATTTTCTAACTTGCAATAGAAAAATTAAAGGTCTGCTAGAGAGATAAACTTTATTCTTACCCGCTTGTTTTTATAAAGATGCTGGGTGTTTTGGTGTTTGAGTACCAACTTGTTCAGTTAAAACAATTCATAACAGGAGGGGGCCAATTTTATTATGTTAATTTAAAGGGTGATTACCTAGAAGCCCCTTGAATCAATAAACAATGCCCAAAGTGAAGGAATGGTAGTATCACAAATGGCCACCAGGTGGGGATATAGCTCTCTGTATTGTGTCTTTGCAGTCTATCATATTCCTATATACTGTATTTGGTTGTCTTTAGGAAGTGACCCCAGAGTGTACAACCCTTCAAAAAAAACAGGGATTTCTTGGGTATAAAAAATGTCTGAGACAACTGCCTGTGTTGACCACGACAGTCTATCAAATTCCACCTATCATTTTAATCTAAATTGCAGCTGATTAGTGTCTACAAGCAACGCAATAACTTGTGTTTTCAAACACTAGCATGTTTTAGGCTATGGGGGAAATATGAACTTGGTCTTGCATGGACCATAGTCACATTAGCCCTACCTGGGAATCTATAGTTGCTGCCCAATTTTTTCGTCTGGCAGGTGCAAGCTGTTCAATGGCTGTATGTGGATGAAGAAGTTAGACACGCTGGCGGAGATTTACTAAAACTGGAGAGTGCAAAATCTTGTGCAGCTGTGCACAGAAACCAATCGGCTTCCAGGTTTTATTGTCACAGCTTAATTGAACACCTGAAGTTAGAAGCTGATTGGCTACCATGCACAGCTGCACCAGATTTTGCACTTTCCAGTTTTAGTAAATCAACCTCACTGTCTTAAAGTGGTTGTAACCCTAAAACAAATAAAAATAAAAGGAGAGATCCTGTTCCCTTATAGCAGGTTAAACAGCACAGTGCTTGTGCGGTCTAACCGGTCCCTCTCTAAACTGTAGAAAACCTGGCTGATCCTATCAGTTCCTGTGCCCCCCTTTGTGTACTGGCCATGGTATGGTAATCATGGCTGCTGAGCCCTGATTACCGTGGTCAGTTTACGTGCCTCTGTCATCTGCTGCTCTGCTCTCTCCCCCTCTCCTGTCAGATCTTGTGTGTGTGTGTGTGTGTGTGTGTGGTCTCTGCCCCCCCCCTCCTCCTCCTGCCGCTATTCGTAGAAATGTTTAAATAATGTCACTGCCAGCCCCTCTCTTTTCTTCAGCTATAACACACAGTGTAAGTGTTTTTTAAAACAATGCCTCTAAATACCTTTTTTCACAATGATTTCAGGCCGATCACATAACTCCCGGCCACTCCCCTCCTCTGATCCAGGGCTACAGCGGGAGGGGCTGAGCGGCCAGTACGGCAGTCACGTGACCTTCCCGGCTGACGTCAGAGGGAGATCTCGGCCCCTCCCGCTGTAGCCCTGGATCGGAGAAGGAGAGCAGCTGGGAATCACGTGACTGGCCTGAAGAGATCTGAAAAAAAGGTATTTAGAGGCATCATTAAAAAAAAACAAAAAAAAAACACTTACACTGTGTGTTATGGTCGAAGAAAAGAGAGGGGATGGCAGTAAATTACTTCTTTAAGGTTACAACCACTTTAAGAGGGTCAGTCCACCCCAAAACTGGCATTTTGGTGGATGCTGAAGAATTCAAGTACCTGATAGTTTCTTAAATCTGTTGGTGACTCGATCGGTCAGTTCTCTGTGCTTGAGATCCTGGGCCCATTATGAGAGGGCTCCCACTTTCCATGTTGGATTTAATGTTTATTTGATATAATGGAAAATGTAACAGGAGGTTCTGGAACACACAAAGGTGAATAGGAACACCCAAAACTTCCAGGTGGACAGGAACAGAGTCTGGAATCCTGGCAAGGAGCTCTCACTCTTGGAGTATCCAAGACCTATAAGTAGTCAGGGGCTGACTCAACCCACTAGATGCTGTATGTGATTGGAATGGCACTTTAATGACCTGACTGAGTGCAACCTACAGTAAAGTGTTCCATACCTATTGACACTGCCCCACCCACCACACAACATGAGAAGCACCAAGGCAGACTCGATTATGGGCGTGCATTTAGCAATGAGCCCTCACATGGTTCTTCTCCTGCTACCCAGTGGACTGTTGGAGGGAGGCTGGGAATGGTCTAGGTGGGTGAAGGAAGGGCCACAAGGATCCAAATGGACATGCTTGGGCTCTGGTCTTTGGGCCAGAGATTTAAGCTTACCGAATGACCTAGATTCCTCCATTCCTTCCATGCATCCTTCAGTCTAATGCTTGTTCAGCACAAAACAAGGGAATAACACAGTTACTATCAGCGAGGCATACAGCAAGGGATAAAGGAGCATGTTACTGTACTGAATTATAGAAGAAAGCACATGACTGCAAATCCGTAGCTGCCTACACATTTCCATAATCCTGGAGCTGTTCTACTAAAGCAGATCTACAAAACATGCTTATTTAAAAAGGAAAAGAGCCTTGTGTAAAGTGCAGTAACCCCCAGCAACCAATTGCTTCTTATCCTTTATTGACTTGACATGTTAGAACTGTCTGCTGTTGGTTAATGGGCTTTGCACAACAATACTTGTAGCTCTTGACACGGTTTCATTTTATAACACTATAAATGTATTGTATGTGGACAGCTAATAAGCATATTTTTTTGACTATATATGCTTATTTTACTTCTTTTTTTTTTTAGCAGTATCTCCACTAGCGGTTTTGATGTCTTTAATCTGCCTAGCCTCAAAGCTCAATTTGCAGTGTGAATGTTCATGTACACTGCTACACCTATAAAGGGCAGCACTGAACCACCAGGAGTTCCATGAGTAGACATCAAGTGAATGCTTGTTCTAGTCACAAACAGGTTGACAAATGATGGCTACGCTAAATTCGCTGCTTGTGGAGTGGCAGTCATGCAAGCACATAGGACACACAAAAAAAGCATGAAAGGCAGGCAATGAGAGGAGGGGGTACTGGTGAGGCTTGTTCTACTTACCTTCGCTGTGTTGGCTTCCTGCACTGCCACTGCCATAGCTGAATCCTGGCTCTTGGTATGTTGAGGGGTAACAAGGTGGCACTAGAGGGTACTGGTACGGATAGCCCTGGCTCAGAGGCCAGGGGGCGCCCGAATGAGGGAGAGGAGCAAGTGTGTCCTGATCAGATGTCCCACTGGATCCATCGTTAAGATTCAGTGCCGCTACATCTGATAAGCAAATACAAACGATTTGTGTCAGTTATATCATGGAAAATAATGTTACAGTTCCTGTTTAAAGTGTACATGTTGCTGTCTGCCGTTTTGGTTGGTACAGCGATAGTCAGGATAATGATATTTACTGACTAAACATGAGACATTACAGTGCTGAAGAAGAACAATGTTGTACTGCTGGTAATTCTGAAAAATGTTTACAAATGACACACTGTACTGAATGATGAAAAGTGATCGGCTGCCTTCAACATATCCATTAGTGTAACTGCATATTTCCTGGTCTTCATTTCTTTATGAGAATGTTTTTTTTATCTGATAAATGAGCAGCAGAAAAGCTTTAATTACCAAACAACTCTGATGGAGCCCTGATGCAGGATACACAGTAGGCTGAGAACAGACAACTCAGATGTAACAAAAACGTAATGTATACAGTGACCTTACAATGTATACACAGTTACCTTACTGAACATAAATGGGTAATTCTATGCAACAGGATGAGATGGAAAATGAACATATGGGAAGAACTGTATGCAGCCAATATAAATGGTACCCAACCTTAGTCTTTCTGTTTTCTAATTAAAGGTTAAAGTGCAACTCCAGGAAAACCGCTTTATAAATATTTGATATGATTACTGTTCTGCCTGCCAAAGGATTTGTAATGTTGGCTGGCCATTCTTGTAATGCAGAGTACAAACACTATGCTAAAGCCTGGTTTACCATTACTGCGAACCAGGATGGTTCCCTGCTCACAGGGCACAGGTGGTAATGCTGATCCGCCGATCCTCTCCCCAATGAGGAGGATGGACAAGTAACATAATGATGAATTACTTAATCAGGAACTATGTGCATCATATATCTAGCTATGCAGAGTAAAAACTCTGTACAGAAAAGCATAACAAATCCTTAGGCTGGTAATATATACCCTAGATTACCAAAAGTATTGGGACACCTGCCTTTACATGCACATGAAGTTTAATGGCATCCCAGTCTCAGTCCGTAGGGTTCAATATGGAGTTGGCCCACCCTTTGCAGCTATAACAGCTTCAACTCTTCTGGGAAGGCTGTCCACAAGGTTTAGGAGTGTGTCTATGGGAATGTTTGCCCACTCTTCCAGAAGCGCATTTGTGAGGTTAGGCACTGATGTGAATGGGAAGGCCTGGCTCGCAGTCTCTGCTCTAATTCATCCCAAAGGTGTTCTGTCGGGTTCTAGCACTTTTGTGCTTTTTTTTGATAGAGGTGTAATACTTGCCTCACTTCTTGCCCCAGTAGGCCTCTGTCATTTATGCAACTGGTCCCTTGCAGCTTCTTCTATAAAGTCGCACGATGACAAAAGCCCTACATTGTACGTGAGGACAGAAAAGAACTGCCCCCATCCCAGACCAGGGGAGAATGCAGAAGCGAGGAGTAAGGTAAGTATTACACCTTATTCCTCATCCGCTAGGGTTAAACAGCATTTAACTCTTGCAGTGTGGGGGGGAACACTGCAAGGGTAGATTTTAGTAATTACTGGACTTGGTTTTAAAAGTGTTTTTCCAAGACCTGAAAGTTTTTTTCAAGAATTCATCTAGGGTATAAAGTTTGAGATAAGGCTGCTTTAAGATGTGATAACCTGTGTGCTAGTCTTTTGGGAATTGATTTTTCCATCTTACTTTTTATGGTATGTGCTAAAATATCACAAGAAATATTGCTTGCGGTAAAGCTTTCTTGAACTGACCTCCCTGACCCCTAGTGTTGTGGAACCACAAGAGAGGCCTTTTTGTCAGCCTGCTTGTAGACAGGTCAGAAATATTTCCATACCACATAAAAATTATTCAAATGCAAAAATATGAAGTCTGCAGTGAGCAGGAAATAGCACTGTTGCCATAACAATCACATTCTATATAGGCCTGGCAATGACCTGACTGGTTGCCATTGGCAATAGCCCCATTTTGCTCTGCTCTGACTCTCATAGTGTCAGGTCACAGATTTGGGGACAGTGACCACGATCCATCTCCTAAAGGCTGCATACAGGTTGAAGTGGCACATTCACTTTCTGCCTGCCTCTCAGTCCTCACACCATTCATTACTTCTCTACATCAAGACACACAATGCAGGCAGCATGTTATACTCACTCCCACACAGGTCTCCAAACACATAGTAGCACTGCTCTGAGAAGGTGATCTTGTTTACTGTGTGTCTGAGGTAGCCGTGCTTTAACATGCTGCTGGCATATTTCCTGGCTTCCCGACGCTCCTTGAAACCTTCTACATGTGTGTAGAGCCAGTCCACAACATCTGCACCTGCAGAGACAGGAAAAGCAAAGGTCAGACTGCCGCAAAGGCTTCTGGGTAACCGGATACTCCAACAAGCATAATATAGAGTGTCACCACTGATTTTAGAGGCTTGTCTATTTTTTGATGCAGGCTGTATCAACTTCTCAAGAACAGGAATGGCCATAGATGGATCGAAGTTTGGGCAATCCCTGCTGAACCGGCAGAATTTCAGTCCATCTATGGCCAGCTTTAGTGCACTGTGGCAAAAAAAAAAAAAAAAAGAGGGTTTGTAGGAACTTCCATAATACTCCATGAAGTCATAGAGAAAGTGAAAACAGCAGCTGGTCGACATATATACAGGAAACCTGTCAAGATAGAGCCACTGAGTTTTTTATTAAAGTGTAATCTCCAGGCTGTCATCCTCCTATTATAATCACAGACTCAGAATAAATATGGCTGCATATGGGGGCCACCTTTTATTTCCAGGGTTTAAAGTGAACCTGTGCTCAATTTTTTATTTTTAAAGTAAAAGTGCTGCCTGAGACTCACATCACAAGATGTGTTCTGTTACCTTTATCACACGGCAAAGCTTCTTCTGTGCCCCTCCCTGATTAGGCCCTGGTTCACGTTGCAGCGATTTGGCATGCAATCTGACATGTCAAATCGCATGCCAAATCGGCGGGTATTGCCGGAAATGGCACGTCCGAATCAGTGCGACACCGCATTTGCGGCGCCGCACCGATTCCCAAAAGTACCATAGTTTCTGTACTACTTTTGGCGACTTCGGGGTGCGATTTCAATAGCCATCTGTGCAGAAACCCGCACATAGGTCTCTGAAATCGCCCCCGAAGGCGGGGATTTCCATGCAGGAATTTCATTCCCTCTGTCAGTGTGAGCCTTGGCTTAGTTTGACTTTGTTACTGGGACCTGAATTTCCCAAGCTTCTTCGAAAAACCACTCACCATTCTAGTGTCCAATAAAATTTTGACATTGGCCATTAGGGGTACACTTACCAGACAATGGAATGGTAGTTGGTGAAGCTTAGTCATCAAGTCGGGGAAGGAACATTTTAAGGGCTCACGTACATCTGTGAAAACTGCAGCATTTTTATTATTAGATTTATTTTAATGAATCTGAACACAGATGTATTGTTTTCTATGGGCCCATGCCCATGTCTGTGTAAAACGTGGCAAGTTAATATCTGTAAAAAAAAAAAAAAAAAAAAATAGAAACATTTGCATCTGAGGTCCTGCTTATGCACCATAGTTCATGCATATCAGTGCTTACATGCATATGGCACACATGTACTCTATTGGAGTTTAAAAGCCACCTGCGTTCTAGCAACAGAGGACATTAAGCGGCAATAGCAGTCAACTCACATATCTGCTTATTGTGAAGCAACACACCGCCAGGGCGCTACGGCCGCAGAGTTGTCCCACTGTTCCAGACATTTTGGGTCACACCTATACATATGCTCCCTGTGTTCCTGTTGGACCCTACTACCACAACTTCCGGACCAGGCATTCTCTCCGGCCCTAGCGCCCTGGCGGTGTGTTGCTTCACAATAAGCAGATATGTAAGTTCTACAGGGATGACCATCCTATCCTCCCTGTATGTATTTTGAATTTTTCCAATTTTTGTCTATGAATGGTTTATTCTGATATACTTAACTCTCTTTATAGATGTATCTTGCATCCGCCCCTGATGATTGGATAGATCCCATGAAACGCGTCGGGCTTAACCTAGATGCAACGTATACATACTTGCATGGTCTTTGGATCCAGGCAATACCGTTGATTATAACGGTTATATTATAATGATCTTTTATTATTGAGGACAATACTACTGTATAATCTATTTATGTTTTTAACATGTAAATGATTTGGATACATAATTTGTTATATTATGTGCCATTATAGCATGTACTGTCTGCCAAGTACTTACTCAATCATGGCAAACAAGTACTTGTTCATGTTTCATATTGACTCCTTCGATTAGCCACAATATACATACCTCATTTAAAGTCCCGACCCTCTTTCTTTATGTACCTGAACAGGGATGGAGATGCATGTTATCATGCCTCTCATTTAACCACTTGCCGACCGCCGCACGCCGATATACGTCGGCAGAATGGGTGTACCTGCAAGTCCCTTTAAATTTGCCACCCGCCACGTGCCTTGTGAGTGTGCCCGCGGGTCCCGATGTTCACGGGCGACCCGCGATTGCGGCCGGCAAAGGCATAACAGGGGGATGCCTTTGTAAACAAGGCATTTCCCTGTTCTGCCAAGTGACACGTCAGGGATCTGCTGTTCCCTGTGATCGGGAACAGTGATCGCTGATGTGTCACTGGTAGCTCCTCCCCCTTACAGTTAGAATCACTCCCTAGGACACACTTAACCCCTTCAGCGCCCCCTAGTGGTTAACCCCTTCACCGCCAGTGTCATTTTTACAGTAAACAGTGCATTTTTATAGCACTGATCGCTGTATAAATGACAATGGTCCCAAAAATGTGTCAAAGGTGTCCGATGTGTCCGCCATAAAGTCGCAGTCACGTTAAAAATGGCAGATCGCCGCCATTACTAGTAAAAAAATATTAAATAATGATAAAATGCCATAAAACTACCCCCTATTTTGTAGACGCTATAACTTTTGCGCAAACCAATCAATATTGCGATTTTTTTTACCAAAAATATGTAGAAGAATAAGTATCGGCCTAAACTGAGAAAAAATTAGCTTTTTTTAAAAAAAATTGGGGATATTTATTATAGCAATAAGTACAAAATATTGCCTTTTTTTTCAAAATTGTCGCTCTATTTTTGTTTCTAGCGCAAAAAATAAAAACCGCAGAGGTGATCAAATACCACTAAAAGAAAGCTCTATTTGTGGGGGAAAAAAAATGACGTCAATTTTATTTGGGAGCCACGTCGCACGACCGCGCAATTGTCAGTTAAAGCGACGCAGTGCCGAATCGCAAGAAGTGGCCCGGTCATTTGGCAGCTAAATGGTCCGGGGCTGAAGTGGTTAAAGTCCCAATAACCCCCTTTACAAGTGTCAATACAAAGTTAATGACACCCCCAGATCGGTTCACAGATCGCAATGCGAACTGTAAAATGGTGCAGGAATCGGATCGCATAGGTATTCACACCCGATTCCAGTACGGACCAAAAAAAGGGTCCTGCACCCTTTTGGTCAGAATGCGATGCAAATTCAGCCATACAAACTGTATTGGTGAATTCGCATCACACAGACATCGCATGTAATCTGCACAGCAATGTGGTGCAAATCACATGCAATTTATGGCATTGCACAAGTGTGAACCAAGCCTCAATCAGACAAATGAAGCTGCAAAGCAAGTTGTGATGTGTTATCTGTTTAGATAATAGTGTTCTAGGAATTCTTTGTCATGTAATACAAACAAAAACCTCACTTTAAAAAAGAGAAAAAAAAACACAAAATAACACATGATCAGAATATCGTACAAAAATAAAAGTATTTGAAGCGATCGTATGCTAATCTGAACGTTAGTACACCGCTTTTGTCCAAAAATTTCCGAAGGGACAAACACAAAAAAAAAATCAGTACAGTTTTCGTCCAAAAAACAATACAAATACATTACGGTATATGACTTCTGAACTTGTATTCTCTCGTACAAGAATTTTCGTACTTTAGTAACCTATTCGCTTTCAATATGGAGACTAGCATGCAAAAAAACAAAAAAAAACAGATGATCATTCGTCTGATAATCTCATCGTGTGTACTAGGCTTAAACCATTATAGTTTTAATTTACAGACAACTAAGGCCCGTTGCACACGGGCTTTCTGATCAGGTCCGTCGGTCAGTTTTTCAGGCGGACCTGATCGGACCCTCCATTTACTCCTATGGAGCGGCGGATGTCAGCTGTGTCATGTCCGACCCTATTTTCCATCCGTCTGGAGGATTGGATCGGATGGAATCGGATGAAAACGGACAGGGGGTCCATTTTCATTCAATCTCCCAATAGAGTAGAGCGGGGCTCTGACAGGTCCGTCTCTGCACAGTGAGCGGAGACGGACCGGTCATCCACCTGCGCAGCGGGGATCAGCGGATCGATCCCCCGCTGAGCAAGCGGATAAACCTGTGTGAAAGGGACCTTACACAGCCATTATAATCAGACAGGGGTTCTAATTTGTTCAAATTGTATACAATTATTATAAATAAACTGAACTGGAGTTTGACATTAATGAACCAGATTTCAAAATATGTGCCTGGAGCGGTTCTTTTGAAGTAATGGTGAAATACTAAAGGAGATGGGGTCACAAATAGTGACAAATAGGCTGTGGGGTTGATTTACTAAAATTGGAGAGTGCAAAATTTGGTGCAGCTCTGCACAGAAACCAATCAGCTTCCAGATTTTAGGGGGGCAACAGTGGAGGGACACCCCAGATGATGTCCTAGGAGACGAAACGCGTCAGCAGGACTCCATTGTTGCCACATTCTTTGCAAAGCGCTTTTATATCAACTTAAAGTGGAAGTAAACCCTCCTATCATTTTCAGGCAAGGAAGCTGCCATCTTGGCCTCTGTTTAATCTTAAACTGCCGTGATGCTGCACATGTGATCAGTTATGACACCAGCCATTGGATGGTTTGACAGTTTGGTTGAGAGCACAACCAATGTGACAGTTGGCATTCCCGGCATCCCGGGAATGTAACTGCTTTTTGAAACTGTTAAATCGATGGGTTTACTTCCGCTTTAAATGTAAGTGTTTCCACTACATAAAATTTTGATTTATATACAGAGTTACGCTATGTGGCTGTTTCTTTTCTCTATTACATGATACTCACCTGCTCATATTGATTGCGATTTTCCTGGACCACTACTGCATATGAGGTTATCTGCTAAGAGGTCATCTTTCTTCTGCGGTCTCTCTCTCCATGTTGATGTTTGGCCATTTCCAGCACAGCTATTTGCAGCATACAGATTGTCCAGGTTCCATCGTGGTTCCACCACACCAAGCCCGTTTGACCCACTGAACATATGTTCCTCTGGGTTCAAACTATCTGGTAAGCTCCTTACCTATTGGTGGTGGTTCTCTTCATCTTCTCACCGTCACCTTTCCCTTCAAAGTCTTCACCCACTTTTGAATTTCACCATTGCCTTCATTTTTTAATTACTTTAGGACACTCAGTTGCACACGTTTTCACTTGTATTTCGCATATAGACATTTTGTATATATGAGGACTTCTTACTGTTTTTACTTAATATTTGAGTGTCTTTTTTTATATTGCACCGTTTTTATATACTCATTTGAGTGCGTCATGCATTCTTGTTCATTTTTTTGATTAGCGCTACACTTTTTGTTTCCACTCCAGATTTTATTGTCAAAGCTAAATCGAACAAGCTGAAGTTAGAAACTGATTGACAACCAAATTGCAGCAGATTGGCTGCACCAGATTTTGCACTCTCCAGTTTTAGTAAATCAATCCCAGTGTTGGTAACAATGGTTAGCCCTTTGTAGACAATGCCATGGACGCACTTTGAGAACGCCTATAGAAATGGATGCTTTACCTGCCACTGCTCTATAATTCACAGACACCAGAGACCTCACACAATGACAAATAGGCACACATGTACAGCTGTGTTGCTCATTGTATACAAGTGAAAAGAGATCGGTATATGTAACTGATATAGTCTAACCTTCAAGCCTCTATTAACTTACAACCATCTTTCCAGAGTTTGACTTTAATTACTACTGGTCACACTTGTTTAACCTCTGACCCTTAGAACAAGGCTTTGCAGAATAGTCAATAAGGTATGCAGAAATACCATTCAACTCAACCGTTGCAAGAACAGCCATGTAAAACCAGACACCTATGATATAGCCATGAACCACCCTGGCATATACCAGAGGGCACATCACTGTTCCTAAAGTGAACTAATCTTTGAGTGAATGAAGGTTTCAAATTGTAAGAATTTTAGGCTCTTTGGTTGTTTTTTCTGCTCAAGCGCTTTTAAAATGAGCAGATTAACTATAGCATGCTGAAAGGAATCTTTACTCTAAAAGCTGAGAACATTTGTGGCTCTTTTATACTTAGTAGATTGTTTTTTTTTAAAGCAGTCTGTGTTTCTAAATGTACAAAATATATTTAATATTTGATAGAAATAAAACTGGGTCATGACACCTGATATGCATATATATGCACACTTTAGATTAAAGTGTAACTGCACTTTTAGTGCAGTTATACTCATTTTTGAAACCCCCAATTCTGCGTGCCATCCATTCTTATACTGACATTTTCCAAACCTCCACAGAATCTACGCCACATCGCCAATACATGTGTGGTGTAGTCTCTATTCACTGGCAGATATCAAATGCCTGGACACGGTGGAGGCAATTCTGAAGAAGAGGTTGTATTACAGTGCCGAGACAGCGGCACAGCCATTACTTTGCTGGATCGCAGACAAGGGATTATAAAACTGGAAGGGAGGCTGGCTGGGCACAGGTTAAAAAAATAAAGGGCCAAGCTTTGTAAGAAAGCTGATATCGCTAATTGCTCTACGTTATAATCTACCATATTACTTAATACCACAGCCCGTATTTTGTTGCCCATTCATAACTTGCATAAACTGAACCTTTACAGCTTTACACAGCAGAGAACTCTGTTAATTGAAGAATACCCATTCGATTTTTTTTTTTAAATCCCTCACCACTAGCTTTGGACGCCCAAACCAGTGGAGCGCAATGGACATTGTAAAGCAAATCACTGTGCTTTTTAAATGTGCAGAGCGCTTTATTTATGCATCCTAAGTGTAAACGCTCAGTTAATCTTATAATGAATAAGAAAGGGGTTTTTGGCACTTTGAGTGAGGCACAAGACACATGGTAGAAGAAATTGTAAAATTGTTTAATTGGCATATAAACAAAGCATACCTCAGAAACATGTGATACATGGTTGAACCATGTATCATGTGTTTCTGAGGTATGCTTTGTTCATATGCCAATTAAACTATTTTACAATTTCTCCTACCACATGTCTTATGCCTCACTTAAAGTCCCAAAAACCCCTTTCCGATTTCTGATTTAAGGATGGAGGTGTTTGTTATCATGCACCTCATTTAAAGTCCCAGAACCCCTTTGCTTTCTAAACTTATAATGACTCGCCAATTATTGAAATAAAGGATGAGAATGACAGCCCTGGAACTTGCACCTTTAAAACACATCAGCTCACATATTTCTGCCCTGACAGGTTCCTTTTAAAGGCCATATAAAAAGGGAGAATAATTTCCAATAAAACGCACGATTAGTCAGGTTTGCTCTACACCTTAGCATGGTGATTCACACAACAATGTTCAAATCCCAACATTCTATATATTCTTATACATCAGCTATGTTTAAGAAAAGATAAAAGCACAGAAAATGTGAACATTTTAATATAAATTAAACCTATACAGAAAACCTGGGTACATTATAATAAATGTAAAGCACAAAGGCAAACTTACCTATAACTGCATTAGATATCGTAATTTTCAACCACATTCGGTCTCTTATTTCCAGACCTGAATCTGGCAGTTGCATCACCTTCACAATTGTGGCCATATCACTCTTTACGGTCAGGGGGGAATCTTCCTGTTCTGCAAATATTAGAAATACAAAATACCTTCATTTCAAAACTTACTTTCTACTGCAATTAATGAAAGGGGAAAGAAAATCTAACCAATCACATTGCAGGACATATTTTGGATGTGCACTGGAAAATTAACATTTGGCTGGCTGCTGTTGGGAAAACAACAACCATAGCAAATGAAAACTTTCATGTACATCTATAGATGTTTAAGAGACATTTTAACATTGCACTAACAAGGGTATTGCACCCAGTGTAATGCTGTAACTACAGATGGTGCAACCCCACCTGAGACAAGCCTGGATGGTGTCTGAACTCTCAGCTCTGTTGCTTATCAGTGCGCAGCTCACTATGAGCTGGAGTCATTAGAAGCCACTAACTGCAAGTGACTAAAGATGTAAATAGAAGGATAACCGAGGTTAGGATTGCAACTAAGGCCCCTGCTTTTGGGAGGACCACAGAGATTACCAAGCCATATCCATATGTCCTATATATATATATATATATATATATATATAGTCATCAACTTGAGTAAGTAAGTGGCTAACGCATTTCTCCTGGAAAAGGAAATAGCAGGTGCAGTAAACTGTGGAGGAGGGGTTGTCAGGGAGGTAATGGAGTGGGTATGATATCTTCAGTAAAGGTTAAGACTAAAGCAGAGGCTACTGACTAAAGCATAGGGGTCATGGCTAGAATCTTCCACCAAGGCCTAGGTGTGTCAGGCTAAACCACAGTCTGTGAATAACATGCAAAGGATTCTGATGTACAAGCAGTTTGATCACAAACTGGATGCACCTTAGCCTGACCACACAAACCCTAACACAGATCCAACTCTAAGTGCTCCAACCCCAAGGGTAGAATTTAAGATTTTATACAGATCAGATACATAGCAAAAGGCAGATAAAAGGCATTCCGTCAATATCAAAAGCATTCAGTATAACAAGGTGGACAAAAAAGCTGTCAGTAGCACAAAATAAAAACAACCAATATCAAGGGCCGATTAAGTCATAAAGACTGACCACGTAGGTTGGAAGACAGGGTAATGAGCATCGAGAAGGTGAGGTTCGTCAAGGTGAGGTTAAGAGAGGTAAATCAGAAGAGAGGCCCATATAGTGTGAGTACCTATCGGCAATAGAATAGGAAATTAAGAGCTAGATTAAAGACTAGTATTACAAAGAAAGAGCTGAAGAGGGGGAGAGGAGGAAAAAAAAGAAGAGGGATCGGAAGGACATGGGAACCCTATGGGGAAAGCCAACTACTCCATACTCTTGTGTAATGTCAATGGACAATAAGAGGCCAAACTACGTAGAAACTAGTTAACAGCTGAGGACATCAGCGTATGGTATCAAACCAACAGAACCAGATTTTCTGAAACATTTGCTTCTTCCTATTCGCAAAGCTACAATTTCTTCCATACGGGCAGTTTCCTCAATCTTACATAGCTAAAGACTGATCTGGAGTGTTACTGTTTTTTTTTTCCTATAGAGGGGGGAAACACTTTAGCAGCATTTAGCAGATGTATCAACAGAGAACATATATAACATTTTGTCGAGAGTGGAGCGAGGTGTAAAAGAAAGGTCGTTGGACCAGTCCCCAAATTGACATCTCTTAGGCTAATAGCTATGTCTTCCACCTATTTCCAGAAGGTGTGTAGTACTGGACAGCTCCAAAACATATGCAACATAGAGCCCTCCTATAGAGTACAGCGCCAGCACATCAGGGAGGATTGCAGAAAGCATTTAGGTATTGTTCGGGGGACTCTATATTAGTGAGAGGTAATTTTGAATCCAGTTTACTGGACTTTGCTTGCAATAGAAGCAGAGGGAGTACATGTCAAGATATGCTCTTTCTGTGGGTTTGTAAGAGTTCTATTCAAATCTGTTTCCCTTTTCACGGGGTATGCAGGAGGGGGTTGATTAGGCAGATGTGTAAGTTTATATGAGACCGATAGGCCATGATGGAAAGGGGTTGACAATGAGCACAACTGCTCGAAGACCGTCAGGGTGGGTAGGGAGCTTCCAGCCCTCCAGAGTCTGACCAGAAATTGACATATTTGTAGCGCCCTCCAGAATGGAAGCTGGGGATCTACCATTGCTTGAATTTCCAAAATCCATTCAACCCTTCTTCGTGCCTGAGGTAATCAGGGGTTGGCTGAGCCAGTCAATGCGTCCATAGTGAAATCATGGATTGCAAACAATTGGTGTCAATAAAGACAGCCCAAGGGTAGAATTTAACTTTAGTGACATTAAAGCTGCTAAAGTTTGGGTAGGAGCTTTATTGAAAAGTTACATTAGTCTAGCTTGGGCCAATGAAAGTAAGCATAATTCATACCTGAGCGATCCCTGAGGAAGCTGCTAATCACTGTAGTAATAGCAGCTTCCAGGACCCGTGCAAGCAGCTGCTCTTCAGCACAGTAACCACAGGAATGGAAGTTGGTTGGTGCTGCCACCATTCACAGAACACCTTCATTTTTTTTTAATCAATACAAGGTGAATCTGTTTGGACAAGTTAGAGAGGCAGGGCAATGGCATCATGATCTCCACCTTGCCCAATTGGAGATCGTCTGGTAAAAAATATAAGGTGTTCTGTGAAAGGCAGCATTGCAGAGCCAGAGACCCCCTGTGATTACTATGCAGGACAGCTGCTCGGTAATGGACCCGGAAGACTGCTGTTATCACTGTAGTAGCAGTAACTACTACAGCGATTTGCAGCTTCCATAGGAATGAGATATACATATGTACAATGGTCAAAGCTGAACCAATGTAACTATGCATAAAAAAAAATATTCCTAAACCTAAGCTTTAACTTTCTCCCTAGTGTGGCCTAAAATAAATGTTTCTACAATTCCAAGTACCACCCCCATCTATTGTTTATATGAGCCTAGTAACTCCCCCTAATTAGGTTCTCCCGTTTTATATTTCCAGTGTAGTATGTGTGCCAGTCAACTTTCTAAAATAAAAAGAGGGACAATCTTTACATTAAATTCTCATGTAAAATATGCACATTATTCTTACATCTAGTCACAAATCTATTATTTCCAACAGATCATCTGTACTACATGAGCATAAAACATCATGTCTCTACAGCCCCACAATTCAAAACAAGAAAAAGGATGGATCCTTCACTATTTGTGTAAAAGTGTAAGGCAGGCCATACAGGATTCATTTTCTTGCTTTCAATCAGTGGGTTGAACAAGAGAAAATTAATTGATTCCCCCATCCACGCATTCGAGGTGCATGGGGGTGTTCCTACCGTGGAGCTATTGTATTCTGACAGTGGGAAGCCTTCCCAGCTATAGCCAGCGGCACTGATCGGGCAAACATTTCCCAACAGGCTCGTTGTACAGACGTAGATCAAAAGATTAATTTCTGTACAACCAGCCTGCCTATAGGTGAACCAAAATGTGGCCAGTCCCTGCTGAACCAGAAGAATATCGATCCATCTATGGTTGGCTTAAGAGGGTACAAGATCAGAGCTATAAGAGGACTACTGTCACCATTGTGGATTCTGATGCTGGTGTCATGTCAGAAAAGCCAGATATCTTTCTATACATTGCTAATTTTTATGATCTTAATAGTATTAAGTAAAGGAAAGATAAAAAGACTGGAAGATAGTTGGATAAGAAGGTATAATTTTTTTTTTTTACATTGCTTCAGTTACTTTCTGGTTTCCAGGCCTAGGCAAAGGATATCATATATCCCCGAAGTCTTCATGAGGGGGGGGAGGGATTTTCTAAGCTAAGAACACCTTATCCATCAATGAAACATTCAAATAACTTTCCTATCCCAGGGAAGCCCTGCTAATAATTATTATATCTACAGCTCATGGTACATTAGCGGGAACAGCAAGTTGAGATTGAGTAATTGACACCCATGGCTGCTCTGTTTGACAATATTGTTTTAACTAATTATAATGTAATTAAATTAATAATAATAATAATGGCCAGAAAAGAAAAAGGCAGTGAAAATTGTAGTGTTCCCTCATAGATGGTCTTTAAAAAGGGCCGGCCCCCTTTTACTGGTGGTCAGTGAAGACCCCCGTCCTTAGCGGTGAGAAAAATGCTCCAATCCGCTGGTGGAAAGTGAGAAAAGGGCCCCTTTCATCTGCTGGTCAGACTTGGTAGGGCCTCCAATACAATGGCAGTCCATACGAAGAATGCTCCTTACATTGTTGGTGTGTGGGAAGAATGCCCCCTTTAAACATACCTAAAAAGATCATCAGTGTAAGCGGAATCCTGAGATTCAGAAATTGCCTGTGAAACCTTTGAAGGACCCTGGCAACCACTGGAGGAACCCAAGAGTACCACAACACCCTGATTGAGAAAGGTTGATTTACTGTCTATGTTGCCCATGCAGCTTGCTCTTGTGTTTTGGTGACATGTGTGCTTTAACCCTGCATAACTCCAACCAGGGTTTTAAATTAGCAGGCAAAATAGTAATGACATCTTTGTAGTTACTTATTGTACAAAAAGCTGCCTTGATCAATAAAGTGAGTAAACACGAGGGCTGCAATCAGAACGAGCAATGGCTATAGTTACGGCAGGCTAACAATGTCACCAGGCATACAATACCAGGTCTTTCCTCACAATTGGCCTGTGGCTAACAGGAAATACAATACGATATCACCTCCTTCTTTAGACAGGTGACTGGACACAATGGACAGAGGGGTCTTCTTCAGGAAGGTGAAAGAATAAACTGCAGGGATTTGTTACCTGACTACCACTGAATGCTCATCCAATTGATTCTACTGATCACCAACAGTCTAGAGACTTGCTTGTTTCAGAGTTCTTTAATCATCCTTCCATTTGTGTAAATATTAAATGTAGATTTATTGATGTTTAAGGCTATTGTGCTTAGCTCTGTCTCCACAAGACCTGATTTTCAATGTTTTGACTAATGCATAAAAGGATAAGTGGCCCAGTAATTGCAAGTGATGGGAAGCATTGCTTGCTTGGTCAAGCCATTTGAGATCTATTATAACAACTTTTGGAAGTGATAATAGCAAGCAAGTGGAAAATTCCTTACACAAAACTCCCCAGTGTGTCATTTGAGTCAGAGTGTCCCTCTTTCAATTTGATAAAATTGGTTGTCACGCATCCATGTTCCCATACTGCACTGTTAACTAACAGTATTAATTGGTTGCTATAAGCTTTTCTATCTGGATCAGAAGGGAGCATGAGCTTTGCTTTTTTCAGAGCTCTAGGTCTGACTCGGAGTATCAGATCTCCACAGAGAGACCACTGCTTCCCCAAAGAGTTCAAGGGTCCTTCATTGCTGCATGCTGGCAGAGGACAGGCTTTTTCTACTCAGGCTGTGGTTTCTTTTTAAAGAGAAACAACTGTAAGACCTGTAAGACCTTTTATTGTTATGCATCCGATTTAAACTCAATGATTAATTGGGCTTTAACAACTGCTGATATTATGCAGGAAGTAGAACCTGCGTATGTAATGAGCAAATATGGCTGCCCGCTGTATAATTATAAGCATAAACTATTGCTAAAAGTACATAAAAAAACAACAAAAAAAAAACATTACCATGTGTTGATAAGATTAAGATAAGCACCAAGCTAATCTATTTTTCAAGTTTATTTTAAAAACTGAGAAGACTACACATTTCCTTTAAAGAACTCAGTTTTAGGGATTATTAGTATACATGTTTAAGCAGTTTATTTTTAGATTTTTAGAATACCTGATATATGATTTCTATGTTAGCATATTGATATTTTGTAATGCCTGTGCTTGCGTATCTCTCAGATAATAGTGAGCAGCAATATGTAAAAAGATTTCAAAGTCCCTTACATGATTTCTTGCAAAATTCCAATGCCATTAGAAGATGCTACACTACATCTCTCTTCTACAGAAAGCAATTTGTATGCATCCCTTTCAAGTTTGGAGCCGAGATAGGCTCCCACACACAGACAGACTATTAAGCAGACATCAGTGTTCAACCATAGACAATCAGAATTTTTGGAACAAAGGCACTTCATAATACAAACAGAATGGAAAGATGTGGACACAAATCCAAAAGCACAAATATTCTACAGTATTAGTGAGATCACACCAGCTAAGCGGACAGCTCAACAGTGAACTGACCTATGTAGGAGAACCTGGTTCATATACTGGCAGTGGCAGCTAAATATTACATAATATATCTGGAGAGTCTGTAAGGTGGAAATACAAAGGCTACATAGAGTGTTACTGTCCTTGTGTCCCTGGAGGGCACTGAGTCCTCAAAGCTGTTTATGTGTGGAAGTGGTAATACCAGTGTTTTGACACCAGGCTGACCACTCTCCTAAAATAAAATGGGTTTTCAAGGCCTTTTGGAACGGATACTGGAGAGAAAGATAGAAGGATTGGGAGAGCCACGCCGGAGTTTGAAAATCCAAAATGTGCTTAATCCAATCAAAGTTTAAACAGAGTCCATATAGATAGTCAACCCATTTCCGGGTGTTCCCCTTTCATCATAGTTTGAAAAATAGCTGAAAAGTCAAGAGCACATATGTCAAATACAGGCTAAATTTGGGACACCTGGCCTCGTCATGTGGCCCTTGCAAACAGTTTTGCAGCCAGAACATGACGGAACTCCATTCTGCCGACTCTGGCTCTCGCTCCCTGCTCCCCTCTATCAACTGTAAACACAGAGGCCTTCTGTGTTTACAAGGGACAGCTTTGCTCTCAGTGGCTCCCGGATGTAATCGTTCCCTGCGCACACTCATGGCAGGGACAGATCTCGAGAGAGCGATTAAGAGTTCGAAAGAGATCGAGAGAGAGAGAGAGAGAGAGAGAGAGAGAGAGAGAGATCTCCCTGCAGGGCAGAGCCGCCTACACAGGGAAGTACTAGAGTCGAGCCAGGTAGGATAGAATAGAGATGCAAGGAAAAAAAACAAATGGCCACTGCCCCCACCTATAACTGGCCTTGCAGCAAGGAGCATATGGAAGGGCAACGCATGCAAAACCAAACCAAAGAAAATTCCCAAATCAACTTACCAACCAGCCTGCTAACCAACCAATTTGTCCTGTCTAACTGTATATGTTAAAAACAGGGGTTTACTTTGCACACATTTGTAAATACATGCCTAAGCTACAGAGCCTGGTTAAGGCACCATAGTATCTGTAGTTAGTCCTAACTCAAATTTTTGAGAGCCTCCACAGTGGAAGCACATGCATTTTAATGGATAGGCAGAGGGCAGGTAAGCCTGGAGGGATCCCATCCCTCCTTAAAGGCTGAGTTAGGACTACAGATACCAAGTTGCTTTGAAAGGGCTCTGTAGCTTACGCATGTATTTGCAAATGTGGGCAAACTAAACTTCTATTTTTAACACATACTGTTAGACGGTTGGTTAGCAGGCTGATCGGTAAGCGGAACCAGGAATTTCTTTGGTTTTGTTTTGCAAGCGTGTCCTTCCATGTGCAGCTTGCTGCAAAGCCAGTTATAGGTGAGGGCAGTGGCCAGTTGTACTGTTGAAACATTGGGAACGTACTGGACACCTTTGCCGCCATGGTGCTATATGCTGGGTGTCCAGTGCGCCCCTGTGCCTTTAAAGGAGTTGTAAAGGCAGAAGTTTTTTTTATCTTAATGCATTCTATGCATTAAGATAAAAAACCTGTGTGTAGCAGCCCCCTCAGCACCCCCCAATTACCTACCTATGCTCCTTCTTTCTCCAGCGATGTCCACAAACCCCTCAGCCATCCAGTACACACCTTCTAATTGGCTGAGACAGAGCAGTGGTGCCATTTGCTCCCGCGGCTGTTAATCAAAGCCAGTCAGCCAATCGGGAGAGAGGGGGCGAGCCAGGTCGGTGCTCCATGTCTGAATGGATACACGGAGCTCTGACTCGGCTTGGGTGCCCCCTGTAGCAAGCTGCTGGCTGAGGGGCACTCAAAGGAGGGAGGGGCTAGGGGCAGCAAAGAGGGACCCGAGAAGAGGAGGATCCAGGCTGCTCTGTGCAAAACCAACTGCACAGAGGAGGCAAGTATAACAATGTTTGTTATTTAAAAAAATCACTTTAAGGAGGGGCGGGGGCTCCCTCCACGCTCACCTGCCCCCTGCCTATCCATTATAATGCATGGGCTTCCACTGTGGAGGCTCTCAAAATTTAGAGTTAGGATTACAGATACTGGGGTGCCTTGACAGGGCTCTGTAGCTTACGCATGTATTTGCAAATTTATGCAAACTAAACCCCTGTGTTTAATGCATACTGTTAGACAGGATAATTTGGTTGGTTAAAAGGCTGGTCAGTAAGCTGAGCCGAGAATTTCGATGGTATTGTTTAGAGATGCAAGGAAGTTTTAAGGGGGGGTTGGAGTTGCACACTGTGCACCCCTGAATTCTGCACTCTGTATGTAGCGAACTCCTGAACTCTGTATGCAATGCATCTCTAAACCCTGTACTCTGTAGGTAGCGCACCCCTAAACCCTGTACATAGCATACCCCTAAACCCTGCACTCTGAATGTAGCGCACCCCTAAACCCTGCATGTAGCGCACCTCTAAACTCTGCGCTCTGTGCATAAGAAACCTCTGGAAATGCACTCTGTGCATAGTGCACCCCTGTACTCTGCACTTAACGCACGCCTGAACTCTGTACATAGTGCACCCCAGATAGACCTGGCACTTTGACAGCAACAATAATTCTGATGTGGCCCTCGATGAAATTAAGCTTGACACCCCTGGTGTAGAGAATATTCTCAGAGAATCAATAATGGACCGCTTTCAAATACCCTTGTCAGCAGCTGGTGATTGCAGTTGTTTGACGTTTTGACGGAGATTAAACTTATTTTAGATTTTGGTATTCTGGTGTGGTGCTCCAGTTCCTATAGGCTAGGTGTACATGTGACCTCTACATTCACCATGAAGATTAATCTGTGGACTTTGCTCCTCCCTGTTGCAGAGGATTTTTAAGACACCTGCTGCCATGATGTGCAAAAGATCCATTGTGCATGTACAATGACCCCAATGCAGCCACTAGATGGTGCCATCATGCCACAGCAATGATGATGCATTTACAGCAATGGTCTGTAGATATACAATTATAATGCTTTATGTGATTAAAATGCTATAAAATTATATAATAATAACAATAATAAAGTAGAAGATCATGACATGAAAGCTTAGGGCCAAATAAATATAACATAGGAGTGGTTTCTTTATAAATCAACTCTTGAAGGAAATCTGTACTAAGAAAAAAAAAAAGGAGACAGCCACTGCTGTCCTCCTCCTGAAAACCCTAGCTGCCTTTGGCTTCAATATGTTGAGACA
Source organism: Rana muscosa (assembly GCA_029206835.1). Classification (NCBI taxonomy): domain Eukaryota; kingdom Metazoa; phylum Chordata; class Amphibia; order Anura; family Ranidae; genus Rana; species Rana muscosa. The sequence continues at coordinate 203,483,116 of CM055124.1, forward strand.
TTGACCTAGAACAAGAATGCGGATTAGAAAGTCAAAGATCCAGATCCAAGTCAGTGACTCAGAAAGTACTGACACAATTGGTCTGTCCAAGAAATATTAGTATTTTCATAAAGGCAGATTCCTTACATTCTTAGCATAGGCTTCCTTGAATCCATCTTAGGCAAACCACACCTATTTATTTGGCCAACAGTTTGCAAAGCATGCTGGGATCTGACATGGCATGGTGGGTAGAAAGCCGTAGTCTGCTTTTCTATACTCTATGCAGTTCGATTCATGTCTATTCTACTGCATGCATTAGTATCTATTACATGGCTAGATCTAGTTGGAAGCAGCAAGCAGGAGGCATTATGACAGGTGAGTCTGCTTGGCCGGTTAGCAAGATTTTAGTATTGGGTTACACTGCTGCCCCGGTGCAGGATCAATCCTGCGCACAGTGTGAGGGGCTGCAGTGTGACTTACTTTCCGACTCAGGTATAGAGCTTGTTAATGAGGAGCTGGTGCATGTGATGATACTCATGGAGGGGCTCATACCGTAACGGGGGTATGTTCCCGTCAGGGCTGAGGTATGAGTGATCCAGGCAGCCGGGTCTATCGGCCTCACAGGTTCCGCTACAAACAGAACAAAGGAGACAAAAGAAGATGGAGTTATCAGGAGTGAGACAGGTACAACAAGACACAACAACCCACTAAGCGATAAATGTTCTACAACTTTCATCATAAGTTTTCCTTATGCTTGTATTCACTTATACTCTGACAGATTTGCTTACTTGTGCACTTGTCATTCTGAACCTGGAAGTTGGCTGTTATTGCTTGGCCATTGAGCTGTGGGCAGGAGATTCCACAAACACAAAGGGGCAGGGATGCTCATGACATCATTGACCTAATATGGGCACATGGCCATTGATGTCAGGAGAATCCCCGCCCCTTTATATACATGTAGCCGCAGGGCAGGAAATCTCCCACCCGCAGCTCATTGACTCAGCAGTGACACTTAACTTTTAGGTTTGCACCGAACCTAAGCTCATTCCTGCTCATAAGCACACTTGCCTCTCAATACTCCTTTCCTGGCCAGGAGATCTTGCTGCCAGAGTATTTAAAGTGGTTGTAAAGGCTGAAGGTTTTTTTATCATCATGCATTCTATGCATGTAGGTAAAAAACATTTGTGTGCTGCTCCCCCCACAGCCCCCCTTAATACTCACCTGAGCCCCCTCTCGATTCAGTAATGTGCACAGGAGCCTAGGCTGTCCTGGGTCTCTCTCTCCTTATTGGCTGAGACAGTAGTGGGAGCCAATGAGGAGAGAGAGTGGGGGCGGGGCCAAGCCGTGGCTCAATTTGTCTTATAGGTGCTTAGAGCAGGGCTCGGGAGCTAAAAACGCAGCAGTGCCCACATAGCAAGCGGCTTACTATTGGCAGAACGGTTCTAGGGGGAGGGGGGAGGAGCCAGGAGAACAGGCGGGGGACCTGAGAAAAAGAGGATCAGGGCTGCTCTATGCAAAACCACTGCACAGAGCAGGTAAGTATGACATGTTTGTTATTTTTTTTTAAATAACTAACCTTTAATATCACTGTAAGGCATACTGTATGAGAAGTCAGGGGCTGATGTAGCCTACCACGCTCTGCCAATATCTAAAACATAAATAGTTCAAATGGAACTGCTACTTATGTATATCTTAAAGGGGAACCTCATTCCTCCACCCCCCCATGCTTTTTTTCTCCCCATCGCCCCTTACCTGTTATATTGGGTTCTCTTCAAAATACATACTCACCTGCCCAGCAGATCCAGCGTTGTCCTGCTGTTCAGGTGTCACATCCTGTCCTCCGTGCCACCATCTTGGTCCTCTTCAGCCAGCTGCCTCTTCCAGGTTCAGATAGCCTAGCCCCTGATTGTGTGATGCACCTCTGTCCCCCAGGCCACTCTTTGAAATGGTTCCCACAGCCTCCTGGGATATGTGACGGGGTCTTCAGGATGAGGACACATCATTCTCATTTAGGTGAGAATGGCGGCAGGAGGTGGGACTGCCATACAAAAACGAACAAAAAAACCCCCACAGAAATGGTGGTGAGGGGCAGAGGTTATTGTGGAGTGAAGTTCCACTACCATCCCAAAATTATATTTAAAGTGAACACAATATTTCTTTTGGATGGACCAAACGGTTAATTATAAGACTTTATAAAGTTGAACCAAAAATGTAAAATTTCTCTTTGGCAAAGGCAACATGGCCTGTGTCACTCCTATGGGTAAAAAAGGTAATGAGAGCAGAATTATGGACTTCACTGTCTAAAGATGGTCATACAAAAGTAGATTTTCGAATGAACATTTGTAGGAAAATTTGTACGAAAATTCTCAGTACATATGACAACCTAATGAATGTCGTTAGAAAATACTTTAAAATGATGTTTGATTTTAACATTCGATTTTGGAATGAATAGACTCTCCAAAACATTTTTCCATCCAGCTTCTTCAAATTTTCTCGTCACTGCGGTCAAAAAACAAACAGTTTAACCCCAATAACCATTAGAAAATCAAAACAATGTTCTTAAAACTAAACGTTTCAAACAAAATTCTACTAGTGTATGGCCGGCTTAAGCAAACTAAACAGTGCAAAGAGCAATGATTATATACAAAGTGTGGTAGTCAATAGCACCCAGAATTTACCTTAAAAAGGTCGGAGCATATTCATATGCATATTGCCATGGGGTTGATGTTTCTTAAAAACATGTTCCTACCTGTTACATAGAGATCACTAGCACAGCTGTACTGGTGAGGGTGGACATGTCACTTACCTCTGGGGATGGTGAAGTAGCTCCTAGGGGTGGGATCCCAGCATTTTGCTACAGTCAGGCTGATTGGACTGTAAATAAGAAATACAGGACACAAATAATAATCCATCAATATCTGCAAATTATTTCTGTGACACAAATATAACCATCAGCTATAGAGGAAGAGTTCTTGGTAAAGGATATTTACAATGCAGCACTGGTAGTGGTAAAATCTGAGAAACTGGACAGATTAGAGCACATGCTTGTGACACAGGGGCTGGCGTATACTAACTGAATGTAGTACAAATCCTCCTGCCCATCATGCATACATATACCAGAAAGTGTTTAAAATAAATGTATTTTTCAGTTCCTAAAAACAGTTTGATCCATATCCCCCTGTGGTCTTATGCACTTGAATAAGTCACGTTTGGTGGCTGCACTAATTATATACATAAGTGGCAGTGCAGCGGTGGGTTTAACACTGTGCTGCCACATATATGTGTACAGCTGGAAGCACTGTTTTGTGCTGGGAGTGCACACTTGACACCCCAACCACAGTGACCACGCTGTCACTGTTTACAATTGAGAGCCAATAGGACAGACTCCTGATCACATGACCACTGTGACAGCCAATCACAGTAATCAGATGGCCAGAAGCCAGCCTACCACCTCCAGAATTAACTTCCTCTAGAAGAAAGGGGTTAAAAGCTTAAAGTGGAGGTCCACCCTAAAAAAAAAAAAAAAAAAAAAAAAAAAAAAGCCAAAAAGGCTCCAAAAAAACCATGAAAAAAAATAAAATAAAAAAAAAGTATACTTACCAGAAATGGCAGATCGTCCTAATCTGCCACTTCCTCATTCGCGTTGATGTTCTGTGTTCTCCTCCTTGCGTTGCCTCCTGGGAAAAGGAGGCGCGCTGCCTTCTGGGACACACCGCCCATTCACAAAGTGCTGCGCGACTCGCGCATGCACAGTAGGAAACGGGCAGTGAAGCCGCAAGGCTCCACTGCCTGTTTCCCTTAGTGATGATGGCGGCGCCGGGACCTGCCACGATCGTCAAATAGGATTGTATAATTTTTTTATTTTTTTCCCTCGTATTGGTTGAACTAGATAGACTTGTGTCTTTTTTCAGCCAGACTTAGACTGGCCATACACCTATATATATATATATAGAATATCTGCAGATTTTTTATGGTCAGATGGAAAAAGTGGAACATATTCCTCAATCTACGCTGAACTGTGTGGATGGAAGAATCTCCCACTGGCCCAAGCTTCCATATCTTGCTAGTCGACCCCGCTGGCTCTCACAATACCTGAACATTCCGATTGGGTGCAGGCATTGTTTAGGTTGAGAGCCAGCGGGGCCGACTAGCAAGATACTGAAGCTTGGCCTAGTGGGAGATTCCTCCATCCACACAGTTTAGCGTACAAGGAGAAATCTGATGCACTTTTATCATCTAACCATAGAAAATCTACAGAGAATCTATAGGTGTATGGCCAGCTCAACTATGTAACAATAATCAGTGCTGCCAGCTATAGTCAGTGGCACTGATCAATCCGAGGCAACTCGGCAGGCTGGTTGTACACAAGTCGATCCATAGATTGTACAAACAGGAAGCCCATACATGGATTCAAATTCGGCCAAGTCAGCAGGGCCAGCTTAGCACCAGTGGGGAAGAGGTCAATTTCTGTCTGAGCCCCCTGGGAACCTTTTTCCTCACTTCCTGTCCCTATGACACCCATACAAGAAATGGGGAGTGCAGCTGCCATTGGGACACCAACACACAAATAGCAATAAAGTGATTGGAGGTTGTAAGCTGCCGTTTCAATGCTCCAAAAAATGTGTGTTTTGTCTGCGTCCTTAGTAGAGATGAGCTCCGCCGTGTTCGCATTGAACACGTGCAGAGCCCGCCAGGAAGTCGGCACCGCGCTGCACTAATCACAGCCAGGGAGACATTTCCCGATCCCTGCAGCCGAGCATCAGGAAATGTCTCCCTGCCTGTCATTAGCGCAGCGCGGTGCCCACATCCTGGGGGGCTCTGCACGTGTTCAATGCGAACACGGCGGAGCTCATCCCTAGTCCTTAGCATTGAAAGGGATGGGAAATTTCTCTACTGACGGTTAATGAGCTGAAATCTCCCCACCAAAGACACAATTGGACAGAGGCTGTAAAGTTGGTCACATACCTTACAATCTGTGTCTGTACAATGAAGCTACAATGTGGAACAAGCCCACCTCCATCCGAAACTTTTCATATTGTTTTGAATAGAGCAGGGTAGCATTAGGCTGCCCACTCATGTTACAAGCTGGCTGTAAATCTAAATCATTTAGATTTACCAATATTAAGCAATATGAAGACCTTCCTGTCTGAACAAATTGAATGGCCTGTTTAGGTAGGTCTTTGCACCAGATGAATGTTGGAGGAGAGAGTCTGTTGGAAGAGGCATCTGTTCGTGAACACAGGTCTCATTTTGGAGCTCCGCCACAAGGATCTAAATGACCATTCCGCTCTCCTAATTCATAATACCTGTGTCACTTCTGTGCTAATTTATTGCAATACACATTGGAATTGGTTGCCATGGAAACTATCAACCTAATGACATATGCATTTCATTGAAAATGTATTTATGTGAGCCCACTCTAATGCTCCTTCACACCAAAGCAATTTTATACATTTGGGAGGCATGGAAACCGCATGAAAAATAAAAAACACTCTCAGCATCACTTGCTATTCTTGTGCCGTTTGATTTTCTCTTGAAGCTGAAAGTCCAGAAAAGAAGCCAAGGTTATGGTGATGGGAGCCAAAGCAAGGGATATTGTTTGCTACCAGACTACATTAAGGGCTCATTCACACCAGTAGGCATGCATTATACCGAATACAACACGTGCACGCTGGTGTGCCACGGCATTGGAAAAACGCATTGCAGTATTTATGTCATTTTTACAATAATTGAAGCCAAGAAAAAAAAAAAAAACATTTAACGCTATGTACAACAAGGTGTTGTTCACAACATCTATTGTTCACTCAGGGTCAGGGATCAACCTGCGTTGATCTAACTGATAAATGCAGCTCAATACACCTAGTGTAAACCAGCCCTGAAGAATAATCACTATTACTTAGGAATCCTAATTTTAAGATCCTTTGGCGAGCAGAGATAAGGCCCCTTTCACACTGAGGCGTTTTTCAGGCGTTTTAGCGCTAAAAATAGCGCTTTAAAAATGCCTGAAATAATCCTGCCTCAGCATTCTCAATGTGAAAGCCCTGAGGGCTTTCACACTGAGGCGTTGTGCTGGCTGTGCATTAAAAAAAATCCTGCAAACAGCTTTTTTGGCGCATCTTTGGGGCGCATAAAATAGCGCTGTAAAAATGCGCATCCCCATCGAAATGAATGAGAACCGCTGTATAAAACGCGGTAAAAACGCCCAGAAGCTGTGGGAAGGTCACACGACCGCAGTAGAGTGGAGGATTGTGGGATACCAAATAATCATTCTTACAGCAAAAATGCAATAAAAACGCGGTAAAAACGCATAGGCGTCATTTGGTTACATGTCTCTCATGTCATGTTGGACGTACAATACTTAGTCTGTTAATGAATGGGTGGGGGGAGGTGCCCCTATCCGACAGTAGCCATACTATTTGGTTATATAAGTGCTGGTGAAATGCACAGTGCCTTTCGCTCTGAGGAAGAGGAAAGCCCCTCGAAACGCATTAGCCTGTTAGTCTCTTATTGTCCCGCTATGAGATGTATTGGGAGTTCCAAGATGTTTTTGTATTATAACCCCTTAACTACTGTGCATTGCATTCAAAATTTGTATCAACATGAGTGCAATAAAACAAACACACACAGATGGTTTACATCTGTATGCTACGCTGCACTAAAACACAAATGCATATAGCTTTGCTGCCTAGGTGCATTGGAGTCTCATGCAAAACAACGCAATTAGTTTCATGCCTTACCGTGCTTCATGGCAATGCACTGTAAGAAACACATTTTGCTGCAATGCATAAGTGTGAACACAGTACAAGACCCCATTCAGTCCTTTCCTTTTTGGCACAGGGTGTTAATGTTATATCACACATTACCATTGATTGTGTTAAGGCAGCATTTATTCATATGGGCCGCCAACGCATCATGACGGACCAGGAAATGCACTCTCATTATTTTCTCTGACACAGCACACCACAATGCATGATGGTACGATACCATATGTCATGGTTCTCAGCAACGCAGGCGCATCGGGGGGGGGGGGGGGGGTGGTGTTCCATTAATGCGTTGTGGTACTATTTAAACTAGCGTGTGCATGGGCAGTCCACTCAATCTGATGTTCAGGCCCCACTATTAAATACATATGCACCATTTTACCTGAACCTTTTCAAGATTTATTAGCATATAAAACACCTCCAAAGCGTAAAGTGTAACTAAAGGCAAAACATTTTTTTTCCCTTTTGGATAGAGTAAGGGAGGGTTATAACCCCCAACAGTTTTTTTTTTTCACCATCTGTGTCCCATTTTAGGAGATTTTCATTCACTTCCTGTCTCATAACCAAAACAGGAAGTGAGAGAAAATCCCTCCAAAGTGAGGGAATCCTGGTGTGTCATCAGAACTACTGTCCCCATTGGAAGATTTTTCCCTCTGTTAGTGTTCTGATGTCTGATTTTTCTACTTTCCCTTTCGATGATCACGGTAAACCAGAGAAATGGAGAAGGTGATTCTCCCTAATGGGGACACAGACAGCTGTTCTAATCCTAACATGTTCTAATCCTTCTCCATTCTATCCAAAACTAAAAAATGTTGCCTTTAGTTTTTTTTAAATTAAGGCAAGTAGGAGAGATATGGCAAATTTATATATTAAACTTATATACATATAGAAAATGAAACATTCACTACAATCAAATTACTTGAGGATCCTAATGACCACATACTTACCCAGGTTTCGATACAATCTCTCTCAAGACTCTGACTGCATCATCGTTGCTCATGTTCTCGAAGTTCACATCATTTACCTGGAAGGGTAAAAACAAACAGAATGTCACTAATGATATATAATGTTTTATAATAATGAGCATGGTCGAATGTCAGCAGAATGTCCAAAAATACAGAAGATAGATCGATCCACCGTAGATAGATAGATCGATCAGAAAAGGGTTAGAACCTCCTTTGTTTTGTCCGACATATGTCAAACAGACAGGAAGTGAGGGGAAATCTCCCTATGAAGACAACAATGAAAAGAGAGATTCTAATCCTTCCCAGCCTAATTCAAATTTAGTATAAACTCTTTACTCTAGTTTTACTTGTTGCATACAATTTCTCTCTAACATATTATAATTTAGGGAATTGATAAACACTCAAGCAGACAGAATCTGTAGCGGCTGTGCATAGCAACAAATCAGCTTCTATCTTCAGCTTGTTCAGTTAAGCTTTGAAAATGAAAGCTAGAAGCTGATTGGTTGCCATGCACAGCAGCTCCAGATTCTGGCTACTTCATTTTTGATAAATTTCCCTCTACGTACTGTATATAATAATTCTCCTTTGTCAGGCAGATTCAGTTCAACTGAAAGTCTCCAAATTGCCCAACTCTCTCAGAATAAATTCAGATATGTCACATGGTAATGAGTGCACACAATGTAAATCCAATCTATTCCAATGGCCACACAATAAAGCCTCGTACACACGACTGGTTTTCTCGGCAAGAAACGACAAGAAAACTGCTGGCAGCTTTTTTTGCAGAGAAAACCGTTCATGTGTATGGTTTCTCATCGAGAAAACTGCCGGGAATCTTGACGAGAAAAATAGAGAACCTGCTCTCTATTTTCTCGTCAGGATTCTCGTTCTCGTCGGCCTGTTTCCCAACGAGAAAACCCGTCGTGTGTATGCTTTTCCGAGTCTTAAAAAAACCGTGCATGCGCAGAATCAAGTATGAGACGGGAGCGCTCCTTCTGGTAAAACTAGCGTTCGTAATGGAGATAGCACATTCGTCACGCTGTAACAAATTGAAAGCACGAAGACTGAAAAGCGCGAATCGTCTCTCACCAAACTTTTACTAACACGCGATAACACGAGATCAGCAAAAGCAGCCCAAGGGGTGGCGCCATTGGAATCGAACTTCCTCTTTATACTGCCGTTGTACGTATTGTACGTCACCACGCTTTACAACAACGAGATTTTGGATTGACAGTGTGTATGCAAGGAAAGCTTGACAAGAATCTCGTCAAGAAAACCAATGTTTTTTTTCCGACGGGATTCTCGGCTGTGTGTACGAGGCTTAAGAACAAATTAAGGTATAAGTGTACTCATAAGTAATAAACGCAAACTTTATAAAGTACATCAATATTTCAATGACATACTATTACAATTATCGTTAAAGTAACAAACCGCTAAAACGGTTATCTTTGCATACTTATGAAATGTACTGACTGACTATCCCACCTATGAGTACAATTATAACTTACCCCTTTTTTATTATGTAAATTAAAGAATAGGATGCTTTCCACAGCCTGGATGAATTACAGTTTCCAATTAACAAAATGTTAGGACTGCTATCCAACTATCGTTGTTGCAAATGGACTGTGGAGTCTTTTACACATAGCAGGTTACAATACCTTAAAAAGTTGGCCATAAAAAGGCAAACTGCAATGGCTTTTTATCAAATGTATTATTTTTTTGAGTATATGTTTTTAAATGAACGTTTTAGAGCTACCTTTCTTCTTCTATAGTGAACCTTTGGTTTACAAATAATTATGGGGTGTATCTATGACACTGGGTTCTCTGAGCATTATGGGTTTTCTTTGCTTTTAAATTCTCTCTCTAATTAAAGTGGTTGTAAAGCTTCGTTTTTTTTAAATGACAAACATGTCATACTTACCTCCACTGTGCAGTTTGTTTTGCACAGAGTGGCCCTGATCCTCAACTTCTGAGGGCCCCCGGCGGCTCTTTCAGCTCCTCCCCATATCAGATAACCCCCTAGGAGAAGCGCTCTCTCGGGGGGGTTACCTTGCGGGCGCGCTCCCGAGTCCATCGTTCAGCGTCCATAGCCACGGAATGTATGACTCGGCTCCGCCCCCCGGCGCCTGCGTCATTGGATTTGATGGACAGCAGCGGAGCCAATGGCTATGCTGCTATCAATCTATCCAATCAAGAGCCGAGAACCCCGGGCAGAGGAAGAGCGTGTCTCCGCCGGGTGAAGTTCCAGGGCTCAGGTAGGTAAAACGGGGGGGCTGGTGACTGCCAGAAGTTTTTTCACCTTAATGCATAGGGTGCATTAAGGTGAAAAAACACAAGGGTTTACAACTCCTTAGAAGTTTGGTAGGCTGCCTTCTTAACAGACAGGAAAGGGAAGCAGTCATTGCTCTGACTCATTCAGTACCGTGTGTAAATTGGAGATTGAGATATTGAGGTCTGTAAATCACATTTTTTTTCCTTGAAAGCTCATTGTTTGACACAGGATTCAAACACAATTGGGTTCTTATTTATGTAGGTAGCGAAATAACCCAATTGCTTCTAAATCCTGTACCCCTGTGGGTCAGAGAAAAATAGGATTTTTTACTCACCGTAAAATCCTTTTCTCTGAGTCCATGGACCGACACAGCTTCTCTATTGACAAAGTGGGTATTATCCGTTAATTAGGAGTGACTAGGCAGAAAAACTTGTAAAAAGTGTTGCATCACACCTTCTACAGTACCGCCCAGGGGGCGGACCCTCTAGGTATACCCTCTCAGTCTGCATCTTCGCAGATCAGTTCGTCAAAAAGCAGTACAAACTTAAAAGGAGGGGTGGGTGCTGTGTCGGTCCATGGACTCAGAGAAAAGGATTTTACGGTGAGTAAAAAATCCTATTTACTCTTTCGTCCATGGACCGACACAGCTTCTCTATTGACAAAGTGGGACGTCCCAAAGCAGTGTCAGAGAAAAAACGAGGGGTGGTAACAGCATAAAAATAAACTTCACCCCAAACACAAAACAGCACTCCTCCAACGGAGGAGTTGCAACTCTAAACAGCCGCTTGCAAAACCTTGCGGCCAAAAGAGGCATCCGAAGATGCACCTACATCAATTTTGTAGAATTTTGTGAAAGTGTGAGCGGACGACCAAGTCGCCGCTTTACATAATTGGGAAACAGACGCTTGATGTCGGAAAGCCCAAGAGGCACCTATTGCCCTGGTCGAATGCGCCGTGACAGGAAAGGGGGGCGCCTGACCCTTTAAGGCGTAAGCCTGGATTACTATCTGTCGGATCCACCTAGAGATGGTGGCCGATGAGACTGCTTGGCCCTTCTTGGAACCAGCCACCGAAACAAACAGTGAGTCTGACTTCCGGAACAGGGAAGTAGCAGATAAGTATACTCTCAAAGCTTGGACAACGTCCAAGGAATGCAACGCCGACTCCTTAGGATTCGATGGCTGAGGACACAAGGATGGAAGTACAATGTCTTCGTTGAGATGAAAAGCCGAAACGACTTTCGGAAGAAAGGAAAGCTGCGGCCGCAGCACCACCTTATCCTTGTGGAAAATCAAATAGGGAGCCTTGCAGGACAAGGCTGCCAGCTCAGAGACTCGTCTAACTGACGTAACAGCCACCAAAAAGACCACTTTCTGAGAAATTGTCAACAGGGGAATATCTCTAATATTCTCAAACGGTGCCTTCTGAAGCACCGAGAGGACCAGGTTCAAGTCCCACGGAGGTAATGGGGGACGGACCGGAGGGGCCACCTGTCGGACCCCCTGCACAAATGTACTCACGAGAGAGTGAGTCGCCAGGGGTCGCTGAAAAAAGACAGCCAGGGCAGATATCTGTCCCTTAATCGTACTTAGGGCAAGCCCTTGGTCCACCCCATGCTGTAAAAACAGCAGGATTCTGGAAACCAAATAGGTACGCGGATGCCATTTCATTTCCTCACACCTGGAGATGTAGGCCCTCCAAGTGCAGTGATAGACCTTCCTAGAGGACGGTTTTCGAGCACTTCTCATAGTAGAGATTACTGAGTCTGACAGGCCCCGGTCTCTCAGTACCCGGTTCTCAACAGCCATGCCGTTAAAGCCAATGACTGTAAAGCAGGATGGAATATGGGACCTTGCGATAGCAGGTCCTTCCGTAGTGGTAGGCGCCAGGGGACGTCTGCTACCAGACGTACTAGATCGTCGTACCAAGGACGCTGAGGCCAATCTGGAGCGATTAGGATCATTGGAATTCCCTCTGCCTCCACTCTGCGGAGCAGAAGAGGAAGAAGCCTTAAGGGAGGGAAGGCATAGATTAGCCGATACTGACCCCACGATGCTACCAACGCGTCCGTTGCGTCTGCCCATGGGTCTCTTGACCGGGCCACAAATCTCAATACCTTCCGATTGAGTCGGGAAGCCAGAAGATCTACGTCTGGTGTGCCCCCTCTTTGGCAGAGGAGTTGGAACACCTCCGGGTGTAAGGACCATTCTCCCTGGTCCAGCATCTGGCGGCTCAGATAGTCCACCTGCCAGTTTTCCACACCCGGAATGTACACGGCCGACAGTGCCGGTACGCTCCTCTCTGCCCACTTCAGGATGCGAGCGATCTCCGATGCTGCAGCTGAGCTTCTTGTTCCTCCTAGATGATTGACATATGCCACTGCTGTGGCGTTGTCTGACTGGATCCTGACTGGACGCCCTTGCAGTCTCTGAGACCATTTGAAGAGGCACAGCTTGATCGCCCGGATCTCCAGGACATTGATCGGCAGGAGGGCTTCCTCTGGGGTCCAGCGACCCTGCGCCGACTGGACACCCCAGACTCCCCCCCAACCTGTAAGGCTGGCGTCCGTCGTGATCACTATCCAGTAAACCGGAAGAAATGACTTCCTGGCCATTACAGCCGGTGCTGTCAGCCACCATACCAGGGATCTCCTGACTAGGTGGCTCACTCGGATTTGATAATCCAGAGATGAAGGGCATCTGTTCCATCTGGACAGAACTTCCTTCTGTAACACTCGAGTGTGGTATTGAACATATGGGACCGCCTCGAAGGAGGCTACCATGAGGCCCAACACTCGCATGCAAAAACGGAGTGACGACCAATTCCTGGAAGTCAGCTGCCGTATTGCAGCCCGGAGGGTCTGCAACTTCTCCACAGGGAGGAATACCTTTGCCTCTGAGGAATCCAGAATCAACCCCAGGTACACTAGGCGTTGAGTGGGCACCAATACTGACTTTTGCGTGTTTAGTATCCAACCACAGTCTCGAAGAGTCTGACAGGTAATGGACACGCTTACCTCTAATTCTGAGCTTGAAGGGGCCTTCAGCAGAAGGTTGTATAAGTAGCCTGTGATAGCGATACCCCGCTGTCTTAGAAGTGCCAGAATCGGAGCGAGCACCTTGGTGAACGTCCTGGGTGCTGAGGCAAGGCCCAACGGGAGGGCCACAAACTGGTAGTGGTCCTTCCCGATAGCAAATCGCAGAAACCTCTGGTGTCTGGAGTATATGGGGACATGCAGGTATGCGTCCTTGATGTCCAAGGAGGCCAGAAAGTCCCCCGGATGGAGAGCCGTGACTACAGATCGAACCGACTCCATCCGAAAACTTTGTACCTTCACAAAGCAATTGAGGGCTCTGAGATCCAAGCTTGGACGAACCCCCTCCTTCTTCGGCACAATGAACAGATTTGAGTAAAAACCCCGTTCCAGTTCTGGAACTGGAATAACTATCCCGCGTTCCAGTAGACCCTGGACCGCCCCATACAGGGCCTCCCGACGGGTCGGTAGTAGCTGGAGATTGGAGGTGTTGAATCTGTCCGGTGGACAAGAGAGAAACTCTATCTTGTAGCCTGAGGAGATTACTTTGCAAACCCACCTGTCGGAGATTAGTGCTGTCCACTGAGTCGCGAATTTGCGAAAACGTCTCCCCACCCGAGAGCTGGGTGGGGATGGACCTTCATGCGGACGCAAATTTGTCGGCAGGCTTATTGGGTATGCGGGACCAGGGACGCTTTTGTCCTTGGGCAGGCGCTTTATCGGCCTGGGGTCTTTTCCCTGTCGCCCTAGGGGGACGAAAAAACCACTTGTGTGCAGTAAAGGAGGGCCCTTGCCCTTGGCGTGGCCCCTTACCCTTGCTAATTTGGGGAAGCAAAGTGCTTTTACCTCCTGTGGCATCCTTGATGATGTCATCCAGAGAAGCCCCAAAAAGTCTGTCGCCCTTAAAAGGCAGATCCAACAGGGCTTTCTTGGAAGTCTGGTCCGCAGACCAGCCTTTTAGCCAGATCAGGCGGCGTATTGCTACTGCATAAACCGAAGTTTTAGACAGCAGGGGAATAGTATTCATGTCTGACTCGCAGACAAACCTAAGGCCCTGGACCAACAGGTCGGCCAATGTTATCTCATCAGGAGGAGCATCTCGCTCCTTAACCCCTGGAGTAGCAATCTTGCCCATTCAGTAAGTGTGTGAGACACTAGGGCCCCCGCCAATGCCGGGCGTACTGCCGAGCCTACCACTGAGTATAGGTAGCAAGCGAGTGCTTCAGCCTTCTTATCCACAGGGTCCTAGAAAACAGGAGCCCCTTCTACAGGAATTGTGGTGGCTCTATTAAGTCTGGACACCGGAGGGTCCACTATAGGGGGGAGAGGTCCATTTCTTTAGAAAACTCTCCTCAAAAGGGGTACCGTACCGCAAACCTCTTTGGGGCTGTAAAGACCCTCAGTGGGTTCTCCCATTCCTTGTATAAGAGTTTATCAAAAGACACACAAGGGAACACCTTAGCAGTGCGGGCAGGTCTATGAAACCCAAGTGGACCGGAGTCTCTGCTGCTTCTGCAGTATTTTCCAATTTTAGCATATCCCGCACTGCAGTAATAAGGTCAGATACCAAAAGCCGTCTCGCGTACTGACCTGGACTTTGAGTCATTCTCACTGTCCGGTCACGGTCTGCAGTCTCTGATGCGTCAGAATCTGGGCCCCGAGCCGTAGCTGGACCTGGTTCTGCATCAGAATTATCCCCAGAAGCTTGCAGGGGATGGGGCATTTACTACCCCCTGTATTCCCGTGTGCTGCTTCCACCCTGGCAGCAAACGCCTCTAGGATTGCAGTCATAGTGTTCATAGACACCTCAGGGGCACCAGCTGCTAAATCTGGTGTTTCAGGGGAGAAGACATCTGGCTCAGATGCCATGCTGACCACACGCTGACACTCACAGGGCTCCAGGCAAGATATCAATAGGCCACCCTCCTGTGCTGCAGAGAGGCCGGGTCACCCAGAGGACTCACCACCCTGGATAGGTACTGCTATGCTGCGCCTGTGATGCTGTCCCCCCTGCTGCTGTGTCAGTCTGCTTCTTTTATCAGCACTTCCTGTGTGAATTTTCGCGCCAGTGTAATGCACCCTAGAGGCCGGAGGCTCTCGAAAAATGGTTGCCAAAAACGTCTGTATGGAAGATAATGTGGGCTCTAAGAAAATGGCCGCCGACAGAAGATAGAGGTCAAGCAGCCATAGCCCACAAAAAGATGGCCGCCGAACGGCAATATCTGCATACAGGGTGGACAAACATGGCCGCCGATCAGCTGATAGGGGCCAGTGGGTGTGGCCGAACCACAGGAAGATGGCCGCCGGGCAGTCACAAGAGGCCAAACTTGGCATGGACCACCTCAAAATGGCCGCCGACAGCATGGAGGAGGAAGGACACAAACACAGGTAAGAAAAAATGACATTTGTTTTAAATGTTCGTTACAGCCAGCCCCGCTCCAGTGGGACCCCCTAGGTGACCCCCAGCACCCAGCAACCTTTAGCTAGAAGCCCAGGGAGGAGGGAAAGGCAGGGCGAGAGGGAAGAAAGGGGCCACAACCACTTACTTGATCTCTCCAGGAATGTCCAGCTAAATCACCCAGCCGAGGCAGGGGAGTTTTACTTACCTATCCTGCATGTATTCTGCTGGAAGACATTCCAAACAGATCATCTTTCGCGCACGGAAGGTGACTGTTGGCCAGGCATGCTGTGATTGGACCCAGAAGGGACGATCATATGTATGCCCTGGAGCATGACGCTCACCGGACAGGCTGCTGCGACTCGGCCGTAAGGTCAGCCGAAGCTGAGCGGTCCGATGCAAGCCTTGGAGCGTAAGCTCACCGGCCGGGCTGCTGCGACTCGGCCGTAAGGTCAGCCGAAGCTGAGCGGTCCGATGCAGGCCCTGGAGCGTAAGCTCACCGGCCACCCGTGGAGCGACGGGCATGTCGTGGAAAAACCAGCGCGTAGCTAGGGTCGGCACACGCTCGATGGCCGAAACTGGGGAGACTACAAGGATCGAGGATCCAGCCTGTCACCCAGTCGGCAGTTGATCGAAGATCGCAGGAAACAACAAATGTAGCAAAAAATAAATAAATATATATATATATATATATATATATCTTTTTTCCCCGGACCAATGGGCCCGAAGGGAGCCATGTCCTACTCCTTGCTAGACAGAAAAAAACTGATCTGCGAAGATGCAGACTGAGAGGGTATACCCAGAGGGTCCGCCCCCTGGGCGGTACTGTAGAAGGTGTGATGCAACACTTTTTACAAGTTTTTCTGCCTAGTCACTCCTAATTAACGGATAATACCCACTTTGTCAATAGAGAAGCTGTGTCGGTCCATGGACGAAAGAGTAATATTATTTCTTAATTTCAGTCTTTGTTCTAGTGAAGAAAATATAAGCAAAACCACTATACGTTTCCTTAAAGTGATTGTAAAGTCTTGTTTTTTTTTTTTCTATAAAGATAATACACATGTTATACTTACTAGCTCTGTTGCAGTGGATTTGCACTGAACAGCTCGTATCCTCCTCTTCTCGGGTCCCTCCCTCCTGTTGAGGTCCCCCACAGCAAGCTTTCCCCCACAGCGGCTCAGGTTCCCCCCACACAAAAAAATGGGAAAACTTATTGACTCGAGTAGAAGCCTAGGGTGTCTATCTACATGCCTCACTGTGTCCATGCCTCACTGCCTAGACTGACGTTTAACATGGGAGTCTATGGAAGAGGTGCCTGGCTTTGAAAAATCAGTGCTCCCCGGCCGTAGGTCCCCCAGACAACAAACTTTTCACACTTGTAGAGGAGAAATGGGGCTATAGGTGTGCCAAGTTTGGCTGGTACCAGGTCCCCAAATTCCGGGAGATCAGGCGCAAAAAGGTGACTCGAGTATAAGCCAAGGGGGGCATTTTCAGCACAAAAAAATGTGCTGAAAAACTCGGCTTATACTCGAGTATATACGGTACACTTATTGCGATTTTTTTACTAAAAATATGTTGAAGAATACATATTGGCCTAAACTGATAAAGAAATGTGTTTTAAAAAATAAATAAAAATTGGGGATATTTATTATAGCAAAAAGTAACAAATATTGTTTCTTTTTTCAAAATTGTCATGCTTATTTTGTTTATAGCGCAAAAAATAACCACCAAAAGAAAGCTCTATTTGTGGGAAAAAAAGGACGTAAATTTTGTTTGGGTACAGCATCGCACGACGGCGCAATTGCCAGTTAAACGACGCAGTGCCGCAAAAAATGGCCTGGTCATTAAGGGGGCAAATCTTCCAGTCAAGTGGTTATTGGCTATGTGTTTTTTGAGAGGACAGCAAATTTACACTGTTTACAAGCTGTACACTCACTACTTTACATTGTAGCAAAGTGTAATTTCTTCAGTGTTGTCACATAAAAAGATATACAGTAAAACCTTGGATTGCGAGCATAATTCGTTCCCAAAACATGCTTGTAATCCAAAGCAAATTTCCCCATAAGAAATAATGGAATCTCAGATGATTCATTCTACAACCATTTATTTTAATAAGTCCTTCAGTTTATAGTCCATATAAAAAGATTATAGCCATGTGATAGGTTGTGTAACCATAAAATGTCCATCCACAAATGGAAGCCTCCACAAGGGGATTAGAAGCAAAATCCAGCAGGAGCTACAGAGTATAAAAGAGAAGAGAGACGCCACTAAGTGTAGCAATATGGTAACATTTAATGAATGTGCAACATTTAGCAACTCACATGGTTGATGATTAAAAGAGGCACATCCAAGTATGCAGGCATCCGGGGTAAAGCGGTCCACAGACCGTCCTCCTCACTGCCGGCTCTCACTGCTGTCAGTCTGCAATCATGACTGGGAAGACAACCCTGCAGTACAGCGATCTGAAAGCGAGGCTTGAAGCGCTCGTGGAACGCAGCATGGAAGGGATGATGTAAATGGTGGTGCGGAGGACTGTCTATGTGGACAGCTTTACCCCGGATGCCTGCATACTTAGATGTGCCTGTTTTTATCATCAACCATGTGAGTTGCTAAATGCTGTACCTTCATTAAAAGTAACCATATTGCTACACTTAGAGGCGCCTCTCTTCTCTTTTATACTCAGTTGTGACGTGAGGCTACTCTTATAACAAGACATCGCTTGTATATCAAGTCAAAATTTATAAAAAAAAATTGCTTGTCTTGTAAAACGCTCTCAAACAAAGTTACTCTCAATCCAAGGTTTTACTGTAATAAAATATTTACAAAAATGTGAGGGATGTACTCACTTTTGTGAGATACTGTATAACATTATATATACAAATTATAAAAATGTAATTATAATAATTTACAGTATATATTTTATATATATATATATATATATATATATATATATATATATATAAAAACATAAACACACACATACACTGTATTTATCAGCAGCATATTGTATTCTACTGATTGATTCATGAAGACTGTACAACAATTCTGTCTCTATGACCACATCTTGTATTCTGTAACCTTTTATCTTGTTCCTATTTGTAAAAATGATAAAGTAAAATTTTACGTAAAACATAAGAAAATCTATATTCAGTGTACGAGACTCCTTCCCTGGACATATTAAAATGCAGCACTTTTATCCTGCATTCTCCTTGTAAATAGGGAGGTTGGAGAAAGGGGAAACAATTCCCAGTATATATGAAGCTTAGTAATATCAAAGGCAGCTGACATGAGCCTGTGATGGCATTAAACCATCCCCTGTGTATTCTCGGCAAAGTCAAAGAAACACAAGTAATCTTGTAAATGACTCCTGAGGCTGTGTGATAATCAGCCGCATGTCAGCTGCTGTTTGGGTAGTGATACGGCACTTTTCTCTTCCAGGATGGTGTAATGCTATAAGACGCACTCTGAATAATACAGTGCATATCCAGTGTAACTCACAGCAACCAATCATAAGCTTCAATCTGTTTCCTGCTTGCTGCTTTTTTTTTCCTTTATCTTTTGTGTTACATTTATGTGCCTAGGCTCCTCAGAACCATGACTTGAACCTCTCACATTCCAAGCTCCATCTTAAAGTGCACGTTTTGTTATAAATCCATTTCTATAGTTTAAACAGTGCCAACGGTTATGGCTTAAAGCAGAACTCTAGGCAAACGGCTAAATTCCCAGATTTAATACATATATGGGAGCTGATTTACCTGCCAAAGGATTCCTATGACATGGCCATGCACCCTGCACTCTCCATTCAGTTTGATGGAGTGTCTGTTCTCTGGGCTCTGGTGAAGTAAAAATTCCTATAGGACTGAATGAAAAGTACAAGGAGCAAGTCAAGGCCTGCCTGGTAAGATTTTGACAAATGGCTGTACGGTGCTACACAGGCAAAAGCTTGCCGATCAGGGACATGCGAGTATAGATGGTGATATACTACTTAAAAGTCTGCCGATTGCTACTGAATCAACCAAAATACGAGCCATGATGGCAGTATGGGCATCACTCAGCTCGACTAAAGTAGAAAGAAAATCCAAGTAGCTGGGTGGAAATTGTTGGCCAAAGACGTCAAATTAGATCCAATCACTGTTCCAGTATTCAGAGAGCTGGGGGTATCTGTGGGTGCTGGGGGTATCTGAATACAATAGCATGCAGGGAGATTCCTCCAGCCACACCTTTTAGAATGGATGGGGGAATTAATCGATACTGCGGGCTGAAAAAAAGAATTCTGAAAGTGTATAGGTAACTTAAGACTGGCAGGGAGAGAGGGCACTACACCATAAGTGTCATTGCACCAGATGTGCAGTTACATCCTAAAACTAGTATGTTCGGATTGGATTTTTTGGTAAGAGTAAGTCACCAGAGGCAACCATCCCATGTCTTACATGACCAGGTTAAAGGCTGCATTCATACAATGACAGGTGACCGCAGGCATCGCACATGAGGGTTTTGTGCACGGTGTCATAGTATGCGTATAGTACAGCCAAAGGTGTGCGCAGCCTATTGCATTAGGATGTGTACCTCAAAGCTCAAACACACATGTGTGTGCATGTGTATATATACTGACAGTGTCAGTAAGCTGTAGACAGTGTCAGTAGGGCAGAGATTGGTGTCACTTGGGCAGTGGATGGTGTGAGTAGTTTTTATTTTTTATTATTTTTCATAATTTTTAAAATTTTATTTTTCAAAATGTATTTTTACAAATTTTCTAGGAGGCCCATTAGGGGGGTATGGTGAAATAACAGGGGGAATCTGCACCACACCAGGTGATTAGGGTGTGCCCAGGCACACCTGGCACACCCTTTGTGCAACCCTATGAGTACAGACCATTTATTTTAATAAGCTGTCCTACGTGCAACAAAAGCAGCAAAGTCGCTTATGCACCTTTATGAGCATCGCGCTTTGCTAATTTTTAATCACATCCCGACACCCTTTCGCACTACTTTTTTTTCCCGAAAAACAATTAATGCCGCAAAGTAAGAATTAATGGCACTGCAAACGCAACATGTAAACATTTACCAAATTCCATAGTGTACATTGCAGCCTAAAGCTAAACTCTAGAAAGACAATGAAAACACCATTTAACCCAATTATTTATTTGAGAAAAAAAAAAACATATTTTTGTATAAATCTACCATAAATATCCAAATCTGTCTTAATTTTAGCCTCTTCCACAGTGGAACTCCGACTGGAAGAGGGAGGGGCATAACTCTGTGCCAATAAGGTGTTTTCTCACAAAATACTCTATATCCCCCTTTCTGAACATACTTACAGGAGGGGACGGCAGAGGAATGAACTCTTTGGTGTTCTGGTCATCCCCATTGTCTAACCACAGGCTAGGAGGCGACCAAGCTGAACTGATTTATGCAATAGAGGTTCCTCCGGTGGGACTAGAATACTACGGCTTTACATTACAAATATTTTGGCATGCAAGACAGTTCCCATATATGTATTTCAGATGTATATTTAGCTCTTTGTATAGAGTTTAACATGATAAAAAAAAATCTTCAGAAAAAACAAAAACACTGTTACATACTATACCTGTAGAAGCATATCTCCGGGCTCAATCCTGCCATCTGCAGCCACAGCTCCGCCCTTCATTATAGATCCAATGTATATTCCCCCATCTCCACGGTCATTACTCTGACCAACAATACTGATACCTAGAAAGTTGTACTTCTCTGGTAGAGGAAACACAAAGAAACAGCAAAAATATAAACCAAAGACCAGGACAGCTGCTTTAAGCATCAAATAATTTATTTTAATTTATTAGTGAAAAATATGTTAAATGCAATAACTCATAGCAGCCAATCACATTTTATCTTTCATCTATCTACAGTAAGTGGAAACGGATTGGCTGCTGTATTGAGTATCCAGCTGCTCTCCTGTGCCAACAATTAGCTTCCCTACACAGAATCACACAGGAAAGCTGTATTTTGAGTCCATTCAGGGTACTTATCTTAGCTGAAGCCCTGATTAAAGCGGAGCTCCGCCGAAAAAAAATTATTAAAAGCCAGCAGCTACAAATACTGCAGCTGCTGACTTTTAATATTAGGACACTTACCTGTCCTGGAGTTCAGCAACGTCTGCAGCAGAGGACGAGCAATCGCTCATCACCCTGCTGCCCTCACCGCCATCCTCGGTGAGGGAACCAGGAAGTGAAGCCTTGCCGCTTCACTGCCCGGTTCCCTACGGCGCATGCGCAAGACGCGCTGCGCCGTTCTGACTGGTCCTCCTGTGTTCTGGGAGCCGAGTGTCTCCCAGAACACTACGGGTATTCTGCGGAAAGTGACGTGCTTCCCGCAGATTTCCCGCAGAGAGGACTCCCGGAAGTGGGTGCAAATACCTGTCTTAGACAGGTATCTGCACCCCCCTCCCCCCTGAAAGGTGTCAATTGTGACACCGGAGGGGGGGAGGGTTCCGATGAGTGGAAGTTCCACTTTAGGATGGAGCTCCGCTTTAAGTTGGATGTTTTTTAGTATAAACTAATAAATTAATTTGGACTCGTTTATCCTTTGATCTGCCACTCTTTCCCATTAGTGCATGCTTTTTTCTACATTGGACAGGGGTCTCAAGTGCAGATACAGTAAAACCTTGGATTGCAAGCATAATTCATTCCAGAAACATGCTTGTAATCCAAAGCACTCGTATATCAAAAGCAAATTTCCCCATAAGAAATAATGGAAACTCAGATGATTTGTTTCACAACCATTTATTCATAAGTCCTTCAGTTTATAGTCCATATAAAAAGATTACAGTATATACTAATGTGATAGGTTGTGTAGCCATTAAATGTCTCATATGAATGCCTGGGAGTGATGTCAACTGGTCCAGCCAATCAAAACGGCCAAAACTCGGATAAGACCAGCCAAAGAGGTCAGCGGCCAGAAGGGAGCTCCTGGACACTACACTGCTGGAGTGAAGCTGAGTATAGCTCTTCTTTATCATGTAATGTTATTTAGTTCTGACATGCTTCTTACCCACATAGGCATAAATGGTCCTTCACCACTCTAATCTACAAGATGACCTCAATGCACAGTCTAATTGGGCGACTATGTGGCAGATGAGGTTTAATGTTGATAAATGTAAAGTTATGCACTTGGGGGCTAAGAATATGCATGCATCATACATACTAGGGGGAGTACAACTGGGGGAATCCATAGTGGAGAAGGATCTGGGGGTTTTGGTAGATCATAAGCTCAATAATAGGATTTTTATAACAGCTTACCTGTAAAATCCTTTTCTTGGAGTACATCACGGGACACAGAGCGGCATAGTCATTACTATGTGGGTTATATAGTTTACCTTCAGGTGCTGGCACTGGCAACTTCCAAACCGGAAGTACCCTCCCCTATATAAGCCCCTCCCATCCGGGAGCACCTCAGTTTTGTAGCAAAGCAATAAGTGTCCCCAAAAGAGGGGTGGGAGCTCTGTGTCCCGTGATGTACTCCAAGAAAAGGATTTTACAGGTAAGCTGTTATAAAAATCCTATTTTCTTTCTCGTACATCACGGGACACAGAGCGGCATAGTCATTACTATGTGGGATGTCCTAAAGCAATGCCCAATGGGGGGGGGGGGATACACCATACATAAGCTGAGCGCTATCAGACATGAGGATCTTTTGCGGCCTGCAACACACTGCGCCCAAAGGCGACATCCTCCTGACTTCTAACGTCCACCTGGTAGAACCTAGTAAACGTGTGTACTGAAGACCATGTTGCGGCCTTACAGATTTGAGCCAGGGAGGCCTGGTGATGCACTGCCCATGAAGTTCCAACTGCTCTCGTGGAGTGCGCCCTAACTTTGAACGGAGGCGGTCTCCTTCTCAAGCCATAGGCTTGCATAATGACCTGTCGAATCCACTTGGCTAAAGTAGATTTTGACGCTGCCTGACCCTTTCTGGGGCCTTCCGGCAGAATAAACAAAGTATCCGTTCTGTGAATCTGAGCAGTGGCTTTTAGATAAGCTTTAACTGCTCTTACTACATCCAAAGAATGTAATAATTTTTCCTCTACTGAACTAGGTTTGGGGAAAAAAGAAGGAAGAACCACATCTTGGTTCAAATGAAAACTCGATACCACCTTAGGAAGAAAGGCTGGATGAGGACGTAACACTACTCTGTCCTTATTGTGACAGCAGGAAGGTAAAGTCACCTGGTTGCATCCAGGGGGGTAGATATATTTCTCCCAGATTCAGGCTTTATGCCGACTTATACAACTAGGGAGGGAGTTGATGAAGCCCAGCTGAGGCTAGTGGGCTCATGGATGATTCATACCTCTAGGGAGAGTGCTGGGCGTCGTGCAGGCAGGGAGTTGATGAGGCCAGCTGAAGCCTGTCAGTTCGTTTAAGGCCTCTATAAAAACTCCCAGATTCATTAGGTGTTTGCTCATGCCTGGAACCAGACCTGTGTGGACTGTCTAGGGAGAGTGAACCCCTGTGCGGTGAGAAAAAGCCTGTGTGGCTATTTGTTTGGACATTGACTAAACCAGGGACTTAGGGACTAGGACAGCACCAGGCTGATCCCAGTTGTTAGTTAGGAAACCTGCATGTTTAGTCAGAGGTCAAGCTGACCAGGATTTATTTTGTTTATGTTTCTTTTTGGCTTTGCTGTGTTTTTGTCACTGTACATAGAGAAATAAACCGCACCTTTTGATTTTGAAAACCACAACCTCCGTCTGCTGGCCCTGTTTGTTTTTGTGTGGGGAGCCCAACCAGGGGGTCACACACACCCGCTACCGAGTTAACCCCCTCACAGTTGGTGGAGAACCAGTGGCAGTTTTTTTAAGCCAGCATGGAGGAGATACTGAAACAGCTGGCTCTAGCAAATGCCAATCAACAGCAGACAAATGCAGGTTTGCAAAGGAGCCTTGCAGCCCAGCAGCAAGCTCACCAACAGAGTCTGGAAGCTCAGCAACAAGCCCAGCAGCAATCTGAGGCCCGCTTCATAGACCTGTTACAGAAGCAAGAGCAGAGACTACAACAAATGGAAGCAGTAATGCAGCAACGTCCGCAGACCAGTGAGGAAAGCCGTCCCACTAATACCGCGTCCTTTGGGGTGAGTCGTTTATTGACAAAAATGACTGGAGAGGATGATCCAGAGGTATTTTTGACCACATTTGAAAGGACTGCTGAAAGAGAAAAGTGGCCTGAGGAGCAGTGGGCTGGACTGGTGGCTCCTCTGTTAACTGGTGAATCGCAGAAGGCTTACTATGACCTAGAGCCTGACCAAGCAAAAGACTATGTGATGCTAAAAACTGAAATATTGGCAAGGCTGGGTGTCACCCTGGCTGTCCGGGCTCAGCGTGTGCATAACTGGACTTTCCAGCTTGGAAAACCCCCCAGGTCTCAAATGTATGATCTCATTCACCTGAGCAGGAAGTGGCTACAGCCAGAGACTTTGTCCGCACCAGAGATTGTGGAACGTGTTGTAATGGATCGGTTTTTGAGAGCTCTTCCTACTGCCATCCAAAAGTGGGTAAGCCATGGAGACCCAGAGACGGCCGGTGGTCTTGTGGATCGTGTAGAGAAATACTTGGCTACAGAGAACCTGACGGCCTCTTCCAGAGACTCTCGGACTTTCCACCCTAAGACCAGATCATCCCCAGGGGCGGATAAGAGGATTCCAAGGGGTGAGGGTGGAGAGAGTGAGAGGGTGGGAGCTCTACCCAAAGTTTGGCGAGAACAGCCTGGGAAGTCAGGGGCTCAAGAGGCAGCCAAATGGATTGTTTGCTACCGCTGCCGGCAAGCGGGACATATTGCAGCAAATTGCCCGGTTGTGGAGGAACCCATGCAATGTGACTTTCTGACGGACCGACGTCAGTCGCTGTGTGCGACAGTCGCATGCACTGCCATTCGGGGAACTGAGAAACATTTATGCAAAATGTGTATTAATGGTAGAAATGTTGTGGTATTACTGGATTCAGGTAGCCTTGTGACCCTGATAAAGGCTGAATTAGTTAAAACAGAGGTCTCTGGGAATAGCAAGGTAGCTGTTATTTGTGTGCATGGGGACACCCGAGAGTATCCAGTGACTACAGTGTGTTTCGAGACCCCCCAAAGGTACCCTCTCTCATCCAGTGGGGTTAGTATCTCAATTACCGCATGATGCCATTGTGGGAAGGGATTTTCCGAAGTTCTGGGAACTGTGGGATGATCCTGAGCCCCCCACTGGTGCCCCTATGTACCAGGAATGTTATAGCCAGAACTCCTCTGAGAGTGGTGAGGACTCTCCAGAATTTCCCTTGTCAGTATTGGCAGGGGAGACTCAAGAAACTGGAGAGGAGCCCACCTCCTCAGACGAAAACCTACCGTCTGTGGAGTTTTCTGATCTGGAGGTTCACAGGGAAAATTTTGCCACAGAACAGTTAAAAGACCCCGCCCTAATAAAGGCACGGGAAAACGTAGTGGAAATAGATGGCGAGTTAGTGAACCCAGATAATACCTGCACTTACCCATACTTCAGCGTAGAGAAGGACCTACTGTATCGGGTGGCAAAAAGGGCAGAAGAAACCGTTGAGCAGCTTGTGGTGCCCAAACCTTACAGGAAGTTGGTGTTGGAGTTGGCCCATGGGCACATTCTTGGAGGTCATCTGGGGACAGAGAAAACCCGAGAGAGGGTATTACAGAGATTCTATTGGCCTGGGGTGATGAAGGACATAGAAAATTATTGTTCCTCCTGCCCTGTGTGTCAGAGGTCGGCCCCGATGCCACATTTCCGTAGCCCGCTGGTCCCTCTACCCATCATTGAGGTCCCGTTTGAGAGAATCGCAATGGATTTGGTAGGTCCTATAATCAAGTCCGCTAGGGGGCACCAGTACATATTGGTTATAATGGACTATGCCACCCGTTATCCAGAAGCGATCCCTCTCAGAAATACCTCGGCCAAAACCATAGCCAAAGAGCTATCTCTTGTTTTTAGCCGGGTGGGTATTTGTAAAGAACTGCTTACGGACCAAGGTACACCCTTTATGTCCCGGGTTATGAAAGAGCTGTGTAAATTGTTCAAAGTAACGCAATTGCGTACATCTGTGTATCACCCCCAAACCGATGGGCTGGTTGAAAGATTCAACAAAACCCTAAAACAAATGTTGAAGAAAGTGGTGGATAGAGATGGAAGGGATTGGGACTGTCTACTTCCTTATTTGATGTTTGCTATTAGGGAGGTGCCCCAATCCTCTACGGGATTCTCCCCCTTTGAGTTACTGTATGGGAGACACCCAAGAGGGCTGTTGGATATTGCCAAGGAAACTTGGGAAAGTGAGAGTTCTCCCCACAGGAGTGTGATTGAGCATGTCGCCCTGATGCAAGATCGAATTGCACAGGTAATGCCCATCGTGAAGGAACATTTGGCCCAAGCGCAGTTGGCACAGCAGAGAGTGTACAACCGTGGAGCCAAGACCCGTACCTTTTCCCCGGGGGATAGGATATTGGTACTTGTCCCTACGGTTGAAAGTAAATTCCTTGCCAAATGGCAAGGCCCCTACGAGATAATGGAAAAAGTGAGCGAAGTGAATTACAAGGTCAGACAACCAGGAAGGCGAAAGCCCGAACAGATATATCACGTTAATCTGTTGAAAGCCTGGAGGGATAGAGAGTCCCTAGTCGCAGAAACTTGGTCACCAGCTCAAACTGGTTGCGTGATTCCGGAGGTTGGAATAGCAGCCACCTTGTCACAACCCCAACAACAGGAGGTTAAGGAGTTTGTGCTTCGCAACAAGGAGGTGTTCTCTGAGCTGCCGGGACAAACATCTGGGGTAGAGCATGATATTATTACCCCGCCCGGTGAAAGGGTGAAGTTAAAACCCTATCGGATCCCAGAGGCCCGACGGGAGGCAATACGGGAGGAAGTACAGAAAATGCTGAACTTAGGGGTGATAGAGGAGTCCCAAAGTGATTGGTCTAGTCCCATTGTGTTGGTGCCTAAACCGGATGGGAGCTGGCGATTTTGTAACGATTTTCGTCAGTTGAACAAAGTTACAAAATTTGACACCTACCCCATGCCACGTATAGATGAGTTGATCGACCGGCTGGGAACAGCCCGATACATGACGACTCTTGACCTCACAAAAGGGTATTGGCAAATTCCCCATGCCAAGTCGGCCAAAGAGAAAACCGCATTTGTAACCCCAGACGGGGCGTTCCAATATAAGAGAATGCCGTTCGGGTTACAGAATGCGCCGGCCACATTCCAGCGGAAAATGGACCAGATACTGAGGCCCCATCGGAAGTATGCTGCGGCTTACCTGGATGACGTAATTGTCCATAGCACAGATTGGGCCTCACATCTGCCAAAAGTGCAAGCAGTCCTAGACTCTATCCGGGAAGCGGGGTTTACGGCTAACCCCAAGAAGTGTACCATTGGGCAGGAGGAGGCCAAATATCTTGGGTACACCATTGGCAGGGGAGTGATAAAACCCCAACTCAACAAAGTCGAGGCCATCCAGAGTTGGCCACGTCCCAACAGCAAGAAGCAGGTACGGGCCTTTCTGGGAATCGCGGGTTATTATCGGCGCTTCATTCCCCACTTTGCTTCTAAGGCTGTGCCCCTAACCAACCTGACGAAAGGGAAAGGGTCGGTCATGATTAAATGGACCCCCGAGGCTGAGGCAGCATTCCAATTCTTGAAACAAGCCTTATGTAGCCAGCCAGTGTTGTACTCACCCGACTTCTCTAAAGACTTTGTCGTACAAAGTGATGCGTCAGATGTGGGGTTAGGAGCAGTATTGTCCCAGGTCTGGAACGGGGAAGAGCACCCAGTCATTTACCTCAGCAGGAAGTTGAAGTCCCATGAGGTAAATTACGCCACGGTTGAAAAGGAGTGTTTAGCGGTGAAGTGGGCTCTAGATTCCCTTCGGTACTATCTGCTAGGTAGGCACTTTGACATGGTTACGGATCACGCTCCGTTAAAGTGGATGGCTCAAAACAAGGAGACAAATAGAAGAGTGAATAGGTGGTTCCTGGCCCTACAGGAATTCAACTTCACAGTAAAGCATCGCCCTGGCGTTCAAATGGGGAATGTGGATGCTTTGTCTCGAGTACATGAATGCCTGATTGCTGGTGTTCCAACCCCAAGGTTAAAACAAGAGGGGGGGGTATGTGACAGCAGGAAGGTAAAGTCACCTGGTTGCATCCAGGGGGGTAGATATATTTCTCCCAGATTCAGGCTTTATGCCGACTTATACAACTAGGGAGGGAGTTGATGAAGCCCAGCTGAGGCTAGTGGGCTCATGGATGACTCATACCTCTAGGGAGAGGGCTGGGCGTCGTGCAGGCAGGGAGTTGATGAGGCCAGCTGCAGCCTGTCAGTTCGTTTAAGGCCTCTATAAAAACTCCCAGATTCATTAGGTGTTTGCTCATGCCTGGAACCAGACCTGTGTGGACTGTCTAGGGAGAGTGAACCCCTGTGCGGTGAGAAAAAGCCTGTGTGGCTATTTGTTTGGACATTGACTAAACCAGGGACTTAGGGACTAGGACAGCACCAGGCTGATCCCAGTTGTTAGTTAGGAAACCTGCATGTTTAGTCAGAGGTCAAGCTGACCAGGATTTATTTTGTTTATGTTTCTTTTTGGCTTTGCTGTGTTTTTGTCACTGTACATAGAGAAATAAACCGCACCTTTTGATTTTGAAAACCACAACCTCCGTCTGCTGGCCCTGTTTTTGTGTGGGGAGCCCAACCAGGGGGTCACACACACCCGCTACCGAGTTAACCCCCTCACATTATGGATAACCAGATATGGCTCCCTACAGGACATAGCGGCTAATTCCGACACTCTTTTAGCCGAACAAATGGCTACTAGAAAAATCAATTTCCTGGTGAGAAGAACCAGGGAAATATGCTGTAATGGTTCAAATGGTTGTTTCTGTAGAACCGACAGAACCAGGTTTAAGTCCCATGGACAAATGGGAATATTAACCGGAGGGCTAATACGCATCACTCCTTGTATAAAGGCTTTGACTAGTGAATGCGAAGCCAAGGGCCTCTGAAAAAATATTGACAAGGCCGAAATCTGACCCTTGATAGTACTCAAGGCAAGCTTCCTATCTACAGCCCACTGTAGGAAGTCCAGAATCCTACCTATTACGTACTTACGTGGATGCCATTTCTTGGCCTCACACCAGGCGATGTACGCCTTCCAGATTCTATAGTAGATCTGCCTGGATACCGGCTTCCTGGCATTGATCATGGTAGATACCACAGGATTAGAGAGACCTCTCTTTTTTAGAATGTGGGCTTCAATAGCCAGGCCGTCAAACCTAGGGCTGGTAAGGAAGGGTGGTATATCGGTCCTTGCGAAAGCAGGTCCGGACGATGTGGGAGGGTCCAAGGACTCCCCACAGACATTTTTACAATCTCCGCGTACCATGCTCTTCGGGGCCACGCTGGAGCCACCAGAATCACTGGTTTCTTTTCTACCCTGATTCTGCGGAGTAATCGAGGTAACAATTGTGGCGGTGGGAATGCATATATCAGCTTGAACTGATCCCAAGGGAACACTAGGGCATCCGAGCCGCAAGCTAGGGGATCCCTTGTCCAAGAGACAAACCTGTCCACCTTTGCGTTGAATCTGGATGCTAGCAGATCTACATCCGGTGTTCCCCACCGCTGACATATTGTCCGGAAAACCTCGGGGTGAAGGGACCATTCCCCTGGGCATAATTGTTGGCGACTTAGAAAGTCCGCCTTCCAATTCTCCACTCCTGGAATGAATACCGCGGATATATCTTTCTGCCCATTTCAGGATGCAATTTACTTCCCTCTGGGCTGCACGACTCCTGGTGCCACCCTGATGATTGATATATGCCACTGCCGTGGCATTGTCCGATTGAATTCTGACAGGGGACCCTTGGAGTTTGGATGTCCATGCTACTAGGGCATACCGGGCTGCTCGTATCTCTAAGAGATTGATGGGCAGGGCCTTTTCTGCATCCGACCATCTGCCCTGGAGAGACCATTGCTCCAGTACTGCTGCCCAGCCTATAAGGCTGGCATCTGTAGTGACCACCTTCCAAGAAATCGGACTGAAGGATTTCCCTTTTTCCAGATTCTGGGGAACCAACCACCAACGGAGGCTCTTGCGAACGGAAGGGGACAAGGACATTGGTAAGTCTAGGGCCTGAACTTTTTTTGTTCCAGGCTGACAGTATAGCCCTTTGCAAATTCCTTGAATGGAATTGACCATAGGGTACTGCTTCGAATGATGCCACCATTTTTCTCAGCAGCCTCATGCACAGGCGTATGGATGGCTGTCTTTTTGTACCCACTAGGTGGATCAAATCTCTCAAGGACGACACCTTTTCTTGAGGCAAGAAAATTTTTCTCTGGTCTGAATCCAGCCTTAGCCCCAAGTATTGCAGACTTTTGACTGGTTTTAGGGCTGACTTGTCTCGGTTGATAATCCAACCGTGAGATTCCAGATACTCGATTGTCTCGTGAACAACCACTTCTAGTTTTTCCACTGAGTGGTCTATCAGCAACAAGTCGTCTAGATATGCCATTATCGTTACACCTCGTGTTCTTAGATTGGCCAATAATGGGGCCAGAATTTTTGTGAACACGCGTGGTGCTGTGGCCAGACCGAAGGGTAAGGCTCTGAACTGAAAATGGCGCCCTTCTACTGCAAAGCGTAGAAATTTTTGGTGGACTGGAAAGATGGGAATGTGCAAATAAGCATCTTTGATGTCGATCGAGGCTAACCATTCCTCCCCTTGTAGGGCAGCGGCCACCGATCGGATCGACTCCATCCGGAAAATCCTGATATGTAGGAATTTGTTTAGCCCTTTTAGATTTAATATGGGCCTCACGTCCCCGTTTGGCTTCGGGACTGTAAAGAGGTTTGAGTAAAACCCGAACCCCCATTCTTCTAGGGGGACCTCCATAATTACTGCTTGGAGCAATAGTTGTTCTAGTGCCAACAGGAGGGATCCTCTCTTCCGGGGATCCCTTGGCACGTTCGACCTTATAAAATGGGAAGGAGGGGAGTCTTTTAACTCCAATTTGTATCCCAGACTTACTGCGGAGAGCACCCATCTGTCTCTGATCGTGTCCCGCCAGGTCTCTGCGAACAACTGAAGTCTTCCCCCCACCCGATTGAGTGGGGGCAACCCTTCATGCATTTGACTTTGGGGGAGGTTTTGTACCTCTCCTGACCCAGGGCTTCTTGTTACCCTGCGATTGTCCCTGATTTTTACCCCCGGGATTTGACCGAGGAGGCCGTCGGAACTGTTTCACAGCCGATGTCCTAGGGACTGGAGAAGCAGGCCTCTTAAAAGAGGGACCTCTAACTCTGTTTTTAACCGGCAAGAGTGTACTTTTACCGCTGGAAATTTTCTGGATATATTTGTCCAGGTCTTTCCCGAATAAGCGTTCACCATGAAATGGGAAGCTGACCAGCAATTTTTTACAGGGGGCTTCAGCAGACCAGTTTTTGAGCCATAGAAGCCTGCGCATATGTACTACAGACAGCGTAAGGTAGGAGGCCTGATGGATTGAATCCTTTATAGCGTCAACCGCAAAGCATAAGGCCCTAGGTAGATCAGCTAGGGCAAGGGCCTGCTGATCTGGCAAGTCCCTTAAGACCTGTTTCAACTGATCCTTCACTGCTTGGCAGACCCCAATAGCTGCCACTGCTGGTTGTGTCACCAAGCCTGCTGTAGCAAAAGCAGATTTTAATAAGGACTCCAATTTTTTATCTATTGGGTCCTTGAACATTTGGACATTATCCACTGGACATGTCAGTGATTTATTCACACAAGAGATGGCTGCGTCCACTGTAGGGACCCTCCATTTTTTGATGAACTTATCCTCCATGGGATAGACCACCTGAAATCTCTTGGGAGGAGTAAATATTTTATCAGGATGTTCCCAATCCTGGTAAATGAGCCCTTCCACAGTCTGGGGAGCTTTTAGCGACCCCAACGAGGAGACAGAAGTGGATGATGGCTCCGCAAGGGGCATTTTAAATGCTGATCGGACCATGTTAGTCAGGGACTGAACCCATAATCTTTCAGCATGTGATGCTGAGAATGGCTCTTCCACTGTTGATTCCTCTACAACAGAATCAACCTCATCCTGATCCCCTTCAGGTAGGTCGATCCCTGTATGGGACTGTTGCTCTGCTAACAGGTACTCTGAGGGAGGAGACGGAGATCGGGAGCGCTTTCCCTCTGACAGGGAAGCAGCGATCAATGTTGACAATCTCTCTTCCAGCCCTCCCAGAGCTGAGGAAAAAACCTCCTCTGTTACATACACAGGAGCAGGTGAACTGAGGACAGCCACAGTACCAGGTACTCCTGAGGGTGCTCTACGGTCACTAACCTCTGATTCTTCAGGGGAGATTGGTGCAGCCGAAGCATGCCCAAGATCCTCAGAGCCCGATGGAGACCCCCTATGCTTCCTGGGATTTTTAGTCCCGGAGTTTTTAGACGGCATATTCCTAAGCCCAAAGCTGAGGTATTCCAGCCGAAATACACCACTTACTGACAATAGTCTAGCACAATTGCTGCTATATAAACAGTTGGTGTCTACTAATGTGCCTTTCTATGGGGATGCCTGCATCAACCGCTTGCTGAATGCCCCTTTTTTTTTTTTTTTTAAATGTTGCCAGCTCTGTCTCTGCACTCCATAGCCAGCTCACAACACATAATTGTGCCTTTTAACATGCTGGGACGCCCGCACATGCGCAGAAGCGCTGCGGCGCGCACAGAGCGTCATCCCCCAAGCTCCGCCCCCTTTTCCAGCTCGCCTCTATATATAGAGGCGCGTGCACGCGCACGCGCGCAGGCACGTGCGCCTTCGGCGCTCTTTTTTGAAAAAGGAAACTAGGGACAGGAGACAGGGCCCTTTTGCCGCAGGCCGGGGGATGGACGAGCATTGCAACATGGCAGAGGAAGCAGTTTCCCACAAGAGAACTCACCATCTGCCTGGACTTGACTCTGATGAAAAGAAAAAGTCCACATGACGAGAAACGTTCCACAGCGGCCTCTAGTGGATTAACACAGGTACCGCGGTCTGTCTATTTTTTTTTTTTTTCTTGACCACTATTAAAATTATTACATTTTTTAGTAGTTACAGGCATGCACAGATATTTAGCGGGAATACCGTTAGGTAACAGGCAGAAAGACATATTAGGCTTGGGGGTCCCCTAATAGAACCAAGTTCCTGGGGGGCCCCCACTTACCTTTTCCCCGCCGCAGGACTCTGTTTGGTCCACAGAAGCCCAAACTTCACCTCTCACGGCAGGCATTGTAATTAAACCTTCAGGGACCGGGTTCCCAAGAATTCCACTCCCCTGGACCTGTATAGCACCCTGCACAGAAAGCATCTTAGTCGTGGGTATGACCAGAGCTCTGGATCCCAGGGTCCAGCTCTCCTAAGAGAAGCATTACAGGCAAAACCTTGCTCTTCTCTGCAAGGCCCGGGTACCGACCGTTTAGCTATGAAGCTTTTTTGGTTGGATCCAGAATAGCTTACTGAGGCCCAAAAGAACCTGTACGCAAGCTCAGTGAAAAACACATGTTACTTCTTGGCCAACACCTTAGACACTGGCAAAAAACTGAGGTGCTCCCGGATGGGAGGGGCTTATATAGGGGAGGGTACTTCCGGTTTGGAAGTTGCCAGTGCCAGCACCTGAAGGTAAACTATATAACCCACATAGTAATGACTATGCTGCTCTGTGTCCCGTGATGTACGAGAAAGAAAATAACATGCAATGCCAAGCTGCGGTTTCCAAAGCAAGCAAAGTCCTTTCTTGTATTAAGAGAGGTATGGACTCCAGAGAGAGAGAGAGAGAGATAATTTTGCCTCTGTACAAATCATTAGTAAGACCTCATCTGGAATATGCAGTTCAGTTTAGGGCACCAGTTCTCAAAAAGGATATTGGGGAACTGGAGAAAGTGCAGAGAAGGGCAACCAAACTGATAAGAGGCATGGAGGAGCTCAGCTATGAGGAAAGATTACAGGAACTGAATTTATTCTCTCTTGAGAAGAGAAGATTAAGGAGGGATATGATCAACATGTACAAATATATAAGGGGTTCATATAGTGAACTTGGTGTTGAGTTATTCACTTTAAGGTCAACACAGAGGACAAGGGGGCACGCTTTACGTCTAGAGGAAAATACATTTCATCTCCAAATACGGAAAGGTTTCTTCACAGTGAGAGCTGTGAAAATGTGGAATAGACTCACTCCAGAGGTGGTTCTGGCCAGCTCAGTAGATTAAGTAGTTAAAGCAAAGTGGAGTTCCACCCTAAAAAAAAAAAAAAAAAAAAAAAAAAAAACACAAAAAATCCTGCAAAAAAACAGAAACATTTTTTAAAAAAATTACTTACCAGAACAGGCGGTTGCTATGCGGAAGATCCTAATCTGCCTCTTCCTAGTCCTCGGCAGGTCTTCTTCCTCTGCCTACTCACGGTGTCTTCTGGTGAATGGGACGAGCTGCCTTTTGGGAACTGTGTGTATCCCAGAGAGCAGCTACCCATTCACAAAGCGCCGCGCGACTCGCGCATGCGCAGTAGGAAACAGGCAGTGAAGCCCCAAGGCTCCACTGCCTGTTTTCCTTAGTGAGGATGGCGGCCTCCGGGACCTGCCAGGATCGAGGAATAGGCCTCGGGGGACCGATATCGCGGGCGACTAGGACAGGTAAGTGTCCTTATTAAAAGTCAGCAGCTACAGTGTTTGTAGCTGCTGACTTTAAAAAAAAAAAAAAAAAATGGCAGGTGGAACCCCGCTTTAAAGATCGAGCCTCTTTCTGAGATTTGGTGTTTACAAGTTAAAAACATTTTTTTTGCTAGAAAATTACTTAGAACCCCCAAACATTATATATATTTTTTTCTAACACCCTAGAGAATAAAATGGCGGTTGTTGCAATACTTTTTGTCACACCGTATTTGCGCAGCAGTCTTACAAGCGCACTTTTTTAGGAAAAAAACAAACATTTTTTAATTAAAAAAATAAGACAACAGTAAAATTAGCCCAATTTTTTTTTTTATATTGTGAAAGATAATGTTACGTCGAGTAAGTTGATACCCACCATGTCACGCTTCAAAGTTGCGCCCGCTTGTGGAATGGCGACAAACTTTTACCCTTAAAAACCTCCATAGGCAACGTTTAAAAAAATTCTACAGGTTGACGGTTTTGAGTTAGAGGAGGTCTAGGGCTAGAATTATTGCTCTCGCTCTAACGATCGCGACGATACCTCACATGTGTGGTTTAAACACTGTTTTCATATGCGGGCGTTGCTCACGTATGCGTTCGCTTCTGCAGGCAAGCTTGGCTGGACGGGACGCGTTTAAAAAAAAAAAGTTTTCTTATTTATTTTACCTTTTATTTTTCATTTTTACACTGTTCTTTTTTTTAAAAAAAAAAGGTCACTTTTATTCCCATTACAAGGAATGTAAACATCCCTTGTAATAGAAAAAAAGCACGACAGGACCTCTTAAATATGAGATCTGGGGTCAAAAAGACCTCAGATCTCATATTTACACTAAAATGCAATAATTAAAAATAAAATAAAAAATATGCAATGTCATAAAAAAAAATTAAAAAATGTCCCTTTAAGAGCATTGGGCGGAAGTGGCGTTTTGACGTCAGTTCCGCCCTGCAATGATATGGAGACGGGTGGGGGCCATCTTCCCTCGTCTCCATGTCAGGCTAGGGAGAGTATCCGATCGCCTCCGCCGCTACCGACGGCTCCGGTAAGCGGTGGTGGGCGTCTGATAGCGGCGGGAGGGGGGGTCCCTCTCCCGCCACCGATAAAAGTGATCTTGCGGCAAATCCGCCACAGAGACCACTTTTATCTTGAAGCAGACCGCCCGCTCTTGAAGAGGATACCAGGGTTATGGAAGCTAGCTGCTACCATGACAACGGTATTCCTCTTCAAAGTAGCGACGTACTAGACGGCGGGCAGTTGGGAAGTGGTAAAGAATGGCCTGGATTCTTTCCTAAATGTACATAATATAACTGGGTACTGACATTTATAGGTAAAGTTGATCCGGGGAAAATCCAATTGCCTCTTGGGGGTCAGGAATGATTTTTTTCCCCTGCTGTAGCAAATTGGATCATGCTTTGCTGGTGTTTTTCGCCTTCCTCTGGATGAACTGTGGGTATAGGATTGGGTATATGGGATTGTTTGATATTGTTTTTTATTTATTTATTTTTATGGTTGAACTACATGGACTTTTTTTTTTGTTTCAACCTGACTAACTATGTATCCACTAGGGTGGTGACACAGCAGTTCTGGTACTTACCCATGTTTAGGGTAACTGTGATGATGTTTAGTGACATGGTTGAGTCTGTAATGCTGCTGAAGGATGAAGACTGTAAAGGACATAGAAGGCTATCATAAATAAATTCATATTACCATGTACATTTCATATACTAGGTACATTAACATCACTGGTACAATTTTGCCTGCATTACATATTTTAAGTATAACAGAACAATAAATACAGTAAAGGGTACTCAGACCTGGATTTTCTGCTAAAGAAAGGAAAATCAAAGAGCTGCATGTACAGTTAGGTCCATATATATTTGAACACAGGCACCATTTTCATTTTTTTCCCAGGTATTCACCAAAATATTCTCAATATAGCCAACTCCCCTTTTTCAAGGGACCAAAGTAATTGGACAATTGAATCAAAAGCTGTTTCTTGGCGAGGTGTGGGCTACTCCATTATTTCTTCATCAATTAAGAGGTAAAAGTTCTGGAGTTGATTCTATGTATGGTATTTGCATTTGGAATCTATTGCTGGGAACCTACATCATGCGTTCAAATGAGCTGTCCATGCAAGTGAAACAGGCCATTGTAAGGCTTCAAAAACGAAACAAAGCCATCAGAGAGATCGCAGCAACATTAGGAGTGGCCAAATCAACAGTTTGGTACATTCTGAGGAAAGAAGAACGCACTGGTGAGCTCAGCAACATAAAAAGGCCTGGACGTCCACGGAACACAACAGTGGTGGATGATCGCAGAATCCTCTCTATGGTAAAGAAAAACCCATTTACAACATCCAGAAAAGTGAAGGACACTCTCCAGGAGGTGGGCATGTCATTGTCAAAGTCTACAATCAAGAGAAGAGTTCATGAGAGCAAACACAGAGGGTTCACCACACGGTGCAAACCATTCATAAGGCTGAAGAATAGAAAAGCCAGATTAAACTTTGACAAAAAACATCTAAAAAAGCCAGACCAGTTCTGAAAAAGCATTCTTTGGACGGATACAACTAAGAATAATCTGTACCAAAATGATGGGAAGAAAAAAAGTGTATGTAAGGCTTGGAACCGCTCATGATCCAAAGCACACAACAGCATCTGTAAAACATGGTGGAGGCAGTGTGATGGCATGGGTATGCAGGGTTTCCAGTGGCACTGGGTCATTGGTGTTTATTGATGATGTGACAGAAGACAGAAGCAGCCGGATGAATTCTGCAGTGTTTAGAGATATATTGTCAGCCCAGATTCAGCCAAATGCAGCAAAGTTGATTGGACGGTGCTTCACAGTACAGAGAAACCCAGGAGCTTTTGAAGGAAAAGAAGTGGAATATTCTGCAATGGCCGAGTCAATCACCTGATTTCAACCTAATTGAGCATGCATTTCACTTGCTGAAGGCAAAACTAAAGGCGGAAACATCCACAAAGAACTACTGAAGACATCTGCAGGTAGAGCCTGGCAAAGCATCAGAAAGGAGGAAACCCAGTCTGTTCATTTTAGGCAATCTTTGCCAGTAAAGGATTCTCAACAAAATATTAAAAATGAACATTTTATTTATGATTATATTAAATTTGTCCAATTACATGTGTGGGTCTGTGTATAAAATTGGTTGCAGTTCCTAAAATTTATACTTGATATTTATGTTCAACCACTTGAATTAAAGCTGAAAGTCTGCACTTCAAATTCATTTGTATTTTTCCGTTTTAAATTTATTCTGGTGGCATCAAGAGCCAAAAGTATGAAAATTGTGCCTGTGTCCAAATATATATGGACCCAACTGTATGTATGTGACTCAATCGGTGTAAAGCTTGGTATACATGTCCCGAAAATCTAACGACCAACTTCTGTCAAATGGTCATGCTGGGAAACCAGCATTCGATCAGCACTGCAGCCATTGGGAAGGTAAGGGGCTAGTCCCCACAGTCCCCGCTGTCAGAATACAAAGACACAGAGGGTGAGTTTACTGCATCATCATTGCTTGTGTTGATGCAGCAGCTGAGTTTTTTTTTTCATTCAACCAGCTGGTTGAACGAAAACAAAACTCCTCAGAGTGTATACCCTGATTGACAAGCGTGCAAATTTGTAATCAACTTTTGATGGCAGAAAATAAGTGAAGTATTGGGGAATCAAGTAATCGCTATTTAAAAAAAATGCTGCAGTGTATAGATATTTTCGAATGGCTAAAATCTTACTATACCTTTGTAAAATCTTAGGAACGGAAGATTAAAATAAATTTAGCTATCAAGGCATACAAGGTGCACAATGTTAAATTATCAACCCATAGATTGGACGAATGTGAGGTTGCTATAGACAGCAAAGTATCAGCTTTCTACAAGCGATCAGCCAGGGAAAACATTCCATTACTTACTCTATCAATCTGACGCATTTTCTGCTTCCGTCGCCTCCGTTTGTGCTTGCGGATAAGACGTGAGGATGTGCTTTGTTCTGTAGAACTACTTAACCTGTGCAATAAAGGAAGATGGTTAAATTTTATCCTGAAAAAGACAGACACTTATATGAGAAACGTATTTCCAAGGTGGTATAAAAACAGAATATCATCTGTAAAACATTAGTTGTTCCTTGAGTTGAAAAACCCATCCTAACAGTGTCAGGCTATTGGCACAGAAAACCAATACACAGGCATTCATAAAGACAGGTAGGATTTAGACTGGGGCCAGGATTCAGGAAGGCCTATCTTATGGGTATGGCAAAGAAAGTAGTCATCACTGGTTCTTGAAGCATCACTTTTTTTGGGAGTGATCTTTTCACATTTTATTCAGGACAGAAAGAGAGACATGGGGCTCACCAGGACTTTTGCAATATCTGATGACTTCTTGTCACTGAGAAAAGGAAGTTGGGGGACTCAGTAGTAAAAACCTGATAGAGCTTTCCAGTGGCGTGTGTAGCATATCTGGCACCCGAGTCAGATCATTTATTATTTTTTTAACACTCCCAACCGTCTAACACTAAAATTGTTTTCTGTAATAACCAGGAAATTAAATGCTGGGGGTGGGAGCAGAAATAGCATGTGGAAGGAGGTCAGCAGCAGCTGTAAGTACTGTTACTTTATGAAGACATTAAGAGGTTCGTGAGCCCCAAAAGATGGGAAAGTGGTGTCAGCAGAGTCGCCCGAAAGCGAAGAAGATGCTGAGAAATGGATTCTTCATCGATTCGATATTTATTGCTCACAGAATGCGAGTGTGCTCCACAAACAGCAAGAGAGACAGATCACAGCTCTTTTGTTCAGTCTTTTGTGCATCGTCCGATGGAGCCTACACACGGTCAGAATTTACGACCAAAAGCTCACATTGGACTTTTCTTGTCGGAATTTCCGATCGTGTGTACGTGAAAAAATAAAACTCCTGTAACCACCACTTCAGCCGGTGGACCGGTAAGCTGCACCCCTTGATTCAGGTAAGTGACAGAACAGATTTCCTGTCCCCTTGAAGGTGTTTTGTCAGATTTCGTAAAGGAAGTGACGTTCCGTCACGGCCATCTTGCTACACCCCGCACTCCTCCATAGTAAGGATACAGTGAGAAGGCAGCAAGTGGACATCTCGTTACACCCACCGGAGTCTTGCATTTCACACTTATTTTTAAAGCGGAGTTCCACCCAAAAATGGAACTTCCGCTTTTTGGAACCCTCCCCCCCTCCAGTGTCACATTTGGCACCTTTCAGGGGGGGAGGGGGGTGCAGATACCTGTCTAAGACAGGTATTTGCACCACTTCCGGGTATTGACTACTGCGGGAGTCACGCCCCATTGCGTCACCCCCCGCTGTCTTCTGGGAAACACACTGCTCCCAGGAGAGAGCGGGGACCAGTGACGGCGCGCCGCGCTACTCGCGCATGCGCAGTAGGGAACCGGGCAGTGAAGCCGCAAGGCTTTACTTCCTGACTCCCTCACCGAGAATGGCGGCGGCAGCATCCGAGGACCGAGCGACTGCTTGACCTCGTCTGCCGCTGGATAGGTAAGTGTCCATTTTTTAAGTCAGCAGCTGCAGTATTTGTAACTGCTGGCTTTTAAAAAAAAAAAATTCGGCGGAACCTCCGCTTTAACAGTAAACTCAGCTTACATAGTGAAATGCAGTATTTAAAAATCCATCTGACTGCTTAGATGTTAAATTTTAAAAGCAGCGGCGAGGCTGCTGATCTCACAGGTTTGCTAATATGACAGAACACCGCTGCTTTGAAAAATCAACATCAAAACAGTCTTACGGATTTAAAAATACTGAATTTCACTATATAAGCTGAGATTACTATTAATAATAAGTGTGAAATCAAGACTCCGGTGGGTGTAACAAGAGGTCTGCTTGCCGCCTTCTCTCTGTATCCTTACTATGGAGGAGTGCGGGGTGTACCAAGATGGCGGTGTCGGGATGTCACTTTCATTACAAAATCTGACTGGTCACCTAATCAGACGAAACACCGGCAGTGTCCTTACAGCAGTCATTCTGCCCCTTGCATCGGGCACTGGGAAATGTATTTTGCTGGGAGAAAATGTGTTTGAATCCTTTCATCTTCAGACCTGCATGTCCAGGTAACACTGTGAAATTCCTGTGGTAAATAATATGCTTTTAGGATGACAGCTATTTCACATTGCTAGCAGCCATTTATTTTTCCCCCTGAAAACCACCTACATACTGGTGAAAGACAGGCATTTAATGTCATACTTAAAACAAATTTTGGTTGATAACAGTCCTTCATGGATGATGGTTGTACGCATTATTTATGAACTGATTGCAATCTGCGAAGGTAGACAGGGTAATTTTACCCTATGATA
Source organism: Rana muscosa (assembly GCA_029206835.1). Lineage (NCBI taxonomy): Eukaryota > Metazoa > Chordata > Amphibia > Anura > Ranidae > Rana > Rana muscosa. The sequence continues at coordinate 203,524,557 of CM055124.1, forward strand.
TTAGACCTATTCTTAAGTAGAAGGACCAGAGGTTTAGACGTGTGGGGTTGATTTACTAAAACTGGAGAGTGCAAAATCTGGTGCAGCTGTGCATAGAAACCAATCAGCTTCTAGGTTTTATTGTCAAAGCGTAAGTAAACAAGCTGAATTTAGAAATGATTGGCTACTATGCAGAGCTGCACCAAATTTTGCATTCTCCAGTTTTTGAAAACGAACCCCTTGGTGTATATGCAAATGGAGAGAAACCAACACCTGTCAGATTATAAACCATCATCCCATGACAAATTGCTGTGAGCCCAGGTTGTCATTGTAAAGATATATAGATGCATCTCAAAAAATTTGAATATCAAAAAATGTATTTATTTCAATTCAAAAAGAGAAACTCATATTTTATATAGATGCACACAGAGTGATATATTTCAAGGATTTCTTTTTTTAAATTTTGATGATTATGGCTTACAGCACGTGAAACCCCTAAGTAGTGATGAGCCGAACACCCCCGGGTTCGGTTCGCACCAGAACCCGCGAACGGACCGAAAGTTCGTACGAACATTAGAACCCTATTAAATACAATGGATGCGAACGTTCGAATTCTAAAGTGCTAATTATAACAAGTATTATGCATGTTATTGTCCTAAAAAGGGTTTGGGAACCCGGGTTCTGCACCAGGGGACATGTATCAATGCAAAAAGAAGTTTTAAAAACGGTCGTTTTTCGGGAGCAGTCATTTTAATGATGCATAAAGTGAAAAAAAAAGTCAAATATTCCTTTAAATATCGTACCTGGGGGGTGTCTAAAGTATGCCTGTGAAGTGCCACGTGTTTCCCGTGTTTAGAACTGTCCCTGCACAAAATGACACTTCTAAAGGAAAAAAAAGCCATTTAAAACTGCTTGCGGCTTTAATGTAATGTCTGGTCCCGGTAATATGGATGAAAATCTTTAAGAAAAATGGCATAGCTACCCCATCAACCCCCCCCCCCCCCCCCTACCCCAGCCCATTACCAGCCCCTTTGGGTCTTGTATGGATATTAAGGGGAACCCCGCACATAAAATAAAAAAGGCCCTATATACTCTGAACAGCCGTATACAGGCGGTGCATACAAGACAGGGACTGTAGGTTTGTTCTTATGTAGAATGTGTTTGTAATTTTGAACAGGTACATTGTTGAAGTGTAGCTCCAGCCCAAAAATCTATTTTTAAACTTTTTGGGAAACATAGGTAAGGGTTATCACCCCTGTAACATTTGTTTTGCTGTCTGTGCCCCTGTTCAGAACATTTCACCTCACTTTCCGTCCCAATGACAACTGTTTTTGAAATGTGGTGTTTTTCTTGAAACAAGGATTGCTGATAAAGCATCAGTACAGAGGAGACACCTTTCTCCCATATTTATTCTTACAGGAGAGAATTTTCCTTCCTAGGGGTAGATTTCCTCTCACTTCCTGTTGTCTTCTTTCGTTTGCAAGTAGGAGTCGTTTGTAAGTTGGATGTTTGAAAGTAGGGACCTGCCGTATATACTCTGCAGAAATAGGCCCCTTAGTTGTTGGTGTTGGCACAACACTGTAAGCACTCACAGTTACTCTTGGTTGGTGCTGGAATGCCCTGCTGTCAACTATTATATCAGGAATTTTAATTACATATAATTCTTGAACAGTGGTAGTAAAAATTGGGGCTTTGATGGTGGTGCTGGTGCCACAACACTGTAAGCCCTGACAGTTACTCTTGGTGGGTGCAGCAATGGGCCCTGCTGTGAATTATTAGATCAAGAATTGTAATTGCATGCCCCTGTTGAACAGGGGCTGAAAAATTGGGCTTTTCGTGGTGGTGGTGGTGGTGGTGGTGTTGCCACAACACTGTAAGCCCTCAGAGTTACTCTTGGTGGGTGCAGGAATGGGCCCTGCTGTGAATTATTAGATCAAGAATTGTAATTACATGCCCCTTTTGAACAGGGGCTGAAAAATTGGGCCTTTCGTGGTGGTGGTGGCGTTGCCACAACACTGTAAGCCCTCAGACTTACTCTTGGTGGGTGCAGGAATGGGCCCTGCTGTGAATTATTACATCAAGAATTGTAATTGCATGCCCCTGTTGAACAGGGGCTGAAAAATTGGGCCTTAGGCACTGGTGGCACAACACTACAACCCCTCACAGATACTGTACTTGGAGCACAGCAATGAGCCCTATGTCAAATAATTGCTAAAAAAATTGTAAGTACACGCCCCTGTAAAACAGGGGCTGAAAAATTGAGCCTTAGCCACTGGTGGCGGCACCCATAAACAAAAATGATCTTCCAAGCTATCATCATCAATCGTATCATTGAGGACTCGGAGGAGGAGGATAGCCAGTCAACATAACAGCACAGGCACTCAGCATCAGCATCAGTCTTGAAGGGACGTGACATGTTAAAATCAATTAGTCTGTTATATCAGCATCAGGTGTGTGGTAGCTGGTGGTGATCCAAGACTGGTTCATCTTGATGAAAGTCAGTCGATCAACCGAGTCGGTGGACAGGCGCACCCTGTGATCCGTGACAAATCCTCCAGCAGCACTGAATGTGCGTTCCGAAAGAACGCTGGATGCAGGACAGGCCAGTAGCTCAAATGCATACTGTGCAAGCTCTGGCCAGTGATCCATCCTCAAGACCCAGTAAGCCAGAGGATTTTCGGTGGGGAAGGTGTCCAAGTCTGACCTTGCCCCTAGATATTCCTGCACCATGTTTATCAGACGCTGGCGATGGTTGCTGGAACCAATCATACTTTGGGGCTGCGGACTAAAGAATTGTCTGAACGCATCGGTCAGACGGCCACCTTCCCCACCGCTCCTTCTTTGACTGGCCGAAGCCTCAGCAACTCGTTGTCCTGGACCAGGAGTTTGTAACCTCCCAGTCTCTGGGAACGCGTTGCACAGACCTTTCTGCAAGGCCTCCCGGAGTTGTCTCATCCTCTGCTCCCTCTGCTCCGGTAACATAAGGTCCGCAACCTTACCCTTGTACCGTGGATCAAGGAGAGTGGCCAGCCAGTAATGGTCCCTCTCCTTGATCCGAAGAATACGAGGATCCTTCCGCAGACTTTGCAGGATCAGGGAGGCCATGCAGCGTAGGTTTGCTGAGGCATTCGCTCCGGAGTCCTCTGGGTCACTAAGGACGACATGATCCGCAGTCACCTCCTCCCAGCCACGTACAAGTCCACTGGTTTCTTGGGACTGTAAATCATCCCTAAAAGACTGCTGCTGATGATGCTGAGTGCCAGCCTCCACCTCCATGCTGACACAATCCTCCTCCTCCTCCTCCTCCTCTTCCTCTTCCTGTGCGATGGGTGGGACAGAAGGAACACTGTCTGGGTAAAGGGGGCCTTGAGAGGCAAGGAAGTCCTCCTCTTCCTGCCTCTGTTCTGCCTCAAGTGCCCTGTCCATTATTCCACGCAGCGTGTGCTCCAACAGGTGGACAAGAGGTACAGTGTCACTGATGCATGCACTGTCACTGCTCACCATCCTCGTGGCCTCCTCAAATGGTGCCAGGACAGTACATGCATCCCTGATCATGCCCCACTGGCGTGGAGAAAAAAAACCAAGCTCCCCTGACCCTGTCCTGGTGCCGTAGTCGCACAGGTACTCATTGATGGCCCTCTGCTGCGTGTGCAGCCGCTGCAGCATGGCCAACGTTGAGTTCCACCTGGTGGGCATGTCACATATAAGGCGGTTCTTGGGCAGGTTCAACTCCTTTTGCAGCTCAGCCAGGCGAGCACTGGCATTATAAGATCTGCGGAAATGCACAAGACTTTCCTGACCTGCCTCAGGACATCCTGTAAGCCCGGGTACCTGCCCAAGAACCGCTGCACCACCAGGTTAAGGACGTGAGCCACACAGGGCACATGGGTCAGTTGTCCCTGTCGGAGTGCGGAGAGGAGGTTGGTGCCATTGTCGCAAACCACCATTCCTGGCTTAAGCTGGCGTGGTGTCAACCACCTCTCGGCCTGGCCCTGCAGAGCAGACAGGACCTCTGCCCCAGTGTGGCTTCTGTCCCCCAAACACACCAGCGCAAGCACGGCATGGCATCTTTTTGCCTGCGTACTTGCGTAGCCCCGTGAACGGCTACGGAGCACCGCTGGTTCATAGGACAAACCACAGGAAGAGGCCATGGAGGAAGAAGAAGAGGAGGGGGTGGAGGAGAGAGGTGTGTCACAACCAGTAGTAGCATTTTGGAGGCGTGGCGGTGGGACAACCTCCAACACTACTGCACCTTGTCCTGCATCCTTCCCAGCTGCCAAAAGAGTGACCCAATGGGCCGTGAAAGAAAGGTAACGTCCCTGTCCATGCCTGCTGGACCATGAGTCAGCGGTAATATGCACCTTACCGCTGACCGCCCTGTCAGGCGAGGCCAAGACATTGCCTTCCACATGCCGGTAGAGAGCCGGAATAGCCTTCCGTGAGAAAAAGTGGCGTTTGGGAACCTGCCACTGAGGAACCGCACATTGCACAAACTCACGGAAGGGGGCCGAGTCTACCAACTGAAAAGGCAGCAGTTGAAGCGCTAGCAATTTAGCCAAGCTAGCATTCAACCGCTGGGCATGTGGATGGCTGGGAGTGAACTTCTTTCGACGGTCCAGCAGCTGGGGCAGGGAAATTTGCCTGCTAGAATCGGACGTCGGTGTACTGCTAGCAGAGTGGCCGCAAGTACTTGGCTGTGACACGCCTAATTCTACACCTTCATTCCTCTCAGTGCATGTTTCAGAGAGGACTGAAGTTATAGTGGGGTTGGAGATCCCAGCTGATGCGGTGCAAGGAGAGGTCCGCTTTGTTCTTTGGTGTGGGTCTTTGAGGTAGGCTTGCCAACGAGCTGCATGGCAGGTCAACATATGTCTGGTCAGGCATGTGGTACCCAAGCGGCTGATGTTTTGGCCACGCGATATACGCTTGAGACATATGTTGCAAACAGCAGCTGTGCGATCTGATGCACTAGCCTCAAAAAAGGCCCACACCAAGGAACTTTTTGAATGATGGGCAGAGGCAGCGCCCTGCACAGGCGGAGCTCTGCGGTGTGATTCCGTCGGTGTACTGCCCTTACGCTGGCCACCAAAGGGCATCCTGTCTCGTTGGAGATGTGCCTCCTCCTCATCCTCCTCCTCCTCTCTCCTATTAGGCACCCACGTGGAGTCAGTGACCTCATCATCCCCTCCCTCCTCATCACTGGAGCCAATCTGGCAGTATGCTGCAGCTGCTGGAACATGACTGCCAGATTGGTGTCCTTCTTGAGCATCCCCTCTGTCTGCTCTCACCCTACTGCCTTCCTGTAGCTGGGTTTCATCATCAGACCCTTCGAAACGCTGGGCATCCTCCTGGAGCATGTACCCAACACTGTGCTCAAACAGTTCGGGGGACTCCTCAGGAGGAGGACATGGTGGGTCTAGGGAAGGAGTGACTGATGATGAGTCTAACATTGATACCAGGGAAGAGGACGCTTTGGCAGCTGCTTTGCCAGTACCCTGAGCCTGGGTGAGAGAGGATGAGGAGGAGGAGGAGGGCTTGGTCATCCACTCTACCAAGTCTTCGGCATGATGTGGCTCAACATGTCCAGCTGCCGAAAAGAAGGACAAGCGTGTCCCATGGCCATGTGCTGATGACAATGCACCGCGTCCACGACCAGCACTGTTGCCCCCAGACACAGAGCCTGCTTGCCCTCTTTTATTGCCTCCTGACTGTCTGCCTCTCCTTGTTTGCCTTCCAGACATTCTAATAGATGGCCTGCAGGGAGATGGGAAAAAAGCAATAAGGGCTACCTTCAGGTGTCCTTCTCTGTCCCTTGAAACAAGGACTTGCACAGTGAAAGAAACTGACACTCTCCCTACCTACAGTTTTCTGTCCCTAGAAAAAATGTTTTTTTTAAGCACAATATAGCACAAGGAGAATTCACTCACTGTCCTTCCAGGTCCCTGGAAACAAGGACTTGCACAGTGAAAGAAACTGACACTCTCCCTACCTACAGTTTTCTGTCCCTAGAAAAAATGTTTTTTTTAAGCACAATATAGCACAAGGAGAATTCACTCACTGTCCTTCCAGGTCCCTGGAAACAAGGACTTGCACAGTGAAAGAAACTGACACTCTCCCTACCTACAGTTTTCTGTCCCTAGAAAAAATGTTTTTTTTAAGCACAATATAGCACAAGGAGAATTCACTCACTGTCCTTCCAGGTCCCTGGAAACAAGGACTTGCACAGTGAAAGAAACTGACACTCTCCCTACCTACAGTTTTCTGTCCCTAGAAAAAATGTTTTTTTTAAGCACAATATAGCACAAGGAGAATTCACTCACTGTCCTTCCAGGTCCCTGGAAACAAGGACTTGCACAGTGAAAGAAACTGACACTCTCCCTACCTACAGTTTTCTGTCCCTAGAAAAAATGTTTTTTTTAAGCACAATATAGCACAAGGAGAATTCACTCACTGTCCTTCCAGGTCCCTGGAAACAAGGACTTGCACAGTGAAAGAAACTGACACTCTCCCTACCTACAGTTTTCTGTCCCTAGAAAAAATGTTTTTTTTAAGCACAATATAGCACAAGGAGAATTCACTCACTGTCCTTCCAGGTCCCTGGAAACAAGGACTTGCACAGTGAAAGAAACTGACACTCTCCCTACCTACAGTTTTCTGTCCCTAGAAAAAATGTTTTTTTTAAGCACACTATAGCACAAGCACAAAACACACTGACACTCTCCCTACCTATCCTTCTCTTTCCCTAAACTAAAGGAATCCAGGTTAAGCAAGAAAGAAATAAAAGTCACTGTCCCTGCCTATGCTGCTCTATCCCTGCTCCGGAACACACTACACTAGGCCGCCGTGCTGGCGGCCTTTTATAGTGTGGGGCGTGTACTAAACACCCTCAGCAATAATTGGCCACAGGCATCCTGCCTGTGGCCAATCATTGCTCTCCTCGCTGCCGGCGCTGTGATTGGCCAAGCATGCGGGGTCACAGTGCATGCTTGGCCAATCACAGCGCCTGGATGACACTGCGATGGCGTAGTGCATTGTGGGCCGTTCGCGTCACTCGAATTTGGCGCCAACGGCCCAAATCGTTCGATCTTCGTCGAACGATCGAACAGCCGATGTTCGAGTCGAACGTATGTTCGACTCGAACACGAAGCTCATCCCTACCCCTAAGTTCAGTATGTCAGAAAATTAGAAAATAACATAAGACTATGGAAACTTCACACTGGACCTCATGCAACTTGGATTCTGTGCCTCTCAACTCTTCCTCCAGACTCTGGGACCTTGATTTCCAAATGCAAAATTTTCCACAGTCAGTGATAACTTGGGGAGCCATGTAATCTGCTGGTGTTGGTCCACTGTGTTTTATCAAGTCCAAAGTCAGCGCAGCCCTCTACCAGGAAATTCTAGAGTACCTCATGCTTTCCTCTGCTGATCAGCTTTATGGAGATGCCGATTTCATTTTCCAGCAGGACATGGCACCTGCCCACACTGCCAAAAGTACCAATGCCTGGTTTAATGATCATGGAATCACTGTGCTTGATTGGCCAGCAAACTCGCCTGACCTAAACCCCATAGAGAATCTGTGGGGTATTGTCAAGAGGAAGATGAGACCAGACCCAACAATGCAGATGAGCTGAAGGCTGCTATCAAAGCAACCCGGGCTTCCATAACACCCCAGCAGTGCCACAGGCTCATCGCCTCCATGCCAAGCCGCATTAATGCAGTAATTCATGCAAAAGGAGCCCTGATCAAGTATTGGTATAGTGCATACTATACCATACATAGACATACTTTTTAGTAAGCCAACATTTCTGTATTAAAAATCCTTTTTTTTTTATTGGTCTTACGAAATATTCTAATTTTCTGAGATTTGGGGTTTTCACTAGCTGTACTGTAACCCATAATCATCAATACAAAAAAAAAAGAAATGCTTAAAATATATCACTGTGTGTAGAGCTGCACAATTAATCGTTAAAGAATCGAAATCGCGATTCTACCCTCCTCACGATCTTAAAACAGTATTTCCCGATTCTATGTAACAAGTGCAGAGTTCCCTGCGCACTTCTGACAGCTGACAAAAATAAATTAAAAAATCCAGGCAGCCTGCCAAGTTTATCTCAACAGGACATAACTATAAACAAAGTAACATTTCGTTCTTAGGTCAAAGGAATGAACTTCTGTCTGTAAATGAGGTCAGTTTAACCACTTAAAGTGGATGTAAACCCGAAATGTTATTATTATTTTTTTGCTGTCACAATGTAGTGTATAAGATTTCCTATCATTTGTACCAGGTCTTGCCACAAAGAGTTAATCCAGCTCTGAGCAATCCTCTTATTGTTCAGTGAGATAAAACGGACAAACAAGAGTTACCTTTGTCTGTTCCGCCCCCTTGCTTTGAGTGACAGGTTATTTACATATCTCATGCACTAGCTTTAGGCAGGCATTATTTTTTAATTCCCACCCCCACTCCTTTTCTGAAGTCATGTGGTTACTTTTCTGGATTTTGAGTGGATGTTAGTGATCATAGCAGAAGGAATACACATGAGAAAATGCATGTTGACAAGGGGAGTGTAGAGGTGGGCGGGGAGTCTACTGACATCACGACTCCACCCACCAAGCTCCAGACAACAGATCCACCCACAGAATCTGCAGTTTTTCAGTTTTTATAACAGACAGAGGGGAGACATTTGACAGATAAGGATACATGCAGGAGACATCTATATCCTTATAGATCAGCACTATGGCAGTAGTTTAGAAAGGATGAGAGTGGGTTTACATCCACTTTAAGGACCGAGCCTCTGAGATTTGTTGTTTACAAGTTAAAAACTGTTTTTTTTTTTTTGCTAGAAAATTACGTAGAACCTCCAAAACATTATAATTTTTTTTCTAACACACTAGAGAATAAACTGGCGGTCGTTGCAATACTTTGTCACACCGTATTTGCACAGCGGTCTTACAAGCGCACTTTTTTTGGAAATAATACACTTTTTTGAATAAAAACAGTAAAGTTAGCCCAATTTTTTTTATATTGTGAAAGATAATGTTGTTTAGAGTAAATTGATACCCAACATGTTCCCGCTTCAAAATTGTGCCCGCTCATGGAATGGCGACAACTTTTACCCTTAAAAATCCCCATAAGCGACGTTTAAAAAATTCTATAGGTTGCATGTTTTGAGTTACAGGGAAGGTCTAGGGCTAGAATTATTGCTCTCGCTCTACCGATCATGGCGATATCTCACATGTGTGGTTTGAACACCATTTTTATATGCAGGCGCTGCTCACGTATGCATTCGCTTCAGCACGCGAGCTCGGCGGGACGGGGCACGTTTAAACATTTTTTATTTTATTTTCTTATTTATTTTACCTTTTATTTTAACACTGTTCTTTTTTAAAAAAAAAAAAAAAATGTGTCACTTTTATTCCTATTTCAAGGAATGTAAACATCCCTTGTACTAGAAAAAAAGCATGACGGGACCTCTTAAAAATGAGATCTGGGGTCAAAAAGACCTCAGATCTCATTTTTACACTAAAATGCAATAAAAAAAAATTATTTGAAAAAATGAAAAAAAAAATGTCCCTTTAAGAGCTATGAGCGGAAGTGACGTTTTGATGTCGCTTCCGCCCTGCAATGGTATGGAGACGGTTGGGGGCCTTCTTCCCCTTACTCGTCTCCATACCAAGCACAGAAGAGGATCCGATCGCCTCCGCTGCTGCCGACGGCTCCGGTAAGTGGTGGAGGGCACCGGGGAGCGGCGGGAGTCCCCTCCCGCCGCCGATAAAGGTGATCTTGCGGCGAATCCGCTGCAGAGACCATTTTTATCTTAAACCGGACCGCTCACTGAAGAGGATACCTGGGTTATGGCAGCTAGCTGCTGCCATAACAAAGATATCCCTCTTCAAAGTGCCAACGTATATCGGCGTGAGCTGGTCCGGAAGTGGTTAACCACTTAAAGGACTAAACCTTTTTCTGACATTTGTTGCCTACAAGTTAAAAATCTGTATTTTTTTGCTAGAAAATTACTTGGAACCACCAAACATTATTTTATTTTATATATATATATATATATATATATATTTAGCAGAGACCCTAGAGAATAAAATGGCGGTTGTTGCAATATTTTATGTCAAACTGTATTTGTGCAGCGGTCTTTCAAACGCAATAGTTTGGGAAATAATACACTTTAATGAATAAAAAATAAACGAAACAGCAAAGTTAGCCCAATTTTTTTGTATAATGTGAAAGATGATGTTACGCCGCGAGAATCGTGAGAGAATCATGATCTTTATTCTAAGCAAAACAATCATGATTCTCATTTTAGCCAGAATCGTGCAGCTCTGTGTGTAATAAATCTATATAAAATATATGAGTTTCGCTTTTTGAATTGAATTACTGAAATCAATTAACTTTTTGATGATATTCACATTTTTTGAGATGCACCTGTATATCCCTTTGCAGGAAGGCATGCATTGCTACTCTTCTCAGGACCAGCAGGCACAGAGGAGCTTGCCACTTCTCAACAAAAACCAAATGTCTGAATTTCATGAAGCTCTTCAGAGTCCAAGAGCTGTGACCTAAAATGTGTCCCTTACCTCTATCCTGACAATGCTGGTCAGTCATTGAACAGCAATTTACAACCTGCTCAAATTATTTATCCAATAGTGGTGCCTGGAGATCACACTTTTGGATTTTCTAACCTGTTAGGGAAGATCTCTTGATTCTGTGAGGTCTCAGCCTCTCTCCATGTACTTTGCAGCCATGGCGGACCTTTCCTGGCTTTAACCCAAACACGTGTGCCACCCAATCCACAGGGGCAGATAAAGCTACACCACAGCATAAACCTATGTAGTATGGTACATGATCATGACCTGGTGGGGAGGAGTTGCCATAGATCTGATTTGGAAATCACCCTTTCACTTTTCTTTCATCTTACTCTTTTGGTATTTATTATAAAGCACAGCAACTATTTGGGGTTGATTTACTAAAACTCGTGCAGCTCTGCATAGAAGCCAACCAGCTTCCTTTTTTTGTCAACGCTTATTTGAACAGGCTGAAAGGGGTTGTAAAGGTTCGTTTTTTATTTTCAAAATAGGTTCCTTTAAGCTAGTGCATTGTTGGTTCACTTACCTTTTCCTTCGATTTCCCTTCTAAATTTTTTTTTTCTTTCTCTGAATTTCTCACTTCCTGTAAGCTTGCCCCCATCATCCGAGCCGTTCTGGCTGGGGGTTAGTCAGTGTGCTCGCCCCCTCCCTTGGGACTACATCCCTGTGGGGAGCCTCATGTGTCTGTGAACGTTCACAGCGTCTCCCCACAGGGATGTAGTCCCAAGGGAGGGGGCGAGCACACTGACTAACCCCCAGCCAGAACGGCTCGGATGATGGGGGCAAGCTTACTGAGGAGGAACAGGAAGTAAGAAATTCAGACAAAGAAAAAAAACATTTAGAAAAGAAATCGAAGCAAAAGGTAAGTGAACCAACAATGCACTAGCTTAAAAGGAACCTATTTAGAAAATAAAAAACAAACCTTTACAACCCCTTGAAGTTAGATGATTGGATTCAATGCAGAGCTGCACCAGATTTTGCACTTGCCAGTTTTAGTAAATCAACCCCATTGTGTTTTTCTCCTAACATGCCCATAGATAGTATGTTAAGATTGGATTTCTTCATCTCCTGATGTGTATTTATTTACCCTTGTACTGAAACAAAGCAGACGTTTGGCTCCCACACCAAACTTTTTGAAGACTGCCATTCAACACCTAAGTGGGTATCTCAGTCTTATTATTGGATTGTAGGTCTAGAAGTACCTAATCTACATTATAATTGATATGTGTGTTTGCAGACATCCATCTATCTACCAGTGTCGGAGCACTGATCACTAAAACTCTGCTAAGAGGAAGGATCAGAATTCAGCCCTTGCGATTGGGGTCATGTGACCAATGCGGTGCCAATAGGTTGTCACCAGCTTTAGCAAAAGAAGGTAAAGTTTCTGTAAGGAAAGGTAGGTACTTCTAACATGTATTTTCTACTTAGATACCCATTGTTTAGGGGGCCTGAGTATGTCTGTGTGGTTTTTACTTTGGTGTGCCAGCTGAATATATATATTTTTTAGTTTCTGTATAGAAATCAAAACATAATGACAAGGAGACACGGAAAGCAATACAAACCTAAAAATTCGAATACTTCCTCACAAAAAAAGATGAGTGGAATTCTACTTTAAAAACACATATCCACTTTGAATCCACCAGTAAGGTACATAAAGCCAAACTGAAGAAATGAGCCCCTTTAATAAGGACAGAACTCCAGCAAAGAAATAATGTGCTTTGCTGGTTGTTTACCATTGCTACAAGCGTCTTTTTTCACAACGGCATTTGTGGTTTTATTTGTATCTTTGCTGTGTCTTTGAGGATTTCCATCACCCAAACCGTGTGACAGTCCATTGTAATTTGTCTCTCAGCTTTCACGGTTCTATCTGCCTCCAAAACAAACTCTTCTCTCATCTCGCACACTTCCCACCCTTGTCAGAGCCTACAGATCTGCAGCCTGGGGGAACAATGCTTGATCTCTGGGCTCTAAGGAAGCCCGATGAGAAGCAGAGGGGAGAGACGTGATGACAAGCCAATGCTGAGGAAGAGACACACCTTGACCACATCCAGCTATGCCGAATCTACCTAGAAGACCTATTCAGGTTCTGGCTTGTCTGACACATTTAACAGTACAAACACGCAAGTGGCCGCTAGCCCTAGCGCTGTCATTAAAGAAAAGCTCCGCTAAGCACTGGTGGATCTAAAATGGCCACATGACACAATCTTGTTAAAATTCTTTGAAAACAACATATTTTCTTAACGTTCCTATTGAATGCTGAAGTATTTGAGGGAATACAAAAAGTATTAGAAAGTGTACTGCTAAATGCTAATCTACTTACACACTGTTGTGTCTCTAGTAATGCTAACATGGCAAAAGCAACAGCAAAACCTGCAAACCACAATAGGAGTAAATGGCAGCGAACGGTTCTTCGGGCTAACCACAGACAACAAATGTTTTCCCAAGATATACAGTTATTAAAAAAGTAATGGAGATATTGGGTCATCACGACAGCCAGGCAACCAAACTAACATCTTTAGATGCAAATTAGCATTGGCAGGTCCTTTGCGGAGCAAAGCAACTGGTTCACAGAATTGCCTTACCACCCACTGCTTATATTTACCTCTGGTCTGCTCCACCGCCATGCTCTTAACCCCCAGAATAGAAAGTGAAATACCCAGTACTCCAGGATACAGAATAACGGGTACAAAATGCAGTGCTATATGCTACGTTATGGTAAGTGACAGAGAAGGGAAATTATGTAAAGGGGGACCATTAAGGAATGGTTAGTGGAGACAACAGAATCAGAGTATGGAGGGGGGCAAAAAAGAAGAAGTTGGTAGAGCGAAGGCAAGATGAGCATGGGGTGAGCAATTAAAGAGAAGTGTGTGAAGCAAAGGGAAGGGGAGTATAGGGGCAGCAATTAAGGAGCTTTTAGTGAAGTGAAGGGAAGGTGAGTATGGGGGGGGGGGCAATTAATGAGCAGTTAGTGAAGTGAAGGCAAGATGAGTATGGAGGTGAGCAATTGAGGAAAGGTTTGTGAAACAAAGGGAAGGTGAGTATAGAGGGAACAATTAAGGAGAGGTTTGTGAAGCAAAGGGAAGGTGAGTATAGGGGGAACAATTAATGAGCAGTTAGTGAAGAGAAAGTGAGTATAGGGAGCAGCAATCAAGGAGCTGTTAGTGGAGCGAAGGGAAGGTGAATATAGGAATGATCAATTAAGGAGAAAATTAGTGAAGCAAAAGGAAGGCCAGTATGGTTGGGGCAATTAAGCCCTTCTATCGTTTTCAGCCAAGGAAGCGGTCATCTTAGCCTCTATCCGATCTGCAGCTGCCATGGTACTGCAAATTGGATCAGTTATGATACCAGCCATTTTATGGACTGACAGTTCAGTTCAGAGCAACTGTGACTTATCATTCATGACATGCGTTTTGGGAAAACTTTAAATCAATGGTTGATTTCCACTTTAAGATGCAGTTAATGGAGTGAGGAGATGGTGAGAAATTAAGTGAACAAGGTTTAATTTAAGGAGAAACTCCAATATGAAGGATAATGTCATCAAACCCCTTTATGTCAGATCACGTGCTAAATGTGGAAGCTAAGTGGGAGAGTCATGCTAATATAACCATCTGATCAGTCTCAGTGTTGAAAAATCAAACATTACACTCAATTTAATTCAACTGTCTGTTAATTATCTATTTGATGCTTTGATTGTTTCTACAAAAATAAATAAAAAATTGTAAATTTTTGGCTTAGAAAGACAGGGATTCTACCATTTGGAAGCATTCAGTTGTTTTGGATTAGGTTGTACACGTGTGGTGAATCAGATTTTTTTGTTCACTCTTTCGGCATACAACAGAAGTCAGATTAAATATAAGAAAATCAATGCAAAACTGATGTGTGTGTCCAGCTTAAAGTGGATGTAAACCCTCACATATACCCAGTGAAGTGAACAGCCTCATTTGTCTCCTCCACCCCTCCGGTGCCACATTTGACACCTTTTTTGGGGGGAAGGGGGAGGGGGACGCGTATCCTGTACCCACTTCCGGGAGTCCACGCCGTGGCGAATTACGCCAGCTCTGCTCCCACCTTCTTCCCCCGCCGCTGGGCAAGTAGGAGAGAGGAGTAGAGCCTTGCGAACGCACAGTAGGGTTCCCGGCGTGAAGCCGTAAGGCTACACTGCCACGTTCCCTTTCCGGCAATGCTGGCGGCAGCACCTGACAGCTGATGGAAACATGCGGTGTGGTGTCAACATTGCTGGACTCCAGGACAGGTAAGTGTCCTATTATTAAAAGTCAGCAGCTGTATGTGTAGCTGCTGGCTTTTAATTTTTGCAGGAATGGGCGGACCTCCGCTTAAAGACATACTACACTTATGTTTGAAGACAAAAGCCTCGCTCTCGTCTCTCCTGATGGTTGAACAGAATGGTGGGGGAGTGGAAAAAGGAGAAGGATAGCCATACACACAAAGATTTCTCTCGTTCATTCTGCAGACAAAATCAGAGAAATCTATTAGATCCCTCCATCCAAGCTAAACAGCGTGGCTGAAGGAATCTCCACTGCTAGCTATTGTATTCAAGCAGCCGTGACACGCACAACTGCTTGAATACCTGAGCAGTGACTGCATCTGACTGGTGTGACAGCAGGAAGGTAAAGTCACCTGGTTGCATCCAGGGGGGTAGATATATTTCGCCCAGATTCAGGCTTTACGCCGACTTATACAACTAGGTGGAGAGTTGTATAAGGCTAGTGGGCTCATGGATGACTCATACCTCTAGGGAGAGTGTGGGGCGTCGTGCAGACAGGGAGTTGATGAGACCAGCTGAAGCTTGTCAGCTCATTTAGGCCTCTATAAGAACTCCCAGCTTCATTAGATGTTAGCTCATGCCTGGAAGCAGACCTGTGTGGACTTCCTGGAGAGAGTGAACCCTTGTGCGGTGAGACAAAGCCTGTGTGGCTATTTGCTTGGACATTTAAAACCAGGGACTTAGGGACTAGGACAGCACTAGGCTGATCCCAGTTGTTAGTTAGGAAACCTGTATGTTTAGTCAGAGGTCAACTTGACCAGGATTTATTTTGGTTATGTTTCTTTTGCTTTGCTGTGTTTTGTCACTGTAAATAGAAAATAAACCGCACCTTTTTTGATTTTGAAAACCACAACCTCCGTTTGCTGGGCCTGTTTTGTGTGGGGAGCCCATCCCGGGGGTCACACACACCCGCTGCCGAGCTAACCCCCTCACAGTGGGTGCAGTCCCTGTCTGGCCAACAATCTTTTTTTGTTTTTTCAATCCAAGTTTGTTGAGCCGCGTGGTGCCGACAGGGCCACCCATGACTCAAATTTCAGAGGAGTCAACAGAAATTGGCCGAAATGTGAACCTATTATGGCCTGCTTAAGTAAGTGCTGCTGAGCGGTGGGGGTTGAATGAACCTGTTCCTTTTCCCTGCATGGGCAAAACACAGGTTTGCTTTATATGCAGTAGCCTGAGACCACCTCTCAAAATCCATTCTGGTCTGACTTTATCAGAGTAAATTCTGATCCTATGTTGCTACACTTAAAGTGGAACTTCACGCTCTCAATCAACACTGACTATTTTTAATCCCTTAGTAAATAGATAGGAAAGTACAATTTACTTGTTTTTAACATTTCATTGGTTACTTCCTGGTTTAGGGGCCTAGACAAATGATTTCATACATCCATGCATCCCAGGAGTCTATAGGAGGGAAGAGGGGGGGGGAGAGTTTTTTCAGCTCAGCACATCCTCCTGTTTGCATGCTTGAGCCAAGGGCAGATGGATTCCAGGAAGTAAATGCTACATATGATAAGGTGACCAGATTTTTAAAATGAAATCCGGGGACATATTTTTTTTTTTTTACTAGTAATGGTGGCAATCAGTGACTCTCTGCCCGTCGCCACCGCCGCCCACCTCACAGCCTGTCAAGTCTTACTCTCCGGGCCCCGGCTACTACTGGGTGGGGAGCGGAGGAAGATCACTCCGCCAGGGAAGGCAAGGAGACAAGCAGGCAGGCGGCTGGCCGGGACTTGAGCCAAGACAGAAGAACATGCGAGCGGAGCTGAATGGGCATGCACCCGAAACTGAAGAAATATTCCCTCCACTCTGACCAGCACATGATCATCAGAAAGGGGCACAGATAATGGAAAAAATACACCCCCCTAAGCTAGTAAGAGCGGCGGAGCGGGGGTGTGCAATTCAGATTTTTTTTATCTGCACTGACTGTCTTTGAAATTGTCCCAGCCCCTGTTCAAATCCAATCCGGAGACAAAACTGAGGACAGATTTGGTCCGGGGACAGTGTCCTCAAACCGGGGACTGTCCCCTGAAACCGGGGATGTCTGGTCACCCTAACATATGAATCATCTGCCCTTACTCAAGATGGCCTTGGCCAGAAATGCTAGAGGGGGGCGTTTTTCAAAATGATTTCTCAGCAAAATAAATCATGCAGACATGGATGGATGGGTGAGTTTGCTCTGAACCTTAAACATGAAATAAAGAGCGTTTTTGGTTTGTGGTGCTCAGATGTAGTGTAGTACTGCTTTAAAGTAGAAGTCCAGTTAAAAGCTAAACTTAAACCTACTTCCACCCCCATTCTAAGCTCTATACTAACTAGCCTGTATAGGAAAGATGCTTATACTTACCTACCTTATACTTTCTTCTCTGGGCACTTCGGTCCGGTCATATGATCGGATCCCAGCATCAGCTTTCAGTGTAGAAAAGGCACAGCCAACAACAAATGCCCCATAGTAAGCCTAGGGGGGACGTCACTGCATAGGCATTGCAGCCATCATCAGCTATTTCTCCTATTCACTGAAACCGACCGCTGGGATTTTAGCCAAGATAATTTTTGACTGGACTTCTACTTTAAGCCTAGGAACTCTTCAATGGATAAGGCAGAAAATATTTCACTTACAAAGGGTTTTTATTAATAATCATTTGAACAGACAGAGCCAACAAGTGGATAGTTACAATGAATAACAAACGAGTACTGTATAAATCAAATAGACGTATACATTTGAGGCTTACCGTCTCACAGCATATAACATAATAAGCCCTGGTTCACATTAGAGCCAAATCGGTGGCAATTGCCAGCAATGGCACCGTCCGAATCGGTGCGCTGTCGCACCGATTCCCAAAAGTAGTTTCTGTACTACTTTTGGCAACTTCGGGGTGTGATTTCCATTGACATCTGTGCAGCAACCCACAAAGATGTCTCTGAAATTGCCCCCGAAGTTTGGACCGACATGAGGGAATGAAATTGTGCGAGTTCAGCTGAACTCGCACAATTTCATTCCAGCTGTCAGCGTGAAACTGGGCTTAAAGGTGCAAACAGAATGATTCTGGGTCATTTCACAATGTAGCATATGAAACCAACCAACACAAAAATAGGATTTTTATAACAGCTTACCTGTAAAATCCTTTTCTTGGAGTACACCACGGGACACAGAGCTAGTCATTACATAATGGGTTAAGGGTCACCAGCGGTGATTGGACACTGGCACAACCAATGGAAGACAGTTCCCCTCCATATAACCCCTCCCATCAGGGAAGTACCTCAGTTTTGTAGCAAAGCAGTAAGGTTCCCATAAGAAGGGGGGGACCTCTGTGTCCCGTGGTGTACTCCAAGAAAAGGATTTTACAGGTAAGCTGTTATAAAAATCCTATTTTCTTTATCGTACACCACGGGACACAGAGCTAGTCATTACATAATGGGACGTCCCAGAGCAATGCTCATATGAAGGGGGGGAGACACAGATCAAAACAGGCCGCTTGCGGACCAGAAGCCCTATACTGCTGCCTGCAGCACACTTCGCCCAAAGGCGGAATCCTCATGTCCTTTCACATCTATTTGATAGAATTTGGAAAATGTATGGACTGAAGACCAAGTTGCAGCTTTACAGATCTGAGCCATCGAAGCCTGGTGGTGCACTGCCCATGAAGCACTTATCGCCCTGGTAGAGTGCGCCTTAACAGGAAAAGGAGGAGTCCTGTTCTTTAAACCATAAGCTTGAACAATTACTTGTCTAATCCACCTGGAAATGGTGGATTTTGATACCGCTTGGCCCTTCTTGGGCCCATCTGGTAAAATAAACAAAACATCTGTTTTACGTATCTGAGCGGTTGCTTGCAGATACACCTTTACCGCTCTCACTGGATCTAGAGAGTGTAATAATTTTCCCCCGCCGTCCGCGGGTTTGGAAAAAAGGAAGGCAGAACAATGTCTTGATTCAAGTGAAAAGCCGACACCACCTTAGGTAGAAAAGCCGGATGGGGTCGTAGTACGATTTTGTCCTTGTGACAAATTAGATAAGGCTCTTTACAAGAAAGAGCTGCTAGCTCTGATACTCTCCTAGCAGAAGCTATAGCAATCAGAAAGGCCAACTTCCTACTTAATATAATTAAAGGAATATGGCGAATAGGTTCAAAAGGTTGCTTTTGCAACACTGACAATACCAAATTCAAATCCCATGGACACAAGGGAGTCCTAACTGGAGGATTTATCCTCAGTACCCCCTTAATTAATGTCCGAACTAGGGAGTGAGATGCCAATGGTCTCTGAAAGAAGACTGATAGAGCCGATATTTGCCCTTTGATGGTGCTAAGGGCTAAATTCATATCCACTCCTAACTGGCAAAAAGCAAGAATCCTACTTATTTCATACTTCTGAGGATTCCAACATCTGGATTCACACCAGGAAACGTATGCTCTCCAGACTCTCTGATAGATGAGTCTGGAGGCTGGCTTTCTAGCATTAATGAGCGTAGAAAGAGCCGGACCAGAGACCCCTCTCTTTTTAAAAATGTGGGTCTCAGCAGCCAGGCCGTCAACTTTAGCCTTTGTAAGGAAGGGTGGAATACTGGACCCTGTGACAGCAGGTCGTGTCGAAGTGGAAACTTCCAGGGCCTTCCTATCGCCATTTTTACAATCTCGGCGTACCAAGGCCTCCTGGGCCAGTTTGGGGCCACTAGGATTACTGGTATTCCCTCCTCCTTGATCCTGCGAAGCAGTCTTTGTAGAAGAGGGATCGGAGGGAATGCATAGATCAGTGAGAACTGATTCCATGGAGTTATTAGAGCGTCTGTATTATTAGAGCGTCTGTCCCGTAGGCTAGAGGATCTCTCGTTCTGGACACAAAGTTGTCCAATTTCTTGTTGAACCTGGCAGCTAGCAGGTCTACATCTGGGTTTCCCCATCTCAGACATATGGCCTGAAAGATCTCGGGGTGAAGAGACCACTCTCCTGGTAGCAGCTGCTGACGACTCAGGTAGTCTGCTTGCCAATTTTCTATCCCTGGAATGAAGATTGCAGAAAGGCAAGGTACATGCTCTTCTGCCCATGCCAGGATCCGGTTCACCTCTCTTTGGGCTGCCCGACTGCGGGTGCCTCCTTGGTGATTGATGTAAGCTACTGCAGTAGCATTGTCGGATTGAACCCGAACTGGGTAGCCCTGTAACCTGTATGTCCAGGTTTTGAGGGCTAGATATACCGCCCGGATCTCTAGCACATTGATGGGCAGGATCCACTGAGTCTTGGCCCAGGTTCCCTGGGTAGAAGCCTCCTCGAATACTGCACCCCAGCCCGATAGGCTGGCATCCCTAGATACCACCTTCCAGGCCACTGGGAGGAAGGACTTTCCCTTCCGTAAATTCCTGGCTTCTAGCCACCAATCGAAGCTGTGGCGTACTTGTGAGGACAGGCGCATGGGTATATCCAGAGCTTGGCTCTTCCTGTTCCAGGAAGCTAAAATATTGCCTTGAAGTAGTCTCGAATGAAACTGGGCGTAAGGTACCGCCTCGAAGGAGGCTACCATCTTTCCCAATAGTCTCATGCAAAGGCGAATAGACGGCCTCTTGTTTGCTTTGACCTTGTGGATCAGGTCTTTCAGAGACTGTATCTTCGGTTCTGGCAGGTATACCCCGTTTTGGGCTGTATCTATGATCATGCCCAGGTACACTATCCTTCTTTGGGCCTGGAGAGAGGATTTTTGTAAATTTATAATCCATCCTAAATGCTCCAGGTATCCTACTGTAGTGTGTACAGCGTGACCCAATCCCTCCTTTGACTGATCTATTACTAGTAGATCGTCCAGATAGGCTGTTACCGCAATGCCCCGTGTTCTTAGGTTTGCTAACAGAGGAGCTAGCACCTTTGTGAATACTATGGGCGCGGTGGCTACACCAAACGGCAGAGCCACAAATTGAAAGTGGCGATCTTCTACCGCAAACCTTAGGAATCTTTGGTGAGCGGGGAGGATGGGTATGTGTAAATGTGCGTCCTTGATATCTATGGGCGCCATGAATTTTCCGCCCTTTAAAGTGGCGGCCACGGATCGGATCGTTTCCATTCGAAAATGGCGATCGTTCAGGAACCGATTTAGGGATTTTAGATCCAGGATGGGTCTGACATCTCCATTTGGCTTTGGAATCACAAAGAGGTTTGAGTAAAAACCTGAACCTCGCTCTTTTTGGGGTACGTCTGTAACTACCCCTTGAGCCATTAAGTGATTCAAACCTTTGAAGAAGGATTCTCTTTTTTGTGGATCCTTGGAGAGTCTTGAACTTCGGAATTGAGAAGGTGGGATCTCTCGAAATTCCAGTTTGTACCCTGAGGATATTGTGGATACTACCCAATTGTCCTGGATTTCTGACCACCAAGTCGCTCAGAACTGACAAAGCCTTCCTCCCACTCGGCCGAGCGGGGGCGCCCCTTCACTGAGAGGCTTTGGGGGCTTGCTTATTAGCTCTTGCACCCCACGGCTTCTTGTTCTTCTGAGCTTGCCCCTTGGCTTTTGTGGGTGGCTAAAACAGGCCGCCGCCACTGGTTGGAGTCAGATTTCCCGGGAGCTGGGGAGAGAGAGCGTTTAAAACAAGATCTCTTGTTTTTCTTTCTCTCAGGTAAAAAGTCGTTTTACCACTTGATATCTTCTGTATATATTTTTCTAAATCTTCCCCAAATAGGCGTTCGCCATGGAACGGGAACTTGCCAACAGCTTTTTGCATGGGGTTTCCGCTGACCAATGCTTAAGCCAAAGTACTCTGCGCATCTGTACCAGCTGGAGTGTAAGGCGTGATGCCTGTATGATAGAATCTCTAATGGCATCCACTGTGAAGCATAAGGCTTTAGGCAAATTTTCCCAATTTCTAGCCTGCTCTGAAGGCAGTTCCTTCAGCCCCTGCTTTACCTGTTGGCTGATGACCTGACACATACCGACTGCTGCTACTGCAGGTTGGGTAATTGAGCCGGCCAAAAGGAAGGAGGATTTCAACTTCCTCTCAGAAGGATCTTTTAAACCCTTGTACATTATCCACCGGACATGTCAGGTTTTTATTTACACAAGAAATAGCCGCAACTACCGCAGGCAGGCTCCATTTCTTTAAAAAAATTTCCCCCATAGGATAAAGAATGTTAAACCTTTTTGGAGGTGAGAAACGCTTATCTGGATGTTGCCAGTTTGCGTATATTAGATCCTCTAGTAACGGATGAACCGGGAAGGAGCATGCACCTTGCAGGGATCTTAATGACCCTAGGGAGGAGACAGGTAATTCCGTTACCTCCGCAGAGGTTAACTTAAATGCACTGCTATAGCATTGTACCTGTGACCTTAAAATCTGGCTCCTCATCCTCTGCTGATGTAGCCTCCTCCTCCTCATCCTCCTCCCTCAGGTACTTCTGAAGGGAGGTCCAATACTGGAAGAGACCTGCTTCGCTTATTGTCCCTTTTTAGAGGACTTAGCGATTAAGGTAGCAATTTTTTCTTCCAGATTATTTAGGGCAGCTGATAAAGTGTCCTCAGTGACATATACAGGCCCAGGCTTCACTGAGGAAGCCGCCATACCTGACAGAGGTAATGGCTCATCCTGAACAGGTGCATTTAGCAACACAGGAGAGAAAGGTACCGAGTCAGCACAGTTAGAGCCTCCTCTCAGGCGGTGGTGCTTTCTTATCTGTTTTTGTCCGTATTACTTCCCCTGGAAGGCTTACTGTTTAGACAAAATACAAGGTACCTAAATGCATATACTACCGTGTTCAGTTTAGCAAATACATTAAGTATGCAACTTTTAACACATAACTATGCATAACATGGATGTCTTCTAGGAAGTACCCAATCCAACCACATGGAGTCTTACGTCCCTGTATAGCTGCTGTGTTTCTCTGCCAGGAACAAGAGAACTAACGAGCTTGCTTGCTGCTGCAGTGCTTCTCACACTGACAGTCTTTTAAATTTGGCGCCGTTTCTGTGCCTGCGCGCGCCACGTGCCCGCGCACGCCTTCGCCCCCCCCCTCCGATAAAGCGCGCTCCCGCACGCGCGCGCGGCCCTTAGCGCTATGGCGGTGGCCATAGTGAGAGAGGACTCTCATCAGCCCTTGTTCCCACTTACCTGCATCTGCAGGTGTCTGGTCGGCCACCGAAAGGAGGATCGGGGTGCCCCAGCAAGCTCAGCAGCGGAGGTGACGAGCAGTGTACTTCGCCGAAGCCGACACTGAACAGAGTGAGGTGAGTATATTCAGCTCTTTACTCCCCCCAGTGGTGGAAAAAAAGAAGACATCCATTTTTTGAAAAAGGTCCCAACCTAGTTATGGACCTTCTAATCTCACCTTATCCACGCCGCAGGTTTTTCTGCTGAAAGATTTCAGACAGATACCAAACTTCACCCTTCACGGTGGGCTATGTGTGCCAACCTTCAGGGATATGGGTTCCTACTTAAAGGATACCTCTCCCCTGGGCCTTGTACAAGACTCTTACCAGGACTTTATAGCGAAATAGCGAAAGTGCTGGATCTTAGAGCCCAGTCCTCCGAAGAGAGACATTACAGGCGACGCCTCATGGATGAGGCCCGGATCCCATCCAGATTCAGCTCATTTGTAGGCGTCTTGGATGGATCCGAAAGCATAGCTCTTTTACCCCCAGAGGGTCTCTTTGGTAGAGCTTTCCTTTAGCACCTCCTAACGCGTCCAACACCTTTCGACACTGGCGAAAAAACTGAGGTACTTCCCTGATGGGAGGGGTTATATGGAGGGGAACTGTCTTCCATTGGTTGTGCCAGTGTCCAATCACCGCTGGTGACCCTTAACCCATTATGTAATGACTAGCTCTGTGTCCCGTGGTGTACGATAAAGAAAAGCCCACTAATAACGGCCTTGGGTTAATATGATAAACAGAATCAGAAAAGAAATACAAATAAAGTAACCATCCAAGACAGGACTACACCTGGTGCCCAGATAAACATGTAGTCCAAAAAGAGATAAGAAAGCAGAAGAAATAGAAAAAGGAGGCCCGTGAGGACCGCGTCGGGAGATCACTAAATTGAAAGAAGAGTATTATCAAATTGAGAAGGCTGGGCATGAGCAATTCAGGGTTGCCAGACCCCAATACATTTTTCATGGGTGTCAGAAACTATGGCTGACAATTTTTAATTAACCATGTTATTATTTATGTGTTTTTTGACTGTTTCAAAACTAAGTACGGGGGATTTCCAAGCTTTCGTAATAGTTAACTTGGTTGCAGTATGCAGATGCAGAGCCATTTGCCATTCCGGACGAAGCAGTTCAGCAATCGGTTTTCAAACAAGGGCCTTGTATAGATCTTTTTTAAAGTGTTTGTAACGTTAAAGATTAAATCACTACCAGCCCCTCTCTTGTATCCAGCCATACCACACTGTATAAGTGTTTTCAGCTATATTCAGGCCGGTCACATAATTCGAACGCTCTGCTACTCCGATCCAGGGCTACAGCGGGAGGGACCGAGATCTCCCTCTGTCAGCTGGGAAGGTCACGTGACTGCCATGCTAACCACTCAGCCCCTTGTGCTGTAGCCCTGGATCGGAGTAGCAGAGCGGCCGGGAATCACGTGACCGGCCTGAAGATATCTGAATAAAAACATTTACACAGTGTGGTATGACCAGATAAAAAAAAGAAGGGCTGGCAGTGACAATTTTAAAACTTTTATTTACTACTAATAGCGGCAGGAGGGGAGGCAGAGACACAGACACACTGAGCTGACAGGCAGAGAGGGAGGGGGTGAGGAGGACAGAGGAGAGCTTCAGATGATGGAGGCATGTAAACTGACCACGGTAATCAGGGCTCAGCAGCCGTGATTACCGTAGTCAGCACACAGAGGGGGACACAAGTACAGGCAAGACCAGCCAGGTTTTTTACAGTTTAGAGAGGGCCAGATTAGACAGCACAACTACTGTGTTTAATCGGCTATAAGGGAACAGGATCTCTTTTTCTTTTTAGGGTTACAAACATTTTAAGGTCAAGGCTAAAAATATTTCACTGCTTCTTTAAATCACTATCCCCTGACTCTCGTACCTGCTAGTGTTGTCTTCATCAGAGTCCACAAAACTGCTGGACTCCAGCTCGCTGCTCATCACGGTGGACGCGCTGTCATATCCTCCAGGGTCACGCATACGCTCCACTTTGGGGTGCCCATTGATCCTTGGAACTGTCAGAGAAGACAAAGGATGTGATGAATTGAGGTTTAGCAAACAACTATCAGCAAAAAAGCTTTTGCGATCAAAGTAAGTGTTAATCTAGTACTAAAGACAATGTGATGGAAGGTATGGTACAAAATACAGAATAACAGCAAGTGACAGGGAGATAGAGATGACAGAAGCCGAAAAAAATATCACCCTCAAACCCACTAAACATCCTCCTTTAATCTGAATGAAAAATGGATGATGCTGACAGGGCCAGACCACAAAGCTGAGAATAGGTTGTGCCTTTAATCAGGGTAATAGACTCTGTCAGTTCCAGACCGTTTGATGTAAAGTGTCCTGACTGATGAAGTATCATTACTTCAAACATGGTGTACCTTCCTCATCAATACCTGTAACTGAGCACCTTCATCCGCACTACAGGCTTCACGTCAGAGACTCATGTATGAAAAGCATCCCTCTATTTTCTGCACAGAACAACCTACCAGATACCCCTTTACATCCTGGTAGGTTGCAAGGGGCAACAAGACAACCTGTCTTCTTGAAGTATAATGTAAGAGGCCCATTTATAAAGCAATGTTACGGCCTTACCACAAAGCAATTGCTACCTTATTATTGAAGAAATAAAAAGCTGACAGGAGAAGAGCCTAGTTATATTGCCTGTCAAAACCATGTGATCAGACACTATGAAGCGTGACATAAAATGATACACTATCTATATAAACATGAATTTTAGAACATTCAGGACCCGTTCACACCCACATGCTGCAGTAACTTTCTTGGTACAATGCTTTGCCATTAACCTGCAGCACACCACTATACTCTGTACACCAGGGGTGGCCAGCCAGTGGCCCAGGGGCCACATGTGGCCCACAAAGCCCTTTGATGTGGCCCGCGACCTCCTGTTCTGGGATGGAATAGAATAGAATAGAATACTGTTATTAAAGGCCATTTTATTACTAAAATCACAATGTACATATGGGCATCACTTCTGCAGTGGTTACTGGGCTGCTTTCAAACTGATCTGCAGGTGCAATGCAGTGCACCTGCGGGTTACCTGCACTGAGCCATAGACTTCTATTACCTGCGAGTTTGGTGAGCTTTCTGAAAGTGCACCAAACCTGTAGAATATATTATAAGTCTATTGCAAAGTGCAGGAAAGCCAAAAAGGTACACGGCGTTACACCCACGTTGCAGGAAATACCGCAGCGCATCAGTGTGAAAGCAGCCTTGGGCCCCTTTCACACAGTCAGTCTGACCCAATTCAACCCTCCATGCACCTCAAAGGAGTGGCAGACGTAAACCGACTTGTATTCTACCTCCAATCCGTAAAAAAAAAAAGAAAAAAAGAAGAGTATAGTGGGTTGTGTCTGTGTCCGCTCTGCATATGCAGAGCAGACACGGACACCCCGTCCATGCGCTCTGCTCATTGTGGCCCGCGACCGGTTACCAGGTTGCTTAAGTGGCCCTCGCTCTTGAAAAGGTTGGACACCCCTGCTGTACACCATTATGCCGTAGTATGTTGTGTTGGTAAATTGGTGCATGTCCTGTTTTCAGTCTGTTCTGATGGACAGTCTTAACACAACGCACTGGGAGCAGGTAGGTCTGAATGGGCCCCAAAGTTGAACTCCAGATAAACAGCTAAATACACTAATGAAACACATATATGAGAGTTGTTTTACTTGCCAGAAGGATTTGTGTTTCTTGCTATCCATCCTGAGAGTTACACGGCTATGATACTCAACTGGGCAGGGGAAAGGAACTGATTTTTCTCACCTGCAGTTTCACTTTCACTTACATGTATCCTCCCTACCCCATAACACCTATCTGCCTTCTCCCTGTAGTGCAACACATATGATTGGTTCCCATACCTCCCAACTTTTTGAGATGGGAACGAGGGACGCCTAGTAGCAAAAGTATGTGGGCATAGGACACACACCCCTGCCACTCCCCCTTAAAAAAGAGAATTCTACAAAAAAAAAAAAAATGATTAGTTAAACCCAAAAGTGCTTTTTTTTACCACTACTATTCTTTTATACTGGCTTTTAAAATTTACAAATGCTGCCATTTAGAATTTGGATGAAAGGTTTAGTACTGGGGAACACTTTTTGAAAGATAAAAAGTGCATTTTTTTATACACATATATAATTCAGACCCAAATAAGGGACAAAGAGGGACTTTGTTACAAATCAGGGATAGTTGGGAGCTATGGGTTTCCTTGTGCTGCTTCTCCCTCACCCAGTGTTTTACAGAGACTGCAATAGGCTGATATCCAGTCAAAGTCAAGTACTTACTACACTTTTTGCATTAAAAAAAATAATTTAAGTATGTAAGATTAGAGAGATACATTACTCTGTGAATTGTATGTCTGCCTGGAGTTCAGATTTAACATAACTTTCTACAATAATTTACATTAAGCTGATTTCTCTTAAACGTATATTCAAAATAAGCAGCATACCCTGGTCAGTGACGCCCCTCCCTAGCCTGCTAATTGGAAAATGAAGGAGCAGCAGAATAGTGAGTCATTCCTCTGCTTATTCTGCTTGCTTCTGATTGGCTCATAATTCTGGTCCTACCTCTCCTGTCTAAGTGCGGTTGTACATGGGGTTAAAGGAGGTTGGAAAAAATAAATCCAGTTCTTCCACTAGCCACACATAATAGAACATCACATCAGTTGGTGTTTCATCTGCCTGGGGTTTAGCTTTTGACCTGATATGCAAAATAACGGCTGAAGTACCAAAATTGGTCCCTGGTTGCTAGTCATCAAAGAAGAAATACATTTTGGCAACAACCAATTACGTTCTGAATTTATTATACTTTTCATTTGTATATGGCAGATCGCTATAACCAGACAAAATGTCTTCCAGCAAAATATGAACATTTCAGCAGCCTGTACAGACCTGACATAAGCAAGGCAGGTAATAAATAATTATTGTACTTTGTATTATCTCATTGCTGCCTTATAATATCACATTTCTCAAGAACAGACAGCAATGTGGAATTACACTTTGAAGTGTGAAGAAGACAATTTGCTCTACTGTTCGTAAAGAAATTGTCTGCTGAAAGAAGACTAAGCCGAGCATGTAACAGGCTTATAGGGGAGTATGCGTGTGTGATCTTATTCCAGCCTCCGTGCAGGCCCAGGCGCTCCCAACACAATGCTTCTCAGCCACCGGCTGGAAAATCATTCCTATCACAAAACAAAACACCACCTAATCTGCTTTTCCAGCATTTTATCTTCACGTCCGTATTTTGTTTCTTCACACTGACATATCACAGTATCTCAGGCAGCCAGAGTGGGGCCAAACCAGAACACAAAACAAGCTCAAGCAGGATGAATATGTGTAGCTGACAAGATACTCTTCAATAGTACTGTACTGTATCACTGATCACTGGTAGGCAGGCAGGACTGTACTGCATCACTGGTAGGCAGGCAGGACTGTACTGCATCACTGATCACTGGTAGGCAAGCAGGACAGAACTGTACTGCATCACTGATCACTGGTAGGCAGGCAGGACTGTACTGTACTGCATCACTGATCACTGGTAGGCAGGAAGGACTGTACTGCATCACTGGTAGGCAGGAAGGACTGTACTGCAACACTGATCACTGGTAGGCAGGCAGGACTGTACTGTACTGCATCACTGATCACTGGTAGGCAGGAAGGACTGTACTGCATCACTGGTAGGCAGGAAGGACTGTACTGCAACACTGATCACTGGTAGGCAGGCAGGACAGGACTGTACTGCATCACTGATAGGCAGGCAGGACTGTACTGCATTACTGGTAAGCAGGCAGTACTGTACTGCATCACTGGTAAGCAGGCAGTACTGTACTGCATCACTGGTAAGCAGGCAGTACTGTACTGCATCACTGGTAAGCAGGCAGGACTGTACTGTATCACTGGTAAGCAGGCAGTACTGTATTGCATCACTGATCACTGGTAGGCAGGCAGGACTGTACTGTACTGCATCACTGATCACTGGTAGACAGGTAGGACTGTACTGTACTGCATCACTGATCACTGGTAGGCAGGCAGGACTGTACTGCATTACTGATCACTGGTAGGCAGTACTGTACTTCTGACTGCAGGTATTACTGTACTACATCACTGACTGCAGTTAAGCAGGTGCTACTGTATTGCATCACTGACAGCAGACAGACGGTACTATACTTCAATCACTGACTGCAGGCAGGCAGGTGCTATTGTACTGCACCACTGACAGCAGGCAGTACTGTACTGCACAACTGACAGCAGGCAGTACTGTACTGCACAACTGACAGCAGGCAGACGGTACTATACTGCCTTACTGACTGCAAGTAGACAGGTGCCACTGTACTAGATCACTGATAGCAGGTAGATGCTACTGTACTGCACCACTGACGGCAAGCAGGAGGTACTGTACTGCATCACTGACTTCAGGCATGCACTGCAGACATTATTATACTGCATCACTGATTGCAGTTAACACTGACTGCAGGCGCTATTGTACTGCGCCACTGACTGCAGGCAGACAATATTATACTGCATCACTGATTGCAGTCGTCACTGACTGCAGGCAGGCAGTACTGTACTGCATCACTGATAGGCAGGCAGTATTGTACAGTACTTCTGATTGCAAGCGGTACTGTATTTCATCACAGACAGCAGGCATACTATACTATACTTCATCACTGACTGTATGCAGGCAGGCAGTACTATACTGCACCACTGACAGCAGTCAGTAATGTAGTGCACCACTGGCAGCAGGCAGATGGTACTATACAGCCTTGCTGACTGCAGGTAGACAGGTGCTACTGTACTAGATCACTGAAAGCAGGCAGGCGCTACTGTAATGCACCACTGACTGCAAGCAGGCGGTACTGTACTTCATCACTGACTGCAGGTAGGCACTGCAGGCAGTATTAAACTGCATCACTGATTGCAGTTATCACTGACTGCAGGCAGGCAGGTGCTATTCTACTTCATCACTGACAGCAAGCAGTACTGTACTATACTGCCTTACTGACTGCAGATAGTCAGGTGCTACTGTACTGCATCACTGACAGCAGGCAGGTGCTACTGTATTGCATCATTGACAGCAGGCAGGTGCTACTGCACTGTTTCACTGACTGCAGGCAGGCACTGCAGACATTGTTCTACTGCATCACTGATTGCAGTTATCACTGACTGCAGGCAGGTGCTATCCTACTGCACCACTGACAACAAGCAGTACTGTACTGCCTTACTGACTGCAGGTAGACAGATGCTACTGCACTGCATCAGTGACAGCAGGCAGGTTCTACTGCACTGCATCACTGACAGTAGGCAGGCGGTACTGCACTGCATCACTGACAGTAGGCAGGCGGTACTGCACTGCATCACTGACAGTAGGCAGGCGGTACTGCACTGCATCACTGACAGTAGGCAGGCGGTACTGCACTGCATCACTGACAGCAGGCAGGTAGGCACTGCAGACAGTATTATACTGCGTCACTGATTGCAGTTATCACTGGCTGCAGGTGGGGCAGGTAGTACTGTGCTGCATCACTACCTGCAGGCAGGCATCACTGTACTGCATGTTGACATACTGACTGCTCTCAATACATTGGATTTACCAATTCTGCAGTTGGCTATACACACATAGATCTAATTGTTCGATAAAATGATTGTTCCATTATTCTTATCCACTCTACAAGTTATTACTAGCTTTTTTACATACTATTTTAAAGTGGTTGTTAAGTCACTCTACCCACTTTATACATTTCTCGCTGGTTTCTAATCCTGTGTGCCCCTGTGTACGTTTTATACCAAAAATTTCGTTTTTTTTTTACCTGATTTCAGGCGACTGCTCGGAGCTCACGTGACCGGCCGGCTCTCCCCTCTCTCGATCTGACAGCTGCAGGGCCCGAAAATTCCACGCTGACGCCAGTCGGGAGGAGAGAAGCGATCGGTCACGTGAGCACCGAGCAGTGCTCTGAAATCAGGTATAAATGGAATTTTTTCTATAAAGCATGTACATCAGAAACCAGAAAGGATTGTATAAACAGTAAAAAAGTTATTTAAGCAGAAGGAGCAGGCATTGTCACTAGCTGACAGGCAGGTAGGGAGAGGAGGTCACAAAAGAGCAGAGAGCAGGGCTGCAGATGATGGAGGCACGTAAAATGACCACAGTGTCAGGGCTCAGCAGCCATGATAAACCGTGGTAAGTTTACAGAGGGGAGGGTATATAGCCAGGCAGGATCAGCCAGGTATTTCAGGTGATACAGGGGACCAAATTACACAGCACAAGCACTGTGCTGTGTAACATGCTTTAAAGGAATAGGATTTTTTTTAGGGTAACAAATGCTCTAACTTTTTGTCATGGAATTGATCATTACAGCCATCAGATGGGTTGAAAAATTGAATAACTGAAGCCATCACTTCTGATTTTTGTTTACTTTTTCCGGTAAACTGTTCACACAAACGAATTGATGCCAGCAAATTTATTGTGCGTGTTGCATCAAATAATCAGATAACCAATTGAGTTACACAATGTACAGCCCCAATTCCTAAAAAGTTGGGATACTGTGAAAAATCTACATAAAAACTGAATGCAATAATTTGCAAATCTCAAAAAATAGGATTTTTTACTCACCGTAAAATCCTTTTCTCTGAGTCCATGGACTGACACAGCTTCTCTATTGACAAAGTGGGTATTATCCGTTAATTGGGAGTGACTAGGCAGAAAAACTTGTAAAAAGTGTTGCATCACACCTTCTACAGTACCGCCCAGGGGGCGGACCCTCTGGGTATACCCTCTCAGTCTGCATCTTCGCAGATCAGTTCGTCAAAAAGCAGTACAAACTTAAAAGGAGGGGTGGGTGCTGTGTCGGTCCATGGACTCAGAGAAAAGGATTTTACGGTGAGTAAAAAATCCTATTTACTCTTTCGTCCATGGACCGACACAGCTTCTCTATTGACAAAGTGGGACGTCCCAAAGCAGTGTCAGAGAAAAAACGAGGGGTGGTAACAGCATAAAAAATAAACTTCACCCCAAACACAAAACAGCACTCCTCCAATGGAGGAGTGGCAACTCTAAACAGCCGCTTGCAAAACCTTGCGGCCAAAAGAGGCATCCGAAGATGCACCTACATCAATTTTGTAGAATTTTGTGAAAGTGTGTGCGGACGACCAAGTTGCCGCTTTACATAATTGGGAAACAGACGCTTGATGTCGGAAAGCCCAAGAGGCACCTATTGCCCTGGTCGAATGCGCCGTGACCGGAAAGGGGGGCGCCTGACCCTTTAAGGCGTAAGCCTGGATTACTGTCGGATCCACCTAGAGATGGTGGCCGATGAGACTGCTTGGCCCTTCTTGGGACCAGCCACCGAAACAAACAGTGAGTCTGACTTCCGGAACAGGGAAGTAGCAGATAGGTATACTCTCAAAGCTCGGACAACGTCCAAGGAATGCAACGCCGACTCCTTAGGATTCGACGGCTGAGGACACAAGGATGGAAGTACAATGTCTTCGTTGAGATGAAAAGCCGAAACGACTTTCGGAAGAAAGGAAGGCTGCGGCCGCAGCACCACCTTATCCTTGTGGAAAATCAAATAGGGAGCCTTGCAGGACAAGGCTGCCAGCTCAGAGACTCATCTAACTGACGTAACAGCCACCAAAAAGACCACTTTCTGAGAAAGTGTCAACAGGGGAATATCTCTAATATTCTCAAACGGTGCCTTCTGAAGCACCGAGAGGACCAGGTTCAAGTCCCACGGAGGTAACGGGGGACGGACCGGAGGGGCCACATGTCGGACCCCCTGCACAAATGTACTCACGAGAGAGTGAGTCGCCAGGGGTCGCTGAAAAAAGACAGCCAGGGCATTATATCTGTCCCTTAAATCGTACTTAGGGCAAGCCCTTGGTCCACCCCATGCTGTAAAAACAGCAGGATTCTGGAAACCAAATAGGTACGCGGATGCCATTTCATTTCCTCACACATGGAGATGTAGGCCCTCCAAGTGCGGTGATAGACCTTCCTAGAGGATGGTTTTCAAGCACTTCTCATAGTAGAGATTACTGAGTCTGACAGGCCCCGGTCTCTCAGTACCTGGTTCTCAACAGCCATGCTGTTAAAGCCAATGACTGTAAAGCAGGATGGAATATGGGACCTTGCGATAGCAGGTCCTTCCGTAGTGGTAGGCGCCAGGGGACGTCTGCTACCAGACGTACTAGATCGGCGTACCAAGGACGCTGAGGCCAATCTGGAGCGATTAGGATCATTGGAATTCCCTCTGCCTCCACTCTGCGGAGCAGAAGAGGAAGAAGCCTTAAGGGAGGGAAGGCATAGATTAGCCGATACTGACCCCACAATGCTACCAACGCGTCCATTGCGTCTGCCCATGGGTCTCTTGACCGGGCCACAAATCTCAATACCTTCCGATTGAGTCGGGAAGCCAGAAGATCTACGTCTGGTGTGCCCCATCTTTGGCAGAGGAGTTGGAACACCTCCGGGTGTAAGGACCCTTCTCCCTGGTCCAGCATCTGGTGGCTCAGGTAGTCCGCCTGCCAGTTTTCCACACCCGGAATATACACGGCCGACAGTGCCGGTACGCTCCTCTCTGCCCACTTCAGGATGCGAGCGATCTCCGATGTTGCAGCTGAGCTTCTTGTTCCTCCTTGATGATTGACATATGCCACTGCTGTGGCGTTGTCTGACTGGATCCTGACTGGACGCCCTTGCAGCCTCTGAGACCATTTGAAGAGGCACAGCCTGATCCCCCGGATTACCAGGACATTGATCGGCAGGAGGGCTTCCTCTGGGGTCCAGCGACCTTGCGCCGACTGAACACCCCAGACTCCCCCCCAACCTGTAAGGCTGGCGTCCGTCGTGATCACTATCCAGTAAACCGGAAGAAATGACTTCCCGGCCATTAGAGCCGGTGCTGTCAGCCACCATACCAGGGATCTCCTGACTATGTGGCTCACTCGGATTTGATAATCCAGAGATGGACATCTGTTCCATCTGGACAGAACTTCCTTCTGTAACACTCGAGTGTGGTATTGAGCATATGGAACCGCCTCGAAGGAGGCTACCCTGAGGCCCAACACTCGCATGCAAAAAACGGAGTGACGACCAATTCCTGGAAGTCAGCTGCCGTACTGCAGCCCGGAGGGTCTGCAACTTCTCCACAGGGAGGAATACCTTTGCCTCTGAAGAATCCAGAATCAACCCCAGGTACCCTAGGCATTGAGTGGGCACCAATACTGACTTTTGCGTGTTTAGTATCCAACCACAGTCTCGAAGAGTCTGACAGGTAATGGACACGCTAACCTCTAATTCTGAGCTTGAAGGGGCCTTCAGCAGAAGGTCGTATAAGTAGCTTGTGATAGCGATACCCCGCTGTCTTAGAAGTGCCAGAATCGGAGCGAGCACCTTGGTGAACGTCCTGGGTGCTGAGGCAAGGTCCAACGGGAGGGCCACAAACTGGTAGTGGTCCTTCCCAATAGCAAATCGCAGAAACCTCTGGTGTCTGGAGTATATGGGGACATGCAGGTATGCGTCCTTGATGTCCAAGGAGGCCAGAAAGTCCCCCGGATGGAGAGCCGTGACTACAGATCGAACCGACTCCATCCGAAAACTTTGTAATTTCACAAAGCAATTGAGGGCTCTGAGATCCAAGCTTGGACGAACCCCCTCCTTCTTCGGCACAATGAACAGATTTGAGTAAAAACCCCGTTCCAGTTCTGGAACTGGAATAACTACCCTGTGTTCCAGTAGACCCTGGACCGCCCCATACAGGGCCTCCCGACGGGTCGGTAGTAGCTGGAGATTGGAGGTGTTGAATCTGTCCGGTGGACAAGAGAGAAACTCTATCTTGTAGCCTGAGGAGATTACTTCGCAAACCCACCTGTCGGAGATTAGTGCTGTCCACTGAGTCGCGAATTTGCGAAGACGTCTCCCCACCCGAGAGCTGGGTGGGGGTGGACCTTCATGCGGACGCAAATTTGTCCGCAGGCTTATTGGGTATGCGGGACCAGGGACACTTTTGTCCTTGGGCAGGCGCTTTATCGGCCTGCGGTCTTTTCCCTGTCGCCCTAGGGGGACGAAAAAACCACTTGTGTGCAGTAAAGGAGGGCCCTTGCCCTTGGCGTGGCCCCTTATCCTTGCTAATTTGGGGAAGCAAAGTGCTTTTACTTCCTGTGGCATCCTTGATGATGTCATCCAGAGAAGCCCCAAAAAGTCTGTCGCCCTTAACCACTTAAGCCCCGGACCATTTCGGGCCATTAGGACCAAGCCTGTTTTTGGGATTCGGCACTGCGCTGCTTTAACTGTAAATTGTGCGGACATGCAATGTTGTACCCAAATGAAATTTGCGTCCTTTTCTTCCCACAAATAGAGCTTTCTTTTAATGGTATTTGATTGCCTCTGCGATTTTTATTTTTTGCGATATAAATGGAAAAAGAACGAAAATTTTGAAAAAAAAAAGATATTTTCTACTTTTTGTTATAAGAAAAATCGAATAAACTCAATTTTAGTCATACATTTAGGCCAAAATGTATTCAGCCACATGTCTTTAGTAAAAAAAATGTCAATAAGCGTATATTTATTGGTTTGCGCAAAAGTTATAGCGTTTACAAACTAGGGTACATTTTCTGAAATTTACACAGCTTTAAATTTATGACTGCCTATCTCATTTCTTGAGGTGCTAAAATGGCAGGGCAGTACAAAACCCCCCCAAATGACCCCATTTTGGAAAGTAGACACCCCAAGGAAATTGCTGAGAGGCATGTTGAGCCCATTGAATATTTTTTTTTTTGTCCCAAGTGATTGAATAATGACAAAAAAAAGAAAAAAAAAAAAAATTACAAAATGTTGTCACTAAATGATATATTGCTCACACTTGCCATGGTTATATGTGGAATTGCACCCCAAAATACATTCTGCTGCTTCTCCTGAGTACGGGGATACCACATGTGTGGGACTTTTTAGGAGCCCAGCCACGTACGGGACCCCGGAAACCAAGCACTGCCTTCAGGATTTCTAAGGGCGCAAATTTTTGATTTCACTCCTCACTACCTATCACAGTTTCGAAGGCCATAAAATGCCAAAATAGCACAAAACCCCCCCAAATGACCCCATTTTGGAAAGTAGACACCCCAAGCTGTTTACTGAGAGGCATGTTCAGTCCATGGAATATTTTATATTTTGCCACAAGTTGCGGGAATATGACAAACTTTTTTTTTTTTGCACAAAGTTGTCACTAAATGATATATTGCTCACACATGCCATGGGCATATGTGAAATTACACCCCAAAATACATTCTGCTGCTTCTCCTGAGTACGGGGATACCACATGTGTGGGACTTTTTGGGAGCCTAGCCGCGTACGGGACCCCAAAAACCAAGCACCGCCTTAAAGGTTTCTAAGGGCATACATTTTTGATTTCACTCCTCACTACCTATCACAGTTTTGAAGGCCATAAAATGCCAAGATGGCACAAAACCCCCCCAAATGACCCCATTTTGGAAAGTAGACACCCCAAGCTATTTGCTGAGAGGCATGTTGACCCCATTGAATATTTTTTTTTTTTGTCCCAAATGATTGAATAATGACAAAAAGAAAAAAAAAAATGTACAAAAAGTTGTCACTAAATGATATATTGCTCACACATGCCATGGTTATATGTGGAATTGCACCCCAAAATACATTCTGCTGCTTTTCCTGAGTACGGGGATACCACATGTGTGGGACTTTTTGGGAGCCTAGCCGCGTACAGGGCCCCAAAAACCAAGCACTGCGAACGCTGCAGTTATGTGTGTTGTGTTTGGTAAGTGACAGTGATCGATCGATACTGCACTTGGGTGGGCTGGGCTGGGCTGGGCTGGGCGGAGGGGCTAAACGCAGGCGCTAGCAGGTATCTGGGCTGATCCCGCTAACACTGCGTTTTTGGG
Source organism: Rana muscosa (assembly GCA_029206835.1). Classification (NCBI taxonomy): domain Eukaryota; kingdom Metazoa; phylum Chordata; class Amphibia; order Anura; family Ranidae; genus Rana; species Rana muscosa. Next base: position 203,561,476 of record CM055124.1, read on the forward strand.
AACCCTAAACCGCTGGGGATGCTAGTATAGATCTGATCAGATCTGATCAGATACTATACCACTAAGGGGGGTGTATGCTTTGCGCGTGGGTGTTAGCGTTACTGTCACTAACCTAACACTGCCTGGGGCGACGCAGACCCTCTCTGGCGCTAAAACCTAATTGATCTCACCCGCCGGGCGATCAGGGGGGTTAAACCTTTATTGGGTTATATACGGCGGGTGCCCTGATGCTATAAAAAGCAAACTAATCAACCAGCGTCACCCGTAACCTTTATATGGTGATCACTGGTGAAAGGGTTAACTAGGGGCAATCAGGGGGTTAAAACCTTTATTAGGTTAAATATGGGGGTACCTGACACTATATAAAAACCTGACGGGTAACCTAAATAACTAAATAACTTACTGGCTAACCAGTGACACCAGTGACGCTTATACGGCGATCACTGGTGAAAGGGTTAACTCTAGGGGCAATCAGGGGGTTAAAATAATATATGGGGGTACCTGACACTAATAAAAACCTGCGGCGAACCTAAAAAAAAATAACTGCCTATCTAAAACACCAGCGACACGAATACAGCGATCGGAAAAACAATCGCTTAGTGACGCTGAAGTTAGGGGGTGAAAGGGTTACATGGGGGGTGATCAAGGGGTTAAACCTTTATTAGGGGGGGGTTAGGGGGCTACCCTGGACCTAAAGGGGCCTAATCCTAACTGCCCTGCAACATTTTACAATCACAGATGACACTAAATGCAGTGATCAGTAAAATAAATGATCACTGCAATCAGTGACACTGTGATTGGGGGCTTTGGGGTGACCTGGGGGGTGATCTGGGGGTGACTGGGGGGTGATTTGTGTGCCTATGTGTACCTACGTGTCAGTGGACTGTTGGTGCACTAACCTGCTTCTTCTCTGCTCGGCGCCGGGAACGGAAAGACCGCGGCGAGGGAGATGACATCACTTCCTCCAGCCTTGTTTACATCACATGGCGGAGGAAGCATTTTCATTGGCCGGGAGCGATCGCGAGGGGGGGGGCGGAATCGAGCACCCCCCCTCATGCCTGATCGCTCCCGAACACTTAACGGCCGCTCACTGCAGTGAAGGGGGGTCCGGATGGACCCCCCAACTGCACAAAGGCGATCACGTAGATCTACGTGATTCTGCCTGTCCGTGCCATTCTGTCGACGTAAATCGGCGGTGGGCGGTCGTTAAGTGGTTAAAAGGCAGATCCAACAGGGCTTTCTTGGAAGTCTGGTCCGCAGACCAGCCTTTTAGCCAGATCAGGCGGCGTATTGCTACTGCATAAACCGAAGTTTTAGACAGCAGGGGAATAGTATTCATGTCTGACTCGCAGACAAACCTAAGGCCCTGGACCAACAGGTCGGCCAATGTTATCTCATCAGGAGGAGCATCTCGCTCCTTAACCCCTGGAGTAGCAATCTTGCCCATTCAGTAAGTGTGTGAGACACTAGGGCCCCCGCCAATGCCGGGCGTACTGCCGAGCCTACCACTGAGTATAGGTAGCAAGCGAGTGCTTCAGCCTTCTTATCCACAGGGTCCTTGAAAACAGGAGCCCCTTCTACAGGAATTGTGGTGGCTCTATTAAGTCTGGACACCGGAGGGTCCACTATAGGGGGGAGAGGTCCATTTCTTCAGAAAACTCTCCTCAAAAGGGGTACCGTACCGCAAACCTCTTTGGGGCTGTAAAGACCCTCAGTGGGTTCTCCCATTCCTTGTATAAGAGTTTATCAAAAGACACACAAGGGAACACCTTAGCAGTGCGGGCAGGTCTATGAAACCCAAGTGGACCGGAGTCTCTGCTGCTTCTGCAGTATTTTCCAATTTTAGCATATCCCGCACTGCAGTAATAAGGTCAGATACCAAAGCCGTCTCGCGTACTGACCTGGACTTGGAGTCATTCTCACTGTCCGGTCACGGTCTGCAGTCTCTGATGCGTCAGAATCTGGGCCCCGAGCCGTAGCTGGACCTGGTTCTGCACCAGAATTATCCCAAGAAGCTTGCAGGGGATGGGGCGTTTACTACCCCCTGTATTCCCGTGTGCTGCTTCCACCCTGGCAGCAAACGCCTCTAGGATTGCAGTCATAGCGTTCATAGACACCTCAGGGGCACCAGCTGCTAAATCTGGTGTTTCAGGGGAGAAGACATCTGGCTCAGATGCCATGCTGACCACACGCTGACACTCACAGGGCTCCAGGCAAGATATCAATAGGCCACCCTCCTGTGCTGCAGAGAGGCCGGGTCACCCAGAGGACTCACCACCCTGGATAGGTACTGCTATGCTGCGCCTGTGATGCTGTCCCCCCTGCTGCTGTGTCAGTCTGCTTCTTTTATCAGCACTTCCTGTGTGAATTTTCGCGCCAGTGTAATGCACCCTAGAGGCCGGAGGCTCTCGAAAAATGGTTGCCAAAAACGTCTGTATGGAAGATAATGTGGGCTCTAAGAAAATGGCCGCCGACAGAAGATAGAGGTCAAGCAGCCATAGACCACAAAAAGATGGCCGCCGAACGGCAATATCTGCATACAGGGTGGACAAACATGGCCGCCGATCAGCTGATAGGGACCAGTGGGTGTGGCCGAACCACAGGAAGATGGCCGCCGGGCAGTCACAAGAGGCCAAACTTGGCATGGACCACCTCAAAATGGCCGCCGACAGCATGGAGGAGGAAGGACACAAACACAGGTAAGAAAAAATGACATTTCTTTTAAATGTTAGTTACAGCCAGCCCCGCTCCAGTGGGACCCCCTAGGTGACCCCCAGCACCCAGCAACCTTTAGCTAGAAGCCCAGGGAGGAGGGAAAGGCAGGGAGAGAGGGAAGAAAGGGGCCACAACCACTTACTTGATCTCTCCAGGAATGTCCAGCTAAATCACCCAGCCGAGGCAGGGGAGTTTTACTTACCTATCCTGCATGTATTCTGCTGGAAGACATTCCAAACAGATCATCGTCCGCGCACGGAAGGTGACTGTTGGCTAGGCATGCTGTGATTGGACCCAGAAGGGACGATCATATGTATGCCCTGGAGCATGATGCTCACCGGACAGGCTGCTGCGACTCGACCGTAAGGTCAGCCCAAGCTGAGCGGTCCGATGCAAGCCTTGGAGCGTAAGCTCACCGGCCAGGCTGCTGCGACTCGGCCGTAAGGTCAGCCGAAGCTGAGCGGTCCGATGCAGGCCCTGGAGCGTAAGCTCACCGGCCACCCGTGGAGCGACGGGCATGTCGTGGAAAACCCAGCGCGTAGCTAGGGTCGGCACACGCTCGATGGCCGAAACTGGGGAGACTACAAGGATCGAGGATCCAGCCTGTCATCCAGTCGGCAGTTGATCGAAGATCGCAGGAAACAACAAATGTAGCAAAAAAAAAAAAAAAATATATATATATATATATATATCTTTTTTCCCCGGACCAATGGGCCCGAAGGGAGCCATGTCCTACTCCTTGCTAGACAGAAAAAAACTGATCTGCGAAGATGCAGACTGAGAGGGTATACCCAGAGGGTCCGCCCCCTGGGCGGTACTGTAGAAGGTGTGATGCAACACTTTTTACAAGTTTTTCTGCCTAGTTACTCCTAATTAACGGATAATACCCACTTTGTCAATAGAGAAGCTGTGTCGGTCCATGGACGAAAGAGTAACACATATTTTGTTCACAATAGAAAAGAGAAAACATATCAAATGTTTACCCACTTCAGCCCCAGAAGATTTGCCTACTTAATGACCAGGCCATTTTTTGCGATACGTCACTGCGTCGCATTAACTGACAATTGCGCGGTGGTGCAACGCTGTACCCAAACAAAATTGACATCCTTTTTCCCCACAAATAGAGCTTTCTTTTGGTGGTATGTGATCACCTCTGCAGTTTATGGGATTTTCAAATCATTGAATTCTGTTTTATGTAGATTTTACACAGCACCCCAACTTTTTTGTAATTGGGGTTATATGTATCAATTCAAAATGTTCTGATTAAATCTGAAGTATTGTTCTAAGCTGAATATGTGTGGTGTTGTAAAGGTTAAATACAATCTTTAGTAAGCAATATACAGGCCACACTGGGGTTGGTTTACTAAACTGGAGAACTGAGAATCCTGTGCAGCTTTGCATCGTAGCCAATCAGCTTTTAACTTCAGCTTGTACAAACCTGAAAGCGGATTGGTTTCTATGCAGAGCTGCACCAGATTTTGCATGCTCCAGTTTTAGTAAATTAACCACACTGTGTATTCTAAAGCCTCGTACACACGGGCGGGAATCCCGTTGGGAAAAATAAACATTGGTTTTCCCGACGGGATTCCCGGCAAGCTTGCCTTGCACGCCGAGTGTACACACGGCCATTCAAAAGAACCGCCGTTCTTTTGAATGGCAAGAACGCGGTGACGTCATCAACTACGACGAGCCTGCGCTCGTCACATTCGATGCCGTCGCCGCCATCTTGCTACACACTACCCTTGTATGCTACCGCGCATGCGTCAAAGTCTTTGAGCATGCGCGGGTTTACCATGGACAGGCAAGCACACACACTCACGGTTTTCTTGGCAGGAAACACTCTGCTGAGAATCCCGACGAGAAAAATAGAGAGCAGGTTTTCTATTTTTCTCGTCGAGATTCTCTGCAGTTTTCCCGACGAGAAACCATACACACGAACGGTTTTCTCGGCTAAAAGCTCTCCCAGCAGCTTTCTTACAGAGTAAACCGGTCGTGTGTACGAGGCTTAAGAACAGAATGCTGAGTCAGCCAACCTAAACCTGATGCTCAGTAATGAGATGCTAACTGACCAAATTACCCCACTGACTTAAAGTGGTAGTAAACTCTGTACTACCACTTGTACCTTACATGTAAGCCTGTAGGTACTGTGAATATCTCCTAAACTTGCACAGTTTAGGAGATATTCAGAATGCATGCAGCCAATTACATCATCGGAGCATGAGCTCTGAAGGTCCGGCTTACAGTGCCGGACCGTCAGAGCCCATGCCGGAGACGGCGGCTCCCACGCGCGGGAGTGAAGTCATTGCAGCTCCGGCCAATCACATAGCCGGAGCTTGCGAATCCAGAAGACAGACAGGGGAAACATGTCAACCGTCTCAGCGGTGACATTACAGTGCTGGAGGGATTAGTTCGAAGGTGAGTATTTGCATACTAGCACATTATGTCATTGCCTTGCAGGTTTTTCTTTTTTTTTTCTTACCGGTTTACAACTGCTTTAATATTTGTTTCACTAAATCAAGAGTTAGATCTCCCTATTTGTATAAGAATTCCTTCTATGATACCCTGCCATGGCCAATATGAAGCCAAGCAAGGGTAGCTCATACCTAAGGGCTCTTTCACACGGGACGGATCCGTGAAGATCCGCCCCGTGAAGCTCCGCTTGCTCAGCGGGGATCGCTCCGTTGATCCCTGCTGAGCCGGCGGATGACTGGGCGGTCCCCGCACACTGTGCAGGGACCGCCCTGTCAGAGCGCCGCTCTCCCCTATGGGGGGATCGGATGAACACAGACCGTCTGTCCGTGTTCATCCGATCCGCCGACGGATGGAAAAATAGGGTTTTCCTCCGTCACACTTTGGCGGAGCGGAGCGGGTCGGATGCCAGCGTACATGTCACCGCTGACATCCGTGGCTCCATAGGGCTACATGGAGCATCCGTTCAGGTCCGCCTAAAAAACTGACAGGCGGACCTGAACGTGTGAAAGGGGCCTAAGAATGTAAGAGAGATGAAGAATACAAATGTATAAGCAATGTCTTTGTAACAACTGGCAACGTCTGAGCAGTGGGTGAGAATTTACTGACAAAGCTTATGAAATAAATAAAGTATACTGCCACATCTGAAAGCTTGTAAATTGATAATTACAGCTGTTTTTTCATTTTTTAAAAGCCAGAATCCCGGTGTCCCTAAATCCCGGAGGATTCACATATGCACATTTCATAACATCTTGGTAGAGTCAAGGGCTGTCTTGTCCCATCACCCTTATAGATCATTTTACTGGCCAAGAGAAAACATATGTGGCAGAGGACCATCTATGAACTTTGCATACCAAAAACGCCATAGGATCTGGAAACAAAAGCTATGGATGGCTTTTGATAGTATGTGCCAGCACTGCTAGGTGTCTTTATTTGATTGCTGTAGGCATTTTATATGCTTTTAGAAGCTTAAAGTGGAACCTCACCCAAAAGGAGAAGTTACGCTTTATGTGCTTCTCCCCCCCCCCCAATCACATCTGGTACATCATTTTTTTTTTGGGGGGGGGGAGTGGGTACCTAGTTTTGATACCCAGTGGGTACCCACTTTCGATCTCCTCCCACTCTCTTTACCTGCAGCCTTCTGGGACGTGTCACAGGTACCAGAAGGATGCAGAACCATTCACAAAGCGCTGCACAGTGGTAAGCCTACTGTGAAGCCGAAAGGAGTCACAGCCGGCTTCCCAAACTAAACATGCTGGTGTTCCGTCAGAATCGGCCATTCGTCAGATTAGGTAACTGAAGTGACGTCCTATCAGCTGCGCATGTGTTCCACCGCTACCAGGTTTGCTCATCTGACAGAACACCTGCAGTCAGAAGAAGGCAGCGAACATCTTAGTACACCCAGCTACGTCTTGAATTTCACAGTAATTTTAGCCATAAAGTGAGCGTATATAAATACAGTATACTGACATCTGTGATGCTGTTTGAATGTTTCGTTTTGAAAGCCTAAAGGTTTAGTTTTGACCAGTGCGGGGTGTACCAACATGGCCTCCGCCACCTTCCTACTGCTAGCGTCCAGCTTCTTTCAAAATGTAACATCCAAACACTATCACAGATGTCAACATAGTATATTTATTTATATACGCTCACTTTATTGCTAAAATTACTCTGAAATTCCAGACGTAGCTGGGTGTAGTAAGATGTCCGTTGCCAAATTCTTCTGACTGCAGGTGTTCTGTCAGATTAGCAAACCTGGTAGTGGTGGATGCATGCGCAGCTGACGGAACGTCGCTTTCGTTACCTAATCTGATGGAACACCGGTACCGTGGGACCCGAAGACCAGCGAAGAACCAGCCCAGGTGGGAACAGCGCTGGATCCTTGAACAGGTAAGTGTCCTTTTAATTTTTTTCTTTCTAAGGTGAAGATCCTCTTAAAAGTGGTATTAACCACTTGCCGACTGCCTCATCAACATTTACGTCGGCAGAATGACATACCTGCACGTTGCTTTGAATCTGCCGCCTAGCAGGCGCGTGCCCGCCGCGAGCTCCGTGACCGTGCCCACAGGACACTGATCTACTGCTCCCTGTCATCGGGAGCAGTGACCACTGTCGTGTCACTTGTAGCCCAGCCCCCTCACAGTTAGAATCACTCCCTAGGACACACTTAACCCCATCCTCACCCCCTAGAGGTTAACCCCTTCCCTGCCAGTGTCATTTACACAGTAATCAGTGCATTTTTATAGCACTGATCACTGTATAAAGGACAATGGTCCCAAAATAGTATCAAAAGCGTCCGCCGCAATATCGCAGTCACGATAAAAAATACAGATCGCCGCCATTACTAGTAAAAAAAAAACAATAATAAAAATGCCATAAAACTATCCCCTATTTTGTAGACGCTATAACTTTTGCGCAAACCAAACAATATACGATTTATATCAATATAACCAATCAATATACGATAAACCCCCTGAAACCACTCTCAACAGTACTTACATTGTCTGTATCTAAGTGGGGTTTTCCGATTCATGTCGGCACACTGCTACTGCATAGATTCAGACAATGTAAGTACTGTTGAGAGTGGTTTTGGGGGGTTTATTCTAGGCAACATTACCTCTAATTATCTCATTTTAATCTCCTTCCCGTGACAGGGTCAGACCTTGCAGATATTCTTGTTATTACTATACTACAGCATTCAATTTCTACGTGCATGCTCCTGAAGAGTGGATGAATCCACGAAATGCATAGAGCTACTATATGCCGTGTTTTTTTGCCAAATATATGTTTTATCTATTTAGTGATCACGTGTATTATGTGATTTGTATTAAGTGGTAGATTGTAATTGCTGTATGGTTATCCACTGAATGAATTATATAGGTTTTCTATGTTTGCCCATGACTACCCTCATGCAACTTCTCATTGATTTCCAATAAATTTAAACTACTTACACCTGCCTGCTTCATTCAAAGTCCCAACATTTAGTCCTCTTGTTTGTGTTAGATAGGGATGGAGGCAACTGACCTTACCTGGTCACCGCCTCATTCATAGTCCCAACGTTTTCTTTTATTACAGGAGATGTATTACTGTCAACATAACCAGGTGGAAACAGGGGGAAAAAAGCCAAATAAAAGAAAACTGATGCAGCCACCACATCTAATAATTGGTAAGCTGCAATATACAGTATTACTTTTTTGGTTCTGGATTTAATACAGCTTTAAGGTGCAATTCCACTCAAACTTTGAGTTTTGGGAGGTCACTGCAATATCTGTTAGAGAACGTTTTTCTTTTGGAGACTTTAACCACTTCCCGCCCAGTCAATAGCAGATTGACGTCCGGGAAGTGGTTCTGTTATCCACACTGGACGTCATATGACGTCCTGCAGGATAACAGCCGCCGCGCGCCCGAGGGGGCGCGCATCGCGGCGATCGGTGGAGCGGTGTGTCAGTCTGACACACCGCTGCACTGATCTCGGTAAAGAGCCTCCGGCAGAGGCTTTTTACCACGTGATCAGCCGTGTCCAATCACGGCTGATCACAATGTAAACAGGAAGAGCCATTGATCGGCTCTTCCTCACTCGCGTCTGACAGACGCGAGTAGAGGAGAGCCGATCGGCGGCTCTCCTGACAGGGAGGGTTTGCGCTGATTGTTCATCAGCGCAGCCCCCCCTCGGATACCCACACTGGACCACCAGGGAAGCCCCAAGCATGTGGATGGCCAGGTAAGTCCCCCATGGCCATCCACATGCACAAATACATAAAAAATATATGCCAATCAGTGCCCATAAATGGGCACTGACTGGCACCATCATGGCACAAGCAAAATGCATGATGCCCAGCAATGCCAGCCACCAGTGTCATCAGGGCCACCTACCAGTGTCCATCAGTGCCACCTATCAGTGCCCATAAGTGCCCACCTATCAGTGCCCGTCCGTGCCACCTATCAGTGCCACCCATAAGTATCCATCAGTGCTGCCTATAAGTGCCCATCAGTGCTGCCTATAAGTGCCCATCAGTGCCGCCTATGAGTGCCCATCAGTGCTGCCTATAAGTGCCCATCACTGCCGCCTATGAGTGCCCATCAGTGCCGCCTATGAGTGCCCATCAGTGCCGACTATGAGTGCCCATCAGTGCCGACTATGAGTGCCCATCAGTGCCACCTCATCGGTGCCACCTCATTGGTGCCTTATCAGTGCCTGTTGGTGCCACCTTATCATTGCCCGTCATTGAAGTAGAAAAGGTACTTATTTACAAATAAAAATTAACAGAAACAAAGAAAAAATTAGTTTTTTTTTTTTTTAAATCGCTCTTTTTTTTATTTGTTATGCAAAAAATAAAAAAATCGCAGAGGCGATCAAATACACCGAAAGAAAGCTCTATTTGTGGGAACAAAAAATGATAAAAAAATTGTTTGGGTACAGTGTTGCATGACCGCGCAATTGTCATTCAAATTGCGACAGCGCTGAAAGCTCAAAATTGGCTTAGGCAGGAAGCTGTATAAGTGCATGGTATTGAAGTGGTTAATGACTCTCTGTAGCAATCCAACAAAATCATGGAGATGATTTTTTCCCCTTATTTTTATTGGAGTATGGTACGATCACCAGCAGATAAATTAGTATATTCACAGCCAGGGGGAGACAAGGTCCCATCAAGGTCTTCTGTGCACTTCAATGCATGCTCTCACTCTCCATACAAGTCAATGGGAATATAAAAGCAACTTGTAGGAACGTATTATTGTCTTGTACATGAGCCCTTACCAATCAAAAGGGTTTCACATCACAAAAAGGATTTAAAGGATCACTAAACGTAATTTACGGGTTCATTCAAAACAGAGAATGAATACCCTTTATGGAGATTATCAGAAATTAATGTTTTAAAATTAAAGTTGATCCTTTTCCCAAAAATTACGACTTGCTATGTTATAGGGAACATTTAAAAATGTTAATTGTGCCTAAGCAGTTCCTTAGAAAATGTACCTTTTGTCTGAACTTGCCTGCCTAGGCACTTTTGTACCTACAGCCCTATATTTTTGGTTTGAATTTACAGATCCTATAAGCAGGACTATAGATATGGCCCAACACAGAAGGTCCCTTTAAAGAATTTGAATTGAAAATAAAATGTTTAGGGTTAGAAAGGTCTGTAAAGTTTAGTATTACTCTATTATGCAGTGGGGCGTTTACAAAATATGTGCAATGTTTATCATCTATTCTAGAGCGTAAAAAAATGGGTTTAATTCAATCTAAATTTCCCCACAATGTAAGATGCACCACAAGAAGGGGTTCTCAGATCATTGGAATACTGATAAAAAAAAGACTGGGGTGGACTGATGCTGTAAAGCTGGGGTCTCCAAACTTTCTAAACAAAGGGCCAGCTTATTGTCCTTCAGACAGGTATTATAGTGGGAGGAATAGAGCTCCATTGTTTGTGTCAGTGGAAGGAGTAGTGCCCCATCTTTGGTGTCAGTGGGACGGATAATGGAATAATGCCCCATTGTTGATGCCAGTGGGAGTAATAATGCCCCATCACTGGTGCCAGTGGGAGAAAAAGTGTCCAATCTTTAGTGTCAGTGGAAGGAATATTGCCCATTCATTGGTATCAGTGGAAGGAATAGTGCCTCATTGTTGGTATCAGTGGAAGGAAAAAAGTGTTCCAACATTTATATCAGTGGAAGGAAGTACTGTATGTCCCATTATTGGTGTCAGTGAGCAGAAATATGCCCCACTATTGGTTTCAATGGAAATAATGGTGCCTCATTGTTGGTCTCAGTAAAAAGGATAATGCCTCGTATCAATGAGAAGAATAGTGCCCCAAGGCCAGATAAAGGCAGGCAAACGGCAACATCTGGCCCATGGGCCACAGTTCAGAGACCACTGCTCTACAGCAATTTTTGGATTAGTACAGTGAGGTATGGAGCAGGTAAGCTTTCCCTGGATGCCTCTCAACGCATCATTATCTACCCTGATTGGAGTGCACTTTAGAAACCATCCCATATAATTTTCTACACTGGGTGCACTTCTCCTATAATGAAGGAGAAGGAGTCTCATTGTAGCTTATGCTCAACAAAATATTTGGTTTATCAGCCTCAGGCCTCGTACACACGACCGATTTTCTCGTCGTAAAAAACACGTTGTTTTTTTCGACGAGATTCTTGTTAAGCTTGTCGATTTTCTCGTCAAGCTTTCTATGCGTACACACTGTCATTTTCCAATTTCCTCGTGGTTCTCTGCGCTCACGTCCAGCACGTACGACGGCACTATAAAGGGGAAGATCTTTTTTCTTGGCGCCACCCCTTGGGCTGCTTTTGCTGATCTCGTGTTACCACGTGTGAAGTAAAAGTTTGGGAAGAGACGATTCGCGCTTTTCAGTCTTCGTACTTTTCAGATCGTTTTCTGCGGTTCAGTTTGTGCTTGTGGGTTCGTATCTTGACTTTCAGGGCGTCTAGGCAGGTCGTATCTGTTTTACAGTGCGTTATTGCCTGTTCGTTTCTGAATTTCAGTTCGTTATTCATAGGCCTTGCTGTTCTAAAGTGCGTTCTGTTCTGTACGTTCTGATTAGACGACCGTTTCCTAGCCATGTCGCCTGGACGTTCTCGTCGTCGAGTTCGTGCTGTGCGTGCGCTTGGTGTTGGTCTGCTTGTTTTGGACCAAGACCAGTCCATGAATGGTGTGAGGAGGAGTTCATGGACCAAGAATTGGTTGCTCCAGCGGGACCAATTCTGCCACATGCCTCTGCTGCGGGAGATCGTCGAGAATAATCCTGAGGACTACAGGAATTTTCTGAGGATGTCTGACCCCGTTTTTCAGGAACTGTTGGCTTTGGTGTCCCCCTATATTACCAGGAAGGACACCGTTATGCGGGAAGCCATCAGTGCTGAGCAGAGGCTCATCGCCACGTTGCGTTACCTGGCGACAGGGAGAAGTCTTCAGGACTTGAAGTTCACCACAGGCATCTCCCCCCAGGCTCTGGGCCTCATAATCCCAGACACCTGTTCTGCTATTATACAAGTCCTGCAGGAGGACTATATTAGGGTAAGTTTTCTCCCTTAACATCACATTTTGGGGGCGTGGCCAAGATGGCGGACTGACCGGACGTGTCTCCCGAGCTCTCCTGAGGTGAGATCCGTTTAAGTCCCTGTACCAGCAAGCTGAGCCTGCTTCCGGAGGTCTGAATGCCTGCTAGGGGCTCCGGGTATCAGAGGAGGGGAAAGAGGCTGAAATTTACTCTGTGCCCGCCGGAGGAAATCTCCCCGCGGCCTTGTTCCCTGCCTTCTCCTGTGCGCCTCTCTAATATGGCGTCGCAGACGGACCACGAGGCGGATCCTGCTCCGGCTCCCCCCGGAATTCCAGAGGTGATGGCCGCGATTACCTCATGCCAAACGGCACTCACCGCCAGCATTGAGAGGGTTCAGATGGATGTTGGCCTCATCCGTCAGGACTTGGATAAAATCCGCGCCCGAGTGTCGGAGACCGAGCGCCGGGTGGGGGAGGTGGAGGACGCGGTCACGGGGCATGATGCTTCGATCCGGGCCCTGCAATCCAAGGTCAGGGCCCTTGAATACCGCGCGGAGGATGCCGAGAACCGGAGCCGGAGGAACAACCTCCGGATCGTCGGCTTACCGGAGGGGGTGGAGGGGCGGGCACCCACATGCTTCATCGAGGATCTTCTCCGCTCCCTGCTGCCTGCAGCCCAGCTATCCCCATACTTTGCAGTTGAGAGGGCACACCGCGTCCCTCCTAGGCCCGGACCTGAAGGGGCCCCCCCGCGCACCTTTATCCTGAGGCTGCTGAACTTCCGTGACCGGGATGAGCTGCTCCGTGCCTCCCGCGCTGCCGGGGACCTCCTCTACCGGAACGTAAAGCTTCTGATGTTTCCTGACTACACGGTGGAGACCCAGCGACAGCGCCGTTCCTTTGATGCGGTTAAGGTGGCCCTGAGACGCAAGGGCATCAAATACAGTATCCTTTTTCCAGCCAAGTTACGGGTGGTCGATGGTGAGTCGCTCCGGTTTTTCACTACACCTAAAGATGCCTCAGTCTGGCTGGATAGCCTACCTCCCTAAGTGATCTTCCGTGCTGTTGCCCCCCAAGATGCGGGGATGCCTATGCGTGTTCGGCAGACCGGGGGCCCTGTTTGGCTCCTCACTTGAATAACTGAGACTCTGATTTTCCTACTTGGCGCTGATGGTTATGGCACCTGATTTTTGCAACAGACTCTTAAGAATGTGCCCCTGCCTGGTCAGGAGACTGTTTATGATTTCATCCGCTATTGACTCACTTCGGAGATGCCGGGAACAGACTTGTGCTGCCTGCTCTCCTTGATCTCACGATCATTGGAGATGTTGTACGGCTCCGCACTGGTTACACGACCCCAACCTTAAGTATTGGTTCTTAGACTATGGGTGTTTTGGGATTTAAGTGCTCCTCACGGTTTAGAGGTGCATGGGGTGGGGGGTGGGGGGGAGTGGCAGCTGCCGCTGATGTTTGCTTGGGTTTGTTTTACTGTTCTCATAAGGTTAAGGTTGGTCCTATGTCTAAGAATTTGCCTAATCTGTGGTTGTTTCTTTGGTATGACACTGTGCTACGGTTGCTGAGCTTTCCGGACTTGATGAACCCGGGATTGAGGGGTTCCCTCCCCGGGAGCGTTGACTCCGACAGACTGCTTGGAAATACTGGGTATATTATGATTCCTCGTCCCCCTCATGGCTGAGTGCATGGTGGTTTCGTGGAATGTGAGGGGACTTAACTCTGCTGTCAAGCGCTCTTTAGTACTTAATTATCTGAGGAAATTGCATCCCCAGGTGTGTATACTCCAGGAGACGCATCTTGTGGGGTCTAAGGTCCTGAGTTTGAGGCGGGCATGGGTCGGTGCACACTATCATGCACCTTATTCTAATTATGCCAGGGGTGTTAGTATCCTTGTGCACAGATCCCTGCCCTTTCGGCTCTTAGATGTGAAGCTAGACCCGGGTGGCAGGTATGTGCTTTTACATGCCCTAATTTCGGACATTCCCTTTGTGCTGGTGGGGGTGTACCTCCCCCCCCCCCGGCCGATCTTGATGTTTTGCATGCGCTTATGCAACAGATTACGGCATGTAATGTGGATAATGTCCTAATTATTGGTGACTTTAATCTGGTCCCGTCCAGAGATCTGGACAGACTGCACGCCTCTGGTCCCCAGCATCACGGCCTTGCCAACTGGGCATCCACTTTCCATATGACGGATGTGTGGAGGCATTTTCATCCATCTAATAAAGAATACACCTGTCTTTCTAGTACCTTTCGGACCATGTCCCGCATTGACCTGGCATTTGCCTCCTCCGCATTCTTGCGGAGAGTGGTCAGTGCTGAGATCCTCTCGAGGGGTATCTCGGACCATGCTCCGCTGGCTGTTATTATCCGTCTCTCTCAGGTGGAGGGTGTGAGGTTGTGGAGGCTGTCAGGTACTGGATTGAGGACCCGGAGATACAGGAGGAGATGCCGGAGGCACTTTGTACCTTCTGGATGAACAATGCTGACACAGTTAATCCCCTTGTAGAATGGGATGCGTTTAAAACCTGGCTTAGGGGTGATTATATGGCTCGGATAGTGGTGCGGAAACGGAGGTCTATGCAGTCTCTGAGGGATCTCGAGGATCAGGCAAGATTACAAGAGGTGGCTTACACTCGTTCACCTGATGCGGCTCACTATGTGCCCTGGCAAGATACCCTGAGGAACCTGTCCCTACTTAGAATAGACCTTACCAAAAAGTCCATGCTAGAGAGTTCCCAGAGAGTCTTCGAATATGGGGATAAGAGCGGTCGGCTGCTAGCTTGGCTTGCCAGGGAGCGGCAGGCTGTGACCCATGTTGGCAGATTGAGGGCGAAGGGTGGGGGCTTGCTGACCTCTCCTGCGGACATTGGTGCCAGATTCCTGGAGTATTATCAGGCCTTGTACTCCTCTAAAGTTAGTTATGATTACTCTGAGCTTATCCGCTACCTAGATCGGGTTTCACTTCCCTCCTTAGATGAAGAGAAAGCTAGGCAACTGGACGCAGATATTTCCCTCGAGGAGGTGCAGATTGCCCTACACTCCATGCAGACCGGGAAGACTCCCGGGCCGGATGGGATTCCAATCGAGTTCTATGCTACGTATCAGGAGCTTTTGGCTCCCAGACTTACAACGATGCTGCAGCAATTCTATACCCTTGGTTCCCTCCCGGATTCTATGTCTGATGCTATAGTGGTGTTGGTGCCCAAGCCTGGTAAGGACCCAGAGGAGTGTGCCTCTTACAGGCCTATCTCCTTAATTAATGCCGATGCCAAGCTTCTCGCAAAAATTTTGGCCATTAGACTTGGTAGGGTGATCGAAGACCTCATACACATTGATCAAACTGGGTTTATGCCGGGTAAGGGCACCGACATCAACATCCGTCGACTCTTTCTGAACCTGGCCACGCCCCATGATAACGGAGGTACTAGAGTCATAGCCTCCCTTGATGCCGAAAAGGCTTTCGATTCTGTTGAGTGGGAGTACCTCTGGGTGGTCCTCAGGCGGTTCGGTATTGGGCCTGGATTCCTGCGGTGGTTGAGTATGCTGTACAAATCCCCCAGAGCTAGGATCAGGGTGAATGACTTCCTGTCGGATTACTTTCTCCTCCGGAGGGGGACTCGGCAGGGTTGTCCCCTATCTCCAAGTTTGTTCGCTCTAGCTATAGAGCCCTTGGCAGTTTTGGTCAGGGACTCGGACCGGATAATTGGACTCCGGGTCGGCCCTCTGGAGGAGAGGGTATCGCTTTATGCGGACGACACCCTTCTATATCTACATGATGCTGACTCCTCGCTAACAGCAGCCCTCGAGACCTTTGATGAGTTTGGTAAGTTTTCAGGGATCCGTATTAACTGGACTAAGTCTGTTCTGTTCCCCCTGGATGTTGCGGCAGGTGGCACGATTCCACAGACCCAGTTACAATGGGTAGCGGTCTTCACCTATCTGGGCATTAGGGTCTCTAGGGACCTTAACTCCTTCCTCCGCCTTAATCTACTGCCGATAGTCACCCGCCTTAAGGACCATTGTTCACGTTGGACCAACCTGCCGCTCAACCTTTTGGGGCGTATTAATGTCCTAAAGATGGTCTACTTGCCTAAGTTTAATTATATCTTTCGGAACTGTCCGGTGTGGATCTCCCCTTCCTTTTTTAAAGATTTGGACGGTTGCATTGGCTCTTTTCTGTGGCGAGGCTCATCTCCTCGCATAGCTAGATCGACCCTTCAGCTGCCCGTCAGCTGTGGGGGTCTGGCCCTCCCCAACCTGATGGTGTACTATTGGGCGGCTATCTTGGTCACTGTGCGATGGTGGTTCGAGCAGTCCAGGGCCAATGCGGCTGTCTGCCTAGAGGCGGCGCTGGTGGGATCTCTCACTGAACTCAGTAATCTGGTTTACAGGGGTGCCTCGGCGTACCCCTCTCTGCCTGTTCCGTCTGGGACTACGCTGCGGGTGTGGGGGGTGGCTAGGCGCCGCTTCTTATCCCCTAATCAGTGGTCCCCCTTTGCCCCGCTGTGGGGGAATCCCTCCCTTGCACATTTCCGTTCCATCCCGGATCCGCAGTTGTGGGCCCTGTGTGGTATTAAGGTATTGAGGGATATTGTCTCCCACGGGTCCCTACTTTCCTTCCGGGAGTTGTCCGACCGGTTTGGCTTGCCGGCCTCGATGCTGTTTCGCTACTATCAGTTGCGGCACGCATTTCGGGCCCAGTTTCCGACGCCTCCTAGCCTACGGGCGGATGCGGTGGAGGACTTGCTGGCCCAGAGTTCCCTCGATAAGGCCCTCTCTGCGCTATATCTCACAATTATCCGGAAGGATTCTCCGAGGATGGAATTGCTGTGGGGAAAATGGGTGGGAGATATCCCGACGCTAGATAGGGAGTCATGGCAGGAGTGTTTTGAAGATAGCTATAAGTTGGTGATATCCTCTAGGGACAGGTTAATACAGGCCAAGTTTCTACATAGAGTGTACTTTACTCCTCAGAGACTGCATGGCATCTATCCGCAGCGTTCCTCGAACTGCCCACGATGCCGAGCTGCTTCTGGGACATATATCCATATGTTTTGGTCCTGTCCCAGGCTGGCGGAATTTTGGTCCGCCATTTTCGAGTTCATAAATGTACGGCTACACTTGGATCTCCCGGTGTCTGCCGAATTGGCTCTATTGGGGATACAAGACGATGAACAGAGACCTCGCTGCACTAAACTCCTGCTTTCAATGCTGCTTTTCTATGCAAAAAAGTTAATTCTGTTGAAATGGACCTCTAGAGTGCCTCCTACAGTAGGGGCGTGGATAGATTTGATCAATAATGTGTTGCCTTTATACAAACTTACATATATTAATAGAGGGTGCCCGACGAAGTATGAACGGGTGTGGGGCCCATGGATCGACCCTGTTTAACACTGCATTCTCTGATGTTCCACTTGATTATTCATGTGCGCTCCACTTCCCCCTCTTCTCTCGCCTCCCCCCCCCCCGCTTGTCCCTTTCCTTCCCTCCCCCTCTCTCCCCCTCTTCCTCTCCCGTCTCCGGCCCCTCCCCCTCCCCCTCCCTGCTTTCCTCCCCCCCCGTCCTCTCACTCTTTCTAAGTGGATATTGGTAACTCCTCTTGAGTATAATCCTTTTTCACAAACAATTGTATTACATGCTCTTATAACCCTCAGCTTATCTCAAATGTTTATTTCTTTATTTTTAATTTTTCCTTTTCCCTTTTCTACTTTACATTATTTTATTTTATTATAATTTTGTTCTCTATGCTGACTATAATATGTCATGTACCATTGATTCTTTAATAAAGACCAACCTTGTTGTTAAAAAAAAAAAACATCACATTTTATGTATTACATGTATGCTAATGTATTGTATTTCTTTCATCCTTCCCTAATTACCATGATTGTAATATGCTGAGAATGTCCCCTTTGTCCCCATGCATGTTGGAAGCTTTAGATTGCCCCTTTTTTATCCTCCCTAAATATTTCCCCTCACTAACTTTTCCAGCAGGGGCGCCTGTTGCTCCAAATGTTGGGGGGTTCCAACCCCAATTTCGGAAATAAACTTCCTCCTTTTTTGCTCTGTTGCCTAATAAACGCCCCCAGTTGTCCCCTCCAATGCAGCCATTTAGTCCCCTCTAATGCAGCCAGTTTCCCCCCAGCCCTGCACTTACCTTCTTGTGGTCAGCGCCATCCTTCTTCTGTCCTTGATGTCTTCTCCTTCCCTTCATGTTGCATCAGCCAATCATGTTACCATTAAACAGACTTGGTGAACATGATTGCCAGAGCAGCCTGTCAGTGTTTACACAAGGAATGCCCCCTCCTTGCGTCCCCGATTTTTCTTTGAGGAAGCCAATTACATCCCTCAGGTTGTAATTTGCAAGACTTTTTTAATACCTGTTTCTGCTCTGCAATTTTAACCCCCTAAATGACGCAATTATTCATATGTCGGTCGCTTTACAAGAGGCCATCCACCTGAATAGTGTGCGGCATAGACAATACATAGGTTCATGCAACGCATGAACCTATGTATTGTTCTGAGTGATGGGCACAGGAGAGAGGGGACAGTGCTCCAGCGCCCACTCTGGACGCAACGCCACTGCAATGCTATCCTGTGGCCAAACACATCTCCCCCCCCCCAAAATAATTTAGTAATGGCCCAT
The DNA here is from genome assembly GCA_029206835.1 of Rana muscosa. Taxonomy (NCBI): domain Eukaryota; kingdom Metazoa; phylum Chordata; class Amphibia; order Anura; family Ranidae; genus Rana; species Rana muscosa. The sequence continues at coordinate 203,580,327 of CM055124.1, forward strand.
CAGAGGTGGTGATGAATATGATAAATGAGCCTTCCATTATACTTTTTTTACACACCTTAATAAACGTATAATTAGATTGATGTTGGTCTCTAATTTTTTGGTTTAGAATTTGCTTGTAATGTATGCCTTTGTTTTTCTAATATTATTTCATCTTGTTTCACTCCACAGCTTCCTTCCACGCCACAGGAATGGCAGACTGTGGCATCGGAGTTTGCCACGCGGTGGGACTTCCCCAACTGCGGTGGTGCCATAGACGGGAAGCACGTCCGCATCGTGCCGCCACCCCGTTCTGGATCCTACTACTACAACTACAAGGGGTTTCATATCATTGTGCTGATGGCGGTGGTGTCAGCACGGTATGAATTCCTCTATGTTGATGTAGGGAAGAATGGCCGGATGTCCGATGGGGGATCCTTCATCCAGACGGAGTTTGCCCTCCGTCTCCAGAGTGACGACCTTGCATTGCCACCGGATGCAGGGAATATTGAAGGACTCCCCTTTGTTTTCTTGGCTGATGAAGCCTTCGGACTCGGACGGCATCTTATGAGGCCATTTCCACAGAGGACCCTGACCCCAGAGAAGAGTGTGTTCAATTACCGGCTGGCCAGGGCCCGAAGAGTCGTTGAAAATGCCTTCGGCATAATGGCCAGCCGGTTCCGCCTTTTTATGACTTCCATCCACTTGGCGGACTACAAAATAAACTATGTAGTGTTATGCTGCTGTGTGCTACACAACTTTCTGAGCCAAAAATCTAATTCGTATATGGCCTCAGTTTTGCCAGAGGCTGGACTTTCCCCTGCAAATCCCCTTCCGGGCCTGGAATCTGCCCGTCTTGGCTTGCCCCCCCAAAATGCCCGTGTGGTTCGGGACAAATACATGGAGTATTTCACGGGTAGGGGGGCAATTCCTATGCCAGCCTATGTCTAAGTATCCCAATAAAAATCTTGTTTAAACCTTTAATTATTTGTTCTTTCCTGTCTCCTAGTTTGTCTTTGTGCATTTGTAGTGGCAAGTGTATTTTACTTTAGTAAATAACAACCAATTTCACTATGTTACCTTACAAAAGAACCAAATAAGCTTAGAGAGTATTATAAAAAGAAGCTACACGTTGTTTGTGGTCAAATATTTTACTCTCTGCACTTTTTTTTTTTTTTTTTACTTTGGGGTTGGCCTGGCCACAACCCGGCAAATTTTGGCTTATGAAAATACAAAAATACCACTTGCATTTCTAAAATGACAACATTGGATACCTCTGAGCAATCTGAGACATTCAGTTACACAAACTATGTCTCTATGTGCCCGTCCTAATATGGGGTCCTGCCACCCCTTGCCCAGCCAAAAATTCAATATGCACACATTTTTAATTTTTTGCAAATAGGAAGTTTACAATCCTGATCCCTATTGTCAACATGTGCTATCTGCCATCAGGGGTGATCAATGGACGTGTTTTGGGGGTGCATCCCCTTCCTCAGTTCACCGACTTTTGATACGAGGAAGGGGTTGCACCCACAAAAGACGTACATGGATATCCCCTGATGGCAGATAGCACATGTTCACACACTGTGTGCATATTCAATTTTTGGCTGCTTTGTTACTCAAAAAATTAGTAAAAATATAAAAACAAACATGTAAAAACAAATGTGTTTGGATGGCTTATTGAATTCTCCCCAAAACATCGAGAATGTCTTTAAATGTTTGTTCCATCACATGGATTCTTTGTTTAATTAGGTCCAGTTCCGTGCTACATTCCATCACTTGCTGGATGAGGCGGAGGGCACTGTCAGCAGAGAACGGTGTGCTATCCTTCACAACATTTCCATCCCCTAAAAACCATAAAAAAAAATTAATAAAACTCTGCAGGCCTACCTCGCTTACCTTAAGCTGTGGTGTCAGATACTGACCTGTTGTGGTGACCAGATCCACAACGTCATCCACCTCTCCTTCCTGCACTTCTCCTTCCTCCACCTCAACTTCCTGCACATCTTTCGGTTGTGGATCTTTGGGAGTTTGGGGTTGCTTGGAAGTTGTGGGGTGCATGTGCTCCCTGGAGTGTCCTCCTCCCAGTCTTCTCTCCCCTATGAGAATAAAACCAAAGGTCTATTTATCACACTGTAAAAATCTCATTTTTAAACTTAAAACAGGCTAAATTGTTTGGAAGTGGGGTACAAGTGTGCGTTTGTGCGGAATTTAAAGAAAAATGCATTATTTATGACCCCAAATATGTTTAGTATTCACATTTGGATGTAATTTTTTGGACATGGAGGCACCACAAATAAACTCTGATGCACCTGTGTGGGACACCCAAAAAAGGCGGGTCTGGTGGCCCACACTATAGTGCTCCAAAGTACAGATGTGGAAGCAGCTGCTGAGTGTCCTCTCCTTTACACTGATTAAAGTTTGCATTTCATTCTCCTTACAAACACATCATCTAGACTTAAAAATTAGCCACAATACTTGATCAAAAATGGCAGATGTCTAATTACTTTTGGGGGTCTTAAATAAGCCAAAACCGCGGATAGTGGCCGAACGAATTGTCGGTAACGTAACGAACGATTACTGTGCCCAACCTAGTTCAAAATATTACATTTTGGAAGGGAGTCCAATATGAAAAAAAAAAAAAAAAAGGTCAGTTTCTAAAAAGATTAATAGCAGAAAGGTCGTCATTTTACTTACTTTTGGCGAGCATCCTCTTTATGCTCCTCAACTGGTCTGGCTCCCTCAGTTTGAGGTCTGACCACCTCTTTCTGAGCTGCTCATTTGAGCGTTTCACCCCGAACTTCGCCCTCAGACTCTTCACAACTTTAGTGAGGATTTTGGCCTTCCTTCTTTTTGGTTTGCTATACGGCCCATGCTTGGCATCATAATCAGCCTTGACCAAGATGTCCACCATCTCCGCCATCTCCGCCAAAGACATATTCGATGCCTTGAATCTCCTCCTTGATCGTGACGTGTCCTCGGTCTCCGGGCTTGTCTCCTCGCTAGTTGCGGAATTATCAGACACCTGCTGTAACTCCGCCATATCTGTCTGCGCGCCGAAAGAGAAGGGGCGGGGAAAAGATGTTAGTTAGAACGTCATGGGCGGGCGACGTGTGCGGAGCGACGTGTTCGAATTTGGACGCATGCGTGGTGTGTATATAGCAAACACACATGTGACTATAGTACGTTCGGTGTGCGGAGAGAGGAGTTCAAGTGACGGACGTGCGAACGAAGGTATGTGATTTTGTGAGACTTGTAAAAATTGTGGGCCTATACTGTCTTGAGATTGGTGGAGGATATATATGGTGACTAGGATGTGAAGGAGGTTAGACTGTTTGCCTCACATTATTTAAATATAAATTATTTTACTTGCAGATACAATATGAATGTCTTTATTAGCGACAAAGAGTTCCTGGCGGAATTTATTGACCGGGTAAGGGAGCTGCCGGCTCTGTGGGAGACCAAAAACCCCATCCATAAAAAAAAAGGGGTGAGAAAAGCAGCGCTGGAGAAGCTGCTCCCATTTGTGCATACCAAGGTGCCCACAGCCACAGCAAAACAAGTGGACACTAAAATTGGGAGCTTGAGAGGTACCTACAGGACTGAACGCTCTAAGGTGCTGGCTTCTCAGAGGTCAGGAGCAGCAGCAGATGATGTTTATGTCCCGGTTTTGTGGTACTACAGCAGGATGTCCTTCCTGGATGACCACATTGAGCCAAGGCCATCACTCTCCACTCTTCCCCCCAGACTTCCCTGCAGCCAACCTGAGCCTTCTCTGGAGCAAGAGGAGGCAGCCATCCTGGATGATCCTGATTTGTCCATCTGGAGCCAGGTATAGTATTAACTGAAAATGTAGTGGGATAAAATTTATGTTTCCCAAATATGTCAGGATGAGAAACATACATTATTTTGTATTCCACAAGTGAAATCATGATCTGTAGACATTATTCTGCACTTAATTGTGTGGTAAATAGTCAAGCTGATGTAGTGGTAAATTTAAAGCAAGGATTTATGCATTTACATTCTAATTGCTTCCATCAGGATTACAAAGTTTGAGGCAAAGATTAAACCAACATATTAAACTATGTTTCTTTTTCATACACAGGATGAAATCAGCCAGGAGGAGGGTCTGGAAACTGTCAGGCAGGAGGAGGAAGGGCCCAGTGGCAGCCAGGAGGTGGCAGGGCCCAGTACCAGCCAGGAGGTGGCAGGGCCCAGTGGCAGCCAGGAGGTGGCAGGGCCCAGTACCAGCCAGGAGGTGGCAGGGCCCAGTGGCAGCCAGGAGGTGGCAGGGCCCAGTGGCAGACAGGAGGTGGCAGGGCAAAGGAGAAGCACCAGATCCCAGGTGCCTCCCATCAGGCTTCACAAAAGAGGCAGGAGGGACAGGACCACCAGTGACGCAGCAATGGCCCTTATTAAAGAGGCCCATGCCACCCTCAAGGAGCCCACATCCCCTGAAGAGGCCATTGCCGGCCTAGTGGAGGCTAAGTTCAAGGTGATGAGCATGGAGCAACGCCTCCTATGCGAACCCCTGCTCATCACCTTGCTCAACAAGGGGGTGATGGAGCAAATTACCCCCAATACCGCCATATGTGAGGTGGCCCAACTGACCCAACCTCAACCTCCACCTTCCTCTTCTGCCCCACCCCCTTCTGCTACCCCTCCACCTTCTGCCCCACTCCCTTCTGCTACACCTCCACCTTCTGCCCCACCCCCTTCTGCTACACCTCCACCTTCTGCCCCACCCCCTTCTGCTACACCTCCACCTTCTGCCCCACCCCCTTCTGCTACACCTCCACCTTCTGCCCCACCCCCTTCTGCTACACCTCCACCTTCTGCCCCACCCCCTTCTGCTACACCTCCACCTTCTGCCCCACCCCCTTCTGCTACACCTCCACCTTCTTCTTCTGCCCCACCCCCTTCTGCTACACCTTCACCTCCTCCTCCTGACAGGAGTACCCCTCCAGTGGGCCAGCCTCCAGCTAAACGAAGAAGGAAGGCTGCAGGAAAGGCTGCAGGAAAGGCTTCAGGAAAGGCTGCAGGAAAGGCTGCAGGGAAGGTTGCCAGGAAGAAGAGGAAGTGATGGCCTTGCTTCATTGTGGTCGCACTGGTCGGACAGAAGGCAGCCTGTTGTAGTACCACACACTTGGGACATATATCTCACCTGCTGCTGTTCCTGACCTCTGGGAGGCCAGCATCAGATTGTGTTCTGAAATGTGGGCCTTCTCAAGCTCCCAATTTTAGTGTCCACACAGGGTTGGTGTGTGCTCTGGGGTCCCTGGGATGCACAAATGGCAGCAGCTTCTCCAGCGCTGCCTTCTCTTTATTTAATTTATAAACATGAATAAATGTGTTTTTTGTTTAAGTTCATACTTGACTATGTGTATTTTTAAATAAAAAAAAAAAAGCTTTGGAGTAAGCAGATACATTTGACTGACAATAAAAGGCACAGATATCACCCCCCCAAAAGAATAACTAAATCTGATTAGCTCAAAAACATGGTGTGAAATTTTAAAAATATAGATTAGAAAATTAAATGTGAGATCGCTATCAAAACATTGAGAAATTATAATTAACATAATTTTGAAAAATCTAACCATTTAAATTATTCCTAAAAACTTGCACGATATAATACACATAAATCTTATAAAGAGCAGCATGAAAAAGGTTAAAAATAAGGCAGAACTCTGTGTGAATATCAGCAGCAAAAGAAGGTCTCTCGTTTTGATTAATGTAACATTCTAACGAAGAATTCAATGCAGAACATTTAAACGATGAAATATTTATGAGCGTGACGAATGTGCTCTCTCCATTATGAAGGCTTGTTTTACCAGAAGATGCGCTCCCGTCTCATAGTTGCTTGTGAGCATGCGCGCTTTTGGAAGAGTCGTAAAAGCATACACACGAACCATTTTCTCGTCACAAAACAGGCCGACGAGAAACACGACGAGGAAATCTGGAATCCTGACGAGAAAATAGAGAGCAGGTTCTCTATTTTCTCGTCGAGATTCTCGTCAAGTTTCTCGTCGTAAAACCATACACACGAACGTTTTTCTAGACAAAAAAACTCTCGCGGCACTTTTCTTGACTGTTTACGACGAGAAAATCGGTCGTGTGTACGAGGCCTGAGTGTCCTTTCAGACATGCGGATCCATATCTGCTTGCTCAGCGGGGATCACTCGGTTGATTCCCGCTGAGCCGGCGGATGACAGGGCGATCCCCGCACACTGTGCAGGGACCGCCCTATCAGATCTCCGCTCTCCCCTATGTGGGGATCGGATGAACACGGACCGTCTGTCTGTGTTCACCCAATCCGCTCTGCAGACGGATGGAAAAATAGGATTTTCCTCCGTCTGCAGAATCGGAGCATTGCGGACACGGATGAGATCGGGTGTCAGCGGATGTCCATCCGCTGACACCCGCTATCTCAAAGGGATGCATGCATGTCCCTTTTTCATCTGTAAACGGATGGATGAAAAAGCGGACATACGGTCCGCATGTGTGAAAGGGGCCTAAAGAGGAAGTAAACCCTTGTAAAAAAAACAAACAAACCCTGCAAGACAAAGGCATAATGAGCTAGTATGCATAGCATTACTATATCATTATGTATTACTTACCTCAGATCGAAGCCCCCGCAGCGGTCCACGTCTCCCCCTCTGGCCACCGACATGTCGTCCTGGAGTTACGGGTATCGCGAGTCAGGCGCTGTGATTTGCCAGAGCCGCGATGACGTCACTCCCGCGCATGCGGGCGGGAGCCGCCGGTAACGGCACGCAGACTGAAGCAACGGCACATAGGTGCATTGCTTCAGTTTGCCCCAGTACGCATGTGCCGATGACATCGCCACATGCAGGGGACAGGGGATATCTCCTAAACCATGCAGGCTTACCTGTAGCACAAAGTTGTAAAATAGGGTTTACAACCACTTTAAACCTGGGGAGTGGAAGCTGCAATTTTAGTTAGGAAAATCACAACCTGGAAAAGCAGTGTCTGACTCTGCCAGGAACCACGTTCACTAAACATACTATAATACCATAATAGGAACTAGAGGAGATCACCTAGACAGGATCACACGTGGTGTGCTTGCCTGCACCTGTCAAACAACAATGTTCCTGGATGATATATTAGAATGCTGGCACTATGTACTCAATTCCAGAAAGTATTTCTTCTACCTACTAAAGTTTTACAAATTATAATGGCAATGGCAATCATAAATAAATAAGTGAAACTAAAAAAGCCTTCAAATGAATACAAGAAGCACAAATCCTGGCTGCAGTTTTTCATCCAAGTACAGCTGTAGTGCGACAATCCACCTCATTCACTTACGTCAGTTTTCTAGTGATCTGGGAACCCTTTTTGCTAACCTGTTTGCATGGATTGTAAGCTCTAGCGAGCAGGGCCCCCTGATTCCTCTTGTACCAAATTGTAATGTAACTGTAAAGTCTGCCTTCATTTTGTTAAGCGCTGCGCAAACTGTTGGCGCTATATAAATCCTGTATAATATAACAATGGAAAGGTATTCCAGAACACACACCCTACAAGCGGGTTTCTCCGCATACAATTCGCACAGCAGAATTGGAGCCGGTTCACATATCTGCGCAGCGGCTCCGGTGCGATTTGCACAGGGGCCCTGTGCATCTTTTGGTCCGTTTCAGGTCCGAATTCAGCCCAAAACTTGGGCTGACCCAGCATACTTCCTCCTACATGCAAATGACACCCCTGCACGCATCTACAAAAAGTCAGTCATTCGCCATTTACTAGATGCAGCCAAAGCCTGCATCCCACTTAACTGGAAATCACCTCACCCGCCGACCATTGACTTATGGCTCCAAAAAATAGATGACATTAACAAAATGGAAGACCTCATCCTTACAAGCCAAGACAGACAGGAGGCCTACTCTAAGACTTGGCAATTATGGAATATCTTTAAGTATTCCGAGGAGGGGCAAGCCCTCAGAGGAGGTGATTCATTGACCTGAAACCTTAGACTTTAACTATATGGTTTCCCTACACCAGGTGATGTCTAAGAAAATATACTTTGTATTCCCTGCGCTCACTGTGTGGGTGCATGAGTCCGTGTTCGTAAGCTCCACGCACCCCCCCCCTTTTTTTCTCTCAGTACAATTTTTATTTTTTATTTTTCCTCTATACTTTCGGGTACCGAGTACCAACTTTTTTCTTTATCTATTTTTTATCTATTTTTTCTTTAGTTATTTAATTGGAAAAAGAAAGGGAATTGGGCCCGCAAGGCCATAGTAACCTGGTTTACCACAATCAGGAATGGGTGACGTCCCTATGGATATGGGGACCTACATCAGGAACCTATGGGTACAGCCTTATAGATCGACCAAATCAAGTACACCAAACACCTATTCTGTCTTCCAACACACGTTAGCATGGGACTAGGAAGATACCACGTCATTCGCTTCACTACGCTGTATCCTATATCCTTGTATCTTTATTTGTATCTGTATTATTACTGTTTGGATTGCATTGTTGTTGTGGTCTTTGTGGACCTACCTTTTTCCCCGATATAAATAAAAAAAACAAAAAAAACAAAAAACAACAACATTTGAGCTGAAAACGGACATGAAACAGTGAACAAGGACGCACTGGACCCCTGCTGTGAGGTGCTGCATTCTCAAATGTGAACTCAGCCTAAATGTGAAGAACTATCAGGCTGTAGGAGAAGGAAGAAATCAGATTGAGATAAAACAAATCTAAACCCAAAAACAAAAATGTAATATACAGTAGTATCTTGGATTACGAGCATAATTCGTTCCAGAAGCAAAGCATGCTTGTAATTCAAAGCACTCGTATATCAAAGCGAGTTTCCCCATAGGAAGCAATGGAAACTCAGGTAATTTGTTCCCGTGTCACTGCTAGTGTGTGCAGTACCGCATTTGGCCAGAGGTAGGGGGTGACGAAGAAAAAGCTTGTAAACAGCGTTACTCGCAATCCGAGGTTTTACTGTATTGCAGTTTGCCAATTCCTAAATGTGGTGGTTGCATGCTTTTTATTTTTTTCCTTTTTTCACCTAGTGAACCGGCCAGTAACACACTTCCTGTCTTAGGGTGGCTCCACTTTATGGAGCAACAATAGATACACCAATATAAATCTGCCATTCAAAAATACAGTTCCTGCCTCCTCACTGCCAAGTAGATCTATTTTATCACTCTCATTGATACCCTTTCACGCAGTCCTCGCCAACTCTTTTCTACCTTTAATTCTCTACTTCGTCCTTCATTACCTCCACCTATTAACTTACTCACTGCCCAGGAAATTGCAAATCACTTCAAAAATAAAATTGATACAATTTGTGACGAGATCTCCACTGTACAGATATAGTTACATAGTTATCTCACTCACCTTATGCTGGCTATACACTACGAAAAATTGTCTGAAATTCTGTCATTGGTTTGTCATTGGTTTGTTTTTCGGCCAGTTAATGGGCACAAAATCGATAATCGGTTGGGACGTTTTTGAGCCGTAAAAACGAAGGACAAGTTTGGAAATTTTCTGCCGCACAAACGATAAATTGAAAGGTTGATGCGCCTCCCGTCCGAACTGTCTGCACTAGGTATATGTAAAAAAAACTAACAAAAAATTGATTCATTTATGTCCACTGAACGATTTATTGGTCATTACATGATGGCATTATCGTTTGCGCTCACGGCCAAATGTTCGTTTTTTGAAAATGGGTTTGGCCGATTTTTCGTAAAGTGTATGGCCAGCATTACACTCCTTGTCAACCTGTACAATCAATACTTCCCTTGTTTAACCCAGTTACTTTTGAGGCAGTCACTAAACCTTTTTCGATCGTCCACCAAACCATCTGCCCCCTGGACCCTGTTCCCTAGCAAATACTACGGTAACCCTCTGGCTCTATCCTACAATCTTTAATTTATATCTTCAATCTTTCCCTCTCCACTGGCTTCTTCCCCAACCCTCTAAAACAGTAGTCGCTTCACTGCATTCCGGGGGGCCAGATGTGGCACTTTGCTTGCCTTTATCATTGGTGTCAGCTGGTGGAATAGTGCCCCAAGGGTCAGATAGAGCATCATTACCCCTATTGACACCAAAAATAGGGGCACTATTCTTCTTATTAATATCAACAATGGGGCAGTATTCCCCCCCATTAAAACCAATAAAGGGGCACTAATGCCAGGGCATTTTCTACTCCCACTGGCCAGAGTCCGGCCCCCTAAAGCCTGAAGGACAGTAAACTGGCCCTTTGCTTAGAAAGTTTGGAAATCTCTGCTCTAAGACATGCACTAGTCACCCCCATACCTAAAAAAGCCTTAGTGGACCCCCCCTACCAATCTTAACCAATCTCCTTACTCCCTTTTGCCTCTGAACTCCTTGAACGTCTAGTCTACAACCAGCTGGGCTGCCACCTCATTGAGAATAACCTTCTTGAACCCCCTCAGTTTGGATTTCGCCTGCAACACTCCAAAGGAACTACTCTCCTAAAACTCACAAACAACTTACTATCAGCTAAAACCAATGGTCACTATTCCGTACATTTACTCTTCAACCTCTCTGCTGCCTTTGATACAGTTGACCACCTCCTCCTCAAAAAAAAAAAAACTCTATTCCCTTGGGCTCCACGACTGTACTCTGGTTTGAATCTTACCTATCTCACCGCACTTTCAATGTCACTTACAACTCTACTTCCTCCTCTCCTATTCCTCTTACCTTTGAGGTCCCCCAAGGTTTTGTCCTTCGACCTCTCCTATTCTCAATCTACCGTATTTTTTGGACCATAAGACGCACTTTTTTCCCCCAAAAATATGGGGGAAAATGTCTCTGCGTCTTATAGTCCGAATGTACATCAGGCAACGCCCCCCGCCACTGCCGGCACCGCCCCCCGCCGCCGCTGGTAACTCCCCCGCCACTGCAAGAAAGTGCCCCCCCGTACGAAAAAAGGCCCCCCACGAGTTCCGACGGCCGCACAAATAAAGTCTCCCATAAAGCGGCATAAAGTGAATGTCCTGCTGGGCTCGGCTATACTCGGGCGGGAGGGGGCGGTCCCCGCTCAGCTGGGCTCGGCTATACTCGAGAAGAGGGGCGGACCCCGCTCAGCTGGGCTCGGCTATAATCGGGCTGAAAGGGGCCATCCCCGCTCAGCTGGGCTCGTCTATACTCGGGCGGGAGGGGGCGGTCCTCGCAAAGCTGGGCTCGGCTATACTCGGGCGGGAGGGGGCGGTCTCCACTCAGCTGGGCTCGGCTATACTCGGGAAGAGGGGCGGTCCCCGCTCGGCTGGGCTCGGCTATACTCGGATGGGAGGGGGCGGTCCCCGCTCAGTTCACTTCGGCTGTGCTCGGGTGGAAGGGGGGGCCCCCACTCAGCTCACTTCGGCTGTTCTCGGCTATGCTCGGGCGGTCGGTCTTGACGTCGGCTTGGCTCAGCAGAGGGACGGTCACAGTGATGTAACATGTAAGCAATAATGATCGGAAAATGTATTAGAAGAAGGATACTGACCATGTCGGCAGCCCCTGTCCATGTCCATGTCCGCAGCCCCTGTCCCTGTCCATGTCCGCAGCCCCTGTCCATGTCCGCAGCCCCTGTCCATGTCCGCAGCCCCTGTCCATGTCCGCAGCCCCTGTCCATGTCCGCAGCCCCTGTCCATGTCCATATTTTAGTACACCATTTGGTTCAGAATATTTTTTTTTCTTGTTTTCCTCCTCTAAAACCTAGGTGCGTCTTATAGAGCGAAAAATACGGTACATCTTCTCCCTGGGTCAGCTGATTGCCTCCCATGGCTTTTAATATAATTTCTACTCCGACGACACTCAAACCTATCTCTCTACCCCTAAGCTCACCCCCTCAGTTTCCTTATGAATTACTGATTTACTAACATACATATCTGACGGGATGTCACACCACTTCCTCAAACTCAATCTATCCAAAACCGAGCTCTTAATATTTCCTCCCCCCGTGCCTCTTCTCCTGACTTCTCTGTCAAGATCAATGGCACAACTATCAGTCTGTCCCCACATGCCAGGGTGCTAGGGGTAACCTTAGACTCTGAACTGTCTTTTCAGGCCCACTCCAATCCCTGTCCAAATAATGCCGCCTCAACCTGCACAACATCTCCAGAATACGCCCCTTTTTAACCAATGACACCACAAAGTTTCTAATTCACTCCCTGGTCATCTCTCGCCTCGACTACTGTAACTCCCTCCTCATTGGATTACCTTTACATTGGCTATCCCCCTTCAGTCCATCATGAATGCGGTTGCCAGATTCATTCACCTTACCAACCGCTCAGTGTCTGCTACCCCTCTCTGCCAATCATTCCACTGGCTTCCGCTCACCCAACAAATAAAATTCAAAGTACTAACAACCACAACTCTGCCTCCCACTCTCACTAACCCGGTCTCAAAATATCAACCAAACCACTCTCTTCAGTCCTCCCCGGATCACCTGTTCTCTAGCTCCCTTGTCACCTCCCATGCAAGCCCCCAGGACTTCTCCAGAGCGTCTCCCATCCTTTGGAACTCCCTATCCCAATCTGTCTGACTATCTCCTAATCTAACCATCTTTAGATAATCCCTGAAAACCCTAAAGAAGCCTATCCTGCTTCTAAATTATACACTTTGTTTTTACTTTCTCCATCAGCTCATCCCCCACAATTCTTACCTTTTGTATCACTTGACCCTCTCATAGATTGCAAGCGCTAACAAGCAGGGCCCTCTGATTCCTCTTATATCAAATTGTATTGTAACTGTAATGTCTGCCTTCGTTTTGTAAAGCGATGCGCAAACTGTTGGCGCAATATAAATCCTGTATAATAATAATATTATAAGCATCCTTGTCCATATAAAAGTTAAACTAAAGGCAAAAATACTCACCTATACGGTCTGACGCCCACAGGGTCACTCACCGGCATCTTCTCCCAGGCTTCTTCTGGGTGCTGGGCTGTCTTGATTGGCCGGTGCAGGATGTTATTCCAGCGCATGCACAGGAGAGCAGTCATCCAGGCATACAGGCACTGTGCTGGATTGTAAACTGAGTGGTGCATCGCAGCTCGGTGTACAATCTACAGAGTATTGCAAACAAATGGGTAAGTATATTTTATTGCAGAAGACATACTGCTTGCCTTTTCTACAATAATGCTACTTTCACACAGCTTCGCAAAACGCCCCTGCAATTTAAATCAATGGCCAGCTTTGCCGAAGCGCCTGCAAAGCGATTCGGCAGCGGCGCTTTGCAGGAGGTTTTAACCCTTTTTTGGCCACTAGCGGGGGTTAAAAGCGTCCCGCTAGTGGCCGAAAAGTGCAGTTAAGACGACGGTAAAGCCACCGACGCCCCCCCCCCCCCCCCCCAGTGTGAAAGTGACCTAAAGAGCATGTCTGTTCAGTTTTTATATTTAGTTCCACTTTAACTGGTCTGACTCAATTTCCTAACGGTCACTTTTTCTGGACAGCATGGTCTTTTAAAGGAAGTTAAAAAAAATAGACTTCCTGCCAGATAACCAGGTGAAAATGAATGAAATATTGCAAATATATTAGATAAATAAATAAATAAATAAAATGCAGCCCACCACATCTGAGGATTGGTGAGCTGCAATGTAGTGCGTTTTTCCTTTTTGATTTAGATGCACTTTAAAGCGAGTGAACTTTCTGGCTTTAGAGCAGCATTGATTCTCAGCTTGCATTGGCAGTTCAGTGACTTCATTTGCTACTTGGAATGTCTCAGCATACAGTATTTACATCGTCAAATGCACTGCAAACCCCAAAATAAAAAGACAACACAATCTACCACACAGACATCAGACCGGGATGACAAGGTAAGCAAGTCGCAAGGTTTGAAGGTTTGAAGAAGACATCTAAGCAGAAGCTAATGCAGGCCATGATATGATATACTCCTTGTTCTTCCCAAAGTCTCATCACTATAAAAGCCATCAAAGATCCTGTGTAATACCTACAGTGACACACTCGTGGCTGGACCTCTGGGTGACAACGAACAGGTTCTAGAGGCCACCGCAGACTGAAATGACCTCTTTGTGTGGCTCTCCTTCCATGCACTGGTGGATTATATGAAAAGTGGGACCGTGGACGCTGTGGAGGGCTCCTCCCAAAGCATTCCAAGAATGAAGACGTAACCATGATAGCTCCTTGGGCAAAGGCATACAAATCCAGAAGGCTCTCCTAAGTTAAGAGTAATACATGTGGTGAGGTGTTGCTAGTTATGCAGGAACAAGAACAAGTGCTGGGAGGACAGCATAGATTGTGCACTTAGACATGACTCCTTTCCTCTAGTATTCTGTCCATCGGATGGCTGATAATCTGCAATGATGGTGAAACAGGAAAAATAAGAATTGGCATTTTGGTGGAGTCCTAAATTTCTCAAGAGCCCCAATATTTGCAAAAACACCTTCTACGTCGGCTCTGAATATTATAAGAAAGCTCCAATTCATTACTATTGTGGGGCTTCAACTGTGGATCTGCTTTTAAAGATGCTAGTTGCTGGGCGGTCTCTGGCATCTATACTATCTGAGCCACTTACCTGGAACAAGCATTCAACATGTAAAGTCAGAATCCTTTTGCACACTTATTCCAGCTCAATAAAAGTATTGCTACCATTATATCAAAATGACAGCCATGCAACTAGGATGAAAATTTGCTCCATGGATGGCCCTGTCACCACCTTACCACCCCACATCCTTCCATTGAGAAATCGAAAAAGCCGAATAGTAAAGCCACCTTTATGATTTTTACCTACAGGTTAGCCTATAATAAGGCTTACCTTTAGGTAAAATAAATACAGTAATACCTTGGATTACAAGCATAATTTGTTCCAGAAGAATGTTGCTAATCCAAAGCACTCGTATATCAAAGCAAGTTTCCCCATAGGAAATAATGCAAACTCAGATAATCCGTTCCACTGCTTGTCTATGCAGAATCGCATTTGGCCAGAGGGAACGGAGTGTTTCTGAGTGTCTACGAGCGCCTCCAAGCGTCACCGGTGCCCCCGCACCTCTGGCCAAATGCGGTACTGCACACCCCAAAGCGAGTCAGGATTATAAAAAAAAAGCTTGTATTTCGAAACGCTCGTAAACCGCGTTACTCGCAATCCGAGGTTCCACTGTATCTCCTAAACGTGCACCGTTTAAGTGCTTTTCCCCCTGGATGCAGCCGGTGACGTCACTGGCACATGCACTCTGAAGATTCGGCATACCGTGCTGGACCTTCATGCCGGAAACAAGGGCTCCTGCATGCATGGGAGTGAGGTCATCGTGGCTTTGGCCAGTCACACCACCGGAGCCCGCAAACCCAGAGAAATAACCAGGGGAAGATGTCAGCCTTCTCAGTAGTGACAGCACTTCGCTGGTAGGCTTTGTTCTAAGGTAAGTATTTCATAATGCAATGCATACTAGAACATTATGCAATTGCCTTACAGCTGTTTTTTATATATATATATATATTTTTTTTAACTGCTGCGGTTTACTACTCAAACAGCGGATGCATCCAATTAGGTGCAGACGCTGAGTATACCAACAGACACCAGAAATGCCCATCAGAATTCTTCAGGTACAGCAGGAAATTTGTCCACTCAGGATGTATAATGTGGATGAAGGAAATTGTTGGATGTTTTTTTCTAAGGGCCAGTTCACACCATAAAAAATGCAATCCGGATGCGTTCCAGATGCTTTTTTGCATACGTGTTTTTGATGCGTTCCAGTGCGTTTTTGGTACGTTTTTAATGCAGTGCTTTTTTTCCCACCCCTCTTTTTTATTAAGCTTAGAAAAGGACAAGTGTGTTCCAGTGCGTTTAGGTGCATTCCGGTGCGTTCTTGATGCGTTTTACAGCGTTCCAGTACAGTCCAGTGCAGGTAAAATGCAGCATATTCTACTTTTTTTCTGGAACTGGAACGCCCTGGAACTGCAAGCACTGGTGTGAACTATGCCATTGAAAACCATATAACCTATTTCCATGCGTTTTTGATGCAGAAAAAAAAAAAAACGCACTGGACTGCATGTGGTGTGAACTGAAAAAAAAAAAAAGATAAACTTGGGCATCCTCCAAACTCTTCTTTAAGCCTGAACTCCTGTTCTTTTTTACTCCACTGAGCTGTAGGCTGGGTTAACATTAACACAGCTTATTGGAGTACAGAAAAGGGGAATTTCCCTCACAATGAGATAATATCTCCTCACTTCCTGTTAAGTCTACAGGACAGGAAGTGAAGGGAAATCTCCCTAAAAAGATACAGATTAAAAATGCCAGTGTTTTTTGTCCCCCTGATCTATCCAGAAAAAAACAAAAACGATTTGGCTTTAGATATACTTTGAGCTTTCCGATGCGTACAACTGAAATACAAAAACAAATAGTTCTACTATACTGAATGTAATATATACAGTATGTTACAGAAACAATAAGAAGAGGTCATTACAAGCCCTTGGTAATGGATCTTCACCCCCCATCATGTGTCCCTGTTTATAAGAACTCTAAGTGCAGTAAGTGCAGAAATAATTATGGTGCCCATACACTAGACAAAAAATCGTTTGGACAGTTTGCTTTTTTCGTCCAGTGAATAGGCACAAATCGAAAATTGGTTGTGACCTTTCTGAGCCAAAAAAAAAAAAATCCAAGGAAAACGTTGGAAAACTTCTGCCGAACGGATGATAAATTGAAAGGTTGTGTTTCTCGCCCGTTAAAAATTGAACTGTTGGTACTGCGCATAAGTGACCCAGAAGCAAAAAACAAACAAGAAACTGATTCACTTATGTCCATTGAACGATTTATCGTGCGACATTCAGTCATTACATGATGGCAATAATATTTGCGTACAGCAAACAATTCGAGTTACAAATACAAACTGCCAATTCTAAATGGCTACTGTAAAGCTGACCATACAATATACAATCTGATTGTACAATTTTCTTTAGCTCTACCAACAACTATGGAGGTGTAACAATTATTTTTTTGTTATTTTTAGGAGGTGTAACAACCTGCGTGATTGGATAAAAATTGATTGGATTGTATGGGTTTGTCCCATATTACATGGTTTGGGAAAATCTAAAATGAGATTGTACAATTGGATTGTAGCATGTATGGTCACCCTAAGTTTCTGCACTAAAACAATTTGGAGTGGATTATAGGTCAGCATTGCGACTTCTGTAATATTTGTACTTTTTCATATAAAAAGAAAAATTAATTAGAACAAAACACTCTAAGTGGGAACGCTAATGAATTGTAAACACAGATTTTGAATAAACTTCTCTCACCATGTACCGTAATAAATAAATCTAGGTGTAAATCGATATGCTTTGTTTTTGTTCAGTTTAATTTATTGGCAATTTTGTAACAATCCACTTACTGTCCAACCAGAGTCCATTGACAAACGTATGGTGGGCATACACCAAACAATCTGATTGAACAATTCTTTACAGAGTCGGACAAAACTATTGAATCCATCAACTACTGAAAACATACTGTGTCATCCCGATCGATTTTGAGCAAAACTGATCCAACTTGTGATTGGTCTGGTGGGAAAAATGCGATCATAGCAAAGCAGATAGATCAATATGATTGATAAGTGTATGACTCACCGAACAATCTTTGATATTCTGATTATTTTTCTCCCGGACAGTGAATTGATGACCAGTATGATTGTATATTAAGTTGTTTCATGTATGGCCACCATTGCACAGGCAAAAGAAAACTTCTAGTGCTATAAACCAGCAGAATACAAAGTAACAAAACATGCTAGAAAGGTGTGAAGATCCCACAAACAAGATTTCTATGTCTCCGTATCATACATGGGATCAGCAATACTCTGGTACTTACATGGTCTGGCTGAACACTGTTCAGAATACTCACAGTGCACAACATTCCAGGAACTCCCAAGCAAAGCTACCTGCAAAACACACTGATACCACCTCCTCCTCCTCCTCCTCTCCATGCCCCCTACCTCCCCGTGTCTGTGAGGTCACTGTGCCACCAGCCAATCACAACAGAGTATGTAAATACCCCCCCTGCGCTCAAGCTACATACGGCCCAAGGTTCTGTTTTTTTTTTGGAGATTTGCAGCTTCAGAAGTGTCTGTCCTCAGGGTATGAATGAGGATGGAGTGAGATCCCTGATTGTCTCATACAAGCTGCTCTGCTACTGCACTTTATTTCTAAGGAAGTCATTAAACATTCTCTTTGATGCTGGTATTCTATGTATGACCCGATGTCCCCAATGACAATGACTGGGATACATTCTTACTAACTGTAGTAATCGGGACCTCTGCCTCTTCCACCCCAATACTGCTCATTGAGAATTACACCTTGATGGATACTTTTATCATGGCAAATCTAAAATATTTTACCCCATAATTAATTACTGGGAGGTGGGGTACACAGAAATTATTAAGAATACTATCAGAAATTATTATTATTACCATCAGAATTTATTAATAGTATTATTAATAATAATTTCTGATAGAAAATTAAGAATTGTTGGGGACAGAGTGTGGGGAACGGGGAGTTATTAGGGGAACATAGTATTTGTAATGAAGAATAGTTAGGGGCAGAGTGGGGGAATGAACAGTTGTTAGGGAGAAGAGGTTGGGGAATGGATTGATGTTGGGCAGAGTATGTCGGATGAAGAGCTATTAGGCGGCACAATGTGGGGAATGAAGAGTTGCTAGAGGGACAGAGGGTGGAGGATGAAGAAGGGGGGGGACTACAGCATGGGGAATGAAGAGTTGTTGGGGGGGGGGCAGAGTGTGGTGAATGAAATGTTGTTAGGGGGCACAGTATGGGAGATAAATAGTTGTTAGGACAGAGTGTGGGGGATGGAAGTCCCATCATGCCTCTGCCTGTGGGAGTCATGCTTGTAACGTCAGCCTTGCAATGCCGCATGGGACTTGTAGTTCCCCAACAGCTGGAGGGCCGCCAGCTTGACACCTGTGCGAGCCGGGGGGATGGAGTTGTTAGGGATGTGGGGGGGGGGGTGCACGGCATGAGAAATTAGGAATTGTTGGGGACAGTGTGTGGGGAAAGAAGAGTTATGAGGGGAACATAGTATTTGTAATGAAGAACAGT
The DNA here is from genome assembly GCA_029206835.1 of Rana muscosa. NCBI lineage: Eukaryota > Metazoa > Chordata > Amphibia > Anura > Ranidae > Rana > Rana muscosa. Next base: position 203,599,344 of record CM055124.1, read on the forward strand.
TAGGGGCAGATTAGGGGAATGAAGAGTTGTTGGGAAGCAGAGAGTGGAGAATGTACTGATGTTAGATGGATAGAGGTTGGGGAATGTACTGATGTTAGATGGACAGAGGTTGGGGAATGTACTGATGTTAGATTGACAGAGGTTGGGGAATGTACTGATGTTAGATGGACAGAGGTTGGGGTATGTACTGATGTTAGATGGACAGAGGTTGGGGAATGTACTGATGTTAGATGGATAGAGGTTGGGGAATGTACTGATGTTAGATGGACAGAGGTTGGGATATGTACTGATGTTAGATGGACAGAGGTTGGGATATGTACTGATGTTAGATGGACAGAGGTTGGGGTATGTACTGATGTTAGATGGACAGAGGTTGGGGTATGTACTGATGTTAGATGGACAGAGGTTGGGATATGTACTGATGTTAGATGGACAGAGGTTGGGGTATGTACTGATGTTAGATGGACAGAGGTTGGGATATGTACTGATGTTAGATGGACAGAGGTTGGGGTATGTACTGATGTTAGATGGACAGAGGTTGGGGTATGTACTGATGTTAGATGGACAGAGGTTGGGGAATGTACTGATGTTAGATGGACAGAGGTTGGGGTATGTACTGATGTTAGATGGACAGAGGTTGGGGTATGTACTGATGTTAGATGGACAGAGGTTGGGGTATGTAGTGATGTTAGATGGACAGAGGTTGGGGAATGTACTGATGTTAGATGGACAGAGGTTGGGGTATGTACTGATGTTAGATGGACAGAGGTTGGGGAATGTACTGATGTTAGATGGACAGAGGTTGAGGTATGTAGTGATGTTAGATGGACAGAGGTTGGGGTATGTACTGATGTTAGATGGACAGAGGTTGGGGAATGTACTGATGTTAGATGGACAGAGGTTGAGGTATGTAGTGATGTTAGATGGACAGAGGTTGGGGTATGTACTGATGTTAGATGGACAGAGGTTGAGGTATGTACTGATGTTAGATGGACAGAGGTTGGGGAATGTACTGATGTTAGATGGACAGAGGTTGGGGTATGTACTGATGTTAGATGGACAGAGGTTGGGGTATGTACTGATGTTAGATGGACAGAGGTTGGGGTATGTACTGATGTTAGATGGACAGAGGTTGGGGTATGTACTGATGTTAGATGGACAGAGGTTGGGGTATGTACTGATGTTAGATGGACAGAGGTTGGGGAATGTACTGATGTTAGATGGACAGAGGTTGAGGTATGTAGTGATGTTAGATGGACAGAGGTTGGGGTATGTACTGATGTTAGATGGACAGAGGTTGAGGTATGTACTGATGTTAGATGGACAGAGGTTGGGGAATGTACTGATGTTAGATGGACAGAGGTTGGGGTATGTACTGATGTTAGATGGACAGAGGTTGGGGTATGTACTGATGTTAGATGGACAGAGGTTGGGGTATGTACTGATGTTAGATGGACAGAGGTTGGGGAATGTACTGATGTTAGATGGACAGAGGTTGGGGTATGTACTGATGTTAGATGGACAGAGGTTGGGGAATGTACTGATGTTAGATGGACAGAGGTTGGGGAATGTACTGATGTTAGATGGACAGAGGTTGGGGTATGTACTGATGCTAGGGGGACAGATTGTGCTGAATGAAGTGATGTTAAGGAGACAGTAAGTGGGAGGTGGACTGATGTTAGTGCGATAGAGTGTGGGGAATGGACTGATGTTAGTGGTATAGAGTGTGGGGAATGGACTGATGTTGGGGGGATAGAGTGGGGAATGGACTGATGTTAGATGAACAGAGGGGGGGATGGACTGATGTTAGGGGGATAGAGTGTAAACAATGGACTGATGTAAGGGGGGATAGAAAGTCAGAGATGGACTGATGTTGGATGGACAGAGGTTAGGGGACTGAATGATGTTAGGGGGATAAAGTGTGGGTGATAAAACTGATGTTAGGGGGGCATAGTGTCATAGAAGGGCCGATATTAGATGGACAGTAGTTGGTGTTTATGGGGGATAAATAAATGATAGGTTTACAGAGTGTGAGAGATAGAGCTAATAAAGAATAGAATGTAGGAGAGGTGAAGAGACATTGATGCGATAGTCTGCGGGGGTAAGAGATGTTGGATGGACAGGATATGGTGGAGAACGATGATGGATAAAGAAAGTTGAGGCTTTACACAAGCACACCGTGTGGGCTGGAATTGGAACTTCTAAAAATGAATCATCACTTTCTCACAAAGTATTTTCAAAACTATCGGGACTGCCACAGAGTTTTTTTTCCTGCACGAGCAGAAGAATATGATAAACAGCAGAAATGTATTTATTTGAAGTCCTTTTCCCCCCATTCACCTTACGGCTCATTTATTAAGAATGTTGCTTATAGCACGTTCCCCAAAAGCTTTTAAACGGCACATAAAATGCAGCTGTCATATGCCTCATTAATCTTAGGCTTCAGTTAGATACTCTCCCTATTTACGACCCTACGGTTTTGTTTTTGTTGAAAACTGGAATCTCTCTACTTGAGAAGATCATTATTTGGAGATAGTATACGATATAGGTTAACCAGAACATGCAATACCTTGTAAAACACTGCAACTATCTTAAAGGGCACCTTTCAGTATCTTTACAAGTCTGCATTGGTAAATTCCTCACATGTCGCAATATACAGCATCATTTGTTGATAAGAGATCTACATTTTAAAGCGGAACTTCACCAAAAAGGGGAAGCTCTGCTTATTTGCTTCCTCCCCCCCCCCCCCGCTATTGCCACATTTTGCACCTTTCGGGGGGGAGGGGGAAGAGCGTACCCGTTTTTTACATGTACCCGCTCCCACTTCTGGGAGACTTTGCCACGGCGAGATCCCTTGGAAGTTTGGCCGCCGGGCCATTCACAAAGCGCAGCACGCTTCGTGCATGCGCAGTAGGGAACCGGCTGTGAAGCTGCAAGGCTTAGGAGGAATGTGTATTTTTTTGTGCATTATTATGCCTTATGCAGAGTCAAAGGTGAGTGATACTAGCCTTAATTTTGCTCAGACGGCATCTGCATCAAAGCAATAGAAGGACATGGAGGAGAAGAGGAGGGGAGTGTAATTTTTCATTGTGAATGTGCCCACATGTGTGACTCTATAGTAACATGGGATGCACAGATAAAGAAAAAGAAAAAAGGAGGAATTAAAGAGCTGTAGTGCCCTGCTCCTGTTGGGTAGGCGCTATGTGTTAAATTTAGTTGTCTGAGCTGTAGTTTAGCTCAGAAGGATTACGCTAAATTGTTGGCTCTGTTTCAGTCCAGCTGGGTTGCATGGATTTCCACTTGACAGTAGGTGTCACTGTCACCACAGGTCAAGGTTGGAAATGCAGCAGGCTGGATATTCCTTTCCCAGAAGTAGCTCAGGGGGCGTGGTCAACCCGCTGTGCATTATGGGTGGGGGTACTTAAGGGACAGAGACCGCGCTATCGGGGTTCGTTTGCCGGATCCTGACCTGAGGGCCCTCCTGGTCTCAGGGATGTGCAAGCTGTTTCTCGGCCTCGGGGCCTGCAACTGAGAGTAGGCCCAGGAATTTCTGGGGCCTACTAGTCCAGGGATGGTCTTACGCGGTAGGTAGAGAGGTAACAGCATGTAGCAAACAAGATGTTCTGTGTTCCTCTTGCCTGGTTCCTATAGGGGTCCGTGTGTTGTTTGGGATGGTTGTCTCCTAATAGCTGAATGCTGGGGTAATTGGTGTTTCCCTCTGGAGTATGCACTCATATGCCAGCCATTGTATAAGTAGAAATGAAGAGGGAAGATACTATATGGTGTAGTACGTTTTTAAAACATTTATTGTTCAACACGTTAAAAGCAGTGGTACTCACATTTGGCAGTAACACAATGTAAAAGACTCCACGAGCTGCGAGCTCGTCTGCTGAGCGTCACTTCTAGTTCCAAGATTTGTGTCTACGCGTGGCATTTCATCTCCTGATGCGTAGAGACGAATCTAGAAACTAGAAGTGACGCTCAGCAGACGAGCTCGCAGCTCGTGGAGTCTTTTACATTGTGTTACTGCCAAATGTGAGTACCACTGCTTTTAACGTGTTGAACAATAAATGTTTTAAAAACGTACTACACCATATAGTATCTTCCCTCTTCATTTCTACTTATACACTGACATACTCCAGAGGGAAACACCGATCACCCCGGCATCAGGCTATTTAGGAGACAACCATCCCAAACAACACACGGAATCCTATAGGAACCAGGCAAGAGGAACACAGAGCATCTTGTTTGCTACATGCTGTTACCTCTCTACCTAAAAGGTAAGAGGCCACCTTTACCAAAAAGTCACCACCACCACCGGAGTGCACCAGCACAGGAAGAGGAATACGATATTCCCATCACACAACCACCCCCCCCCCCTCGGCCCTCCTGCGTTCCATGCATCACTGCACTTCCTGCACAGGATAAATGAACTGCTTTCTTTTTTCACCATTCACGATTGACCAAATGAACTCTACCTGCACTTGATATAGTCGCATATACTGCAATTTTTGTGCAATCGCCCTGCAACATTTGTAATTTAAAGACGCATGTTACAATTCACCTGGTTATCCTAGCTCGTGAGGATATTCAGAGACCTGTCGCACCGTGCAGGCCTATCCGGTGGTTGCCGAATACAGTGTGGAACCGATTTGTCCTCTGGATCTGAGATTGTGCCTGATCCGCAAAGCAAGGTGCCTGAACCTCCCCTATCCCTCTAACCCTCTGTTGTAACTGTTTAGTAAAACTCTCGAAGAAAAAGTAACCAAGTGTTGGTGTGGACATTCCTGAAAGCTCTTCAGGAGGGACCCCTAAGACGAGTGTGGTGAACAGAAAGGTAACGGCAGGCCCAAATTTAAACCAGCGGCCCCTTCGGGGAAATTGCTACAGGAGGTTATAAAGGGACATGCAACTGCAGCATGCTCAGCAGATGACAACAGCTAGCCTACACAATCTCAGACTGCAATGGGAACATAGAGGTGGTGGGAGGGACAGATAAAGGCAGAATAATCAAGGTATATTTCACTCTACAAAAAATTAATGCTTCAGTGGGTTTGTGAGTGTGCACACTCTGTTACACAGCATGCAATGAGAGTTTTTCGTAGTCTAGATTTATTGAAACTTTAAAGTGATTGTATAGGCTCGTACTTTTTTTTAAATAACAAACATGTTATACCACTGCAGTTGGTTTTGCACAGAGCAGGAAGGAATGGATGGCTGCACAGCGAGGTAATGAAAAGTCTCTTAATTGTAAAATCCATAAACATGAATGGCACCACAGGACGAGAAAGCAGGTACAGGTAGACGCATTTCACACAGCGACGCTGTGCTTATACATTACGTAATGAATAAGCACAGCGTCGCTGTGTGAAACGTGTCTACCTGTACCTGCTTTCTCATCCTGTGGTGCCATTCATGTTTATGGATTTTACAATAAGGAGACTTTTCATTACCTCGCTGTGCAGCCATCTATTCTTTCCTGTATCTACTGCATGGCCGGCGAGCCGAGGCTTTCACCTACGGGAGGAGTCCATTCCCCACCTGGAGTGACATTTCCTTTCTCTACGTTTTGCACAGAGCAGCCTGGATCCTCCTCTTTTCGAGTCCCTCTTTGCTGCTCCTAGCCCCTCCCCCCTTTAAGTGACCCTTAGCCAGCAGCTTGCTACAGGGGGCATCCAAGCCGAGTCAGAGCTCCGTGTATTCATTCAGACAAGGAGCCCCGCCCCCTCTCTCCCCTGATTGGCTGACTGACTTTGATTGACATCGTGGACATCGCTGGATAGAGAAGGGGCTCGGGTAGGTAATTAGGGGGGTGCTGGGGGAGCTGCTACACACAGAAGGTTTTTTATCTTAATGCATGGAATGCATTAGGATAAAAAACCTTCTACCTTTACAACTCCTTTGAGCACTCACTCACAGTAAATGCTTTGGACCACATTGGTCAACACAGTCACAGTGCATGAACAAAGATAAGCCACGTTGTCTATTCTTTCAGTTTATACCAATGTGCTATGTTGGTGTGTGCTAAAAAAAATACGGGCTTAATTATTTCGCCCTGCAGCACATTTTGATGCACTTCAGTTACCATTAAAGCCTCATATACACGGCCGAAAATTTCGTCGTAAGAAAACCCGTTGTTTTTCTCGACAAGATTCTTGTCAAGCTTGACGGGATTCTTGTCAAGCTTTCCTTGCATACACACTGCCAATTCCAAATCTCGTCGTTGTAATACGTGGTGACCTACAACACATACGATGGCAGTATAAAGGGGAAGTTCGATTCCAATGGCGCCACCTCTTGGGCTGCTTTTGCTGATCTCGTGTTACCGCGTGTTAGTAAAAGTTTGGGGAGAGACGATTCGCGCTTTTCAGTCTTCGTGCTTCCAGTCCGTTACAGCGTGACGAATGTGCTATCTCTATTACGAACGCTAGTTTTACCAGAAGGAGCGCTCCTGTCTCATACTTGATTCTGAGCATGCGCGTTTTTTTTAACACTCGGAAAAGCATACACATGACCGGTTTTCTCGTCGGGAAACAGGCCGACGAGAATCCCAACGAGAAAAACGAGAATCCTGACAAGAAAATAGAGAGCGGGTTCTCCATTTTTCTCGTCGAGATTCCCGGCAGTTTTCTCGACGAGAAACCATACACACAAACGTTGTTTTCGGCAAGAAAGCTCTCCCAACAGTTTTCTTGTCGTTTCTTGCCGAGAAAAACGGTCGTATGTACGAGGCTTACATTGCAGAAAAAGTAATGTGTCTCCAAAAAAAATGCTCCCCCAACGTACATAAAAAACACACTGCAGTGCATGCAAAAATGCACCACAATGCACATCCTCTGTGCATGTCAATGCATATGCACTGAAGTGCATGCTGTGGTGTAAAGTCTAGTTCACACCAGCAGCATTTGGCTGATTTGTCCAACACAAGAACATGACATCTGTCTTATGTCCTACGGCTTCAGTTTACACCAACATACTGTGCTGGTGTGCACTGGGAAAAAGCAGAACATGTTACACATCTGTAATGTATTGCAATGCACTGCAGCACATACAAGGATAAAAATAAAAGGTAGTAGTGCATTTCAACAATGCATTGCAGTGCAAAGCCCTATGTGTTCCCAACACACCAGTGTTCGCATGCCATGTGCAGAATAAAGTACTGTATGCTGAGTGATGTACAGTAAAGGGGCCTAACACCTACTTAAAAAAGCAGTTCCCAAACTCCAACCAACTGATTTTACCTAAACTGTACATTTTAAGAGATCCTGGACATTTGTTTTCCCCCCTTTCTATAACAGTATGAACACATTAGAGAATGGCAAATGCAATTCATCCATGGCCACACCAGTGGTCCATCACAGAGATCTGTAGCTATACTGTATTTTCACATCTTTCTTCTTGCATTGAGTACAGTACGTTAAGGTGACCAGATTTTTAAAATGAAATCCGGGGACATATTTTTATACGACGGCAATCAGCGACTCTCTGCCCGTCGCCGCCGGCGCCGCCCACCACACAGCCTGTCAAGTCTCACTCTCCGGGGCCCCCGGCTACTACTGGGTGGGGAGCGGAGGAAGATCACTCTGCCAGGGAAGGCAAGGAGATAGGCAGGCAGCTGGCCAGGACTTGAGCCAAGGCAGAAGAACATGCGAGCGGAGCGGAACAGGCATGCCCCTGAAACGGAAGAAATATTCCCTCCGCTCCGACCAGCGCATAATCATCAGAAAGGGGCACAGATAATGAAAAAAATACACCCCCCCCCTAAGCTAGTAGGAGCGGCAGAGCGGGGGGGGGTGCAATTCAGACTTTTTTAATTCTACACTGACGGTCTTTGAAATTGCCCCAGCCCCTGTTCAAATCCAATCCGGGTACAAAACTGGGGACAGATTTGGTCCGGGGACAGTGTCCTCAATCCGGGGACTGTCCCCTGAAACCGGGGACGTCTGGTCACCCTACAGTATGTTCATTAAATATTTCATCCCATTACCTACTTTTCTTTTGGAATACAGAACATATTTCTGGCAATACTAGAAAAAAAAAAGATTTTACTTTTTTTACTTTTTAAAATGCCTTCAGGAAAAGACTCACCTCCAACCCAGCTGTTACTCAGCCAATCATCAGGAATTCCATCTATAATCTTTCTTTTGGTTGTCTCTTTTTCCATTAATTTGAACAAATTGAGTGAAACTAAAGACAAAATTGTATAGAACCAATATGGATGACTTGACCTATGTGTCCCCGAAAACCCCCTTAGGCTTTACTCTTCCTACAAATCTATCTTCCACTTTGACAGGACATAATGCTATTATAGAGTTCCTTTAACAGAAACATTCAAAAGGTCTGTCAATGTGTAAAGCACTGTTTCTCTAAGTGTGGTCACTGATGGAACTCAAGATTACTCCCATTAAGGAGCTTTCCCCTCACTTCCTGTACACACCAGGAGCCGTGAAATCTCTCCAAAGGGATTAGACAGTTGAAAAATATCCCCCTTGTAAGAATACCCCTCCACTTTAGTTTCAGTAACAACTGCAAAATGTTAGATTTCAAGAGACAACAGTCTCTAGAACAGAAAGAGAGAATGGCTCCCAACCCCTCCAGCAGGGTCACAGCTTATAATAAAAAGTGACAGTTTTCAACCCTTCCTCACTCAAACAAAACTTAGTTGTGGCAGGTGTTACCCTTTACCCTACCTCCTCTGCCTCCCAATGCACTAACATTTAACTTAACCCTTATATTTCCCTTTGGGATTAATAAAGTTTGCAACCTTCTAACCCCTGGCCCTAAACCAAACTCTAAAGTAAACCTAAAAGCAGGAGTCAATTTGAAAAAAATAAAAACTGAAATGAATAGCCACACAAACAACAACAAAAAAAAAAAAAAAACGACTTTTGCTGTACTACTAGTCCTCTCTGCCACTAGATGTCAGTAGTCTTCCCAGTCGAATAATCTCCATCCCACTTCCTGTAAACCCTGGCGGTCTTAGAAGCACCCGCTCAGGTGGGGGGGGTGCATTATAACGGTGGCCTGAGCGTAGAGTACCTATAAACTTAAAGGGGTCGTAAAGGTTTGTTTTTTAATTTCTAAATAGGTTCCTTTAAGCTAGTGCATTGTTGGTTCACTTACCTTTTCCTTCGATTTCCCTTCTAAATGTTTTTTTTCTTTGTCTGAATTTCTCACTTCCTGTTTCTCCTCAGTAAACTTCACACCATCATCCGAGTGGTGTGGAGTCAGCCAGAGCAGCTTACTGAACAGCTTACTGAGGAGGAACAGGAAGTGAGAAATTCAGACAAAGAAAACAAAGAAAAAAAACATTTAGAAGGGAAATCGAAGGAAAAGGTAAGTGAACCAACAATGCACTAGCTTAAAAGGAACCTATTTAGAAAATAAAAAACGAACCTTTACAACCCCTTTAACAGCACTCACATGTCCTTACATGAGAGTCATTCTGTAAAGCAGAAGGGCAGTCCACTGTTGCCACTGGTAGAGAAAAGGAGGTGTCTGTGCCATCACTAGAATAGTCAGAGACTTGATAAAATGGTATGCATAATTGATTAAAATAAATAATTGCAGGGGAAGGCTTTTAGGCGGCAGGGCTGGGGGTCTTTTGAAGCCGGAATTTTGCTTTTATCCGCCAAACCTAGTTAACACCCAAAAAAATAAACTATCACCTGAAGTTTCAGGCTGATACTTATCTGATCAGGCAGCTACTCACAGTATCTCACAAAAGTGAGTACACCCCTCACATTTTTGTAAAGATTTTATTATATCTTTTCATGCGACAACACTGAAGAAATTACACTTTGCTACAATGTAGTGTAAAGTAGTAGTAAAGTAGTGTAAATTTTCTGTCCCCTCAAAATAACTCAACACACAGCCATTAATGTCTAAACCACTGGCAACAAAAGTGAGCACATCCCTAAGTAAAAATGTCCAAATTGGGCCCAATTAGCCATTTTCCCTCCCCGGTGTCATGTGACTCATTAGTGTAACAAGATCTCAGGTGTGAATGGGAAGTAGGTGTGTTAAATTTGGCATTATCGCTCTCACTCTCTCATACCGTTCACTGGAAGTTCAACATGGCACCTCATGGCAAAGAACTCTCGAAGGATCTAAAAAAAAGAATTGTTGCTCTACATAAAGATGGCCCAGACTCTGGAGGGACTGCTATTCAGGGGGCCTAAAACACCTCACAATCTCACCCCTTCCATGCGTACCACTATGCGGGCATGGAGGGCGGGTGAGGCACTAAGGGCACCCCAGCCGAACTCTTGGTCTCCTCACACCCCCCTGTGGCTGAATCCCAACCTATCGCAATTCCACACTATCCCCGATCCGCAGGCCTGGGCCAAGTATAAAATACTGACCCTCAAACATATTATCACCAACGGAGATCTCACTCCCTTTCACACTTTATGTGCTAAATTCAACGTACCTGACCGAGCCCACTTTAGATATCTCCAAATTGCACATGCCTTCAGGTGCCAATTTTTGGGCAGGCCAGTTGAACTGGCATACTCAGAGCTGGAATCTACCATCCGGGTGAAGGACCTGGAGAAACCCGCGTCTCAGATCTATGGATCCCTGCTGGTTGCTGCTATCCCCGAGCTGTCTTCCCTCCGCAGGAAATGGGTGGAGGACATACCGGGGCTGGACGCGGACGACTGGAGGGAGGTTTGGGATTATCCCTTCTCCCCTCTGATCTCAGCAAGGGACAAATTAGTCCAATATAAAATTGTGCATAGGGCTCACTACACACCTCACAGGCTGCACCAGATGTCACCGGAGCATTCTCCGGAGTGCTGGCGCTGCTCCTACCGGCCAGGGGGTTTCTTCCATATTTTCTGGGCTTGCCCAGCAATTGTACAGTATTGGAGTGAAGTGCTACGGGTGATCACTAAGGCCACTGGGACTTGCGTCCCATGTGAACCTATACACTGTTTGCTAGGACTGGTTGACCAACTGCCAATGCTCAGAGCCAGAAAAACACTCATATCCCTGTTGTTGTATTATGCACGCAAAGCCATTACAATGAACTGGAAACAATCGTCTCCCCCCTCTGTTAAATTTTGGAAAAATTTAGTTAATGCCAGTTTGCCCCTATATAGAGCCACGTACTTGTCTAGAGGTTGTCCGCACAAATTTGAAAAGGTGTGGAGTTGTTGGCTAGATGACAGAAGCACGGCAAGTGATACAGTGACCACGGCCTAGACTCCTATTGTACCGTTGGAATAGCGATCTATTAACCCAAATACTGTTTCCAGGCTACCTTCCTCTATCAATATCACTTTGAGCATGACTTATCTTGAATGAACCCTCTCCCCAAGCTTGGGGTTATAGTATAGGTTAAGTTAAGTGTATATGTTATTTGTCGCCCTGTGGCGGTCTGATGCCGAAACAGGGTAATGGCCCCTGCGTGGGCAGATGTTGTGCCTAGGTGTGGGCAAAATGTGTGTATGTTCTATAAAACTTCAATAAAAAGATTTTACAAAAAAAAAAAAAAAAAAGATGGCCCAGACTATAAGAAGATTGCCAAGACCCTGAAACTGAGCTGCAGCATGGTGGCCAAGACCATACAGCGGTTTAACAGGACAGGTTCCACTCAGAACAGGCCTCGCCATGGTTGACCAAAGAAGCTGAGTGCACGTGCTCAGTGTCATATCCAGAGATTGTCTTTGGGAAATAGATGTATGAGTGCTGCCAGCATTGCTGCAGAGGTTGAAGGGGGGGGGGGGGTCAGCCTGTCAGTGCTCAGACCATACGCCGCACACTGCATCAAATTGGTCTGCATGGCTGTTGTCCCAGAAGGAAACCTCTTCTAAAGATGATGCACAAGTAAGCCCACAAACAGCTTGCTGAAGACAAGCAGACTAAGGACATGGATAAGTGGAACCATTTCCTGTGGTCTGATGAGACCAAGATAAACTTATTTGGTTCAGATGGTGTCAAGCGTGTGTGGCGGCAACCAGGTGGGGAGTACAAAGACAAGTGTGTCTTGCCTACAGTCAAGCATGGTGGTGGGAGTGTCATGGTCTGGGGCTGCATGAGTGCTGCCAGTGTTCTGTCGAGAAGTGCCTGCTATCGAGAAGTTGCCCGGGATGTACTGCGCATGCGCCATACGGAACAGCACAACAGCTGATTTGCCGATCAGCTGGGCCAACGTAACCAGGGCGCATGCGCACATTGTAGGAGGTATCTCTCGGTGGGAGATACCATTTTACAGGCACAATTTAAACATATAGAAACAGCGGGGGGAGACCGTAGTTCTCCGATTGTGCATCACTGCTGCTGGAAGGTGGCTAGTTGCTGTATTGAAGGGCTGGTTTTGTCTGTGTTGCAACCCGCCCTTTCACACAGGCAAAACCGGCCATTCAACACAGCAAACCCGCCCTGCAACACAGACAAAACCGGACCATCAGCACACTGAAAAAACGCCCTGCAACAGCAAGGCACAATGTGAGAACTACGGTCTCCCCCCTCTGTTTGTATAGGTTTCAATTGTGCCTGTGAAATGGTATCTCCCATCGAGAGATACCTCCTATGATGTGCGTTTGCGCCCTGGTCACGTCACTCCAGCTGATCGGCAAATCAGCTGAAGTGCGGCTCCGTCCTGTGCATGCGTGGGCACTATTTGATGGGGGGCACTTTGACAGAACACTGGCACTGGGGAGCTACAGTTCATTGAAGGAACCATGAATGCCAACATGTACTCTGACATACTGAAGCAGAGCATGATCCCCCTCCCTTCGGAGACTGAGCAGCAGGGCAGTATTCAAACAGGATAACGACCCCAAACAGATCTCTAAGACGACCACTGCCTTGCTAAAGAAGCCGAGGGTAAAGGTGATGGACTGGCCAAGTATGTCTCCAGACATAAACCCTATTGAGCATCTGTGGGGCATCCTCAAACGGAAGGTGGAGGAGCGCAAGGTCTCTAACATCCACCAGCTCAGTGATGTCGTCATGGAGGAGTGGAAGAGGACTCCGATGGCAACCTGTGGAGTTCTGGTGAACTCCATGCCCAAGAAAGTTAAAGCAGTGCTGGAAAATAATGGTGGCCACACAAAATATTGACACTTTGGTCCCAATTTGGACATTTTCACTTAGGGGTGTACTCACTTTTGTTGCCAACTGTTTAGACATTAATGGCTGTGTGTTGAGTTATTTTGAGGGGACAGAAAACGTACACTGTTATACAAGCTGTGCACTCACTACTTTACATTGTAGCAAAGTGTAATTTTTCAGTGTTGTCACATAAAAAGATAGATAACAATACAATACAGTCTCCTAATATCCACATTGCATATCAATCCATAGGTCACATGTCAGGACATGCAAATTACAATTATTTTGAGGATGCAAATGGATAAAAACTTCAACTGTCCAGCTCAAAACCTAGGCAGCCTAGATCACATGATCTCGTGCTACCAATAATACCAGAAGAGAGTCAATTGGTTTTAATCAGCAAATAGATCGGAAGATCAAATCTACTCTTGATGTACACAGCTAGTTCGAAATGACACATGGACATGGATTTTAAAGTGACCCTGTCAGCACAGGGTCACTTGCAAAGCTCGCCAGCTGCTGTAAGTATCCCACATGATCAGGTGTGTAGAAAACTTGCTCCTCCAACACAAAAGCCCATCTTGAGTACTTACATGGAATCTGGTACAATGGGTATGGTGCATATGAAGCCCTGACCAAAGATAGGTCCGTCATGGGAGCTGAGGTGATATATGGTCAGGGCTTCATATGCACCATACCCATTGTACCAGATTCCAAGTAAGTACTCAAGATGGGCTTTTGTGTTCCATTATCTAGTTCCTTTGACCAGCAACCAGATTTAGTTATTTACACTTCATTATATATTTTTTAGATGTCCTGAGCACTAGCCCCTGAAGAGTGTAACTTATACACGAAACGCGTCAGGATTTCAGAAAACGCATCAACTCAGTTGACAACACAATCATTTACTTATGCTTTTACTGGTTTTATATGCAAATTTTTTTCATGTTTTTAGCGCTTGTTGCCATGTGATATCTGTACATATGTAATTCACTGAATGTATTCCATTATCCATACGGATCACTATGTGGCACCTGGTCACACATTGATGTACCTTGTTGCTTATATTGTGCATACCCATACTTATGTGTGTGTAACTCTAGGGAATCGCATCAACCAGAATGTTTTTCCTTCCATGTGATTTCTGTTTGGAGACGTGCCATGCGTTTATTTTGAATAAACATGTACCCTTTTTTACCTACACCATGTCTACAGTCTCATTCAAAGTCCCAAACTTCCATTTACTTAACATGTATAGTGACCCTCAGGGACATTAAAAAGAATGGACGCCTGGTGTAAAGTGATAACGGGCCACACTTATTCTAAATAAAGTATCATCAAAATGAAATATATGGACATATACCGTATATACTCGAGTATAAGCCAACACGAATATAAGCCGAGGCACCTAATTTTACCACAAAAAAATGGGAAAATGTATTGACTTGAGTATAAGCCAAGGGTGTCCATCTGCATGCCTCACTGTGCCTCACTGTGTCCATGCCTCACTGTGCCCAATCTTCCTACCTGTTCTCCAGCGCTGTGTGAAAAGACTGATGTTTAACATAGGAGTCTATGGAAGGGGTGCCCGGCTTTGAAAAATCGGTGCTTCCCGGCCGTAGGTTCCCCGGACAACAAACTTTGCACACTTATAGAGAAAGAGTGGGGCTACATGTGTGCCAAGTTTGGGGTCCAGGGGACCTACGGCTGGCCAAGATCGGGCGGACAAAGTTGAAGATGGACACAGACTCGAATATAAGCCGAGGGGGGCATTTTCAGCACAAAAAAGGTGCTGAAAAACTTGGCTTATACTCGAGTATATACAGTATACATACATATGTAAATAATTTAATTAAATTTAAAAATGGCAACTGTGAAAAAAACAGTAGGGGACATACATACTGTATCTCTATAAGCAGAATGGGTAATAAAAGAATTACATCCGGTAATGACACTGCAATTGATCAGCAGACCACAAACAGACTGTAATTGGATAATATCAAGGAAACAGAGAGCAATAATATCTTTTATATGGGATTATGCTGCTGGCAGAGCCTGGAAACTATCATAATTAGTATGGACAATAGGCACGGCAGTGCATGATTTCCAGAACACATTTATTAGTACAGGTGACTGGAAACAATAAACTAAACATTTTTTTTCCCTTTAGTTAAAGTATAAGGATGACAGACAGGCTCTCGATAGTTTCTATGTACACAGGCAGTGCTGAATAGGAGTTGATGGAAGGTGAATAGGAAACGTCCAGTCTACATAAAGTCCGTGGGGCCTACCAAAGCTGAAGCAGGGGTAGGGAAGATTACCCTTGTCCTTTGGGGTAGGGGAGATCCCCCTTGTCCTTTGGGGTAGGGGAGATCCCCCTTGTCCTTTGGGGTAGGGGAGATCCCCCTTGTCCTTTGGGGTAGGGGAGATGCCCCTTGTCCTTTGGGGTAGGGGAGATGCCCCTTGTCCTTTGGGGTAGGGGAGATCCCCCTTGTCCTTTGGGGTAGGGGAGATCCCCCTTGTCCTTTGGGGTAGGGGAGATCCCCCTTGTGCTTTGCAGTTGTTTATTTAACTGGTTGCTCCACTGGGTGTGTGTGGGCCCTGCTATGGAAAGAGCAACCTGCAGCCATACAAGAGCTGCTCATTGTGGCAGCAGGGTCAGGCAAACACGCGGAGAGCGAAGAGCCTCTTGTTCACTGCTCCGTCCAGCTGTCAGGAATGAAGAAAATGCCCAGTATTTCCAGGTATGGAGCAGCATGTGACTTACCCCAAGTTATTTTGCTGGGCGAATCACCAGTGTTACTCTATGCGGAGAGTCCTTAGCCATGTTTAAGCTATGACTTGAGTGGCTGACACAAATAAGCTTTCCCTGCCCTCAACAGCCTGTGAATCTGTGAAGATAATGCAAGTATGGGCTGCTAAAAAGGGAGGATCAAGGTTAATCTGTTGTTTTGCCCTGCTTGTGCAGAGCAAAGCTTAAAGCGGATCTTCACCCTCTAGATAAAATTCCCACCTCTCTAGCCCTCCTCCCCACAAATAGCACAGCCCTAATCTGCCTAAGTGATTGACATGCACAGTGCTTGCTGGGCCTCCTAGGAAAAATCCCAGAAGGCCTTAATCTTCCATTAAGTAGGAGGGGGGTGGACCTAGTGGCACTTCATCACGAGGGCCCACCAGCTTAACCCAGAGGGGCCAGCAGGCCTCGATGACGTCACAAGTAAGATGGCGGCGCGGGACAGAGTGGTGTCTGCTGACAGAAGGATGTCAGCAGGACAACACTGGGCCTGTTGGGCTGGGGTAAGGAGAAGATTCTCTTTAATGGTGAGCACAAAAATTTCCATCTAAATATACTGCTCAATAACCAAACAATATAAATCCACTTTGTGTGCACCAAAATGCTTTTATAAACCCCAATTTGACCTTATTATCTATGCCCTTTCTGATGATCATGCGCTGGTCAGAGCGGATGGAATATTTCTTCAGTTTCGGGCACATGTCCAGTCAGGCTTTTTCCGGACCTGTCATGCTTCGCGTCTTGTGAGAATAAGATTAGAGAAGTCTTTTCCATCATTAGTGGACGGTTCTCCCCAAAGGCCCTGGCTGGGTTTGGCCCACATGCTCAACAACCAAAGGCATCTGGTAAGCAGGTTTTCCCTGTGGTGGTGGTGGTGCACTGGTTGTTTTTCAGTCACGGGTGTTGTCTAAGCAATTGGTGCCTATTGCTTTAAGATATAGGCACCTGGTGTGATCCATAACAGTATTACGCTATTGTTGTTTGTTTTTTCTGTCTAATCCACTACTATGCCATGAAATTTATGCCACTATATGAAGCCCGTGGGATCTAGCAATCGATCATATCTGTGTCGTGAGAGTCATCATCATCCACGGAGGATTTCGTTATCTCCCACTGGGATAAAGGCCCTGGCTGGGTATAAGCCATCTCTGTTAAAAGTCTTTTGATCTGGTAAGCATTCATTGCACCTGTCAGCTGGCATTGTTTGAGATTCAAGTTTCTGTGGAAGGAATATATGGACTTTCGTTGAGATTTTGAACTGATTTCTACAAATTTGACTTTTTTAGCGCAAAGTTTTACTCTCTACATGTCCATTCAGCTCCGCTCGCATGTTCTTTTGCCTTGGCTTAAGTCCCGGCCTGATGCCTGCCTGCTTATCTCCTTGCCTTCCCTGGTGGAGTGATGTTCCTCCGCTCCCCACCCTTTAGTAGCCGGGGGCCTGGAGAGTAAGACTTGACAGGCTGTGAGGCGGGCGGTGGCGGCGACAGGCAGAGAGTCACTGATTGGCACCATTACTAGTTTAAAAAAAAAAAAAATGTCTCCGGATTCCATTTTAAAAATCTGGTCACCTTATCCTAGAAGCCAGCAGTGTTTTTGCCAAAAAAATGCCTGCTGCTTGTAAAAGTGTCTAAAGCCTTTACAGGCATTAAAGGGGGGTTCCAGCCTTTTTTATGTTTATTAAAAGTCAGCAGCTACAAAGAGTGTAGCTGCTGGCTTTTAATAAACAGACACTTACCTGTTCCACTGTCCAGCGACGCGGCCGAACGGAGCTTCGCTCCTCTCCCCCCCCCCCTCTCCGTCGGCGCCTCCATTGTAACTGTGGGCACCCGGCCGTGCCAGCTTTCGGCTTCACGCCCGGGCACTGAATGTGCA
The DNA here is from genome assembly GCA_029206835.1 of Rana muscosa. Classification (NCBI taxonomy): domain Eukaryota; kingdom Metazoa; phylum Chordata; class Amphibia; order Anura; family Ranidae; genus Rana; species Rana muscosa. The sequence continues at coordinate 203,617,072 of CM055124.1, forward strand.
TGCGCGAGCGGCGCTGCGCAATCTGAATGGACAGGCGATCGCCTGGGACCTGTCACGTGTCCCAGGTGATCGCCTACAGGGAGGGGCCGCCTTAGGCGATATGAAGTGTCGCCTAAGCGGCCCCTGGGCGGAAGGAGGAAGTGGGACAGGAAGTCCCACTCCTCCTGAAGCCCCCACTCCCCCCCCCCAAAAAAAATTACATGCCAAATGTGGCATGTAAGGGGGCGAGGAGTGGTTTAAGCGGAAGTTCCACTTTTGGGTAGAACTCTGTTTTAAGCTCTTGGATATTAAATAATTTCATTGGCCAGTAAAAATATATTTTTTAGGCCACTGAAATTAATTAATGCTCAAGTGCTAAAACGCGTATAGAGTTAAGGCACATTTAGCAGCTTTTAGTAGCATCAAGCGTTTTTTTTGCTCAACTCCTTCAGATGCGTGCTATAGCCGAATGACGGCTACAGCGCGGATCTACTTTGCCGGGAGGCCGTCAATAGATGTCCTCCCCTTTGCACACTCCCTGCACGCTGTGATCACTGAGTTTCGGGTGATCACAGATCGGAGTAAGGGGCCGAGAAGAAAAAGATGATCACCGGTTTTCTGTGCAAGGGACATCGGTCCCGAAAAGGAAGAGGCACATCCGCCTCATCTGTGCCAACCAGTACCGCCTGCCAGTGCCCACAGTGCCACTTATCAATGCCCACCAGTGGTGCCAGTGTCACCTACCAGTACCCATCACTGCCACCCATCAGTGCCACCCATCAGTGCCTACTAGTGCCACCTATCAGTGCCCACCAGTGCAGCCCACCAGTGCCGTCTTATCGGTGCCCATCAGTGCAGCCCACCAGTGCAGCCCACCAGTGCAGCCCATCAGTGCAGCCCATCAGTGCAGCCTCTTCAGCGTACATCAACGAAGGAGAAAAATTACCCGTTTGCAAAATTTTATAACAAAAAAAAAACGGTTTTGTATTATTTTAAAACAAATCTGGTCTTTTATAAAAAAAAATTATAACAAAATATAAAACGGTTTTGTATTATTTTAAAACAAATCTGGTCTTTTATAGAAAATGTAACAAAAAATAAAAACCGCAGAGGTGATCAAATACCACCAAAAGAAAGCTCTATTTGTGGGGAAAAAAAATTATAAAAATTAATTTGGGTACAGTGTTGTATGACCGCGCAATTGTCATTCAAAGAGTGACAGCGCTGAAAGCTGAAAATTGGTCTGGGCAGGAGAGGGGTTTAAGTGCCCAGTAAGCGGTTAAACTCTTCTGCTCCTGGACACACTAGCAGTGTTTTTTTTTTCCTGCCTTTAAACTCTCCTGCCACTAAATGCTGCTAAACATAGGTGTGCGCAGCCTGTTGCATTAGGATGTGCACACCAAAGCTCAAACACACATGTGTGCGTTTGTATGTATACTGTACATGCAGTCTTCCTTGCAGCACTCTGCCCCACCAGTACATGATCTCCATGCCTGCAGATTAGAGTGGGAAAGAAAGGCTTCCACACTTCTTTTAAGCAGAATCTGAGATTTTTCCCATCTCCAGACCGGCACACAGAGCAGCCAATGCACACCTGGCACACCCTGTGCGCATGCCTATGCTGCTAAAAGTCTGTGTGTGTATGGACACATACTGTAGGCTAAAATGCAGGGGAGTTTAGAAGCAGAAAAAAAAAAAAAACGCCCGACGCCCCTGGAAGCAGCTGTAAAAACGTCCAGTGTGCATGAGGCCTTAATATTAACAGGAATGTACCTTTAAGGAACATAAAACAGAGAGCTTCTTAAATATGAACCCTCAGGAAACATTCACACTACTGCATTGTAGTAACGTGCTTATTACTGCAATGCAAGCTACATGCACTGTGCGATGCCATTCATTCTGAACAGCATCTCAAAGCTCCTCGCCAACAGAAGCACGCTGCAAAGCATGACAGTGTGCCAACAGGTGTTGGGATGCACTACCAAAATAGGGACAGTACATGCACCTTTTGTTTTGGTGCATTAGGAAGTGCATTCAAATTAATGGACTGCCTGAACGCAATGCAGTTTAACGCAACATATGCACCACAATAGTGTAAATGAGCCCTTAAAGTGGTTGTAAAGGCAGAGGGTTTTGTATTTTAATGCATTGAAAATCAAGATAAAAAAACTTTCTGTATGCAGCAGCCCCCCTAAAACTTACCTGAGCCCCATCTCTATCCAGCGATGTTGCACGAGTGACTCAGCCTTCAGGAATTCTCCCTCCTGATTGGCTGAGACACAGCAGCAGCGCCATTAGAGAGGGGACGGGGCCAAACCATGGCTCCGTGTCTGAATGGACACACAGAGCTGCAGATAGGCTCAGGTGCCCCCATAGCAAGCTGCTTGCTTAAAGGGGTTGTAAAGGCTTGTGTTTTTTTTACCTTAAGGTGGATGTAAACCCAATTAATGAAATTTGAGCTGGGCGCATATATCTGCAGTATTTTGTTATCTCTTCAATGAGCTAAGTCCCATAGTTCTCTCCTGAACCGTTCCTCTGTTATCAGTCAGGGGAGGTTGCCCAAATAGATTAGCAGGGAGCAGGCCCTATTACAAAACACCTCTGAGAGTCTCTGCCTATGATGAGAGGGGGTGTGTGCCTTTCCTCCAATCAGCAATGTTAGCTATCTTGGCTGTATGCCCAGACATCACACTCTGTGTTAAACAGGAAGAAAAAAATCTCCTAACACAATCTGAACTTTCTAAACAGTATATAAATGTGAAGACAGCAGATATACATGTAAAACCTATGTAGGGAGATTTGGTTCATCCCTGTGTATCATCTGAGGCTGTTCACTTCACTTGGTGTATGGAGGGTTTACATCCACTTTAATGCATCCTATGCATTAAGGTGAAAAAACACTTGGCAGTCACCGGCCCCCCAGCCCACCCGTTTTACTTACCTAGGCCCTTCATCTCTTTGGCGGGGACAGGCTGTCCCTCTCTCCACGGGGTCCCAGCTCTAGATTGATAGCAGCGCAGCCAATGGCTCCCACTGCTGTCAATGCGCCGGGGCCGAGTCCAGCATTTGTGTCTGTGGACACAAATGCTGGACTCGGGAGCGCGCCCGCAAGGTAACCCCCTTGGGAGAGCGCTTCTCCTAGGGGGCTATCTCATGCGGGAGGAGCAGCGAGAGCCGCCGGGGGACCCCAGAAGAGGATGTTCGGGGCCACTCTGTGCAAAACGAGCTGTACAGTGGAGGCAAGTATGATGTTTGTTATTTAAAAAAAATAAAAAATTATCCTTTACAATTACTTTAAGGGGCACTCGACAGGAGGGAGGGGCCAGGAGTGCCAGCGAGGGACCCGAGAAGAGAAGGATTGGGGCTGCTCTGTGCAAAACCACTACACAGGGCAGGTAAGTATAACATTTTTTTTTTCTTTAAAAATAAACAAGTCTTCAGTATCACTTTAATGCTGACAACAACCAGTTGAAAACTGCCTTTTTATTGTCAAATCAGCACTGAAGTAAAGAAGTGAATTTTTTAATAGGGAATTTTTTTCTGTGAGACACTTTACAAAATATGAGCAAATGTAATCAATGATAAGCAACTACTCTTTAATGTTCCATTGTGAGAAATAAAAGCAAAGCCAACATTAAATTGGTAAACTGGAAGCAGCAGGACTTATTAATATTGTTTCCCCCTGAGAAGAGGAGCTGCTAACCATGAAAGGTTAAACATCAGACTCTGGACGTGTGTAGCCTGCGGATATGCTCCCAGCAATAATGAGGCAGCTCTAGTCAAGTTGTTTGATTTCTTTGTTATGGAGGAGACACAGCAGAGGGTCCAGTTCCCACCGGAGTTAACCCACTGTCTCCATCGACTTTAAGGAAGCCAAGAACATAAGTAAGGTTGCAGATTGTGAACTGCATGGATATTATTATTTCTAACTGAAACACAAAGGTTCCTGTATTTGCAGCACAGCTCATTACCATGCCCAACACAACGCATCAGGTACTACTGTACAAAGGGGGCAAAGATGGAGCACTGAAACTTTCTGACCAGCTGTAGAGCAAGCGTCTTGAAATAAATTGGACATTGCTGATAATGGGTTTGGCCTCTGTAGTTCCGACAGGACCCTGGAAGTTCTCTCTGTTGCTGTCTTAGGCAACTGTACTTCAATTTGATTTTCTGCTCTGTCAAACCCAGCCCATAAATGAAATGGAGACAGGAGATTTTTTTCTTTTTTAAAAAGGAAAGAATACAGGCAATCCCTGAGTTAAACGTATAAGGGACTGTAGGTTTGTTCTCAAGTCGACTATGTTCCTAAGTCTAAACAGCATGCGCAGAACGGCAGATACGTCGTTTTCCGATGTTCCGTCGAATGTGCCCGCCGTCGAAAAGGTTCAGTCGAATGTGCCGGCCACCCAAAAGGTTCCGTCGAATGTGCCCGCCGTCCAAAAGGTTCCGTCGAATGTGCCCGCCGTCCAAAAGGTTCCGTCGAATGTGCCCGCCGTCCAAAAGGTTCCGTCGAATGTGCCCGCCGTCCAAAAGTGGCCAAGCAGCCTCCCGTTCGTAAGTAGGAGTCGTTCGCAAGTCGGATGTTCATAACTCGGGGACTTCCTGTGGTAACTCTTTTCTACTCCTCAAGAAAATGTTTTTGGCTGGAGTTCGGCTTTATAGGAACTCTTTCATTAGAGCAATAAGCTCTAACCCTGTGTAAGCTCCATGGTGGAAGGTAACAAGGCTTACACAGGGTTGATGATGTCATCCTCTCATCACATGACAGTGTTTAGAACCTGGCAATTAGCCATTCAGTACAGCAAGCTGGGAGGAGGTTACATGTTCCTCCATACTTGGAAACACAGGGAATCTTGTGTTTCCAAAACGAAATAAAAAAAAGTTGTGTATAGATACACCTTACATGAACACCAGTTACAGAAGCAGTAAATGACGTGGGAAGGTAAAGATCAGAACACTGTGTGTGTTGGGGGGTCACGCTGGAGGCAGAAGAGGGTGGGGAAAGTTTTCCTAAAACCTGTGAACTAAACAAAAAGAATTACACGCTTATTTTTTTTTCTCAGAATTTGGGACAACCTTTCCCACCCTGCTCAGCCTCCAGCGACAATGTCATCAAATGAGAAACGTGCCACCAACGTACACCTCATGGCAACAGCTACAGTGCCTTGAAAAAGTATTCACACCCCTTGAAATTTTCCAAATTTTGTCGTGTTACAACCAACAAAGTAAATATATTTTATTGGGATTTAATGTGATAGACCAACAGAAAGTGGCACATTATTGTGAAGTGGAAGAAAAATTATAAATGGTTTTCAATTTTTTTTACAAATAAATATGTGCCCCCTTTACTCTGATACCCCTAACTAAAATCTAGTGGAATCAATTGCCTTCAATAGTCGCCTAATTAGTAAATGGAGTCCACCTGTGTGTAATTTAATCTCAGTATAAATACAGCTGTTCTGTGAAGCCCTCAGAGGTTTGCTAGAGAACCTTAGTGAACAAACCGCATCGTGATGGCCAAGGAACACTCCAGGCAGGTCAAGGATAAAGTTGTGGAGAAGTTTAAAGCAGGAATATGTTATAAAAAAAATCCCCAGCTTTGAACATCTCACAGAGCACGGTTTCATCCATTATCTGAAAATGGAAAGAGTATGGCACAACTGCAAACCTACCAAGACATGGCCGTCCACCTAAACTGACAGGCCGGGCAAGGAGAGCATTAATCAGAGAAGCAGCCAAGAGGCCCATGGTAACTCTGGAGGAGCTGCAGAGATCCACAGCTCAGGGGGGAGAATCTGTCCACAGGACAACTATTAGTCATGCACTCCACAAATCTGGCCTTTATGGAAGAGTGGCAAGAAGAAAGCCGTTGAAAGTCCTGTTTGCAGTTTGTGAGAAGCCATGTGGGGGACACAGCAAACATGTGGAAGAAGGTGCTCTGGTCAGAAGAGACCAAAATTGAACTTTTTGGCCAAAAAGCAAAATGCTATGTGTGACGGAAAACTAACACTGCACATCACCCTGAACACACCATCCCCACCATGAAACATGGTGGTGGCAGCATCATGTTGTGGGGATGCTTTTCTTTAGCAGGGACAGGGAAGCTGGTCAGAGTTGATGGGAAGATGGATGGAGCCAAATACAGGGCAATCTTAGAAGAAAACCTATTAAGAGACTGCAAAAGACTTGAGACTGGGGAGGAGGTTCACCATCCAGCAGGACGACCCTAAACATACAGCCAGAGCTACAATGGAATGGTTTAGATCAAAGCATATTCATGTGTTAGAATGGCCCAGTCAAAGTCCAGACCTAAATCCAACTGAGAATCTGTGGCAAGACTTGAAAATTGCTGTTCACAGACGCTCTCCATCCAATCTGACAGAACTTGAGCTATCTTGCAAAGAAGAATGAGCAAAAAGCTCCCTCTAGATGTGCAAAGCTGGTAGAGACATCCACAAAAATACTTGCAGCTGTAATTGCAGCAAAAGGGGGTTCTACAAATTATTGGCTGAGGGGGGCTGAATACAAATGCATAAACAAAAACTAAAACTCGCGCTTATGGAGAGTTTTTTTTTTTTGAATACGAATGCATGCCACACTTTTCAGAAAAAAATTTGAAAACCATTTATCATTTTCTTTCCACTTCACAATTATGTGCCTCTTTGTGTTGGTCTATCACATAAAATCCCAATAAAATACATTGACATTTTTGGTTGTAACATGACACAATATGGAAAATTTCAAGGGGTATGAAAATATTTTCAAGGCACTGTAGTTTAACATTCCAGCTTAGTGCATGAAACTAAAAAGGAAACAGAACAACCTCTGTGAATGCTACATTGTGAGTGGCACGGGGGCTATTGAAAGTGATGAATGAGTCCGCAATGTGTAAGGACTGAAAGGAGAGGACTGGGCTATGCTTTGTCCCAGTTTCCCTAGGGCAGTCACAATTAGACTGTGAGCTCCTTGAGGGCAGGGACTGATGTGAATGTACAATATTATATATACAGTATCTCACAAAAGTGAGCACACTACTCACATTTTTGTAAATATTTTATTATATCTTTTCACGTGACAACACTGAAGAAATTACACGTTGCTACAATGTAAAGTAGTGAGTGTGCAGCTTGTATAACAGTGTACATTTGCTGTTCCCTCAAAATAACTCAACACACAGCCATTAATGTCTAAACCACTGGCAACAAAAGTGAGTACACCCCTAAGTGAAAATGTCTAAAATTGGGTCCTATTAACCATTTTCCCTCCCTGGTGTCATGTTACTCATTAGTGTTACAAGGTCTCAGGTGTGAATGGGGAGCAGGCGTGTTAAATTTGATGTTATCGCTCTCGCTCTCTCATACTGGTCACTAGAAGTTCATCATGGCACATCATGGCAAAGAACTCTGAGGATCCATACAGCGGTTTAACAGGACAGGTTTCACTCAGAACAGGCCTCGCCATGGTCGACCAAAGAAGTTGAGTGCACGTGCTCAGCGTCATATCTAGAGGTCATCTTTGGAAAATAGACGTATGAGTGCTGCCAGCATTGCTGCAGAGGTTGAAGGGTTGGGGGGTCAGCCTGTCAGTGCTCAGACCATATGCCGCACACTGCATCAAATTGGTCTGCATGGCTGTCGTCCCAGAAGGAAGCCTCTTCTAAAGATGGTGCACAAGAAAGCCCGCAAACAGTTTGCTGAAGACAAGCAGACTAAGGACATGAATTACTGGAACCATGTCCTGTAGTCTGATGAGACCAATATAGACGTATGTAGTTCAGATGGTGTCAAGCGTATGTGACAGCAACCAGGTAAGGAGTACAAAGACAAGTGTGTCTTGCCTATAGTCAAGCATGGTGGAGGGAGTGTCATGGTCTGGGGCTGCATGAGTGCTGCCATCACTGGGGAGCAGTATTCCAACATGATAACGACCCCAAACACACCTTCAAGATGACCACTGCCTTGCTAAAGAAGCTGAGGGTAAAGGTGATGTCTCCAGACCTAGACCCTATTGAGCATCTGTGGGGTATCCTGAAACGTAAGGTAGAGGAGCAGAGGTCTCCAACATCCACCAGCTTCATGATGTCGTCATGGAGGAGTGGAAGAGTACTCCAGTGGCAACCTGTGAAGCTCTGGCCCAATTTTACTAGCTGCACATGATTTTCTCCTCGTAATAAAGCAGAAGCAATTTTCAATTCACATATACTCCTTTCTATTTTATTATCCACTGTTTATACCTCTGATAGGCTCACTACTTAAATGTCCTTATGAAGATAAAAGGATAAATGTCAACATGAACATATATTTTTATATTTTTTCATCACTCCAGCACATTTGTTCTTGTTACAGTTTTCAGCATGTTACTCCAAGAACCAAGCACCAATGAAAAATTAGCAGTGCCCCCAAGGAGTAAAATTATTATGCCCCCTACATTAAAGCATCTTAGGCCACACACTGCCAATTCTGCCACTGGTGACACCTTACCAATGGGAAAATAACCAAGATTCAGCTGTCGTGCTACTCGATGGAAGGTGTAGCAAAGAAGCAACATCCCTAAATCAACAAAGAAGTCACATCATAGGTGGAGAGTAGGTGCTTGGCAACTCTGGCACATGGCATGATACCTAACCCCTAAAACAAGCTCTTCTCTCTTAACATCCCCCCTCCAATGCCACACTCTAACCCTTAAAGCTCAATTCCAGCCAAAACGGTTTCAGTTGGGAAGAGTTGAACCCATTGTAAGTTTTTTTTTGTGTGGTCTATTTGGGAAGGACAGAAAGCGAGGGGAAATCTGTACAGTGGAGACACAGATTGCAACAAAACACATATTTTTTTGTAAAATGGGGTAGGGTTAGAATCCCTGACAGTTTATAGCTATTGTCTGTAAATTTCTGTCCAGGTGAAAACCACTCTACTTATCTTTTCACCTGCGGTCCCAGGCAGAATCTTCACATCCCACACACTTCTGGGTGTGCTGGATTCATGGGCCTACTGACCCACATTGTGATTCACTCCACTGAACCCTTGCGCTGGGGACTGAGAATAGAACCCCAGTTTGTGGCAGGGGACATTTTGACAGGTGATTTGCTCTACAAGAGAGCAACAACAGCATGAAAGAGTGGCTTATGTAGTATATATGTGTGCTTTTTTTTATATTCACTTTATCCTTTTCTTAACAACCTCAAAACCGTAAACCTCTAAGCCCAACAATGACTTAAACTCAAGAAAAGGGAGAGCCTTCAAAGACCTGGAAAGTTGAGAGCCACTTTGTACTTAGTGTATGGGGAAGAAGATGTCCTGTAAGCCACATATTGCTGCAAGCTCTGTATGAGAGAGCGTAACATCCTCAGATCAGGCTCCAAACAGGCCGTGCCCCCAATGTGTTTTGCTCCATCCTGGAGCTTAATCATGGGATGAGGATTTCATGCAGAGGGGGCCTCCAACCATGTCCTGGTCGGAGCCCGGGCTGAGGCTTGCGGATTACAAGACATCTTCCCCATACACTGATGTTTGGAGCTGGGACAAGCTCCGTGCTAGCCGGCACTCACAGCGGTTGGCTCAGAGATTAGGATCCTTTAGAGTCAGAGCAGCACCCACAAGTTTTGATTTTGCTCCACTTTGTATAACCTAGCCCCAAACTAAATCATAATGCCTTTTTCTCCTGCACAACCCTCCAATTCTGCATCAGATGTCTAACAACTGAGAGCACACACCACCAAGATCCAGAAGCAAATTCTTTTTTTTCTCAACATGTTGCAATGGAATTTTTTCACACATTTCCTGCAAAGAATCCTTAAACTTTGTTTCATAAGCAAAAAAAAAACAAGGCTGGCAAGCCTGACCTCTACTTCTGAAAACACGACTTTTCTGGCTTTCATTTGGACCCTCTAGCTTTGATAGTTTGAGTCAACGACCTCGGACAAGTAAACAGATAAATCTGACTTTAATTTTTCCTTATATGCTAAATTGCTCCTGGTCATTGATTAAAAATTGAATTCAGAGGCTCCACAAAACAGCCAAGCAACCAGCATTTTCTAAATGGCGTTCAGCACTAGCTCCCCCCCAAAAAAATGATCTTCTGATGAAGCTTCAAACGCATGTCGAATACAGGTTATCAGACTCCCATTAGGTTCAATGGCACAGTGTGGTTTAGAGTACTGAGGCCATGTTTTACCTGCTTTGCATTGCACCCAGCAGGTTCCACTAAAAGGAGTTTACACTGCAGGCAAAGCAGGTGAGGTGCAGCTTTGTGCTTTTGCACACAAAAGCATGCATTTGAGTTGAGCTGTATTTGAAGCAGAGTTTGACGAACATGCCCATCTACATAGCCCTTGAGGTATATTGAAAGCTAAAAAAACTTTGTTGGATGGAGTAATGAGGTGACATTTGTCTTAGAGGGAAATCCCCTTACCTTGAAGAGATCTTCTCTCCCTTCCTGTTGTGTCTGCCGGACAAGAAGTGAAGAGAAATCTCCCGAATGAGACACAGATGATGAAAATAAAAACCTGACTAATTTTAACCTTTCCCTACCCTAGCCAGAATTAGAAAAAACGTTTTTTCTTTAGATATATTTTAATAAAGTAACAGAGATCCATGTTCACACATTTTTACTGTGGCAGATGTTTATATTTTTATGAAAAGACGATGGCGGCATAAAACTAAGCTGCATTAAGACGCATAGATGTAGCAGACTTCCCATGTCTCTGTTTGGACAAGGTGTGAGAACTGTTATTTTCACTTGCGTCAAAATAGGGCACTGTAAATCACAAGGGTTAAGCTATTGAAAGGCGCGGCTAAAAAAGACTTTGGTATTGTTTGGGCTAAGGTGAGAGGGCTTCTGACGTGTGAGCCATGATAAAACTGACAGTAAAATCTCAAATAATTACCTAAAGAACAAGTTGCGGCAACAAGTTCAATCAATCACCCGACTGCTAAGAAATGCTATGGATAGAAACCTTAGTTATCCCGGTAGCTGGAGTCCATGACCCATAGATGCTGGTTTCAACAGAATAACCTCTGGCCAAAAGCCCATCTCATTACCCTGGCCAAAGAAAGGATTAAGGTCATTAAAGGCTGAATTCACCTTTTTCAGGAAATAGCAGAAAATCTCTCCCTTTAAAGGGACAGGAAAAGTGTTATTTGCAGGATTACCAGGCAATAAATAAAAACAAAACAAATGCAGTGGGGTTCCACATGGGAAATCATAGAAAAGGATGGGGAGTTGAGTTAGGCTGGGTTCACACTTGTACGACACGACAGTCATACAACTTTCATCCTACTTTGCTCTGGGACATCAGTCCTACATTGATCCTACATTGGTCCGACATCCATCCGACTTTCATGAACAGGATACTACTTTGATCCGACTTTGTGATAGTCTGACTTGTCCTTTGACCAATCAAAACAATCCCAGGGTGAGATAAATTCCTTTTACTGCTGCAGTAATCACCATGTCGGATGTCAAAAGTCGGATGGTTAGGACAAGTATCCTACTTTGATCCGACTTTAATGATATTCAATGGGCTGAAGTAGGATGAAAGTCGGACCAAAGTAGTACAGGGAGCATTTTCAAAGTCGGACTGACTTGTGTCAGACTAGTTAAGACAGCTGTCATAGGGAAACATTGATTTTCATACGTCATGCGACATGAGCTCCAAATGTCGGAGCGTTTGTCGGACCAGTGTGAACCCAGCCTAAAAGATCATGTCTGTCATTTGGAGACCAAGGGTGTGATCTTGTAGCACCCTTTGTTTCTACAGGTATGGAAATCGGAGTCAAGCGATTATAAGAGTTCAGAGGGAAAGATAAGGAAAAGGTCACCTAGAAGAAAACAGGAAGGTATTTGGAGTCAAGGAAAAGTTAGAGATATGGGGAGGTTTAGGTATGACTTAAAGACTATGGTGACCTTTTTAAGAAAATTTCCTATGCAGTCAAAGTGGTAAAATGATTCGGAAGAACAGATTGCACTAGATATGACTTGTAAGGCACAAGTAAACATTAAAAATCAGTACAATTAGATTTGTTAGGAGTCCCTTAAAAAAAATTATATTTTTTAAAGTGAGGCTCTTTTTTTCCCCCTTTCTTGCTAAAAAAAATAAATAAAAAAAAATAGGTTATACTTACCTTCTCTGTGCAACAATATTGCAATGGTATTGCACAGAGCAGCCCTGAACCTCCTCTTCTGGAGCCCCCTGCTGGTGCTCTCGGCTCCTCTTCCTCTTTAGGATGCACCACCATAGCAAGTCGCTTTATATTGGGGCACATGAGCAGGTTCGCTCCCCAGCAGGACTGTGTGTCCATGGACACACACAGCGTGGATCGGCCACACCCCTCACTCCCTCTTTATAAGATTTAATTTACAGCAGCAGTAGCCAATGGCTACCGCAGCTGCCCTTGTGTCCTGTGAGGAGAAAGAAAGAGAAACCAGCACTGCTGAAGATGGGCACAGGGCTGGATTGTGATAAGACTTAATTAAGTACAAGGGGAGGTGAGGGGGGGCAACTACTACAGGAACATTTGTTACCGTAATGCAGGTAATACATTAACCACTTAAGCCCCGGACCAATACGGGCCATTATGACCAGGCCCCTTTTTGCGATTCGGCACTGCGTCGCTTTAACTGACAATTGCGCGGTCGTGCGACGTGGCTCCCAAACAAAATTGGCGTCCTTTTTTTCCCACAAATAGAGCGTTCTTTTGGTGGTATTTGATCACCTCTGCGGTTTTTATTTTTTGCGCTATAAACAAAAATAAAGCAAAAATTTTGAAAAAAATGACATATTTTTTACTTTTTGCTATAATAAATATCCCCAAAGAATATATAAAAAACACATTTTTTCCCTCAGTTTAGGCCGATACGTATTCTTCTACATATTTTTGGTAAAAAAAAAAAAATAAAAAAAAATCACAATCGGCGTTTGATTGGTTTGCGCAAAAATTATAGCGTTTACAAAATAGGGTATAGTTTTAAGGCATTTTTATGATTTTTTTTTTTTTTTACTAGTAATGGCGGCGATCAGCGATTTTTTTCGTGACTGCGACATTATGGCGGACACATCGGACACTTTTGACACATTTTTGGGACCATTGTCATTTTCACAGCGAACAGTGCAATAAAAATGCACTGGTTACTGTGAAAATGACACTGGCAGTAAAGGGGTTAACCACTAGGGGCGCTGGAGGGGTTAAGTATGCCTAGGGGCGTGTTACTAACTGGGGGGGTGTGGCTACGACTGACACGTCACCAAACTCCGCTCTGATTACACAGAGCGGAGATCGCTGACATTGTCAGTAGAGGAGCGGGGAGATGTTGTGTTTACACACACATCTCCCCGCTCCGAGCCTATGTGAGACGATCGCGGGGATCCCCGCGGCGATTGAGTCCGCGGGACCCGCGGTCCCACTCATGGGGAAGGCAGGGGGGCCGCGAGCGCGACCCCGACAGTTAAAGGGCCACGTACAGGTACGTGATTGTGCCTGTACGAGCCATTCTGCCAACGTATATCGGCGTGAAGAGGTCGTTAAGTGGTTAAAGTAAAAAAAATTCTGCCTTTAGAAACACTTTAAGAATAAATACTGGAATCTTTTTTTTTTTTTTTTTTTAACCAATGTTTAGTGTCACTTGAAGCATTTATTGGACTGACCCTAAAGCAGCCCATAGATGATTTGATTTTATTTCCTTCCACCACAGGTGGAAAGAGAAGAAGAATAAAATAAAATCACTTGATTCCCCATCAACACAGTCAGTATTGATGGGGGAATGCCTCCCGTAGTGCTATTGTATTCTGCCGGCAGGGGGTGCAGGGAGCCTTCCAGGCAGGCAGAACACAATGATTACTGTTAGCAGCTTATCACATGTAAAAAATCTGACAGGCTGGTTGTACACAAGTCGACTAATGGATCAACTTGGGTACAAACAGTCTGCCCATACATGGATCGAATCTCGGCTGGTCCCTGCTGAACCAGCCAAATTTTGATCCATGTATGGCAAGCTTTAATAAAATAAACAATGTGTGCATTTGCCCCCTAAACTGGCAATAACCCTTACCACCTATTTGTACAATTTGTGTACAACATTTTTTAGCATAACCAAAATGATGTAATGCGAGGGCCATTCAATTTACATCCAATCAGGCAGACAGACTTATATTTAAAAAAATTAATCGATCCAAAGGATGTTCTACAATCAGACTGTAGGGTGTGTAGCTAAACCTGGAAATATAAGAAAATCAGTGTGTGATCAGACCAACGCTGAACTGAACATCAAATAAGGTGGTCTGACCCTTTCATCTATGTAATTCAGTATCTATAGAATCATTTGCAGTCTCGGCTATTCCTGGGTAGAGTTAAAGCAGATATGTGGAAAGCAGTCACGTGTTCTCCTAATTGATATTATACTGCAGTAAAAGACAGAGTGCCAAGACTGAAACACTAGTGTGATATCTCTGGCTGGTTCCAAGGACCCTCCTAGGATTTGCTATTGACTTAACACTTCCTTTACAAGCTGACGGGTGACTTTACAGGGGCTGGAGGCATCACACAAGCTCACTGGCCGGATTTTTCTTTGACATTAGTTTATCGGTCTCTTTATAGTTCTCGCTGCCCTCCTTCACCTTTGGATGCATTAGATGATTATACAGCAAAATCTTGGATTGCGAGCATAATTCGTTCCAGAAACATGCTTCTAATCCAAAGCACTTGTATATCAAAACGAATTTCCCCATAAGAAATATTGGAAACTCAGATGATTCGTTCCACAATCATTTATGCATAGGTCCTTCAAGTCCATATAAAAAGATTATAGCAATGTGATGGGCTGTGTAACCATAAAATATCCATCCACAACTGGAAGCCTCCACAAGGGGATTAGAAGCAAAATCCAGCAGGAGCTACAGAGTATAATGCCGCGTACACACGATCATTTTTCCCGTCGGGAAAAATTACATTTTTTCCTTTGGACGAGAAAAACGATCGTCTGTGGGCTTTTTGCCGTTTTTCCCGACGGGAAAAACGGCATTAATCACGATGAGAAAAATTAGAACATGTTCTAATTTTTCTCATCGTTTTTTCCAGCATTTTTTTCCGCGGCAGTTTTCCCATAGGGAATCACTGCCACGGGGCCCACACACGCTCGTTTTTCTCGACAAAGAAAAAAATGACGGGAAAAACGGTCGTGTGTGGGGGAACATGCCGTTCCCTCGTTTTTCATTTTTTTTCATGCCGTGATTCACGGCGGTGTTTTCACCGCCGTGAATCACGATCGTGTGTACGCGGCATAAGAGAGAAGAGAGGCGCCTCTAATGCCCGACGGGCTGTCGTGCGAGCAAAGTTTTCGTGTTTGCCCCTTCGGATTTGGTTGGACGGACTGTCGTGATCGGCTGTCGAAAGCTGTGTACTAACGATCAGATTATCGAACGATCGCTCTGAAAGCGATTTTTATCATCCGATAATCGGAACGTGTGTACGGGGCATAAGTGTAGCAATATGTTGCTAAATGTTGTACCTTCATTAAATGTAACCATATTGCTACACTAATGCCGCGTACACACGATCAATTTTTTTGACGGTGAAAACACCGTCGAGAAAATCGACGTTAAAAACGAGGAACAGCTTGTTCCCCTCACACACGGCCGTTTTAAATGTCATTTTTTTTTTTTGGTCGAAAAAAACGACCGTGTGTGGGCTCCACGGCAGTGTTTCCCTATGGGAAACACTGCAGCGGAAAACATGTTGAAAAAAACGACGAGAAAAATTAGAACATGTTCTAATTTTTCTCGTCGTTTTTAATGCCGTTTTTCTCGTCGAAAAAAACGACAGAAGGCCCACAGACTATCGTTTTTCTCGTCGAATGGGAAAAATGTCGTTTTTTTCAACGGGAAAAACGGCCGTGTGTACGCGGCATTAGAGTCTTCTTCTCTTCTCTTTTATACTCAGCTGTGACATGACGCTACTTGTATATCAAGACATCGCTTGTATATCAAGTGAACATTTATTTAAAAATGTTGCTTGCCTTGCAAAACGCTCTCAAACCAAGTTACTCTCAAACCAAGGTTTTACTGTATTGTAATTCAGCAGCAGAATTACAGGAACAGATGTGCCATTCTGTACAGGTACAGTATGAATGAATGAATCAGTGATAGAGTGGCAGTTATAACAATATAGCCTCATGCACAGGGACTTAAAAAAGGCATTTAGATCCATATTCTAGGAGCAGCATTTGGAGGCATAAAATAAAAAAACCAAAAAAAAAAAACACCAAAACTGTGTTCTGCGAGGAGCTCGTGGACATAATTTACGCGCATAGACACATCAGTATGACTATGCGCACAAATGTATTATACAGTATTTATTTATTGCAGGTACTTATATAGAAAATACAATTTATGCATCACTTTACAGTGCCTTGATAAAGTATTCATACCCCTTTAAATTTTCCATATTTTGTCATGTTACAACCAAAAACATAAATGTATTTTATTGGGATATTATGTGATAGACCAACACAAAGTGGCACATAATTGTGATGTACAAGGAAAATTATAAATGGTTTTCAATTTTTTTTACAAATAAAATATGTGAAAAGTGTGTCGTGCATTTGTATTCAGCCCCCTTTACCCTGATACCCCTAACTAAAATCTAGTGGAGCCAATTGCCTTCAGAAGTCCCCTAATTAGTAAACAGAGTCCACCTTTGTGTGATTTAATCTCAGTGTAAATACAGCTGTTCTGTGAAGCCCTCAGAGGTTTGTTAGAGAACCTTAGGCCACTTTCACATTACCGCGACTCCAAAGTCGCGCGATGCGGACACGATTTCAGGGAATGCCTGTGTTAACTTGACGTCTATGGACCTCAACTCGCAAAGTAGGACCAAAGTAGTACAGGGACTACTTTGAAGTCGGTGTGACTTGAAGTCGTACAGATATGAATGGTACTCATTGGAAATCATGAGGTACGACTTGTTATGCGACTTTGCAGTCCCAAGTCGCAGGACAAGTCGTACAAGTGTAAAAGGGGCCTTAGTGAACAAACAGCATCATGAAGGCCAAGGAACACACCAGACAGGTCAGGGATAAAGTTGTGGAGAAGTTTAAAGCAGGGTTAGGTTATAAAAAAAATATCCCAAGCTTTGAACATCTCACAGAGCACTGTTCAATCCATCATCCAAACATGGAAAGAGTATGGCACAACTGCAAACCTACCAAGACATGGCCATCCACCTAAACTGACAGGCCGGGCAAGGGGAGCATTAATCAGAGAAGCAGCCAAGAGGCCCATGGCAACTCTGGAGGAGCTGCAGAGATCAACAGCTCAGGTGGGAGAATCTGTCCAAAGGGTAACTATTAGTCGTGCACTCCACAAATCTGGCCTTTATGGAAGAGTGGCAAGAAGAAAGCCATTGTTGAAAGAAAGCCATAAGAAGTCCCAGTTTGCGAGAAGCCATGTGGGGGACACAGCAAACATGTGGAAGAAGGTGCTCTGGTCAGATGAGACCAAAATTGAACTTTTTGGCCTTTAAGCAAAACTTGTGTGGCGGAAAACTAACACACCATCCCCACCGTGAAACATGGTGGTGGCAGCATCGTGTTCTGGGGATGCTTTTCTTTAGCAGGGACAGGGAAGCTGGTCAGAGTTAATGGGAAGATGGATGGAGCCAAATACAGGGCAATCTTAGAAGAAAACCGGTTAGAGTCTGCAAAAGACTTGAGACTGGGGCGGAGGTTCACCTTCCAGCAGGACAACGACCCTAAATATACAGCCAGAGCTACAATAGAAAGGTTTAGATCAAAAGCACAATTATGTGCTGGCCAGTGGAATGTGTTCATGTTTATAAAGCATTCATAAATGCACGTAAGGGACATTTTTTTCTGCTACATTTATATGCCTATGTATATGAGGCAGAGTTCCAGTCATTTTTGTGTTTATTAAAAATCAACAGCTACAAAAAGTGTAGCTGCTGACTTTTAATAAACACACACTCACCTGTCCCAGAATCCAGCGATGTGGCTGCCCGGAGTGTGGTCACCCAGCTGTGACAGCTTGCGGCTTCACAGCCGGGTGCGTACTGCACATGTGCGAGTCGCGCTGCGCCTCCTCAATGGCCGGGCAATCTTCTGGGACCTGTGACATGTCCCAGAAGATTGCAGGGAGGAAGGGGGAGAGTAGAACTTCTGCTCGAGTCGCCTAGGCACCCTGTCAAAACTAGGTACCCATTCCCCCCAAAAATATGACATGCCAAATGTGGCATGTAAGGGGGTGAGGTGTCCTTAAAACTGAACTTTCACTTTTGTTTGGAATCCTCTTTAAAGTGCTAATACAATCATTGTAAAAACGTTGTTAGTTATTATAAAGCATTTAATGTGACTTTCACCAAACCTTCACTGGTGGTGAATTGCTGTAACTTAAAACATGTGAACCTGGAAGGTTAACCTGCAGTGATAGTTTGGTGAATGTTATATTCACTGCTTTACAAGAATACAACTTAAATTGATATATTTGCATAGCTGTGCTTCCATCAAAGCTGCGTGTAAATACGTTGTGAATGGGACAAAACCAAATGTTCTTAGGTTATACTCTATGCCAGGGATATGCAATTAGTGGACCTCCAGCTGTTGCCAAACTACAAGTCCCATGAGGCATAGCAAGACTCTGACAGCAGCAAGCATGACACCCAGAGGCAGAGGCATGATGGGACTTGTAGTTTTGCAACAGCTGGAGGTCCGCTAATTGCATATCCATGCTCTATGCAGATCAATTATGTGAATGGGGAAAATACAGCATTGTGGCCACTAGATGGAGCTGAGGAGCATACTTGTTTCCTGTGATAATCTGTGCCATCTAGTGACCATATTGCAGTACTATGCCCCATTCACATATGTGATCTGTAGAGAATACAGCCTAAGAACTTTCACTTTTGCCCCATCCGCACAGAATGAATTTACATGCAGTTTCAACAGATGAACAGCTATGTGAATTTTTTATAAATAAACCCCAAAGTGTAAAACCCTAACAATGAACTTCTCTTATGTGCACTTTAGATTTTTGAAATAGACCACTGAAAGCGTGTACTTATTTCTGTTCGATAACTACTGCACAAAATACCAGTGGATCCTGGCAGAAAACCAGTGGACTCCTTACTTCCCGTATGCACTGTTGTGTTATTTCAAATAATATTATTTGGGTTTAGAATTCATAGAAACCAATTTGGACAATTTTAAACACTTATGGGGTAGAGGCAAATGGCTCAACTCCGTTTAGTAAAGCCCAGCGATCTGTCATACTTTGCCACACATTCTTTCTGTGGCCAATTTTTATCCATCCTGACAGCGTCAAACCAAATTGTCTGACCTCGTTCTTTAAGGTCAAAAGTATTGTTCTTGAGATGCTGGCAAGCTACAACCGTGTCATTCACCAAAGTCACTATATCTTCCTGTATAATATTTCCAGGTGCTGGATACATTTAAAGGGATGCAAGCAACAAGTCAAAAGGGGTCAACAACATGCTGACAGATTACTGACTTCATAAACAAAGATCAGAGTTTTCAAGACATAAAAACATCCATACACAGGTTTGAACTATATCAGTAGACACTCACGTTGTCCTTAAACACTCGCAGCAAAAGCAATGAAGTTTACAGCTCCTCCTGCCAGCTTTGACTCAGCAGCCATTCAGCCTTCTAATCTTTAAAGAAGAAATTCACCTTGTAACTGCCGACTATTATCAGCGACACCATGCAACTCATGGTGTCACTCGGACCCCCTCAACCCCTCTATGACTTGAGATTGACAGGATGAGGGCAAAGAGGAAGTAAGGTCACATAGTTTCTCAGACAGCAAATAAGCCGCATATGCTTGTCACTGGTGATGGGTGGGCATTTTAAGCAGAGACTATGGTGTCCAGTGCCCACCTATTGCTTTGCAAATGCAATGAACATCTGACTGCAGATTCAATTACAGAATTCTGTAAATGAAAAGATAACCACACACACACACACACACATTTTTTAGAGGGTGTATATATATATATATATATATATATATATATATATATATATATATATATATATATATATATTTTTTTTTTTTTTTTTAGAAAGGTGACCAGGGTGAGCTGACCTGCTGAGAGAATGATTTGAACAACTTAAGAGCTTCTACTGTGAACTTTGAAGATTATTTCTCCACAGTTCTTCAGCTACAGAAGTCAGTGAGGGTTTGTTTTAGGCTGGGTTCACCCTATTGCGAATTGGATGTGCATTTCCCACATCCAATTCGTAATAGCAGGAGATTTTGACCACCTCTCTATGGAGCCGGTTCACATATCTCCGCTGCGGCTCCAGTGCGAATTTGCACAGGGGTCCTGTGCGTCTTTTGGTCTGTTTCAGGTCCGAATTCAGCCACAAAACTGGGCTGAAATCAGACCTGAACTGGTGAACGGGGACGCACCGGTCCCCTGCTGTGAGCCGCATGCGAAGATCATGTGAACCCAGCCTTAAAGATTATTCACTGCTTGTTAGGAATATGTAAATACTTGAATATCGCTTGACTTTAAATAAAATAAAGATTTTCCAACGAATTAACTGCCACTTTATTATACTACAGGGATGCTGCTGCAGCTGATTGTAAGTAAGCTTGATAGGAGAAAACCCCCTGTGCTAAACTTCATGACCTTTTTATTTTTTCTTTGAGAGCCCTTTTAAGAAAATCACTGCAAAAAACAAAACAATACAATTAAATCAGTAATAGTACAATTACAAATTCAGGCTTTACGGTGGTTTTTGGATAGCAAAGGCTTTTTCTTAACACACCTCTTATGTAGGTTGAATTGGTGTAATCTCTTTCTGATGGCAGACACTTGCACCAACTGTTACAAAAGGTTACCTACAGATCTCACTATTCAATTATAGGGTTCTTGGAGACTTCTTTTTAGTATCAAACAGTCAGCTCTTTAGCTGGATTTCTTGGGCCAGCCAGTCCTGGACAAGATTAAGGCCAGCAGGAACTGGCTGAGATTCGAACCATGTATGGTGCAGGCTCAGGGTTGTCACTTGTCCAGGATTCACCCGGACAGTTCGGGTTTTGAATCATGTGTCTGGGGTTCAGTCTGCCTGAAACCCGGACATAATATTCAGACAGGAATGTGGTTTAGAACAGGGCCCGATAGGAGGGTGAGGGGGCACTATGTGAGCCACATTAACTAATCTCTTTGGAGCACCCTAAGGTGTCCCAGCTCTGTTACAATCCTTTAGCGTATACTAAAAAAAATATATATTTTTGCTATGCACCGCTAAAGTGTTGGGGTTTGGCGTGAAAAAAAAAAGTGGCAACCCTAGGCAGGCTAAATGTACCAAGTTCATCGATCAATCAACTTGGGTACAACAAGCCTGCTGGATTTTGCATGCGATTATTTCTAGCAGCTGGTATAACCGCTAGAAATAATCACTGTCTTCTCCCGGCGTGGACGGCTTCCCCACCCCGAGAATACAATGGCTCGGTGGGAGGAATTTCCCTGTCAACACTATTTGTGTTGATAAGGGAATCAAGAAAATTTTGCACGGGTTGCAGAAAAGAAATAAGCCCTGTGTATGGCCTGCATAAGAGTCTTTTAAAATCTACACCACTTACAGTAGGATGATGGTTTTCAGATAAACTAATTACCTTTTTAGCCCTCTTTCACACTGACTTTCTGATCAGGTCTGCCTGTCAGTTTTTCAGGCAGACCTGATCTAAAGCTCCATGCAGGTGTATGGGCAGGTGAATGTAAACAGACTTGTGTCCAATTATATCCGCCTACCTCCAAGTCTGTCCAGGTCCAGAAAAAAACAAAACAGAAAAGGTCTAATGTCTGCATCCAACTTTTTCTGGACCTAAATGTGGCAGGCAAGAGGTAACATGATGTAAACTGATGCAAGTCCACTTACATCCAGCAGCCCAAAAATCCAACATGGGTCTGCCACAGTCTGCTGTCAACATGTGGACTCAAAAACGGAATGAGCACAGATGTCAGAAAAGTGACATCCGTCCTGTTCTGCCCCGATTCAGGGGGATCTGCTCATGCCCTGCTGAACAGAGCGGACTGCACCTGTGTGAAAGGACTCTAAACTCCCTTGGCAGACTGGAAGGCATACACAACCTTTGTTCCAGGTCTAATGCCTTGTACACATGGTCAGGTTTTCCGTCAGAATAAATTCCAACATGTTTTTCCGACAGAATTCCATTCAAGCCGTCTTGCATACACACTGTCACACCAAATTCTGACCGTCAAGAACGCAGTGACGTACAACACTACGACGAGCCGAGAAAAATTAAGTTCAATGCTTCTGAGCATGCGTGGTTTTTAGTCCGTCGGAATTGCATCCAGACGAACGGAAATTCCGATAGAAATTTTTTCCGTCGGAAAAAAAGAGAACATGTTCTCTTTCAAAATCTGTCAAAATTTCCGATGGAAAAAGTTAGATGAAAAAATTCCATCGGAAATTCCGAACGTGTGTACGCGGCATTAGAGAACTATATTGATCTTTGCATGATAACACCACGCACGTCAATAGCAAAGAGAGATATCCGAGTTTTAAACCAGACAGGTTACAACTGCATACTCCCTTTTGGAGGTTCTAATCATTGGCACTTAATCTCAAACATTTTATTCTAATTTCATGAATTTGAGGTGGTGGTAAATGTAGTGGTGTACTTACTTTTTCCATGTGCCAAATCAGCAATTTTGTTCATTTAAATTATGAGAATGAATGCACCACATCAAATTTAACTTGCCATTAGTTCAAGTATATCACCTTTGTCTGTATGCACTGTTTGATTGAAGATCTAATGTTTTCCTGTTCAAATATGCTGATAAAGTCAACAATTTCTATGCGGTGTACTTACATTTTCACATGACTATAGAATCTACAGCTCCTACAAAATCTTTTTAGGCCTTACTTTAAATGTCTTTTAAGAAACAGGAATGTGAAAGGCCCTTTTCTCTATCTCACACAGTAATGATGGCACAGTGCTAGGTAAAGAGGGCACACAATAGAAAAATAGTGTTGTCTGTTTGCCGTGCTTTGTGTTAGCGTGAAAAGGCAGATAATACCGATCACCTCATGGATCTGGTGATGACAGATGGAGGTGCATTAATGCCTAAAAGCATTGTTGTAGACTGCAAGTGAAGCACATTAGCAGAGATTAATGAGGGTCTGCAAGGGCCAACAGAAAAAGCCTTTTGGTCAGATAACAGCCTGGCCTTATAGACAAAGCTGGGGCCTAGTTTCCCAGATGATGTTATGGCTCCTTAAGACACTGCTGTCATTAAGTGTAATTTTGGGCAAGTTTATCTAGTCCCTCCTTCCCCTCACAGTTCACATGTCAGTGGTGCCGATAAAGAAAGTCAATGAACTTGTACACAGCACAGCTGTGCCGGTTCCACTGCGTGCAAAGGAACAGCTGGAACCATCCCCCTCCACCATGGCTCCTCATTCTCCAACACAATGGAGACACCAGATAAGGTCCAATTAGTAAGGAATGCCGAGTGGCTTTTCATCTTCTAAAAACACCTCAGACTTTAGGGGGAAACCACACTTGTTTTGTTAACAAGTTAATGGTGTGCTGAGTTCATAGACACTATTAGGTTCAATGAGGCTTTGCTAGACATATGAGCACCTCTACTTTAAGCCTTGACCCTCGTTACCTGTTTGCTTAGCCATGTGATCAGGGTTCTTTATTCCATTCCTAGAAGGGTTTTGGAGATGCCAACACTGCCTGCTGATTTTGGCCAGATTAGAAAACATTCAAAATGACTAGGAGCATCTAAGATGTGAGGAGATATCCCCAGCCAACCAATCTCAAGGGAAAGTACAACTGGTCAGGATTTTCCTGGTCAATGGCTATGGTTTCTCATAATTAACCTGACAATGGCGGTTTCTTCTTGATGAATAAATATTAACATTCTGCCATTAGGAGCATGACTTTTCATAACATACAAAAACGTTTGTCCAGAAGTCAGATCATGCAAGTGTGATCTGACCGGTATCTAATCCTTCTGGTCAAAATAAGTCTCATTTGAGGCCTCCCTCTTCCTGAGTCAGCCTGCATATACAGTAAAAAACAGTAGCCTCTTTTTGTATATTTTATTTTTTTAACACAAAGCGTCACAGCAAGGGATAAAATACAGTACTTTGTTCCCTCTGGAGAGTTAAACTGCTGCTCTCCCATACCAGCAGTGGCCTGGGTCTCCAGCAGTTGGAGAGCCCCCCCAGCACACTGCTCCAATCAACAGCACTGCTCAGAGCAGTGTGCAGGGGGAAGCGTGGGTCCGCTTAAGACCCGGACTGATGCTTGTGCACGAGAGCAGAGGTCCGACTCTCCAGTGTGCTGCCAGCACAAGGTATTTTCACCCTTGCTGCAGCACTTTGACCCCTTTCACACTGGAGCGTATTGCAGGCGCTATAGCATTAAAAATAGCGCCTGCAATCCGCCCTTAAAAAGCGGTTATATTGTCTCCAGTGTGAAAGCCCGAGGGCTTTTACACTGGAGCGTTGCGCTAGCAGGACGGTAAAAAAAATCCTGCTAGCCGCATCTTTGGAGCGGAGAAGGAGCGGTGTGTTTACCGCTCCTCCACCGCTGCTGCACATTGAAATCAATGGGACAGCGCAGCTATACCGCCCGCAATGCGCTGCTTCAGCAACACATTGCGGGCGGTTTTAACCCTTTCTCGGCCGCTAGCGGGGGGTAAAACCGCCCCCCTAGCGGCCGAAATGCGCCGCAAATCCGCCCATAGCGTCGGCGGTAAAAATAGCAGCGTTTTACCGCCGACCCTATGGGCGCCTCAGTGTGAAAGGGGTCTTAGTATAAATGCACAGAAAGTACATATTTATTATTAAATAGTATATGCAGCCTGCCTGCATTAAAATTGTAAATAAGGAGGTTGCGATTGGACTTTAAAATAGAGCTCCAGCTCAATTTTATTTTTAATTCTTGGATAAAGTTGTGAAGGTTTAGAACCCTTATCAAGGTTTTACTGCTGTCCATGTCCCCACTTGGGGAAATATGTCAACAGCAAGTGAGAAAATAAATTTTGGGATCCAGATGGGTGCTGCTGCTCTAAACCGCAACAGCAGACAGTTCAGCGCTAATGACATTTACAACATTTAAAATATATATATAAAAAAAAAAAAAAAAACTGAATAGTGAAATACGGTAAACTGGAGCCAACTTGATTCTTCACCTTCAATGCATGACAAATTACCAAACGTGTTTGCATTAGCACTCATAAGGCTAACACATCAAATGACAAATGTTGTTTAACCTGAGATACTATCACTTCATACTGTCATCCTGTATAAGATGGATTCCACCTTATAGGCACTTTGATGAATGAACCTGTAGTAAGACAGGAAGTAATACCTCATACAATGCAATCTATCTCAGGTCATTTTTTCACCTCCTCTCCTTCACGTTGCTGAAATATAACCAGATGTTGACAGAAATTTTGCAAATCATCACTCAAAGCTGGATTTTTTTAGCTTTTGTTGTTATGAGTAAAGAAAGGTGCTTAATTACCCATATTCACTGAACACGGAACTACATGAATTAAATGTAAAATTGCATTAAAACCTGTCTTAAAAAAAAAAAGTCAAATATGCTATATGCACAATTGAAGATCGCATGAAAGAATTAAATGGTTAGTCCACCCAAATGTGCTATTTTAGTTATGGCTCTTGGTTTCTCTTTTCCGGATACATTAACAGCAAGATCTCTCTGCTGCAATTCCCAACTCTTCTTGTCTACCTGGGAGTATTGGGCGTTTCTATCCACCCATTTGTAATCCAGCATCTCAGGATATAATCACCATAATAAAAATAAATAGAAAATCCATCAAGGAGAGTAATACATGGGTCGAAAATAATGAAAAGTGTCTTCAAAATATATGATCTTCTATAGGTCTTCTTATCAGACAAAATTCTCCCAGATCTTAGTGCTCTCAGAGCGCTTATCTCGAATCTGATGAAATAACGCCTTAGTGAGTGTCCTGACTACTCAGGGATCGGGTACTTGTTGTCCTCCCTTTTAAACAGCTCTCCTCGATGGTATAGATGGTTCTGGAAACCATTGCGGTATCCAACCTCTGATGAAGTCACGTGATGTGACGTAACATGTAAGGGCCGGATATACCCGAAAAGACGGAAGTGACGTGGAACGCGGAGATAGATGTACGTATCGTGTTGCTGTTTCATACTCATTCCTTTGCTTGATGTAGAGCATTTCTATTTTTTGAATAAATTCCCATATTTTAAACTATATCACGCTATGGGAGGCTATATTTGTTTATCTTCACCCCCATGCTGATACATTGATCCACGGATACCGCAGTGGTTTTCAGAACAATCTATACCATCAAGGAGAGCTGTTTAAAATGGAGGACAACAAGTACCAGATCCCTGAGGAGTCAGGACACTCACTAAGGAGTTATTTCATCAGATTTGAGGTAAGCGCTCTGAGAGTACTAAGATCTAGGAGAATTTTGTCTGATAAGAAGACCTATAGAAGATCATATAGTTGAAGACACTTTTCATTATTTTCATACAAGAACTCTTTATATTATATTTTGTATAATTTTTTTGCACATTAACTTTTTGCTTTACATATTGGCACTTTGCACATCCGCAGTGTATTCGATTTTGATTAATTGTGTTTGCACATTTGCCCAGCTTTTATATTTTATGTAGGTAGTTGCGCTCATCACTTTTTATTCTATTTATCTTGGTGCACTTGTTTACACTATAGATTGAGCTGCAGTCTCCTTATACATTTATATTTTTATCATTTTTGTTAGTTCACGTGGTAGCGCAAGAGACCTTACATTTATTTAATACATGGGTCGAATTTCAAAAGAATTTTGAAGAAATACGCATGTGCAAGAAAAAGAAAATTCCCGGAAAGAAAAGAAGATTACCAGCCACGAAAATTCTTTTCTGTAGCAACAGGAGGTGATATTGAAGGCTTGGTTGGTCGAATTTTGAAATCAATGGTGGCACCATCAGATCACAAAACACACACATTTTCTGATTTTTAAAAGAAAATTCTTTCGAAATTCGACCCGTGTATGGCCAGCCTAAGGAAACCTCATAATGGGCACAGCAGGTGTCCAGAGCCAAGTACTCAGAAGATTGTAGTGGCATGACTGCTGCTGTATAGCAGGCAGAACCACCGCCAAACATTACTCATTCAAGTACATGGGGCCATGCTGCAACTGCTCTGTAACACATGTGGTTTGTGACAAATGCAGAAGGCAACATATCCTCTCCAAGATGTCCTGAAAAAGTGATCCACCACTAGTTGCGTTTTAGACGGGCAGTAACCACTGCGGCACATGTAAACAAGGCCTGTAAATGCATGAACACATGGGCAATTTTTAGTAGTTTAATTATGCTACAAAAATCACTAGCAATTAACCCCAAAGGCCTTGTTCACACAGGCTTCAATTTGTATAACTGCAGTGTGTACTGCAAGATTTTTCACAAAATTTAGTACGCTTTGGCAGCTTTGTTGATGCCTTTAAAGTGGATCCAAATTCAAAATGTGAAGATCTGCTCTGTTGTAGGGAACATCTAGTAATGTAATTGTGCTTTAAGAGGAAATTCTGTCCCCTTCTGTGTGGCTCTGCCCACCCCTTTGGAGCCACCATTATGGTGTGAGGGCAGATGTGCTAAAGAGCTCTACCCGGCCTTCGGGTCCTGGCATAGCCCTTCAGCAAATCTACACACTTCTAGATTAGAAATAGATGCCACGCTATAGATCAACTTAATATATGTGCAAACTCATTCTCTTATCAATAAACATAATAAAAATTCATAAAGTGCTGAATTTATGTGCAAACTCGTTCACTAATAAATGAATATAAAATATATAGAGTTCATTCGTTCATAAATAAAATGTACAATTTTACCAAAAATATGTGCTGTAAACCTTATAATAAGAAAGGAAAGGGGTTGCACTAGGAAATGTATTCTTCTGACGCTGTCTTATTTGCTAGCAAGTTCAGAGGCACATTGCAAGCAAATAAAAAATGTTTCTAAAGGCCGCATACACGATCGGATATTCCGACAACAATTGACCGACGGACGGGTTTTGTCGGATAATCCGACCGTCTGTACGCTCCATCGGACAATTGTTGCCGGAATTTCCTACAACAAAATGTTGGCTGTGCATGCTCTCAAATTGTCCGACAACAAATGTGTTCGGTCGGATTATCCGATCGTGTGTACACAAAGCCCTAGGACTAAAATCCAAAGTACAAACACGCATGCTCCAAACCAATACTAAACATCAGACAACAATAGCAGACGTTGCCCAAGGGGTGGCGGTAAAGAGCTGAAAAACAATGTAGTTTGGTGTATGTTGGCTGAAAATGTTCTGCCGTCTGTATGCAGAACAAGTTTACGGACTACGCCCTTCGGACAAAAATCCACGGATTTGTCCGATTGAGGTCCGATCGTGTGTATGAGGCTTTAGAAGAAAAGATGCTGCGAATAACATTAAAAAAATATTTTCTGTGCTTTTAACTGCAATATTTTAGATTATTGACAGGGTCTCTCAACCAATGCTCGAAACTTGATGAAAGCTTTGCCAAAGCTTGTTGTACACACTGTTTTTATACAAGCTAAAGCCTGCAAGTATAAGGCCTAAAGCCTCGTACACACGATCTGATAGTTGGCAGGGGATTGTCTGTTGACAGCCTGTTGTCCTAAAATCTGACCGTTAGTACGCTCCTTTTGACCATTGTTTTCCAACTTCCGTCAACAAATGACAGGCTAGTAAATTTTCGGCGGACAGCAGTCGGTTGTCAGATTTTCTGATGGTCAGTACAGAAGTCCGTCACACAAAAGTTGAAAGTACAAACACGCAGGAATCAATGCTCACCAAACACGAAATTAGCAGAAGGGGCCCAAAGGGTGGTGCTGAAATTCCTCGTAGTTCATGACTACGTTCGTGTTTGTTGGCCGACAATTGTGTACCGTTAGTATGCAAGACAAGATTCAGGCACATGCCCTGAAGACAATAATCTGACGCTCGGTTGGCCAACAATTGGATCGTGTGTACCAGGCTTAAGAGTCTCTAATGTTTGCTGCATAGTTAGAATCACTGGGGCTCTCAAGCAGCATGAAGTAGCAGTTAATCACACACAACTGGAACACTGTCCGAATTGTGTTCACTAAAGCATGGCAGAATGCTAGTATAGCTCACACTATAGGGAGTCATATGTATTATCTGCACTAAGTAGTAATAATGGGCTACACTGGTGTTTAAATTTTAATACTTTTTTTTCCCGTTGCCCATTTTCTCATTAATTGAAATGTGTAGCATACTGTATAAGGATAGAGCCAATGTGTAGTTACATCGCTCTGTAGCAGAGAGCTTTTTTGCCATTGTAGCCATACACTACCTTCAATTCGCTAAGTTATAATGATTGCTATTGTAGCGGGTATTTGAATTTAGGGGAGGCATCTGGGTGGTAGTGTAACCCAGATGTATTGATTGTCAGGGAATCTGAGACCCTTTTGTGGTTCTTGGAGGACTCTGGTGGTGTGAGGTTCCCTGCGGCCTGCAGGTGGCGCTGTCGCCCTGGGCCGGAGTTGAACACTCACCGCAAGACTGCTTCCTTTTTTGTCCTTTCCTGGCGCTGGTACAGCGGGGCGGGGAACCTGCTGTGACGCAAAGGGAGAGAAGATAAAAGGGGCGGACGCCCTGACCTCGGGGTTCAGAGTCAGAGGACGCAGCCGCGCCCAGGCACCTTCAGCCTGGGTGCTGGCGTTCTGGAGTTCCGGGCCCAGGTGCCCTTGACCTGGCCGGAGCTGGAGATGGAGTCCATCTCAGGTATCTTTAGCCTGGGGTGAGGTACTATGGCGGAGGCCTGGAGCTCAGTACCTTCGACTGAGTTCCGTGAGGGTGGAGGAATCCGAGGGGGCCCTAACTCCTTGGGTGCCCGTGTATGAGACGAGGAGGCTGGTGAGCGGAACTTCCCCGGAGAGTCCAGCGCAGTATTGCTGGTGACGGAGAGGCCTCTGGTAACTGTCTTGGACGGATGTCCTTCCCCTGATAGGGGCTACGTTAGCGAAGGTAATCCATGTTCTGTTTAATATAGTCAGTGGCAGTGACTATTCGCCATTGGTGACACCACAGTGGTTAGCTCTATCTAGAAGAATTGTGCCTTGGCCTACTCCCCACAAATACTGAAGTGGTATATGGGTCTCACCCTGTCTGTGCTGTATGACTATTTATTGAGAAGAATAAATACGAGTTGGACCTTTTCAGTGTGTGGAACTCTGGTTACTAGGAGCAAAGGGGAGTCAATCCGAGGAGAGGATTTGACTCTGGGACACATACACAAAACCCGATAGTTCTGGCCTTCACCTCTACACATTGGAGGACATGGGCCGTGGTGTATCTCACCCTTCCCCCCAGTGCTAACCCCTAGACGAGACAGACCAGCCGTGAATGAGAAGGGGTGAGAGGGGTGAGGTCGCTACAAGATATTGGTTTTAATTTTTAGCAATAAGAACCAACCAGAGATAAAAATAACAAATTAAAGATGAATTTCGGGGAAGGCAATTTTTGCTTAGTTACATTAGTCCAGCTTGGACCAAAGTATGCATGTGCCATGCCGGTCTGATCCCTGTGGAAGCTGGAAAACACTGTAGCAGGCAGGTGCCTGCAGCTTCTGGGTCCCGTGCCCAGTCGCTGCCCTTCTGCTTACTTACTGCACACAGGAGATTGCTCGCTTGGCACAGGTGCCAGAGAAAATTTTCCATTTTCAGAATAAATGCAAGGTGTTCTCTGATTCGACTAGGTGGAAATTGTAACATGATCACCCCACCTCTCCAACTCATCCAGTCAGAGAATTGATTTCATTCAATAAGAAAATAGAAAGTAGTGGTGCAACGGATCGGTGGTGATCCGTGATCCGAAAGGGCCACCCTGTTCGGATCGGAACACCACGCGATCCGTGGAGCGCTCCGGTGCCTCGGCCATAGGAAAGGCCGTGGTTTCGGCCTAGCTCCGGAGCGGCGGCCATCTTTGTACACCCGGCGGCGGCCGCTATAATGCCGCCATCTTGCTCCACCCCACACTCCTCACTATGATTACTGTGCAGGGGTCAAGTGGACATCTTGTTACACCCAACGGAGTTTTAGAATTCAGTTATTTTCACACAAAACGGAGCTTATATGATTAAATACATTATTTGGAAATCCAACGGACTGTTTACATGTTACATTTTAAAAGCAGCAGCAAACTTTACATGCTTGCTAATGTGACGGAACACCTCTGATTTTCACATTTAACATTTAGTTAAATGTGAAAATCAGAGGTGTTCTGTCACGTTAGCAACCATGTAAGGTCAGCAGGTTTGCTGCTGCTTTTAAAATTGAACATGTAAACAGTCCGTTGGATTTCCAAATAATGTATTTAAGCATACAAGCTCCGTTGTGTTGAAAATAACTGAAATCTAAAACTCCGGTGGGTGCAACAAGATTTGTCTTTTTTTTTTTTTGCCGATCCGAAAAATTATCCGATCCGTGACTCTGATCCGAGGATCGATCCGATCCGTGAGTTTTTTGATCCGTTGCACCCCTAATAGAAAGTGTTCTCTGAATCGCACCTGTGCCGAGCGAGCTACTTCCTGTGTTCACAATACAGCAGAGCAGCCATTCTACACAGGATGTGGAAGCTAGTGGAGATCACTGTAGTAGTAGTAGTAGTACCTTTTTAAGCTTAGACGGGGATCCCACAGGTATGGCACGATGCATACATTGGTCCAAATTGCCATACCCGGAATTCATCTTTAAAAATGTAAACACCACATGCATTATAACTTTGAGAATTTCGTTTTTACCACCCGAAGACAGTTTAAATAAACTGGGATGTTTATTGTTGCTGGAAGTCTTCAATAAAAAAACAACAGGATTTAATCTCAGCTCCCCCACAGTAAACATTTCCCTCCTCTCTCGTCACTCTGTTCAGTGCTGGGGGGCTGAAGAAAATACCTGGTACTTCTGGGTATGGAGGAGCATGTGACTTGCTCCATATGACTGTGCTGAACCAATCAGTGTTGTAGCATGGAGAACTCATACTCCTGTGTAAACTATGACTCCAGAAACTCATATGCCCTGTACACACGACGGATGGTTTTTCCGACGAAATTCCGCTCAAGCTTGGCTTGCATACACGCAGACACACAAAAGTTCTCTGAACTTTCGACCGTCAAGAACGCGGTGACGTACAACACTACGACGAGGCGAGAAAAATAAGTAAATAAATAGGAAATAGGAAAATAGAGAACCTGCTCTCCATCTTTTTTTGGCAGTTTTTCCGTTGGAAAAAGTCAGATGGAGCATACACACGGTCGGGATTCCTCACCAAAAGCTCTCATCAGACTTTTTCCAACAGGAAAACCGGTCATGTGTACGGGGCATTAGCGTACATCGTTTTTGCATGCACTCATGGCAGGTGAATGGAGTGTTGAGGCAGCCAAATAAAGCTAAATATATGCTGTTGAGGTCTGTATCAAAGTATAACTAAAAGGCAAAAACTTTTTTTTTTTTTTTTAGCTTTGGATGAGAGGGATTAGAACCCCTGCCAGTTTGTATTGCCGTCTTTGCCCTCAGAGATTCACCCTCTGTTTTTCCTGTTTACCATTATCATGGAAAGTGAAAGTAAAAGAAAATACCATACTTTGGGTTTTCCCCAGAAAAGTAATAGAGGGGAAATCTTCCAATGGGGACACTAGTTCTGGTGATGTGGGGGTCCTTAAGAGATACCCCTTAATTTGCAGAGATTTCCTCTCACTTCCCGTTTGGCTATGAAACAGACATGAAGGTAAATCTCCCCAATGGGACAAAGATAGCAAAAGTAAACCTTACAGGGGTTATAACCCTCCCTTACTCTATCCAAAATGAAAAAAAAAAAGTTTTGCCTAAAGTTCTACTTTAACATAAAACCTGTTGCTTTTCCCTGCATGGGCAAAAGACAGGTTCACTTTAAAACAGTGCAACCTTTGGCTAGGGCCTATGTAGTCTTTCAATATGTCTGTACCCATACAGACCCAGCCTGCATTCAAATCTGATAAGAGGAATTGTGAAAATGATCTGGGTGGTGTGGTGTCCTTTTTCTCAACACAATAGCTAACAGAAGGCAGTCTCTCCCAAAGGGGCAGGAGGGCCAGAACCTGAAACCAAGCGAGTATAGCTGTGGATAGGCACAGCTAGGACTACAAGGGCTTGTCCATGTGCTCCATACTATGTGAGCAGATGTTGGGAAGAACTAATAGGACAGAGGTCTGATCTTATTTCAACAGTACAAGAGAAATCAAAGTGTAGAAGAATATAGGCAGTAATCCATTACTACACAAAATGGCAGTAACAGCTGACTTAGATTAATGGAAACATCCCAGACTTTACAATGGATGAAACTACAGATGATGTCATACTGTATAAGAACCACTCATAGCTTATATTTGAAAAGCTCTTTTTTTTTTTCTTTAAATTACATAGTCACATTAACCTTACCAGGTCTACTTCCTTCCTCTTTTAAGGCAGCCTTTCTCAACCAGGGTTTCTTAGAGGTTGCTAGAGGATTGTTGAGCAGTAGCAGAATGTTATGCCTTGTACACACGATCGGAATTTCCGATGGAAAAAGTCAGACGGAATTTTTTCTTTGGATATTTCGACCGTGTGTGTGCCCCATCTGACTTTTTTTCCGTCGGAGTTCAGGAAGAGAACATGTTCTATTTTTTTCCTGTAGCGGCCTCACTTTCTCTCCAGCTTTATCAGTTATACGGCTGTTGTCTAGGGGTACCTGGGAGGAGAGAGTGCAGGAACACTACGCCAAGCCCTCACCTCGTATGTGTATGAGTGTTGAGCAAAGTCACTTGAATTACCTTCGGGTCTGTTCTCTGCATACAGAGCCTCTGCTTCTTATGTGGAGATGTGTCTGCCAGTAATAGAGCCCCACACCATTAAAAGTCCAACACTCTTATTTCTCCATTTGCCAGGATGAACATAATCAGTTGAACTCTTGTAACAGACAGACAGGGGTGTGGATGCGAGTAGGCCCAGGCACAAATTAACTCTCCTATTCCTTTTTCGTGCGAATAGGCTTGGCGCACGGTCTCTGCCACCGACCGTGAAGTTGGTAACTGCCACCTACCAAGTGAACTGTTGCAGCCCCTGCCACATGCCTGAATGTAACCTGTCCCGGCAATATGCTGCACCAGATCTACGGGAAGGTCACCTGCACGGTCCGTTACGCCTGGATTCAGGTACCCGATACTGTGGGCACCTTAGGACGATTCCTCCCGGGCGGGACCCAGTGGAAGAAGCTGGGCCCCAGGCCTGAATGATGTACCTCACCCCAGACTGAGGGTGTCTGGGGTGACTCCCGAACTCCTTGTGTCCAGGCCTAGGCCGCCTGGACACCGACCGCGGACAGCAGCCCTCAGGCTGAAGGTGCCTGAGGCTCGGACCTCGTGGCGAAGATGTCCGCCCCCTTTATACCCTCTCCCAGCAAGCACAGCGGGTTCCCCGCCCCGCCATACAACTGCTGCGAGAGGTCACAAAGGGTACGGCACTGCAGTGATGGTTCAACCCCGGCCCAAAGTGACAGCACCACCTGCTGGGTCGCAGGGAACTAGACATCACTGATGTCTTCACCCGAATTAAACATTCTGAAAAGTACATACCCGCTACATTCCGATAGAAAAAATTCCTATCGGAAATTCCGTTCGTCTGTGTGGAACTCAGACGAAGAAAAAAACACGCATGCTCAGAATCAAGTCGACGCATGCTCGGAAGCATTGAACTTCATTTTTCTCGGCTCGTCGTAGTGTTGTACGTCACCACGTTCTTGACGGTTGGAATTTGGTCGGAATTTGGTGCGACAGTGTGTATGCAAGACAGCTTGAAGGGAATGCCGTCTGAAAAATCTGTCTGAGTTTATCCCGATGGAAAATCCGATCGTGTGTACAAGGCATAAGGGTTCCATTTCACTGATGCCAACGTAAAGCACTCTTCCACTGACCACCAATGCAGATGGAGCTCTTCCACTGACTGCCAGTGTAAGATCGTACTCTTCCACTGACCACCATTGTACGATGGCACTCTTCCACTAATCACCTAAGTTCATACTCTTCCATTGACCACCAATGTTAGGGAGCACTTTCAACACTACAGTTTTCAGGTCTATTTGGTGTCTTGTAGTATCAAAATTCCTGTCTGTAAAATGTGCCATGTACACCGCATTTCTTATTCTTTACTTACTAAAAATCGACAATGTATTATCTTATTGTACCAAGGGCTATAGATATACTACTTTTTAACAGGGGTTCTCTGAGCCCTCAAAACTATTTCAAAGGTTTCTCCACAGTAAAAATAAAGGTTGAGAAATGCGGCTTTATACTGGACATGTGAACAGCCATGACTTTGCCATACTATGGCATGAATGCTAAATGATATGTTTTCACTATAAATGGTCATAGAGGCATATGTACCGGTAACTTATTGAAGACTGTGTAGGATGCGATGTACCCTCTGACTGTATCTCAGTTCTATCTACCTTCGTTGTCACAGTTTTTCTTAAAAAAAATTATAAAAAAAATTATGTGAAATTACTAAATACAACACAATAAATCTGCAAACGCAGTACCTGCCACTCTCATAAATCAAGTGCATTTGTTCCTTGTCTCCTCTAAATAAATGTTCACAGCATAACTCATGCAGGATCAGTGCAGAGAAATCACCATTTGAACCATGGGACATTAACTCTTTAACTCTCCATACCCATAAATTCCTAGGGAGAACTCCACACATAGGAAATTCAAAGCCAAAACACAAGTATCTGATCGTAAATAGAACACCAATTTTTTTAATATAAACAAAGGCTGTCCATTTTGTAAGCTTTTAATTATTGGTATTTCCAATTGGATTTTTCGATAAGAGTGCAAATGGAAAAAAATAAGCAATTCAACTTGCTGATGTGAAATTGCTGGAGGATAAATTCTGATCGGCCCTCATGTCTTACTGTATTTTGCTCTGTCCCTACTGCCAGCCTGACATAGTGCTTACTCCGTTATCTTGAACTGCTGGAAAGTGATTGGCTGCTCTGTGTAACTGCACACTATACGCCCTCACTTCTCTTTGTATGGGTTTGTTAGCCATGTTTTGTATTATCCTAATTACCAAGTACAGAAAACAACAGCATTCTCCTTCTGAAAGAGCAAGTTTGGATGCCAACCTCCCATTCAATGCTAATTGGGTCTTTTATACAAAATAACACACTGCAGATTTCAGACAATAATGACATGCTGTTTCTGTGTAACATTTTTTTTTTTACTCTATTTGTCCTTTGCCATAAATCGTTTGGCTTTGAGCTGACATCACCCGCCTTAGTTATTATCCTCCCTCTTATCCATACTGAGCCATATGGGATAATTTTTATAGGTCACAAAGAAATCTACAGTATACTACAGCATCCAATCGGCTCCCTCACCTCAAAACCGACGGAAGGTGGCACTGGAATGGTCCATAGAAGTGTCAAAGAAGACAGAATCAATGTGGGGAAGTAGTGGTCTCATTGCAGAGATCCAACATACCCTCTACTGTGTCAAACCTATAGATGTGCAATCAGTAAAGACCATGTTTTCTGCAAATTGGGGAACTCTGTCTCTGAATCAGTGGGGCTTCCCCACAGAAAGTACTGCCTGGTACACACTATCAGTTTTTTTTTCCAGGAGTTGCTGTACTAACTATCCCCATGTTAGGACAGCGATCTCCACGCTGAGTTATTGGGTTCTGACAGGGGGACCACATCCCCGCCAGAACACACCGTAGGCTGCCAGCGCTGATTGGATGCCGATCGCCAGATGTTTTTCTGGCATGTCCGTTCTACAGAAGTCGCACGTTCAGCCGTTGGGCCGAAAATGTCGGCTGGGTTTTTTTGAACAGGCCGATACCGGCCAATATTTGGCTCATGTGTACCAGGCTTAAGGTTCTCATTCTACAGCATCTTGGCCAGGGACAGGCTTTTCTACCCAGGATGTGGTTGATTTTCAAGGGCTAACTTCAGTATTGTAATAAAATGAACTACACAGTCAAGGAGCCTCCGTTTTAAAAACACTGTGTAGCTTTAAATTTTAGAAGTGCCACACCAGCAGGCCACATAATAATGTCACTGGTTCCCCCCAAAAAAAATGTCAGTTAGGTGTCCGATCTGTTCGCCACAATGTCGCAGTCCCACTAAATATCACAGATCGCTGCCATTACTTGTAAAAAACAAAAAAACTAAATATATATATCTCCCCTATTTTGTAGACGCTATAATTTTTGAACAAACCCATTAATACACGCTTATTGGAGGTTTTTTTACCAAAAATATGTAGCAGAATACAAATTGGCCTAAAATTTATAAAGAAATAAAATTATTGGATGTTTTTTATGGTAGAAAATAAAAATTTTATTTTTTTCAAAATTGTCGTCATTTTTTTGTTTATAGCGCAAAAAATAAAAAACCACAAAAGGTGATCAAATACCACCAAAAGAAAGCTCCATTTGATGGGGAAAAAAACATTTTGTTTGAGTACAGCGTCGCACGACCGCGCAATTGTCAGTTAAAGCGACGCAGTGCCATATTGCAAAAAATGGCCCGGTCAGGAAGTGGGTAAATCCTTCCGGGGCTGAAGTGGTTAAAAGAGGTTCAACATACCCCCTGCTGAGACAGAGCCAATAAGGAGGGAGAAATAGCTTTCCTGATGCAGCTATGGGTACGACTCAGTAGGAGGTGTGTCAGACCACTGCAGCGAGACCACTGCTTCCCCAGAGAGAACAAGGCTTCTTCTCTGCAGCATGGTGGAAAGGAACAGGTTTTTCTACTCAGGATAAGACTGCTTAAGAAAGAAAACAAAACTGTAAGGCTGCATATCTTTTATTGTAATGAACCTGGTATGTATTTACTGTAGCGAATTTGAACTGAAAATTCAATTGAGCTTAAAAACTTTATATAGTTGACGGTCTATAGAAACATACAAGTTCTTAAAATCGACAGTACATTCAAATGGATATCTAAAAAAATCTGTATGGGCACAACGAAGCATCGCAGATTGTAAGCTCCTTGAGGGCAAGGACCGATGTGAATGTACAATATATATGTAAAGCGCTGCGTAAATTAACGGCGCTATATAAGTACCTGTAATAAATAAATAATGAAAGAAACAAGGTATCAAATTCTCCACACAAGGATAATTATTTCACTTCTTCGCTTTACATGATCACATTTGAAGTACAAATGCAAAACAAAACCGTGAAAAAGGTCAGATTGTCAAATCTTGCTTAAAAAAATAAGTCTATAATGACAGCTGCAGGGATCGCAGTGATGGATAAATCCTCCTCTTTAACGATTTTGTTAAAGTTAAAGAATACCTTTAAATCATATGAATGGCCCCAGGTCCTGATTTGTGGCAGCAAGTTGTTTTAACTGCTAGGAATTCTTCCCAAAAGGCTGTCATAACTCTTCCAGACATCACCTAAATAATTATTTCAACTGTTGAAGGTAGGATCTGAAAGAACTCCAAGCTATATATTGGGGCTGATTTAGTAAAGGAGCAGAAACTGTCCACCTAGCAAAGTGAAGTGTTTACTTAGTAAATAAGGTGGAAATTATATACATTCTATAATATATATATATACACACACACACATATATATACACATACACACACACACACACACACATATACACTTTAGACGGCCAATCATTTACTAGAATTATTTTGTGTGTGTGTGTATATATATATGATAGCGGCACAGTGGATAGCACTCTCACCTAGCAGTAAAAAGGGTCGTTGATTTAAATCCCAACCACGACACTACCTGCCTGGAGTTTGCATGTTCTCCCTGTGCCTGTGTGGGTTTCCTCCAGCTACTCCGGTTTCCTCCCACACTCCAAAGACATGCTGGTAGGTTAATTGGCTTCTGTCTAAAAATTGTCCCTAGTATATGAATGTGAGTTAGGGACTTTAGATTGTAAGCTCCTTGAGGGTAGGGACCGATGTGAATGTACAATGTATATGTAAAGCGCTGCGCAAAATGACAGCGCTATATAAGTAGGTAAATAATAATATTAATAATAATAAAAATTCATATATTTTTCTTTTTATTAGAATTATTATTATTTAATATTTTGAGCTTACTTTGCAGGCAGCTTGAAATCCAAACTGAAGACAGTGTCACCATATTCTCTAAGCATGTGAGCAGCCTCTTTTCATGTAGTAAATCAACCCTCTGTTGAAATGTTGGTATCAAGCATAGCTCATATAATAAATTGGGTAGTCTAAATGAACACAGATTCAGCTAATATATTAAAGTGGAAACTTATATAAAAATGTAAAATGTGTAAAACAGGCAGTATTTTTATTTCAGCCACATACAATGTCTATTCTGCAATAAAGGACTCTCACCTGCCTGTTGGACTTCTTACTGACGATTGTACACTGAGCTTTGCGTGCACAACTCATATTTGGCTGGGATAAATGAACATTGGCTCATGTGCAGCATGGCCTATCAAGATGGCTGATGATCCCAAACCAGGAAGAAGACTGGGTGAAAAGGTTAGCGCTGGAAAGGGAGCTAGCGGATGTCACATCACTGAAGGGGGGTGAAAATTGAAAGTGAATATTCCTTTTTTCTGGTGTTGCTTGTGTAGTGTAATCATTGCTTCTTCCACACCTGACCAGACCTTACAACTTTTCCTAAACTGTACGGATAACCAATACGTCTTTCTGTTTTGGATAGAGCAGGGAAAAATTAAAGCGCAACAGTTCTTTTGCGGTTTGGCTCCTGTTGGGGGGATTTCACTTAACTTCCTGTCTAGATGAAAAAAGATTTCTATAAAGTCAGGGGAATTCCCATTACACACTCCTCTCTGTTTCTGAGCAATGATCCACTAATAAAAACGTAATCTTCCAGGAGAGTTGATTTCCTGGCACCCCCATTATTTCTATCTGGCAACCTCCACGTCACGGACGTCTGACCACTGCAGAGAGACTGCTGCTTTCACAAACCTCCCTAGTAGGGTTGCTGCTCTTTGTTGTCCAATAAGTAGACGGGGGGGGGGGTTGGGGGTGATGGGGGACCCGGCTGGTTTTATTAACTGCAAAAAAAGTGAGGTCACTGACCTAGGAATGCTGGTAACTGGATGAACAGAAAAATGCTTTAGAAAATACGTTTGTTAATGTATTTCAACTTTGTAGTCAGTCCTTTGTTCAGCTTTTAAAGCAAAACTGCCAGCCACCTGCTAACATATAAAAGCTTGTGTTATATCCCTTCTTTCTGCACTTTCCACGCTGATGCCTTATAGAGAGGCCTTACCTGTAGAGTCATGTCTGCATTACTCAAAGTGTAAAACAGACAATCTGGAGGACATTTATAAAGCTTACACTGGCTGGATACAGCGTATCTTATGTATTTTATACATGTTATTTACAAAGCACAGTTGCATTGCTTTTGCTGTTGTATTGATGATGTAAATTCCTGGCAAAACTTCTGCAAACCACAGAAACAAACCTATTTTCTAACCTAAAGTAAAACTACACGATATACAATAATTCATTACAATAGAAGACAAGTACCAAATACTGAACAAAAAGTGTTTATAATAAATAACAGCATTTTATCCAAGACCAAGGTAAATACGATTCTTACGTGACTTGCCCAAGTAGAAGAATTTCTTTAACATAAAAGTAATGTAAAAAGTATCACCCTAAATCGGTAAGCAGGAAGCGTATTATTCATTTAACTGGCTGTGTAAGTTTTTATAAATACATCTGATTCAATAAAAAGATAAAAACAAGACTAGAACGTTTTTTTTTTTGGAAAGGTGTAACAAAAACAAAAAAACATACAAAAAAAAGTACAAAATACCCAATAGGCCAGTAGTAAAAAGGGTTACACAGTCCCTTACCGCGAAGGAACCAATCCCCCCCTTTCTTTGCGCAACTCAATCCCCATACAGTCACCTGATTAGCACATATCAAGAATACACAAGGCACTCAAACATAGTATAGTATCAGCATTTTTACACCCAATAGCTTTAAAGTGGCTCTCAAATCTTAACGTTTTTAACTTAAAGTGATTGTAAAAGCAGAAGGTTTTTTCTCTTAATGCATTTTGTGCAGCAGCTCCCCTCAGCCCCCCTAATACTAACCGGAGGTCCCTCTAGATCCAGCAATATTGGAGGCGTGTCTTGGCTGCCTGGGACTCCCATCCTCATTGACTGAGACAGCAGCACGGCGCCATGGCTGTCAAAGTCAGTCAGCCAAAGAGGAGAGAGAGGGGGCGGGCCGTGACTCTGTCTGAATGGGCACACAAGAATGTGGCTCGCCTCAGGTGCCCCCATAGCAAGCTGATTGCTGTGGGGGAAATCAACAGGAGGGAGGGCAAGAAGCACAAAAGAGGAACTGGAAAAGAGGAGGATCGGGGCTGCCCTGTGCAAAACCATTGCACAGAGCAGGCAAGTATAACAGGATTGTTATTTTTAACAAAAAAAACAACAAAAAAAAACGAGACTTTACATTCCCGCCATTGGGGAAAAAAAGGCTCCAGTACTAACTTCCCTGTCAGGTAAACACTTACCTGAGGCCTCCCTCAATCTCCTGAGGCCTCCCTCAATCTCCTAGCCTTACAGGAGATTCTGAGAGCAGCGGGAGCCATAGGCTCATGGTGCTGTAATGCAAATCCTGTAGGGAGGGAGAGGGGGCAGTTGCATGCTGTGTGCGTTTGTGGTTTTTGGGGGGGTCATGCGGGAGAGAAGATTGGTGGAGAATGACAGCAGGGGACTCCAGAAGAGGAGGTAAGGGTTCACTCTGTGTAATACCACTGAACAGAGGAAGTATAGCATCTCACAGCTGGCACATCTAATTGTATGTAGCATCAGCCTGTCTCCTGCAGGAACAAAATCGAATCGGGCTGAGCGCTGCTCAGCCATTCACAGGGACCTTGTATTTTTATGAAAGGATTCCTCTGATTGGCTGAGGTGGAGATCATGTCATCCGCATGCCTCTTCACCGCAGCCAGAATAAGGCTGTCCATAGACGAGTCATTTTTTTTTCAATCAACCAACGCGTCGAAGTGGATGGGGGAATCCTCCCCACTGAGCCACTGTATTCTGACAGGGGGAAGACCTCCCTGTCATCACAATACACGGATTAGCGCTATAGCCGGCAGTGCTGATCGAGCTGGGAGAATCTAACAGGGCGGTTGTACTTTGAAGTAGATCAGTAGATAGAGTTCTGTATAACCTCCCTGATCATAAATGGATTGGAATTTGACCAGTCCCTGCTGAACTTTGGTTCATGTATGGCCAGCTTAAAGCTTTGAATTATTTAATAAAAGTACAAAGCTTCCTGTGAATGGCTGAGCAGTGATCAGCCGGACTCTATTTTGTTCCCGCAGCAGACTGCACTGTATACAGCACTGACAGGGGTGCATGTAATAGTACAGGAAATAGTATTTAAAGTGGAAGCAAACACGGAGTTAGGCTTTAAATTTAACTTCAAATAACCTGCAGTAAAATAATCAACATGCAAATTATGTTACCCCAGTCTTCAGAATCTCACATACAGTGTCTTGAAAAAGTATTCATACCCCTTAACAATTTTCACCTTTTGTCATGTTACAACCAAAAATGTAAATGCATATTATTGGGATTTTATGCGATAGACCAACACAAAGTGGCACATAATTGTGAAGTGGAAGGAAAATGATAAATGGTTTTCAATTTTTTTTTTTTTACAAATAAATATGTGAAACGTGTGGTGTGCATTTGTATTCAGCCCCCCCTGAGTAAATTTTTTGTAGAACCATCTTTTGCTGCAGCTGCAAGTCTTTTTGGGGATGTCTCTACCAGCTTTGCACATGTAGAGAGTGACATTTTTACCCATTCTTTGCAAAATAGCTCAAGCTCTGTCAGATTGGATGGAGAGCGTCTGTGAACAGCAATTTTTAAGTCTTGCCACAGATTCTCAATTGGATTTAGGTCTGGACTTTGACTGGGCCATTCTAACTCATGAATATGCTTTGATTAAAACCATTCCATTGTAGCTCTGGCTGTATTCAAAGAATAAACAGTTGCACACCACGACAGCTTGTTGGTGTCCTGTAGTGTCACATTGGGACCTCAAATAAATGACTTTGGAACTAGCCGTGGTGTGCAGCTATTTCTTCTTTGACTACTACATGCGAAGGCGAGCCGGGGCGGGCTCTCACGTGCAGTTTCCATTAGGCTTCTTTGCCTCACCTGGCGTGGCAGGTCGTCTTCATTCACTCAGCTCTGGCTGTATGTTTAGGGTCGTTGTCCTGCTGGAAGGTGAACCTCCTCCCCAGTCTCAAGTCTTTTGCAGACTCTTAACAGGTTTTCTTCTAAGATTGCCCTGTATTTGGCTCCATCCATCTTCCCATCAACTCTGACCAACTTCCCTGTCCCTGCTGAAGAAAAGCCTCCCCACAACAAGATGCTGCCACCACCATGTTTCACGTGGGGATGGTGTGTTCAGGGTGATGTGCAGTGTTAGTTTTCTGCCACACATAGCGTTTTGCTTTTAGGCCAAAATTTTGGTCTCATCTGACCAGAGCACCTTTTTCCACATGTTTGCTGTGTCCCCCACATGGCTTTTCGCAAACTGAAAACGGGTCCTCTTATGGCTTTCTTTCAACAATGGCTTTCTTCTTGCCACTCTTCCAGTTACCATGGGCCTCTTGGCTGCTTCTCTGATTAATGCTCTCCTTGCCCTGCCTGTCAGTTTAGGTGGACGGTCATGTCTTGGTAGGTTTGCAGTTCCATTTTCGGATGATGGATTGAAAAGTGCTCCATTAAAAGAGGTTCAAATCTTGGGATTTTTTTTATAACCTAACCCTGCTTTAAACTTCTCCACAACTTTATCCCTGATCTCTCTGGTGTGTTCCTTGGCCTTCATGATGCTGTTTGTTTACTAAGGTTCTCTAACAAAAAACTCTGAGGGCTTCACAGAACAGCTGTATTTATACCGACATTAAATTACACACAGGTGAACTCTATTTACTAAATTAGGTGACTTCTCAAGGCAATTAGTTCCATTCGATTTTAGTTAGGGGTATCAGAGTAAAGGGGGCTGAATTCAAATGCATGCCACACTTTTCAGATATTTGTAAAACATTTTGAAAATCATTTATCATTTTCCTTCCACTTCACAATTATGTGCCACTTTGTGTTGGTCTATCACATAAAATATATTTACGTTTTTGGTTGTAACATTACAAAATGTGGAAAATTTCAAGGGGTATGAATACTTTTTCAAGGCTCTGTAGCACAATGAAAAAGGGGGGGGGGGGGTAATAAAGCCTGCTGCTATGAAGCATGCGCCATAAATTATACATTAGGGGCTTTATATAGTAGTTAAAGTGGGAATAAAATGAAATCTGGGAAGCTCAGTTTCCTCTAATACATTCTAAAGGCCCATACACACGATCAGACTTTTTGACAACAGCGGTCCGACGGACCTGTTTTATCAGACAATCCGACCATGTGTATGCTCCATCGGACAATTGTTTTCGGTTTTTCAGCAGACAAATGTTCGTTGTGCATGCTCTCAAACTTTCCGGGAACAAATGTCCGATGGAGGATAATCCGATCGTGTGTACACAAGTCCATAGAACTAAAGTCCAAAGTACAAACACACATGCTCAGAACCAATGCTAAAG
Source organism: Rana muscosa (assembly GCA_029206835.1). NCBI lineage: Eukaryota > Metazoa > Chordata > Amphibia > Anura > Ranidae > Rana > Rana muscosa. The sequence goes on from CM055124.1 coordinate 203,661,808, forward strand.
ATGAGACAACAACAATAGTAGAAGTTGCCCAAAGAGTAGCGGTTTAAGAGCTGAAAAACCCTTCTTGTTAAAAAAAAAAAAAAAAAAAAAAAAACGGAAAAAACCACGTGATTTGGTTAAAGTTGGCTGAAAATGTTCTGCCGTCTGTATGCAGAACAAGTTCCGGCCAACGCCCTTCGGACCAAAATCCACGGAAAAGTCCGATGGAAGTCCGATCGTGTGTACGAGGCTTAAAGCTGGCCATACATTATTTTTATTTTTTTCGTTCAACCATGGGGGATTTTCCCATCCACACATTTGAGGTGGATGTGAGAATTACTCCTGCTGTAGCTTTGTATTCTGATAGTGGAGATCCTTCCTCGCCGTCAGAACACATTGATCAGTGTTTCCATCTATAGCCGATGGCACTGATCATTGAGGAAAAACCCAATAGGCTGGTTGTAGAGAAGTCTATCAGTAGATTGACTTTGTACAACCAGCCTGCCTATACATGGATCGAAATTCAGCCGGTCAATGCTGAACCAGCCAAATATCGATTCATGTATGGCCGCCTCAATGTAGCTGATTCAGAAGAAAAAACTAAAAAAAGTATGGCTGGGCTGCTGTCAGTTTAACCTCCAAATGAAGTGATTTTTTTTTCTGGCCCCATCAGCAGCAGTTCAGTTTGATTTAGATGAAGCATCGGTGTTCAACAGAGGCCTTTACAGGTAGGTAACACATCTGTGTTTTCTCATCAGCACACATCTATAGAGAGAGGGTGTCCATAACTGTTTGCCATGCCTGTGCAGAAACAGACTGATTAGTGGCTCCCATAATGTACACCTCTTACAATGTGCTAACTAGCACTGACAGCACTGCATTCACTTTGACAGAGACAGAGGATCTGCCTCCAGGCAATTCACTACCAGTCCAGACAATCTAAGCACACAATATCCACTCTCAGGGGCCCCCAGGGTATACTGAGGACTTGCCAAACTTCCCAAAAACATGCAGTACAACAGACCAAGTCAAGGTGTGACTGGCATGAGACAATCTTACGTCAAAGCACAGATTCTTTATCAAGATTTACAGTCAATGTCAAGTCTGCAGTAAAATATGTACAGTGTAATAGTGGAGGGCAGGCACCGGACATCTCAGGACACAGACAGCTTCCTGGAATATCTTGCCAAATAGGCATTTTCTGCATGTTTGTGTAAGTGGTCACATGACTGCTTGTTTTCTCATCTTTTCGGTTAGATCATCTTTGGACTGTAATAGGTGAGACTGACTTCCCCATGACATGCTGTAGTCAGGTGGTGGTTTGGAGAAAAAGGTGACATAGCTGTGGATAATTCCACACAATCTTTTCAGTGTTGTCACAATAATGCAGGAAGCCGACCTGCAGGATGTTTACTAGCAAGATCAACAGGTATTATAGACATTAAAGAAAGGACGGGATACAGGCGCGGTACTCCCTAAAGAGGAACGGAACTCTGAAAGCTGTGTCCAAAAAAAGAAGGCATAGGGCAAAGGACTAGTCACCGATATTGCCAGTGTTTTCCTATTGACAGATTTCCCCCCCCCCCCCCAATACTGACTTACCATGCCTTGTTCTGCACTGTGTTTCCCTGTGGCCATTTTGGTAGAAGCAGGGCTTTACTTCCTTATGTCAGAGCCTCCAGCAAGGAGAATAGTGAGCAGAACAATAGTGACATCACTGAAACGCATCCCAAATCTTCGGAGACTGGCATTCAGAGGCAGCACAGACCATAGATTAGAGTTGCAACCTTAACTTCAATTCAAACAAGAACATTTTAGCGGCCTGGGAGACCTTTGGGTGCCCTCAAGGAGAGTAGTAATGTGGTGCGCATAGCATGCCACAGCAAACAGCCGGCAGCTGTATCACGGGAGCGCGCCCGCAAGAACTAACCCCCATGGGAGAGAGCTCGCATGAAGGTGGTTAGTTCTTGTGGGGAGGAGCCGAGACAGCCGCCGAGGGACCCCAGAAGACCGGGCTCTGGGCCACTCTGTGCAAAACGAGCTGCACAGCGGAGGTAAGTATTACAGGTTTGGTATTTAAAAAAATAAAATAAGGGGGCGCATGCGCGGCATGGGACGGAGCAGCAGCTTCTAGAGAGAGCTCCGGGTCTCACAGGGCTAAAAGCCACATTATCGGGGCCATAATCACCGGAACGGAAACAGACCAACAACACCCCCGCACATAAGAATCTGTGCATGCAGTCTTCTAAGAAGAAAAGTCGGAGGAGCAGCCAGAAGCAGAAAAATTTTACCCATTACTGCCTCAGATCTCTGAAGCGTGGCAGGATGGCTAAAGATGGCGCTGACACGCTGCCCTCTTCACCTTCCTCATTCCCTGCTCAGCCTCAGATACAGCCATCTCAGTCACCGCTGGATTCGAGTTCAACAGAGAACTGTGAGTACCCTCCACTGACTAAAGCAGATTTGGATGTGAGTCTGGAGGCCATGTGCTCTAAACTTATACATAAATTTCAAGCAGAGATTCAGAGGTCCACTGACACATTATCCCAAGAAATAGCTGCATTAGGGACAAGAACCGATTTGCTAGAAAACAAGCACGATGAGCTGTCCATAGCTTTCAATGACTTATCTAGGGAGCATGATTCACTTTCCTCAGCCTTCATACAATTACAGGAGCAAGTGGAGGATTTAGAGAACAGGAATAGGAGGTCCAACCTCAGAATTAGAGGGGTCCCGGAATCCATTACAGATCTACCTGTATATGCAAACAAGCTTTTCCATAATCTGCTCCCAGAACAGAATGTTCAATCATTTATCTGTGATCGCATACACCGTGCTTTAAGGGCAAAACCTCCCCCCGATAAACCCCCTCGAGACATAGTGTTATGCATGAAAGATTTCCTGGTAAAGGAAGATATTATGAGGGCGGCCAGGGGACTGAGAAACATTGTCCTGGATGGAGTACAAATACAGATCTATCCAGATATCTCACAAGCAACCCTAGACAGACGCAGGAAGATGAAGGAAATCACAACAGTGCTCTCCACGGCGAGGATCAGATATAGATGGGGTTTCCCTTTCAAACTGATTATTCCCCATAACGGCACCACTTACGTTGCCTCCACAGTCCCAGAGGGTCAAGACATCCTAATCAAACTGGGTCTGATGGATGCAGGCAATCTCCCGCGCACCCCATCCTCGTCTCGCCCAGCTCCCATCTGGAACACCCCAGCTTCACGGGCAAATAGTCGCAGACTCAGACAGGAAGCCGGACCACTGAACTTCAACTAAATCACTACTTTTTAAAAGTTTTCTGGTTCTCACATGTTCTTCAGTTCTTCCCAGAGTTATTCGTCATTTTTGGACTCTAACCGGGTTTTTTTTTCTCATTTTCTATCACTTCTCACTCAAGTTTTCTATATACCCAAGTCACTGCAATAAGCACAGGCTTTTTTTTGATATGGTCACTCATTTGTGCGTAATGTGTCAACGGAAAAGTATTGTTTTTTTTTTTTTTTTTTTTCCTCTTAGCACGGGTCATTTACGGTGAGACACTGACACCTACTGACAAGACATGGTACTGCAATCCCTTTGATATTTATATCTCTCATGTATAATATTCCATCCCTTTCTTCTCTGAAGAGGAGTGGGAGGGTTGAATATGGTTTCTGTGTTAAGACTAATTATTTAATAGATCATTAGTTCTTGGGACTTTTTATTTTCCTAGTCCATACTAATGTTTGTAAATTGTTTGTACTGTTTAGATTTATACTACTTTTTTCTAAACTACCTATTTTACAGGTATACCTCATGTTTTAATTACTGTCACCCCAGGCATAATATCGAAGTATATATTGCTCCACTGTTCTCTGTTGCAACCCCGCCTTGTCCACGGTGCTAAAGTATAGTGCATTCTCTTTTATAAGGAGACTTATTAACATCAATTTTTATCTAACACAGGTATTTACACAAAAAAAAACACATCTTGTGTGGCTCTCCACCCTATGACGCCATGATTTTCCCCCACTCAGTTAGAGCATTCCCTCCCCTCAGAGGGTTAGCTCATTTTCAACTGAAATGCGAATACATTTGTTTCTTTATATCTTTGTTTATTTCACCTTTCAATAAGCTCCCGGTTCGCATTGGTAAGTTGACAAGACTGAGTCTTGGGCCAATTGGCCCGTTATTATTTCATGGTAGGTTAGAGAAAATAATTTTTCCTAACCCCAAATGTTTTATTAACTTTGATATAGGTTCCATTTCTTGTAGCTTTATTACGTTATTTAAATCTGGTACAATGCTTTTTTTAACCGACAGATTAGACACAATAAGAATAGAGTCATCTCTACATTTGTCTCTAAGCATCTTGTTCTCCATGGTCAGGTTCATAACATATGTTTTTTCATTCTCCTCCCAACGTAGAAAACGTCAGATATCAGCCTTCCTGTTGCTTCCCCAAAATTACACACCCACATCATGACCATTAAAATAATATCACACAATGTACAGGGATTCAATTCCCCTAACAAAAGGAAAAAGGCCTTTTTGCAATATAAAAAATTGAATGCGAAAATAGTAATGTTGCAAGAAACACATTTTATGTCAGATGCACACCCCACATTCTTTCATAAATCATTTAACCAATCTTTCTATACCACTTCCACCTCTAAAACTAAGGGAGTTGCAATATTTTTCCATCACTCTTTTCCCATTGAGGTTCATCAAGTCTTTAAGGATCAAGACAGTAGATTCATTATTATTAAAGGTACATTGGCAGGGAGAGACATTACAGTGGCTAACATATACGCCCCTAACGACACACAAACCACATTCTTCACACAATTTTTCAACACATTACAACAATTTCACTCACCACATATTATTCTAGGCGGAGACTTCAATTCAGTTCCTCAACCAAACCTCGATAGAAGCAAACAGAATCAGAACTCCAAAACCTTCTCTAAAACAACCACCACACATATAAATGACCTGCAATTAATAGACTCTTGGAGGGCGTTAAACATAGGCGCAAGGGACTACACATTTTATTCACATCCGCATGACTCATACTCCCGTATAGACCATATCCTCTGTACCCCTATAATTCTAGCTAATTCCCTAGACGCTACAATACACCCTTGCTCTTGGTCAGACCATCATATTGTTACCCTGAGTACAAAATTCATAGGCCTCATTTCCACCCCATACTCCTGGAGACTAAATGAGTCTTTGATTTCAGATCCCGTTCACCAACAGGAAATAGCTTCAGAAATAGAAGAATATTTCACTACTAATGCTACCCCTGATGTCTCCTCCTCTACATTATGGATGGCCCACAAAGCGGTCATGAGGGGTCATCTTATTAAGAGGGCAGCACAATGTAATAGGACCAAATGGGAAAAAATCCACTCCCTCACTAGGGACCTCCATAAATTATATAAGGACCATAAGCACACTCATGACCCAGATATCTATAAGTTGATCACTCATAAACGCAACGAATTAGATTCCCTTTTAACATTTAGAGCAGAAAAAGCGCTCCGCTGGTCGAAAGCAAAATTTTTCTTATCATGCAACTCCTATTCTACGATGTTCGCCCGCAAACTTAACCAGTCAATAAAACCTACACACATCTATAAGCTCAAAAACAGGGCAAACCAACTGATTATACACCCTCAGGAGATACTCTCCATATTCAAAGACTTTTATTCCGACCTTCTCTCAGCACCAAACACTCCCATTCCTCCCTCCTCACTTTCTTGGTTTGATAACCTCCCCTTTCCAAAATTAACCCAAACTCAAATAGATACACTAAATTCGCCATGTTCAGAAAAAGAATTGACTTGTATCATTAAATCACTTAAAAGAAATTCAGCTCCAGGCCCGGATGGCTTTTCATCCTCATACTTTAAACAATATCACCTACTCCTAATCCCTCACTTGGTCAAACTATATAACAACATTCTCACAGGAGGACAATTCCCAGAGGAGATGCTATTAGCCAACATGTCACTCATCCCAAAAGCAAATAAAGACCATACTTTACCCCAAAATTATAGGCCAATATCCGTTATAAATAATGACCTCAAAATTTTTAGTAGACTCCTAGCCAATAGACTCGCCAAAATTATCCCTACACTTATCTCCCCTTACCAATCTGGATTTATCCCTGGTAGACAGATCACAGACAACATTAGACTGGTCTCAAATATTATCCAAGACGCGAACATACATTCTAGACCTCTTTTAATGCTTAGCCTAGATATTAATAAGGCATTCGATAGTGTCTCTTGGAAATTCTTAGACCTAGTACTACGTAGATATGGCTTCGAAGGTGAATTTGTACATGGCTTTCATGCACTTTATCACAACCCCTCAACTAGAATTAGGTTACCAGGCTGCAATTCAGAGTTTTTCAAAGTAGGTAGAGGTACGCGTCAGGGCTGCCCCCTCTCCCCACTGTTATTTGCACTTGCAATCGAACCATTAGCTACAGCCATCCTACTCAATGCAGGCATCAAAGGTTACACATCAAACAATAACACATACAAACTGTGCATGTATGCAGATGATATGTTAGTATTCCTCTCCCAGCCAAATACTGCTTTACCTATTCTTTTACAAACTCTCAACATCTTTTCGTCCTTATCGGGCTTAACAGTCAACGTATCCAAATCGATGGGCATGCCAATCAATATTCCAACTTCAGATTTAGAATCGCTACGCTCCTCTTTCAGCTTCTCCTACACATTGGAGTCCCTTCCGTACTTAGGAATTCATCTCACTCCCAAATTCAATGAGCTTGTTTCCAAGAATTACATACCATTGATGCATAAATTAAGAGCAACATTAAAAATGTGGAAATCCTATAAGATATCATTTTTAGGAAGGATCACAGCAATAAAAATGACTTTACTCCCGAAGATCCTGTACTTATTTAGGGCTCTCCCTATTAGACTGAATAAAACATTGCTCACGAAGTTCCAATCAGACGTTAATAGATTCGTCTGGTCGGACTCCCATCCTCGCCTTTCAAGATCGATCTTATATAGTCCTCAAAGACATGGTGGTCTTGGCCTCCCAGATTTTTGGTTGTATTACCTATCAGCTAGATGGTCACAAATGGCACAGTGGCACATCCCCAACCCAAAAGTTCCATGGGTTGATTTTGAAAAGAACTCCATTTTGCCATTCTCCATCTCAAGTTTACTGTGGGGAAACAAAATTCCAAACTATTCTATTGACCCCTTAAATCAAATAGTCTCACAGTCATACCAATTATGGAAAACATACAACCAGAAATTTAATCTTAAGTCCAAAACCCCTCCACATGCATCTTTTATAAGCGACCCTAAATTTCCCCGAGCTGCACGGGTCCCAACAGACTTCTCTTGGTGGATAGACAATAACCTTACATCCCTTTCCAATTTTATAGATGGTACAAACTTCATTTCCCTCCCCTCTCTTATCTCTAAATCCCAAATTCCTGAAACTGAATGGAATAGATTTTCTCAGATCAAACATTTTTTTGACACGTATTTTCAAACCTCGAATATACAACCCCCATCCTTTTTCGAGACCCTCTGTCTTAAATCCCCCAGAAAGAGAGGTTTCATCTCGGAAGTATACGTCAACCTACTTATCAACACAGACACGAACAAACTTCCATACATGATGAAATGGGAACAGGAGGTAGGCTTCACATATCCTTCTGTGAACTGGGACAACTGCATCAACAATTTGCACAAAAGTACCAAGTCTATAGCCATTAAAGAGACAGCGTTGAAGCTATTCACTAGATGGTACTATACCCCTATTAAACTTCACACCATTTTTCCTACCGTCTCCCCTTTGTGCTTCAGAGGATGCAACTCCACCGGCTCTTTTACACACATCTTTTGGAGCTGTGAAAAAATCACTCATATCTGGAAGCAGTTGGAGAATTTTGCCTCTAAAATTGCAGATAAGAACATCACCTTGACCTTACATAATTGCCTTCTATTCTCACCCATTATAGGACTCTCTACTCAAGGTATTAGACTAATACATACTATATGCGTAGCAGTCCACTGGTTAATTGCTTTCCATTGGAAATCCCCATCAGTTCCTTTAACACAACTCAAAACTAGAATCAATAATATAATTTTGATGGAAAAAATCTATCATACTGTTCGGAACACAAATCAGGTTTATAAACAAAAATGGGACCCCTGGGTCGCACATAACAAGGAGTTCCTTAACCCAGATCAACATGCCTCTCCTTAATTTTTGGTTCAAACATATATGCACATCACTGTAACTTCGTTTATAGAGCCACTCTTCCTTCTTACATGTATATATATGATGCAAATTGTATTTCTACGTTTCTACTTTATACAGTCCATATGTATATCTGACGCTATGGAATTGATTTTTTTACTTTTGTCATGTCGGTTTTGTACCACCTTTTAACCCAAATAAAAAACGTTTGTAAACAAAAAAAAAAAAAAAAAATAAAATAAAATTATCCTTTACAACCCCTTTAAGTTTGGAAAATTATATAAAATTTTAAAAGTGTAGTCACAAGGTCCTATAGAACACTGAAAAGAATAAATGGAGAGAATTTTTTAAAACAAGAGTAGAAAGAATCTAGAGCAGCTGTTCATAGTAACCAATCAGCTTCTATCCATCTTCCGCTTGTTTGGTTAAAGCGGAACTAAACCTATCAATTTAATGGTTTCCCAAAACAGTTATATTCAAGGCATGCAATGTATGGGTAACTGCTGTAACTGAACACATGGACAGCGCCAGGGCAACTGCAGATCAAGCAGAGGCTAAGATGGCAGCTTCATTGGCTGAAAAGGATAGGAGGGTTTAGTTCTGCTTGAAGCTTTGGAAATGAAACATAGAAGCTGACTGCTCCAGATTCTAGCTGCTCTGATACAAAGCTGGTCATACAAGGCAATTTATTTTTTTGTTCAGCTGCAGAGTGGATAAAGACATCACCTATGCACCCCCCATCCTCCACGGCTGGTACATTTTACAACCTGTCCTTTCAACAGAAATCTAGACAAAAACAGTTTGTCAATCAGGGGAACCTACACACTGATCAAAATTTGGCTGTTCCCTGCTGGACCAGAGTATAGCTAGCTTTAGTAAATTGCCTTCAATGTGTGAAGTAAGTCTAAGCATCACATCCAATATGACATCGTTTCTCACTTCAGTACAATAAATTTAGGCTGGTTTACATCTACGGCAGCCCTATGCACATCATCTTACTCCTATGCACTGCCTTATGGTATGTGTACAGCAACATTTGTCTGCTCTTGAAATGCTTTCTACTTTAATAAAGCCCAACTCCAGGAAAATGTAAAAATTATCCCTTGCAGTGGGGGTGCGCCTGCACTGTAAGAGCCCATTCACACAGGGACGACTTTGGATCCAACTTTAAGTTGCCCCAAGGCGCCTCAAGTCGCGCTGCATGAGAAAATCAATGTAAGTGAATGGAGCTGTCTTAATGCACACTACTGCAGTCGCTCCGACTTCAGAAAAGGCTCCTGTACTACTTCAATCCGACTTCTAGGCGACTTGTAGCCATTGATTTCAATGGAAGTCGCCTCCAAGTCGGATCCCCGGTCTTAACTGAAGCAACTTTACAGGAAATAAAAATAGTTTTCTCTGCAAACCCCTCCCTCCCCCCTCCCTCCCTCCCACAGAGCTGATTACTCTTTGATTGGCCACTGGCAAAGTCCCCTGTCCTGGAGGGACTTCAGTCGTGTTGCAAGTCGCCCCAAGTCATGCTGAAGTCGCGCTGTGATTCAAACTCAAGTTGTGTCCAAGTTGCCTCCCAAAGTCGCGCTGGAAGTCGTGTTGCCCCTGTGTGAATGGGGTCTTAGTGTTAATTCACTATTTTGTCTAGGGGAGAGGAGAAACACTTTTACTTACCTGATCCTCCACTCCCTCAGCAGACGGCACTCCTCCACACTCCAGAGCCGGACTGTGCCTCGGCATCAATACAGCATCAACACTTCCAATGCAGGGCTATGAATTCTATATTGGTCTTGATAATGTCAGGATCCTAGACCGCTAGATCATTGGAGATGTCAAGATCCTAGACCGCTAGACCATTGGAGATGTCAAGATCCTAGACCGCTAGACCATTGGAGATGTCAAGATCCTAGACCGCTACACTATTGGAGATGTCAGAATCTTAGACTGGGAGGGAAAAGGGCTGCAGGTCTAGCAGCAGGGAGTAGTGGAGGAGCAGGTAAGTACAGATTTTTGTTCCCCCTTAGACCTATTCAAGCAATTAACCCTTGCAATGCGGCCATGGCCCCACTGCAAGGGATAATATTTTACTTGCCTGGAGTTGGGCTTCAAGTCATGCAATATAAGGACTAATGTACGTAGGCATCTGTGCTTTGTTTCTGTAACAATACACACTGACCCTAGAGAGTCATGATAATGTTCAAAACTGCAGAAAACCATAGTAACCAGATTTTAGTTTACTGAAGTCAGACCAGTGAAAGAAAAATTTTAATGGGTTGCAATAAGTTGTTAAAAATGATAAACTCAACACAAAACACGGATCAGTCTAGCAATAATGATGCACTCTATTACGAATGGACAGATTTGGCTTCTGCTTCAAATAAAGCACCTTATGCTACTGTCTTCTAACAAGGTTGTTTTTTTTTTTTTTATTATTCAGATTTTATTTATTTATTTCGAGAATTTTTATAACAAATAAACAAAAGAAAATGCAAAAGAAACATAACAATAAGATTCACATAACAAACCTAAACAAAAAAGGAAAACAAACAACAGCATCAATATAATGATTTCACTACCATCAGATTTTTCCAGAATATACAAAAATATTCAAAAATATCCAACACTATTCAAAAAGATATTCCAGTGCAACCAAGATGTTATATTCAAAAAAAAGAAAAGAAAAACTTTCTGTGACAAGCCATCCTAGTCTACCAATAACATGCCCAACCTTTATTTTAGATTAAAGGAGAAAGAAGTCCAGCCTGAGCTTTTTAGGCTGGGCTTCTCCTATGGGTCACAGAAGTGCAATTCGTTTTGCACTCCTGTGACCCGTTTTCAGCAGAGAGCAGTCTGAAGTCCGCTCTCTGCTGACGTCACCAGGATCAGTCCAGGCACCGCGTCATCCCGACTCGGAAAGTCTGGATCCGCCCAGCTGCCTGGACTGATGGCAGTTTCAGCCTCTCAGCGAGCCAACACTGAGACGGCCACTCCCAGCCCCTCCAAAGCTCAGCGCTCCAATGAGAGTGGAGGAGCAGAGCAGGAGAGTTGCTGACTGACTGACAGGCAGCAGCACTCTGCTCGGGGAGGCGAGAGAACCGAGCCATCAGCGGTGTTTGGTGGCTCAGTTCTCAGTGAAGAGGCGGCGGGGGACAGATTCAGCATCAGTCTGATGCTGCATCCACCTAGGTAAGTATGAAACTAAAAAAACAAACATACTTCTCTTTCAAGGTTGTTTCTTGCAATGCAGTGCATGAAGATAATCTGCAGATGCCCTCAGTACCTTGTTGTAGCATTATAAAAATGTATGGACTCCTTGGGATCAGTTTAGTTACCAATTTTGTTCTCATTTGTGTTGCAATTATTTTCTTTATGTTATTTAGCTTGCTTGTATGTTTTCATTAGTGGATGTACACAATTAATTTGGTAAATAGGAGATCAGTACACATTTACATAAGCATATTGGGGCTGATTTACTAAAATCAAAGAGTGCAAAATCTGATGCAGCTGTGCATGGCAGCCAATCAGCTTCTAACTTCAGCTTGTTCAATTACGCTTTGACAAAAACACTGGAAGCAGATTGGTTTCTATGCAGAGCTGCACCAGATTTTGCACTCTAGTAAATCAACCCCCTTGCTTCCAGCTAATTTTGCAGCCATCTCTGGTGTTATATGGTGTTCATAAGTGCATTCCTCTTCAAGTGATATTATAGATTTCAAACATTTATTTAGTTATTTACGAATTTATATGAATCTGTTGGTCTATAAACCATCTATGAATGGAATTCACTTGTCAGAAGGCTCCCGATTAGCTATATGGGACTTTAATGGTTCTGAGGGGTTAAAGCACAGTTCCACTCAAAAGTGAAACGTCCGCTTATTGGTCTCCTCCCACCCTCTGGTGTCACATTTGGCACCTTTCAAGGGAAGTGTGGGGGGGGGGGGGGGGGGAACGGGTACCTGTTTTTGACCGTTCCGTTCCCCCAGTTCCGGGAGACAGGTCTCCGAGGTAAGGCCCCCTCCTCCTTCCTCCGCTGCACCAATTAGAAAGCGCAGCGTGCTTTGCGCATGCGCAGTAGGGAACGGGCTGTAAAGCCGAAAGGCTTCACTGCTGGGTTCCCTTACGAAGATAGGTTGGGGTGCAGACATTGTGGACTCCCTGGACAGGCAAGTGCCCATATATACATGTTGGTAGGTTAATTGGCTTCGGTCTAAAAATTGGCCATAGTATATGAATGTAAGTTAGGGACCTTAGATTGTAAGCTCCTTGAGGATAGGGAATGATGTGAATGTACAATGTATATGTAAAGCACTGTGTAAATTGACGGCGCTATACAAGTACCTAAAATAATAATAATAATAATATATTCAAAGTCAGCAGCTGTAGCATTTGTACCTGCGGACTTAAATTTTCGGGGGGGGCTGGACCTCCTCTTTAAGGTGATATGTCTTTTTCATACTACTATATTAAATATATTTGATGGCACCGTGGCCCTGATGAGCACACAAGGCGGCGCAGTTCTTGCTTGGGTTGGCTTTTGCCGTGTACTGCAGCTGACAGTTGCTATTAAGGAAAAAAATCAATGGCGGTGATTTATGCAATCTGGACAGTGCCCCATGTCAGGACATAATCAATATCTCCATCTGCTAAGTGCCACTACAATGATCAATCCACATTTGATACATATAGAATGGAAGGTGACACAAGACTATACCGTCATCATGAGCCTCTCTGTTCTTCCGTCGATGTCGCTCTCTCCTGTGGCTTATAACTGAATCTGTTCCTGTCTCATTGTCAAGGCCATCTCGACTGCTGCCAGCATTTGGACTGTAATACATAAAACGTTGTTAAATATGAATAGTAACAAAGGGAGAATAATCTATGAACAATGGGGGAAAAGTGAAGTATTTGACTGTATAAGAAAATCAGGTTTGTTGTTTGATTTTCCTAGAGTGAAAGATGAAGTTTGTTTGTTATGGCAACAGTTCGATTTCTGCATCAAATGTGTGCGCTCCAGTCTACATAAGTCAGTACCATGCCTGTGAGAAGTAGTGAAGTGCACTTTATGGCAAATGTCACATTGAAACGTGTCAACACAAAGGGGTTTATTTACTAAAGCTGGAGAGTGCAAGATCAGTCTCACTTCTGCATAGAAACCAATCGGCTTCCAGGTTTTATTGCCAGAGCTTAATTAAACAAGCTGAGGTTAGAAGTGGATTGGTTTCTATGCAGACGGGAGCCTGATTTTGCACTCTCCAGCTTTAGTAAATAAACCCCAAAGTTGTACTGGGACAAGGGTAGCAGACCAAACACCACAAAGTGGGTCCAGAGAAGGAAGCGGGTCCATAGATCATCATTCCTACAACACTGCCTAAGGACCATGTCGGACAAGGCATTGAACAGAATCACTAGGATGTGGCAGCCATTTACCCTATAGATTTACTTGCTGGCACAAAATGCTACAGAATCTTACTTGCTAGTGAGGGAGCAGTGATGAAGCAACATCTGGATGGTTAAGCCAGCAAGCAAAAAACTCTATAGGCAAAGGTAAGCTGTCTCTTATCAATCCTGGCAAGTTGTCCCCAGCAACAAGGCCATTCGCCTAGCATTGCCATAAGTGTTCAGGCAAGTGTACTGTATATTCATAAGTATCTGCACTAGTAAAACCTTCTAGGTGTACAGCCTTTGACATCAGTATTAGGGCCATATCAGATGAGCTGTCCTGCTTCCAGTGACAGTACCGTCAAGAGACAACTTACCTTCTCCAATGGAATCGTTCACTCATTGGCTGGAGCAGCTAGATGTCGCTCCCTCATTGCTCTCTCACTATCAAGTGAGATTCTGCAGGCCCATAAGACATCCAACTGCTTGCTGTCAGATGTTTATTATGTTCGGTGTCTCCAGTAAGGAGATGTCCTAGTAACAGCTGTCAGGGGTACAGGAAGTCAGGAGAAAACTCCCCAACTGGGACACAGGCAGCAGAAAAACTGACATGTTTTTCCATTCTAAAAGGAAAAAACTTCTGGCTGGAGTTAGCTGACATTTAAAGTATCACTTCTTTTTTTTCCCCCAGAGTGGAGAAGGATTAAAACACGTCAGATTTTTGTTGTCTGTCTCCCCTATTAGGGGATTCCCCCTCTCTATTTATCCTATTTACCATTATCATTAAAAGTGAAAGAAAATCCCAAATTTTGGGTTGTCCCCAGAAAAAGTAAAACAGGGAAAATCTTCCAATGGGGACTCTAGTTCTGGTGACCTGGGGGGCTCAAGGGATTCCCTTAATTTGCAGGCATTTCCCTATTCACACCTGAGACCTTGTAACACTAACGAGTCACATGACATCAGGGAGGAAAAATGGCTAATTGGACCCAATTTGGACATTTTCACTTAGGGGTGTAATCACTTTTGTTGCAAGCGGTTTAGACATTAATGGCTGTGTGTTGAGTTAAGTTGGCCATACACCATACGATTTTCTTATTCAATTTCCTTTAGATTTACCTTCAACTGTGTAGTAGAAGGGCCTGCCTGATTGCATACAAATTGAAAGTGTTTAGATTTGACCTTCTATTATATGGTTTGGGTAAATCTAAAGGAAATCCATAGAAGAAATTTTTGTGTTGTGTTTTTTTACACGTTGAATTTACGCGGATACTATTTCTGTTTCGTCCATGGACAGACACAGCCCCTTATAATTCTTGAATTGTGTGTGTGGCATCCTCTCCTAATAGACGGAACATAACCCACTTGTCGAGACTAAAGGAGCTGTGTCCGTCCATGGACTTCAGAGAAAGGGATTTTACAGCGAGTACAAAAATCCTATTTTTTTAGCTTTTTTGCCCACCTTATGTAATCATTTTGTATAGGGTGCTTTGCACGAATACTTTATGGTCAACTCTCAATAACCTGAAGGAATGTCTGCAGACTTTTGATGCTATAGTGGGTGTGATAATCAGGTGTCCACCTCCTTTTGGTCATTGAGGGCTCATTTATACGGATGCTCAGTCCTATGCAACAGATAGAGCCATGCGTTTACTTTTTTTCAACCAGATGCAGAGCCTGTGCATCCAAGCCCGTGCACCCATCTCTGCTTGTCTGCCAAACCTAGCTGTGTGGGTCCGTACAGCTGATGCTCTCCCATTCACTTTCTATGGGCTGCCTGCACACAGCTCAGCAATGGGGAAAAAAAAAGATAGACAAATGGCCCTGACAGCTGCATGGAGCTGAGTGCCCAGGTGAATGAGCCCATAGAGTACACAATTACCTCCAGAATAACATTCCATCTCTTCTCCAGCTCTCCCAGCCAAAGTGATTTCACTTGCAACAGCACCACCTAGTGGTCAATAGCTTCCACACAGACACTGCTATATGATCTGCACATAATGTAGCGTGAAACGTTTCTAGAAAAGCAAATATAGACAGTAGTGGCAGATAGGCACCGCCATTTATCAACTGTCTTATTGCCACCATATGAAGCCAGACGTAATTTATCACAGCGCGTTAGGGAAATTGCTTTTGTTTCCTACAGACACTAGTCAGATTCTCCTCCTCGTTCTCTCCACTGCAGAATTGGATAATCAAAGGATGAGCCTCATTGGTTGCTATAGGGAACATTTATTTACATCAGACACTGGGTTAAATTTCTTGTCATGGACTAACATGATTGTCTCCTACAGACGCCGAGCTCTTCTTTCAGACACATTGATGAATAAGGCTTAGTACATAGGAGGCTGTGATATAAAAAGGAGTCCTTACTGGAAGGATGGAGGGCGGGAGTCTCCGATTCCCCCTGTCCTTTCAATCGGTGGAGGGAGGTCTGTGCGACTTTCGGTGCTCTGAGATCCACCGTCTGAATGGGAACTTTCTGCCAAAACCAGCTGTGGAAAGGAAAGAAAACAGAGTATGACAGCATGCAGATTCTGTATGTATTGTTCTATTTCTATGCAATGTAGGAAGTCATCTCTTCTATAGGCCTTTGGAAGCCCAGTAGGAAGTTGAACGATGTGCAGATGCACTCAAAATAAACCAGTCCCCTTTGGGAAGAATTTTGGCTTCATTAATATCATGCAATGGTATGTTAAAACTGATTCATTCTCAGCCAGGTTTCAGTGGAACCTTTGGGTTCCTTCAGAAGTTGCTAGAGGTAGTAACATTAAACCTTTTTTTAATAA
Organism: Rana muscosa; assembly: GCA_029206835.1. Classification (NCBI taxonomy): domain Eukaryota; kingdom Metazoa; phylum Chordata; class Amphibia; order Anura; family Ranidae; genus Rana; species Rana muscosa. Next base: position 203,678,202 of record CM055124.1, read on the forward strand.
AAATAACAAACACTTACCTGCTTTGTGCAATGGTTTTGTACAAAGCAGCCCCGATCCGCTTTTCTGGGGTCCCCCTGTTGGCACTTTAGGTCCTTTTCATTGAGTGCCCCTATGGAAAGCCGATTTCCATTGGGGCATCCCTGTGGGCTCGCTCCCGAGCTGCCCTGTCTACGTCTACAGACACAGATCGGCCCCGCCCCCGTTACAGCATTTTATTGACAGCAGCAGGAGTCATATCAATCAGCCCAATGAGTACGGAGACAGCGGCAAGAGGCTCTGCTCTAGTGCACATTGCTGGATCAGGCTCAGGTAAGAATAAGGAGGGGGAGGGGGGTGCCTGCAGCAGAGAAGGGTAAATTAATCAGGGTAAAAAAAACCTTGAGGCTTTAGAATCACTTTGAGCTGTTGCCGATTGGCCTCCCATTTGGCGTTTCAAGGCCAATTCCCACTTAACATGGTGCATAGACCCAATTATATTTTTAGAGGTAATCCTAAAGGTGGTTCCACAAATCTCAGCAGGATTGACGAAAGTAAAACATTACGAGGGAAAGGGGGAGAAAAAAAGATTTACATGTGAAGTACCGCCAGTACAAACACTGCGCCGCTAGCTAAAGCACTCACGAGACAATGGCAAAGACAAGCTTCAGCGTGTTCCGGGTTATTATGTCAACGCGTTTCGCCCCTCCTCCAGGGCGTCCTTGATGATGCCCTGGAGGAGGGGTGAAACGCGTCAACGTAATTTCCGGCCAACCTAGAACCAGTGATGTTGCTTTCGGCTCCCGTGGAACGCACGCTTGCGAACCCGGAACACGCTAAAGCTTGTCTTTGCCATTGTCTCGTGAGTGCTTTAGCTAGCGGAGCAGTGTTGTTTGTACTGGCGTTACTTCACATGTACATCTTTTTTCTCTCCCTCTCCCTCGTCATGTTTTACTTTCATCAATCCTGCTGAGATTTGTGGAACCACCTTTAGGATTACCTCTGGAATCTGAACTCCCTTGATCTTAAATGCTCCTATCATTGTGACTGAAAAATTCATTTCTGGTGAGTGGGGCCATAAGAGGGGAGACCATCGATTTGGATACCTGCATTTACCAACATTGGAAGCATTCAGCACGCTATTAACAGTATTTTTGTACATTCTGTGTTAGCACATTAACTTTCTTTGCACTGGTATAAGCACTGTCACTTTTTGATTTTGGTTGGGGACATCCATTTGTCAAAATAGTTTATTTCTTTATATTATATATATATATATACACACACACATACATAATTTTTGTTCATATATTCCGCTAGCACTGTAATATTCAATCTTAAAAAAGGTTACATAGTTGGGCAGGTTGAAAAAAAGACTCAAGTTTATCTAGTACAACCATAAAAATAAATACAAAATAATATCAACCCCATATACCCAATCCTATACCCACAGTAGATCCAGAGGTTGAGAAAGACTTCTGTAGCCCATAGCAGACTTATACAACTACACTGTCTGGCAAAAAACAAAAATGTTACCCCAACTCCACTGACAATATAAGAGTCCACAAACTGTGATCCAGTGCTCTAGCCAGGGCGTTCAGGCCCCACAGGTGCAATTCTTGAATCAAGAAGGCTGGCAACTCAGATGCTCTTGAATAAAAGTACTATTTTTTACCTGGACACACAGGTACAGGCTATAACTGACGCGTTTCGGCTATGAAGCCTTCATCAAAACATTTGATGAAGTTTTCATAGGCGAAACACATCAGTTATAGCCTGTACCCATGTAACAAATAAAGTACTTTTATTCAGGAGCATCCGAGTTGCCAGCCTTCTTGATTCAACAACTACACTGTGATTGGTTGCCAATGGTTACTGCACTTTGTTTCCATTGGATTCCTCTTTTGAATTGATGCAGTGACGTCTAGCTAAATCAAAGTGCCACCCATTTATATACAAGTACATATGATACAAGAGGTACACAAGGAACTACACATCATGCCAACATGCCATCTCTCCTGTTGCAAACACTTACCCAGGACACCACTCTTCCGTTAAAACACGGGAGCTTTGCGTTGTCATCTGAAATTTCTTCTTTGACCACCCTGAAATATTGAAGGTGACAAACATCAACGATTTAGAGTTTCATAATCTGACAGCTCACTGCCTTCTAGTCACATAGAACCTCCAGAATCATACAGCGTTCTCCAAAACGTTGATTTTATTTAAAGCCCTGATTTGGTCCCAGTCATTTCTAGTTTCTTACAATTCACACGTTTACAATATACAGCCTGTCGCCAGATAAACATACATTAGGTGTCCTACTGCATCTCCTGAAGTGGAAGAAAACCATGTATATTACCACCAGAAAAAGGCAGAGCCTCATTCACATAAATATACAAGTGCTTAGTAAACACAGTCCCTGGAATTCATAAAGAGTATTACAGACACTTATTATAGGCACTCATTAAAATGGTGTCACGCCTCTGCATGGCAAATGTTGATGCCTGTGCAGATTTGCAGGTGGATGAATTTATCAAATGGAGGTGGGTGGGGTGCCTGCAGTAAGACCCATACTGGAGACGCTCCGTCCTCCGTGCATGCTCAGCTCCCAGGCCACACAGTATCACTGGTTGAAGGATGTTGTCGGCAACACAATGTCACTGGTTGTTAGGACGCTGTCGGCTCTGTAGCCGACAGTGTCCTAGCAACCAGTGATGCTGTATGAAAATAAAGGGGAAAAAAAATAAAAAAACAGAATTTTACTGAAGTGATCTTCTCACTGCGTGCATCATCTATGATATTATCATCTTTCACATATGGAAACTCAGCATCCCATGTTGAGGTTACCTAGTGCAGTTTACATGCAAATGCAGCCTACCTAAGAATGTGCCGTTCTCTAGACTGACATCCACCCATCCAGGCATTTTGAGATTTGCATAACTTTTCCAAGTGCGAGCCCACTGTTTGCATTATGGCTGAGGGCTCTCGAGAGGAGTACTGAGGCAGGGAGCTGTGATGTTTTAGGGAAGCTATGTACAGCACCCTGCCAGCACCTCCCACCAGTCATGATCTGCCTACATTGCATAGAGAATCACAGAGACTCAGTGATTGCATCACTGATTCAAAAACAAGGTATGTATTGATAACAAAAAAAGTTTTATTTAAAAATATAAGTAAAATGTTGATGGGGGGGGGGGGGGGGTGAAGAGCCAGGGATGGGAAAAATATAAGCAGATTAAACTTCAGCTTTAGCCCTGGTTCTCACTGATGCGTTGCGGGAAACACAGCGAATACTATGCATTTCCTTCACCGCATTGCAATCGCACAGTGTTTCTGAACTCAAAAATGCTCCATTGCTGTGCCCACACTGCAAGGGGTAAATACTAATTTCTGTCTAGGGGACTTGGAAAAGCAGTATAACTTGGCCCTTCTCTGTGCTCCAGCAGGCATTTCTACAAAGCTAAACAGGTCCCCACAGCCTCTCCCCCATGCTCTGACAGTCTAAACTCCTCTGATATCATCAAGACTGACGCATTGATAGCCCCACACTGTAACAGTCCACCATTGGAGCATAGGGGAGTGCCATCTGTCTGGCCAGCAGAGACTGCTTTCCCCTTCCCTAGACAGAAATGAGCACTTAACCCATGAAATGCAGGCAAGGGTTTTCTTTTCCTGGGGATGGGCTTTAAATCGGACCTTCATCCTAAATAAAAACCTCTTTTCCCCTGCCTTCTCTCACCTCTCAATATATACTATATTACCAAAAGTATTGGGACGCCTGCCTTTACACCCACATTTAACTTTAACAGCATCCACATCAGTGCCTGACCTCACAAATGCGCTTCTGGAAGAATGGTGAAACATTCCCATAGACCAGTATTTCTCAACTCCAGTACTCAAGGCGCTCCAACAGGTCATGTTTTCAGGATTTCCCTCAGATGAAATGGCTGTGGTAATTACCAGAGCAGTGAAATTGATCCAATCACCTGTCCTGTGAAAAATAATGGAATGCCTGAAAACATGACCTGTTGGGGCGCCTTGAGGACTGGAGTTGAGAAACACTGCCATAGACACACTCCTAAACCTTGTGGACAGCCTTTCCAGAAGAGTTCAAGCTGTTATAGCTGCAAAGGGTGGGCCAACTCAATATTGAACCCTATGGACCAAGACTGGGATGCATTAAAGTTCATGTGAACTTAATTGAACCTATTGAACTTAATCTATCCAAAACTGAACTGATAATTTTTCCTCCACCACGTGCCTCTTCCCCTGATCCAGTGCCGGCCCAAGACATTGTGCTGCCTGGTACCAAGAATGAAATGCTGCCCCCACCCCCCCCAAAAGAAAATCACGCCCACCAAATACCCCACATTCATTATTTTATATCATGATAACTAAAGTAGACCTGTCATTGCTCTATACATGTATATAGGAGTATAAAGAGGACCTGTCATGGTTGTTTACATGTATGAAGGAGTATAAAGAGGACCTGTCATCGCTCTATACATGTATATAGGAGTATAAAAGGACCTGTCATGGCTCTATACATGTATATATGAGTATAAAGAGGACCTGCCATGTCTCTATACATGTATGAAGGAGTATAAAGAGGACCTGTCATCGCTCTATACATGTATATAGGAGTATAAAAAGGACCTGTCATGGCTCTATACATGTATATAGGAGTATAAAAGGACCTGTCATGGCTCTATACATGTATATAGGAGTATAAACGAGGACCTGCCATGGCTCTATACATGTATATAGGAGTATAAAGAGGACCTGCCATGTCTCTATACATGTATGAAGGAGTATAAAGAGGACCTGTCATCGCTCTATACATGTATATAGGAGTATAAAAAGGACCTGTCATGGCTCTATACATGTATATAGGAGTATAAAAGGACCTGTCATGGCTCTATACATGTATATAGGAGTATAAAGAGGACCTGTCATGGCTCTATACATGTATATAGGAGTATAAAGAGGACCTGCCATGGCTCTATACATGTATATAGGAGTATAAAGAGGACCTGTCATGGCTCTATACATGTATATAGGAGTATAAAGAGGACCTGTTATGGCTCTATACATGTATATAGGAGTATAAAAGGACCTGTCATGGCTCTATACATGTATATAGGAGTATAAAAGGACCTGTCATGGCTCTATACATGTATATATGAGTATAAAGAGGACCTGCCATGTCTCTATACATGTATGAAGGAGTATAAAGAGGACCTGTCATCGCTCTATACATGTATATAGGAGTATAAAAAGGACCTGTCATGGCTCTATACATGTATATAGGAGTATAAAAGGACCTGTCATGGCTCTATACATGTATATAGGAGTATAAACGAGGACCTGCCATGGCTCTATACATGTATATAGGAGTATAAAGAGGACCTGTCATGGCTCTATACATGTATATAGGAGTATAAAGAGGACCTGTCATGGCTCTATACATGTATATAGGAGTATAAAGAGGACCTGTCATGGCTCTATACATGTATATAGGAGTATAAAGAGGACCTGTCATGGCTCTATACATGTATATAGGAGTATAAAGAGGACCTGTCTTGGCTATATACATGTATATAGGAGTATAAAGAGGACCTGTCATGGCTCTATACATGTATATAGGAGTATAAAGAGGACCTGTCATGGCTCTATACATGTATATAGGAGTATAAAGAGGACCTGCCATGGCTCTATACATGTATATAGGAGTATAAAGAGGACCTGTCATGGCTCTATACATGTATATAGGAGTATAAAGAGGACCTGTCATGGCTCTATACATGTATATAGGAGTATAAAGAGGACCTGTCATGGCTATATACATGTATATAGGAGTATAAACGAGGACCTGCCATGGCTCTATACATGTATATAGGAGTATAAAGAGGACCTGTCATGGCTCTATACATGTATATAGGAGTATAAAGAGGACCTGTCATGGCTCTATACATGTATATAGGAGTATAAAGAGGACCTGCCATGGCTCTATACATGTATATAGGAGTATAAAGAGGACCTGTCATGGCTCTATACATGTATATAGGAGTATAAAGAGGACCTGTCATGGCTCTATACATGTATATAGGAGTATAAAGAGGACCTGTCATGGCTATATACATGTATATAGGAGTATAAACGAGGACCTGCCATGTCTCTATACATGTATATAGGAGTATAAAGAGGACCTGTCATGGCTCTATACATGTATATAGGAGTATAAAGGAGGACCTGTCATGGCTCTATACATGCATAGGAGTATAAAGAGGACCTGTCATGGCACTATACATGTATGTAGGAGTATAAAGAAGACCTGTCATGGCTCTATACCAGGGCTCGACAAACCCCGGGTGCCAGGTCGCCATTGCGACTAGAATTAGCGACCTGGGGCAGCACAGCTGGGGTATCCTGTGTCTCCGTGCCCCCCCCTCCGCGCCGGCCGGTAATTGAGGCCGCGGCTTTGCGGCCTTCTGCAGGCCTATGCTTCCTTCTGTGATCTAGCGCCATCTTGTGGTGGCCGTTGGTATGACAAGACAACAGCAATGCTAATGGAGTTTCCATGTCTATTTTCACTGCCATCTCCTTCCCTCTAATTAGAACCCCCAAACATTATATATATATATATTTTATTCTAACACCCTAGAGAATAAAATGGCAGTTGTTGCAATACTTTCTGTCACACCGTATTTGCGCAGCGGTCTTACAAGCGCACTTTTTTGGGAAAAAATACACTTTTTTTTAAATAAAAAATAAGACAACAGTAAAGTTAGCCCATTTTTTTTTTATATTGTGAAAGATAATGTAACGCCGAGTAAATTGATACCCAACATGTCATGCTTCAAAATCGCGTCCGCTCGTGGAATGGTGACTAACTTTTACCCTTTAAAGTCTCCATAGGCGACGTTTAAAAAATTCTACAGGTTGCATGTTTTGAGTTACAGAGGAGGTCTAGGGCTAGAATTATTGCTCTCAATCTACCGATCGCGGCGATACCTCACATGTGTGGTTTGAACACCGCTTTCACATGCGGGCGCTACTCACGTATGCGTTCGCTTCTGCGCGCGAGCTCCGCGGGACAGGGCGCACTCCTAACTTTTTTAGCTGGCTCCTAGATTCCAAGCAAATTTGTCAAGCCCTGCTCTATACATGTATGTAGGAGTATAAAGAGGACCTGTCATGGCTCTATACATGTATGTAGGAGTTCAAAAAGAACCTGTGCGTGGCTGGTGGCCGCGATGTCAGCCGGCCACACGCAATCGCTCCAGAGAGCCAGAACGGGGATCTGTCAATGTAAACAGACAGATCCCCATTCTGACAGGGGAGACGAGAGAGATATGCTGTTCCTAGTGATTAGGAACAGAGAACTCTCTCCTCCTCCAGTCAGTCCCATCCCCCCCAGTTAGAAACACCCCCCAGGGAACACATTTAACCCCTGTCCTGCCAGTGACATTTACACAGTAATAAGTGCATTTTTATAGGACAGATCGCTGTATAAATGTTACTGGTCCCAAAAAGTGTCAAGTGTCCAATCTGTCCACCGCAATGTCACAGTCTCGCTAAAAATCGCAGATCACCGCCATTACTAGTAAAAAAAAAAATAATAATAATAATAATAATAATAAAAATGGCATAAATCTATCCTCTATTTTGTAGACGCTATAACTTTTTGCGCAAACTAATCAATATACAGTACACATTGCGTTTTTTTTACCAAACATATGTAGAAGAATACATATCGTTTCTTTTTTTGGATATTTATTATAGCAAAAAGTAAAAAATATATTTTTTTTTCAAAATTGTCGATATTTTTGTTTATAGCACAAAAAATAAAAACAGCAGAAGTGATCAAATACCACAAAAATAAATCTCTATTTGTGGGGGAAAAAGGACGTAAATTTTGTTTAGGTAGAACATCACACGACCGCGCAATTGTCAGTTAAATCAATGCAGTGCCTAATCACAAAAAAAATGATTAAAGTGCATTATTTCTATTATTACATTGTTATATAAAATAAAATGGTTTAACTCACCATAATGCATTATCAGTGGGAGCCCCGAGTGTGTCACTTGCCGTGTCACCTGCCACCAGATGCAGATTGTCACTTGCCATGATGCCACACATTGCAGATTGGCGCGGGCACAGCGTGGCTCCCTCTCTGATGGCGCGGGCACAGCGTGGCTCCCTCTCTGATGGCGCGGGCACAGCGTGGCTCCCTCTCTGATGGCGCGGGCACAGAGTGGCTCCCTCTCTGATGGCGCGGGCACAGCGTGGCTCCCTCTCTGATGGCGCGGGCACAGCGTGGCTCCCTCTCTGATTGTAATGGTACAGTGTGGCTCCCTCTCTGGCTTCCCCCAGCACAGTCCTCTATTTTCCCTGTGTCCTGTAGCAATCACTCCATCAGTTTCTTCCTGGGTTCCAGACTCTCTCTCCCAGCAGAGTGCATGCTGGGGGCTGAAGTCTGCTGCTGGCTTTGCACAACAATGGGGCAGTCAATCTTCTGGGACTGCATGTCCCATGATGCTCCACTAGACTCTAGTCTCTTTTGATTGGCCACAGCGCAGCCAATCGGGAGGGAAACAGACTGGGCAAAGAACTAAGCGGCAAACCAGGTGAGAGCCGCTCTCTCTCCACTGCTGACAGGAGAAAGGAGGGGGCGAGCGGGGGAGATATACTGACGTCCCGCAGCTCGCCTCTCTCCCTTATCACTGCTTCCTTCGATATAGCGGGGGTGCGGCCGGCGCTTGACAGATTCATTTTGGCCGGCCGTGCCCGCTCCCTTGGCACGCTGGGGCCCCTTACAGGATTACTAATACTGTCTGTATTCCCCTGATGGCGGCCGGCAATTTGCCGCCCCCCTGAAAGTGCCGCCTGGGACCGAGGTACCATCAGGTCCCATGGTAGGGCCGGCCCTGCCCTGATCTCTCTGTCAAAATCGATGGCACAACTATCAGCCCACCCCCACATGCCAAGGTTCTAGGAGTAGTTCTGGACTCTGAACTCTCCTTTAAGCCTCATGTCCAATCACTGTCCAAATCTTGCCGCCTCAACCTCCGCAACATCTCCAAAATACGCCCCTTTCTAGCCAATGGCACAACAAGGCTCCTAATTCACTCCCTGGTAATTTCTCGCCTCGATTACTGCAACTCCCTCCTCATTGGCTTACCTCTGCTAACTTTTTCCCCCCTTCACAGTCCATCATGAATGCTGCTGCCAGACTCATCCACCTTACCAACCGCTCTGTCTCTGCTACTCCTCTCTGTCAATCCCTCCACTGGCTTCCGCTCACCCAACAAATCAAATTCAAAATACTAACAACTACCTACAAAGCCATCCACAACTCTGCCCCCAGCTACATCACTGACCTAGTCTCTAAATACCAACCTAATCATTCTCTTCGTTCTTCTCAAGACCTCCTGCTCTCTAGCTCTCCCATCACCTGCTCCCATGGTCGTCTCCAGGACTTTTCCAGAGCCTCTCCAAGCCTATGGAACTCCTTACCCCAATCTGTCCGTCTATCTCCTTCTCTATTAGCTTTTAGAGGATCCCTGAAAACCCTCCTCTTCAGAGAAGCCTATCCTACCCACACCTAACAACTGTATTTTCATTTTTGTCCATCTGATCATCCCCCACAGCTACTACCCTTTGTTCCACGTCACCCTCCCTTCTAGACTGTAAGCTCTAATGAGCAGGGCCCTCTGATCCCTCTGTATTGAATTGAATTGTGATTGTACTGTCTTCCCTGATGTAAAGTGCTGCGCAAACTGTTGGCGCTATATAAATCCTGTATAATAATGTGCGTGCAAAGGCAGGCGTCCCAATACTTTTGGTAATATAGTGTATATTTTCTAACTTTACTGTGTATTTGTTCTGCAACACAGCACTCACATCTTTTTCACCTAGGAGAAAAAAAATGACAATGTCCCCCTGATTCTGTGAATGCACAAATGTGCCGCAGGGCTTTAGGTCCCAGCAGAGCCCTGTGGCACAACTGCATGCATGAAGATAGCACCAGTATGGAAATTACAACACTCACAGTGCCTGTACATAGCTGATCCCTGCGCACGCATGCACAGATGTGCTTGCAGGGCCCTGCCAGGACCTGAGGGCCATGCAGATCCCTTTGGCCCATCTGCGCACACCAGACTCAAAAAGATGGCGACGCCAAAGAGGGGGTGTCTAGCTCAAAAGGGAAAAAAGTTTCTCTTTAAATTAGAAGAGGTAGTGGCGCCTTTTCTTTTTAGAAACACACAGTTGCTGTATATTCTAAGATGTTGGGTACTTATTCATACAGACTTCTAACCTTACTGAAGGGCCAGCTTTAGAATCATAAGGCTGGCATAGAGTCTCCAGCACCATGGAAGGATCAGAAGTAAACCTAGCTGGCCTTTATATAACCGATTGCTTTTAGCTTTCCTGTTCCGCTGTAGAATTTGGTCTTGTAAATTGCAAACATTATCTCTCAACGCAGTGCAAACACTGGGAGAAACAAGGGGAGCCAAAGAGATTTAACCCTTGCCAGGAACAATAAAGTGGTCAAGCAAGCTTCTCAATCAACGCTTACACTTTAAAAATCAATGGGCAGAATCCACTGAACATAAAAAGGCCTGTTAAGGGATTAAGTGAACAATAAAGTGTTTTAGAAAGTGGTGCTGGGGGAATGACAAATAAGAGGGTAGCCTAGCCAAGACATGTTTTACTAGCCAAGCATGGAGAGAGAGCTTTAGTGCCAAAACTCCTGAATCTCCTCTATATACCAGAATAATCACCTCTGCGGATTACGGGAAGTAAAAGTCTTAAAGTTATCACTTTACGTAATCGGGTAACGCTTAAGTAAACTTTACTTACTCATATATAATATGCTGAATGGGATATTGTAAGGGGTTATTTACTTTAGGATATGTTCACCCATCATCCTTAAAATGTTAATGCGTAATTAAGAAAATCAAAAGGAATATTGAGTTAAAGTAGAACCTCAAAAGCAAAACTTTTCAAGGGTTATAACCTCTGTCAGTAAATTTTCCAAATCTCTGTCCCAGTTCCTTTTACTTCCTGTCCCATAGCCAAAACAGGACGTGAGAGGAAAACCTTCCAAAGTGAGGGAGTCCCTAGTGTCCCCATTGGGAAGATTGGGATTTTCTTTCACTTTTAAATGATAACAGTATACATGACATTAAATAGGTTGAATCCCCCTCCCCAACCCCCCCCCCCCCCCCAAGGATGGGACACTTCCTGCCCCATAGCCAAAACAGGAAGTGAGAGGAAATCCCTGCAAATTACGGGAATCCTTTGGGGATCAGAACTAGTGTGCTCATTGGAAGATTTCCTCTCAATTACTTTTCTGGAGATGACCCAAAAAGCAGAGTTTTTTTACTTTCAAAGCTTATGCCTCGTACACACAATCAGTTTTCCCAACAAGAAAAGTGTGATGTGAGCTTTTTGTCAGGAATTCTGACCGTGTATATGCTCCATCACACTTTTTCTGTCAGAATTCCTGCCAAGAAAAGATTGAGAGCAGGTTCTCTATTTTCGCGACAGGAAAAATTCCTATCGGGAATCGCTCTCGTCTGTATGCAATAACGACGCAAAAAAAAACACGCATGCTCAGAATCAAGCAGAAGAGCCAAACTGCCTATTGAACATTTTTCTCGGCTCGTCGTACGTGTTGTATGTCACCGCGTTCTGGACGGTCGGAATTTCAGACAAGATTTGTGTGACCGTGTGTATGCAAGACAATTTTGAGCCGTTTTCCTGCTGAAAAAAAAAAAAAAAACACGGTTTTCCTGTCGAGGCATAATGGTAATGCCTCGTACACACGATCCGATTATCGTACGATGTATCATTCCCATTTTGTTGCATTAAAACTAATATTGAATACAACAGTGAAAAATGTTCTCTACGAAAAGAAAGATTTTTGTCGTACGATTCTGGAAAAAACTTGCCCATCATGCCACGGGACTGTGACACCATAAAAGGGCGGGGTCACCGGGTGACATCACCCGTGACCACGCCCCACGCCTATATAAATCGTTGCGCACCACGCACACGGCATTACAGCGGGGAGAGACCATTGAGTCAACATCGGAACAAGAGAAGAGGGAAGAAGGCAACGGAGAAGACCAGGCCAACGCTAGTAAAAGAGCTGGCAGAAGATAGCAGAGGAGCCCGGCAGAAGGACACCGAAGAGCGGGAGAAGACGCCAGAGAGAGCGGAGAAGTCAGAAGAAGACCCCTGGAGTCGGAAGAAGACCCCCGGAGCTGCCTAATAAAATTACTTTAAAAATCTGTCTAGTGTTTTTTTTATTGACACTTTTTTCCCCCAGGTGAATGGGTAGGTGTACGATGCCCCATACTTATTCACATAGGGTAGGGGGCCCCCTTATTAAAGCACCAACCCCCCCCATGTTGAGGGCATGTGGCTTGGCATGGTCTAGGAGGGGGGGGCACTCCCTCGCCCTCCCTTTCCTGGCCTGCCGGGCTGCATGCTCAGATAAGGGTCTGGTATGGATCCTGGGGGAACCCCCCCCCACGCCTTTTTTTTTGGTGTGGTGGGTTCCCCTTAAGATCCATACCAGACCCAAGGGTCTGGTATCGTCCTGGGGGGGAACCTCACGCACATTTTTTTTTACATTTTTTCGCGGGGTTCCCCTTCAAGATTCTCCGCACACGAGTCACCCCGCAAGTCGGATCATCTTGATCCGACTTCTGGTGCGACCTCTATTCAAATCAATGGGCTCCCATAGGGAACCATTGATTTTTAATAGAGAAAGAAACGCCGGACGAGGCTTAACACAGCGTTAAGCCTCGTTAAATCGCATTTAACACCCTTTGCTGGCATCTGACGTCTTTACAGCTCTAACGCTGGAGCTTCAGAACACACTGGTCATGGTTTTTTTTTTTGCAGCTTAAAAACGGCTATGCCATTTACAGCTCAAAAACATCATTGTGGACATGAGGCCATAGGCTAACATGGAGAGCCATTTTTAAGCTGCAAAAAACTCATAAAAGTGGCTGTAAAAAAAAAACGTGGAAAATTACTGTGCAGTGAGCTCATATTTTATATTATTATTGCAGTGTTTTCCTAAGGGCTTGTTCACACCATGCCTGTTGAGCTGCGTTTTTCTTTACACAATTGTTTTTTACGTGCTTTGTTCACAAAAAAGTATTTAGTCAGCCACCAATTGTGCAAGTTCTCCCACTTAAAAAGATGAGGGGGCTGCAATTGTCATCATAGGTATACCTCAACTATGAGAGACAAAATGTGGAAACAAATCCAGACAATCACATTGTCTGATTTGGAAAGAATTTGCAAATTATGGTGGAAAATAAGAAGTATTTGGTCATTATCAAAAAAGTTCATCTCAATACTTTGTTATATATCCTTTGTTGGCAATGACAGGAGGTCAAACGTTTTCTGTAAGTCTTCACAAGGTTGTCACACACTGTTGCTGGTATGTTGGCCCATTCCTCCATGCAGATCTCCTTTAGAGCAGTGATGTTTTGGGGCTGTCGCTGGGCAACACGGACTTTCAACTCCCTCCAAAAAGTTTTCTATGGGGTTGAGATCTGGAGACTGGCTAGGCCACTCCAGGTCCTTGAAATGCTTCTTACAAAGCCACTCCTTCGTTGCCCGGGCGGTGTGTTTGGGATCATTGTCATGCTGAAAGACCCAGCCACATTTCATCTTCAATGCCCTTGCTGATGGGAGGTTTGCGCTCAAAATCTTACGATACATGGCCCCATTCATTCTTTCATGTACACGGATCAGTCGTCCTGTTCTCTTTGCACAGAAACAGCCCCAAAGCATGATGTTGCCACCTCCATGCTTCACAGTAGGTATGGTGTTATTTGGTTGCAACTCTGCATTCTCTCTCCTCCAAACACGACAAGTTGTGTTTCTGCCAAACAGTTCTACTTTGGTTTCATCTGACCATATGACATTCTCCCAATCCTCTTCTGGATCATCCAAAGGCTCTCTAGCAAACCTCAGATGGGCCCAGACATGTACTGGCTTAAGCAGGGGGACACGTCTGGCACTGCAGGATCTGAGTCCCTGGCGGCGTAGTGTGTTACTGATGGTAGCCTTTGTTACGTTGTTCCCAGCTCTCTGCAGGTCATTCACTAGGTCCCCCGGTGTGGTTCTGGGATTTTTGCTTACCGTTCTTGTGATCATTTTGACCCCACGGGGTGAGATCTTGCGTGGAGCCCCAGATCGAGGGAGATGATCAGTGGTCATGTATGTCTTCTAATTATTGCTCCCACAGTTGATTTCTTCACACAAAGCTGCTTGCCTATTGCAGATTCAGTCTTCCCAGCCTGGTTCAGGTCTACAATTTTGTTTCTGGTGTCCTTCGACAGCTCTTTGGTCTTCACCATAGTGGAGTTTGGAGTGTGACTGTTTGAGGTTGTGGACAGGTGTCTTTTATACTGATAACAAGTTCAAACAGGTGCCATTAATACAGGTAATGAGTGGAGGACAGAGGAGCCTCTTAAAGAAGAAGATACAGGTCTGTGAGAGCCAGGAATCTTGCTTGTTTGTAGGTGACCAAATACTTATTTTCCACCATAATTTGCAAATAAATTCTTTCCAAATCAGACAATGTGATTGTCTGGATTTGTTTCCATATTTTGTCTTTCATAGTGGAGGTATACCTATGATGACAATGACAATTACAGGCCTCTCTCGTCTTTTTAAAGTGGGAGAACTTGCACAATTGGTGGCTGACTAAATACTTTTTTGCCCCACTGTACATGTGTGGTGGTGGGCAGAAAAATGCAACTCAACAGTCATGGTATCTACAGGCTCTTAAAGCTATTTTATTTTGTACAAAGCTCCTCCATATTTTTGTAATTGTATTAAAGAGTCGACATAAAAAAAAAAAAAAATATATATATATTATATATATATATATATATATATATATATATATATATATATATATACACACACACACACACACACACACACACACACACACACACGCTTTAAATGTGAGCACCTTCAGAAGTACTATTTCTATCCTGTTCAGGGTCTTGATATTCTTTTGCTATTACATATACTGTACACCTGTAACTTTTTCTTGAAAGATAATAAAAGTGATTGAAAAGAAAAAAAAATGCATGCTCCAACAATGAATTAATAAAAAGTGTGCATTCATTTATTTTTTCCAATGAAGCCTGCAGAGCTTTACAACTACGATCAGTGCATCGTGGGTGTAATACGCAGGCTCGTGATTGTTTACCCACAGCCCTAGTTTGGTATAGAGGTATGGACTACAAGTGCAGTGATGTCAATGAACAAGTCACAGATCTCTAAAAACAAGGATGATCCAGCTGTGTGAACAGGATTCTGCAGGGAGAAGCACCCAGTGATTCAGGTTGGATAAGGTTGGATAAGGTTTGAGGGTGGGGGGTTGGGGAATAAGATCACTTTTTCTGACTCTACATATGGATGTAACATGAAACATGGTCTGAAAGGTTGAGTTTGCCTTTAAATGTAGAGATTCATAGATCAGCCATACAGGGACTGTGTTGCTATCATAAACTTGTATTGTGAGTAGGGATGAGCTAAAGGTTGGGGCCAAACTTAGTTCAGCCAAAACCCGTGGGAAACTGTCACAGAACTGCAGGCTGCCAGCCCAATCAGCGAGGGATATAGCATGCCTCCCCACCACAGCCTTATGTAATAAAAAGGGGCAAGATGCTGGTGACATCACCGACCTAAAACTTGGATCATCCTTAATTATGAGAAGCACGAACATTTATGTCGACAGAATGGCACGGACAAGCAAATGGGCGTATATATACGTCCCCTTTAATTTGCCGCCGCGTGGTCGCGCGTGCCACCGGCGGTGCGCTCGCGACCCTGCCGCGAGCTCCGTGACCATGCCCGCGGGACTCGCGGACTCGATGTCCCGTGATTGTGTCATGGAGCTGAAGAACGGGGAGATGTTAGTGTAAACACAACATCTCCCCGTTCTGCCTAGTGACATGTCATCGATTGTCTGTTCCCTGTCATCGGGAACAGCGATCAGTGACGTGTCATGGCAAGCCACGCCCCCTAACAGTTAGAAGCACTCCCTAGGTCACACTTAACCCCTTCAGCGCCCCCTACAGGTTAACTCCTTCACTGCCAGTGTCATTTTTACAGTAATCAGTGCATTTTTATAGCACTGATCGCTGTAAAAATGACAATGGTCCCAAAATGGTGTCAAAAGTGTCCGATGTGTCCGCCATAATGTCGCAGTCACGATAAAAAAATAAATAAATTATTAATAAAAATGCCATAAAACTACCCCCTATTTTGTAGACGCTATAACTTTTGCACAAACCAATCAATAAATGCTTGTTGCGATTTTTTTTAGCAAAAATACGTATCGGCCTAAACTGATAAAATTTTTGTTTATAGCGCAAAAAATAAAAACCGCAGAGGTGATCGAATACCACCAAAATAAAGCTTGATTTGTGGGGAAAAAAAAGACGTGAATTTTGTTTGGGAGCCACATCGCACAACCGCACAATTGTCAGTTAAAGCGACGCAGTGCCGAATCGCAAAAAGTGGCCCGGTCTTTGACCAGCGAAATTGTCCAGGGCTGAAGTGGTTAAGCAGCACTGCACAGTAGGAAGCAAAACCTCTGAGTGCAACAAGCAAATGGAGAAAATATTTTCCTTTTATTTGCTCCCAAGATCCCCATTCACCTGCCAGAACCATGTAAGAAATTTCCCACCACCACCACGTGACAACTTAGGACCCTGGTGACAGGGCATTCAAGCACCAATCACTGCACAGTGGGAGAAGAAGGGAGGGAGTCACATGCTCCCCCATACCTATATCTACAGATCATTTTAATTTGCTCGATGATCGAATTGGGGTGGCAGAAGAGTGCGAGGATGAGAAAGCATCAGCAGTGGTGGTTGAGGTGGTTTGTGGACAAGTTTTACTCCTACATTGCCCTGCAAGAAGAAGAGTTTTCTGTGTTTTGTACTTCCAGTACAAAGCCGGTTTCTAAAATGATGAGTGCCTTGTAGGGAATGACCCAGCAGGAAGCATAATCACAGTTTATGTTCGATAATGAAAGCTCTCCTAATGTGATGTCTGGAAAGAAATATATAGTATTACTTAGAAATAATATGGAGAAGTCTGCTAGCACGTAGTTTATACAGCGTGACACATACCTACTAATTCACAGGTTCATTTTAGTGCAAGTTCTGCTGATACTGATTAAATCTCAAAGATACACATCAGTGGCCAAGTTTATTTTATTATCAGCTAGATTTTATTTGCCAGACATAAGTGAAAAACTATACTAAGCACAAAAAGACTATAATCTTAAAATATTCTGTAAAACCGCAATCATGACACAAGAGCAAACCTACAGTGGACTATACTGCAGCAGATTGGAACATTTTACACATAATCTGCCAATAATCTTTGTCTACATGTGCCCAATGACACCTTCAAAATCTGAATGGTTGGGAATTGAATGGACTGGCTGAAAGTCACATCTGATCTGACTATATGCAATCATACTTGTAGCGGAGCCTCACTCCCCCTATCGCCTATTGTGAATGGCTTGTGTCTAGGGGTACCTGGGAGAGGAGAGTGCAGGAACACTACGCCAAGCTCTCCCCTCGTATGTGTAAGAGGGTTGAGCAGAGTTACTTGAATTACCTCTGGGTCTGTTCACTGCATACGAAGCCTTAGTTGTTCTGTGGAGAGGTGTCTGCCAATAACAGAGCCCCACACTAATCGAAAGTCCAACACTCCTTTATTTCTTTTCTTGCAGGGTGAACACAATCAGTTGAACTTTCAGTAATGAACAAACAGGGGTGTGGATACGAGTAGGCCCAGGCACAACTGAACTCTCCTATTCCTTTGCTAGCGAATAGGCCTGGCGCACGGTCTCTGCCACCAACTGAGTTTTGGTCGCTGCCACCGACCGGATGAACCGTTGAGGCCCCTGCTACAGGCCTAAAAGCAGGTCTCTGCCACTGACCTGAGTTGAATAGCTGGACCGCTGCCACTGGTCATAGAACATGAACCACCTTCCTCTCTGAACTTGGCCCCTGTTTGGGAAGATACCCCTCCGGGCGGTCTCCAGAGGTTCATCCGGCACTGGCAATCTTCTGCACCAGGTCTTCGGATGAGTCCCTCCTCCGGTCCCTTACGCCACTGGATTCGGGTGCCCCACTCCCGGGGCCCCCTAGGACAATCCCTCCCTCGCGGGACCCAGCGGAAGGTACTGGGGCCCCAGGCCTCCGGGTTAGTACCTCACCCCAAACTGAAGGTGTCTGGGATGGAACACGAACTCCCGGTGTCCAGGCCTAGGCCGCCTGGACCCCGACCAGCAGCCCTCAGGCTGAAGGTGCCTGGGACTCGAACAACCTCGTGGCGAAGATGTCCTGCCCCGTTATACCCTCTCCCAGGATGCACGGCGGGTTCCCCGCCCCGCCGTACAACTGCTGCGAGAGGCCACAAAGGGTACGGCACTGCAGCGATGGTTCAACCCCGGCCCAAAGTGACAGTGCCACCTGCTGGGCCGCAGGGAACTATATATCACTGGTGTCTTCACCAGAATTCAAAAGTTTATACCCACTACATACTTTAAACTCTTTTTTTCCTCTAGTGCAATTCAGTTGGGTACCCAATGCCTTTGCTTCTCCTGCTAGGACAGTGATATGAGCCCCTACTGCTGACTTGCTTCAAAAAAAGGTACCAGCTCCACAGCAAAGCACCAAGGTGGCAAGGCAACAGGTTTCCTGTAACCCCCTGCAGTAGCACATGCTCACTTTTCCTTTACTTCCCCATCCCTTTTTTTACCTTCCAGGAGTGAGGAGAAATAACCCACTGCTCTACATGTGACAGAATGTGGCTAATCACCAGCACCTTTACATGGGGAGAGACCTCAGCCTTGTGTAAGCTATGGCAACTTTGAGCTTACACAGGGCTCCCGATGGCTGACTGGACCAAATCAGAGCATACACAAGGCTCCTGACAGCTTACTCAAACATGGAGCTTACACAGGGCTCCTGACAGCTGACTGGACCAACTCCGAGCTTACACAGGGCTCCTGATGGCTGACTGGACCAACTCCGAGTTTGCACAGGGCTCCTGATGGCAGTGGGTAGCAAAGAAAAAAAAAAAAAAAAAGTATCCTTACAGGATGTCTCCAACTTACAAGCCAACCTCAATACACTGTTTAACCACTTCAATATTGGGCACTTTCACCCCCTTCCTGTTCAAGCCAATTTTCAGATTTCAGTGCTGTCGCACTTTGAATGACAATTGCGCGGTCATTTATCACTGTACCCAAATTAAATTAAAAAAATTATAATTTTCTTCACACATATAGAGCTTTCTTTTGGGGGTATTTAATCACCACTGGGTTTGTTTTTTTTGCTAAAAAAGGAAACAAAGACCAATAATTTGAAAAAAATTAATAAAAATTGTTAGCAGAAAATTTTGGAAATAAGTATTTTTTTTCCTTCACTGATGTGTGCTGATGAGGCTGCACTGATGAGCACTGATAGGCTGAACTGATGGGGTGACACTGATGAGGAGGCACTAATATGCAGCACTGATGGGCACTGATAGGTGGCACTGATATGCAGCACCGATGAGCACTGATAGGTGGCACTGATGGGCACTGTTGGGGCTGCATTGTAATCAGGGCACTGAAGATCAGTGCCCAGATTACCTTTACACCTCTCACGTGAGGAGATGCCGCTGATCGGCTCTCCTCGCCTGTCAGTGTGAGAGAAGGAGAGTCAATAAATGGCACTTGCTTATTTACATGTGATCGGCTGTGATTGGACACAGCCGATCACATGGATAAAGAGCCACGATTGTGGTGCAGAATTATTCACTTTAAAAAGGTCATCACAGAAGACAAGGGGGCACTCTTTAGTCTGAAGGCAAAGAGATTTAATCTCCAAAAATGGAAAGGCTTCTGCACAGCAAGAGCTGTGAAAATTGGGAAAAGACTCCCTCAAAAGCTGGTTCTGGCCAGCTCACTAGATTGCTTTAAAAAAGGCCTGGATTCTTTCCTAAATGCACATAATATAACTGGATTCCAATATTTATAGGCAACGTTGATCCAGGGAATATCCGATTGCCTTGGGGGGGGGAATCGGAAAGGATTTTTCTTCTTCGCTTGAGCAAGCTGGATCATGCTTTGTTTTACCTTCCTCCGGATCAACTGTGGGTAACTGGGAGGAGGACGACAGTAGCAATCATACAATGTTTCCACATGTGTGATAGATCTTTTCCCATAACCTGGTTAGCCATAGAGATCATACAGCTGACTGTCCTCATATATCTAGGCACAGTAAATGACAGCTGGCTTCATAAACTGTTCTGAGTCTGCCATCATTAACCATTGCCTCCATGTTCCAGTAAAAGCTGTGTACAGCCAGAAGCCAAGTACAGCTCATATTTACCATGACAACTAGGTTACGCAGCCTTTTGAGCATCCGTGTGTTATTTTAACATAAAATAAGGCACCTATTAGAATTAATGATGTTGTGGAACTGGTTCCTAAGCTGCAATAAATGTAGTTATGGAGAAAATATCAAAAAACAACGAGTCTAAATCACAATTAACAGCACCTCTAAACATTGTATGTAAACTATGACTCTTGTTGATCATTTCAAGAAACAAAAAGTGGCAAATAACCTCCATAACTTGATCCGTAGCTGATATACATTTAAAGAAAACCTGTGGACCCCCAAAAACAAAGTGACACTTTTGCTGGCACTCACTGGCATGGATCGCCTGTTAAGGGATCAGGAATGTAAAACCTGGAAGAGTTCTCATACGCCACTCAATATGGCCAGTCCTCTTCCATCCTCAATTGCCTTACTAATTGGCAGCACAGCTGCTAACATGACCAAAATGTAGTGGCAAAAGGCTTTTCTTTAATGCTATGATCAGTCCAGGAAAAACAATAAGTATCCCACCAGAGACCAGTGTATTCAATAATCTGACCTCAATCCGTGTCCAGATGTTTGGAAAAGGAAACGTGGCCATTTTAGTGCACACATAAAAAGCACAGTTGTGTACTAAATGCAACGCTTCTTTTTTTTTTTTTCACATTTACATAATTTACAAGACAAAATCCATTCCCTTCTTCCAGCCCAACCAGAGTTAATTACAGCAGCAGTGGAAATTATTCTGGGAAATTCTGATTACATTAGTGTTGCCATGCTTACAAGGAAGGGAAATCTAAGTTTTACACAGTTATAGAAAGTAACGGCCGGCTGCGGATTCACATAGAAAGGCCATTTGGAACACCATTTCATTCCAATCTGCATCTTTTAAAGTATGAATATATAGTCCGGTCTTTCTCATCCAGGGGGTTCAGAGCTTGCTAGGAGTTCCTTGAGCAAAGAGAGAATTCTACCGCTCAGATTAGTCCCCAATATTCAGATACACTAACTGTTAAAGCGGCATTCTTCCCAATCACCAACACGCTAATGTACCGGTCTCACCCGCTCTCTCCCTTCTTCTC
This sequence comes from Rana muscosa, assembly GCA_029206835.1. Taxonomy (NCBI): domain Eukaryota; kingdom Metazoa; phylum Chordata; class Amphibia; order Anura; family Ranidae; genus Rana; species Rana muscosa. Next base: position 203,699,708 of record CM055124.1, read on the forward strand.
GGCTGGTTAACTTGTCTAGGGGGACCAGGGAGAGGGGTGAGGTGCTGCCACCAGCTCGCACCTCTTATGTGTGTAGAGGTTTGAGCTAAGATCTTTAACTTCGGGTCTGCGTCCCTGTCCGGAGATTCCACTTCAGATAGGACAGGTAGATAGGTGAATGTAGAACACTTTGCTCCCAGAAAAGTAAGCCCACACCAGGTGACAGTACAACATCTATATTTATTTCCGCAGAGATAAATATTCCTCTTTTCAAGCAGACAGGTTGATACAAACACAAACTTGGTGGGGAGATGGTTCAGGCACAATCCTTTCGGATCAGAGAAGCTGTTAGGAGTTCACAACAACTTTTGGCGCACGGTCGCTGCCACCGACCGTGAGGTTGGTCCCTGCCACAGACCGGGTGAACGATGAGGCCTCTGCCACAGACCTTTGAATAGGCCTCTGCCACCGACCTGATGTAGCTGGGCCTCTGCAAAGACCAAAGAACATGGACTACCTTCTAATGGCGACCCCTGTTAGGGAGATGATCCATCCCGGACGGTCCCCAGAGGCCTGCACTGTCACCAGCCAATGCTGCGCTGGATCTTCAGGTCAGGTCACCTCCCTGGTTCTCCTCGCCCGAGACTTGGGTCCCCTCACTCTATGGGCCCCTAGGTATCTTCTCCCATACAGGACCCAGTCAAAGGTACTGGGCCCCAGACCTCGGCTAGTACCTCACCCCAGGCTTAAGGTGCCTGGGATGGAACTCGAACTCCCTCGCACCCAGGCCGAGGGCACCTGGGCGCGGATGAACAGAACAGCAGCCCCCAGGCTGAAGGTGCCTGGGGCTCGGATCTCGTGCGCAAGATGTCCGCCCCCATTTATACCGTCTCCCAGCAGGCACAGCGGGTTTCCCGCCCCGCTGTACTACTGTCGCGAGAGGACACAAAGGGCACGGCCCTACAATGATGGTTCAACCCCAGCCCAAGGCGACAGCTCCACCCAGGGGCCGCAGGGAACTGAACACCACTATATCTTCCACGAACCAAAATGGCCATAGATCCCTAACAATTAGTGTATCTGAGCCATGCTACCGCCCAGATAATCCCCCTAAATGTTTACACCTGCTACATAGTATTTTTAGAAGGTGTTCCCTGAACCTATTTACAAGGGTTCCTCCATGTTAAAAAAGGTAGAGAAAACCCCCCCCCCCCCCCCAAAAAAAAAAAAATCACTGCTTAGGCCTGAGAACTCCATTCTGACAATGGTAAGTGTCAGTGATGAGTCCAGATAGGAGTTTTCCACACTGAGGGTACTGAAAATTTTCCCATGATGAATCAAATGTCAACTTGGGTTCTTTAGAGCTCTGACAGCTTGCCAAAGTTGTCCCCCTGTCGACCAACAGAATACAAGATTTTATCTTTATTCAAAGCGGCATAGTAGTAAAAAGTACATGCACGATGATGTATCAGGGACAGGCAGATGCTGTCACCTTGAGAAAGTCCATGTCCATATAACATCGGTTGGGATGGGATTTGCACATCACATATCCCAGGTAGTTAAAGTGGTTGTAAACCCTCCAATACAAACTTGTGCTTTTTCAAAGCTAGATAGCACAGGCAGCTGATCACTGCCTGTGAAACTGTATTTACAGCTGTAGTTTCCATAGTAATTGCCCTGCAAGTGTGGGTGACGTCAGGCGCGATTGCGCAGTAGGTTTATTATTTAATGGCACACTGTGTGCCGTTTGTCCCCCTCTGGATGCCGGTCATTATCACTCATTCACTTCCTCTCTGAACGGCACAGAGGGAAGTCTCGCGATGCTGCCATCATCTCCTTCCTGCTTCTCCCCCTTGTGACAGAAAAAGACATCACACAGGGGAGTGAATCCAAGCAGCATGCGCAAGATTTGTAAAGGGAAATGTAGCAAGGGTGGAAAGGACGTCAATACAAGATTCAAGAAACAGCAGTAGAAATGGCGCGGCCGATACCCGGAAGTGAAGAGATACAAAATATGAAAAATAAGGTATTTTCCTGTCTCGTTTTTTGCCAATATTGATGCATATAAAGTTGCAATACTATATAGTATTTAAAAATGGAAAATTGGAAAATCGTCCAGGGTTTACTTTCTCTTTAAAGAAGCAGGGACACAGCGCTGGAGGGCGGACTTTGCCCAGTGCCATCTGGTGGGACTGGCTACAGGTACTCAGAAGAGACAGCTGGCTTCCAATGACATCACAGAGTAAAGATGGTGGCGCGTGACCTACAGAACGACAGATCACAGCAGGACCACGTGGCATGTGATTTGAGGAGAACACAGCAAAATGAATAAAAATTATCACAGGGAGGTGAAGTTCCTTTTTAAGAATTGCATTTTCAAGGTGTGCTGGCTTCTTCAGATTTTCTGGATGTTGTGGTAGCACCAGTTGCAGTGAACCTTGGTTTGAGAGGTCCACCTGTTTTCGCATTTATACCATGCCTATGGGTAACTTTACCTTGTTGCATCTGTAGCGGGTGGTTACATTTAGGGGGAAGCATCTGAGTGATAACTAGGCTCAGATGCACTAATTCTTAGGTTTCATGGACCATTTCTATCCCTGGGAGATAGTACTGGTGTGTAAGTTCACTGGGGCCTATGGGTGGCGCTGTTGCCATGGGCCCGGGTTGAACCGCAGTACAAGGTGTCCCTTTTGTCCCCTCTCGGCAGCAGTACAGCGGGGAACCTGCTGTGCCTGTCGGGGGAGGATGTAAAAGGGGGCGGCCATCTTCAAGAGGAGGTCGTCGGTTCCACGCTCAGGCACCTTAGGCCTGGGTGCGTGTGTGTCGCCTCCGGGTGCCCTAGGCCCGGAGGCCTGGTCGGGTTGTCTCTGGGTGCCCTAGGCCCAGAGACGGAGCTGCTGTTCCATCTCAGACAACTTCAGTCTGGGGTGAGGTACTTTGGAGAAAGGCCCGGAGCCCAGCAGCCTTCGGCTGGGATCCGCCGGGGACCGAGACTCCCAGGGATCTGCCTTGCGAGGGGACCCGTATCCAGGACGAGGAGGCCAGGGAGGTGACCCTTTCTGAAGACCCAGCGCAGAGTCGTGGTGAGAGATGGGGCCTCTGGTAACTCTCCGGAGGGATGTTCTTGTCCTATAAGGGCTAGTTCACCAACGGAAGGAAGTGCGTGTTCTTTAAATCACAGTGGCAGTGACACTACGCACCCAAGGTCAGTAGCAGCGACCTTCACCTTTTTTCATCTGGTCAGTGGCAGTGACCAACCTCATGGTCTGTGGCAGAGACCGTGCGCCAAGCCTGTTCGTGCTGATCAGAGCGGGGGAAACCCAAATTCACGTTTGTGCCTGGACCTCCTCCCACCTTATCTGACCTGTGTCTTGTCCCAACCCATCTGCTCTCAAAGAGACTGTTTATTGTGCAAGAAGGAATAAATAAGTGTTGGACCTTTCAGTTGGTGTGGACAGTTGCTTACTGGGGAGAATTAAAGACTTGTTTCTGACTACCGCAGAAACGAGGTCAGCACTGGAGGCTTTTTGAAAGCAGGCCCGAGAAACTAACACCGCTCAACCTCCCTATTCAGGAGGGTACGGGCTTGTGGTGTGGTGTGCCTCATTCTTTTCCTGCGGAGGAGCCAAGCAGAAGAAAAGCAGGTAAAGTCTGGGGTTGGTGCGCTACACATCGTACATTCACTCTGGTGATTTTCAGAAGAGTGGAAAAGTTTACAGTTAGGAGATTAAGTTGTTTTATTTTAATCTCTTCTAATCTCTTTTATAATTTGAATGAACATATATGAAACAACTCCATTCCTAAGTGACTCACTCTTCTAAGCGAGGGAATGTGGGCACATCATTGTTTCCACAATCCTCGGTATTACAGCTCAGAGGTTATCACACACAGGGCCAGGTACAGTATTGGTTGTGACCATGACTTCCCCAGGCCGTATGCCCAGATTACACACAATGCTTATTCATACACAGAAGGACATTGTTTAACCACTTAACGACCGCTCACTGTATATATACGTCGGCAGAATGGCACCGACAGGCACAATCACGTAGAGTGTACGTGATTGCCTTTGTATAGTTGGGGGGTCCAATCGGACCCCCCTCCTATACAGTGAGCGGTGGCTAAGTGTCCGGGAGCGTTCCGGGATGAGGGGGCAGCCATTCGTTTCTGGCCACCCCCTCGCGATCGCTCCCGGCGAATGGAAATGCCCCCTCTGTCTGTGTCAGACAGAGGGAGCAGGAGGAAGTGATGTCATCTCTGGTGCGGCGCTCACATATACCGAGCGCCGTACAAGAGAAGATATCAGGTCAGTGCACACAACACTACACTGACACCAGGACACATAGGGACATAAATCGCCCCCCCAGGCCCCCCCAGACACCCCAGATCACCCCCCAGTCACAGAGTCACTGATTGCAGTGACCATTTATTTAGTGATCACTGCAATCAGTGACATTTGTGACTGTAAAAGTGTCACCAAAGTTTAGTCTTAGGTCCAGTGTAGCCCCCTAACCCCCCCCAAATAAAGGTTTAACCCCCTGATCACCCCCCAGATAACCCTTTCACCCCCTATCACCACTGTCGCTAAGCGATCATTTTTCTGATCGCTGTCTTAGCGTCAGTGATGCCGATCGGCAGCCAGTAATTTTTTTTAGGTTTGCCGCATGTTTTTATAGCGTCAGGTACCCCAATATATTATCTAATAAAGGTTTAACCCCCTTGATCGCCCCCCAGGTAACCCTTTCACCCCCTATCACCACTGTCACTAAGTGATCGTTTTTCTAAACGCTGTCTTAGTGTCTGTGATGCAGATCGGTAGCCGGTAATTTTTTTTAGGTTCGCCGCATGTTTTTATAGCGTCAGGTACCCCAATATATTATCTAATAAAGGTTTAACCCCCTTGATCGCCCCCAGGTAACCCTTTCACCCCCATCACCACTGTCGCTAAGCGATCGTTTTTCTAAACGCTGTCTTAGTGTCGGTGATGCAGATCGGTAGCCAGTAATTTTTTTTAGGTTCGCCGCAGGTTTTTATTGCGTCAGGTACCCCCATATATTATCTAATAAAGGTTTTAACCCCCTGATTGCCCCTAGTTAACCCTTTCACCAGTGATCACCATATAAGTGTTACGGGTGACGCTGGTTAGTTAGTTTGCTTTTTATAGTGTCAGGGCACCCGCCGTATATAACCCAATAAAGGTTTAACCCCCTGATCGCCCGGCGGGTGATATCAATTAGGTTTTAGCGTCAGAGAGGGTCTGAGTCACACCCCAGGCAGCGTCAGGTTAGTGCCAGTAACGCTAACACCCACGCGTGAAGCATACACCCCCCTTAGTGGTATAGTATCTGAACAGATCAATATCTGTTCTGATCAGATCTATACTAGCGTCCCCAGCAGTTTAGGGTTCCCAAAAACGCAGTGTTAGCGGGATCAGCCCAGATACCTGCTGGCACCTGCGTTTTGCCCCTCCGTCCAGCCCAGGCCACCCAAGTGCAGTATCGATCGATCACTGTCACTTACAAAACACAACACACATAACTGCAGCGTTCGCAGAGACAGGCCTGATCCCTGCGACTCCAGTGCTGTAGGAGGTGATTTCACCACCACAGTTAAAAAAAAAAAAAAAAAGCAAATATGCCGAAGCATTGGGGCAGCAGGGGCGGAGGAGCGATTTTGCTCCTAATGCCGCGTACATACGGTCGAAATTCCGACGGAGGCTTGCCCGTGGAAAAGTCCGGCCATGTGTGTGCGGCATAACTTTTTTGCGGGAGGATGCCCCCATGCTTCGGCATATATAAATGGTGCGTGTATGCCCATCATTGGAAGTGGGTGGATGAAGGGCGGTATTCTAATGGTGGGCATACCCACCGATCAATCTCTTTTTTCGTTCAGCCAACTGGCTGCATGAAAAAAATAGATTACAATACATGTCCAACAAGGACCAGCAACGTACTGGTATGTTGCTGGACTTTGAATGTTTATACCAGAATGATGCCTGCGGGTTTAGGTATTATCTTGGTATCATTCTTTTCAGCCTGCGGCCGGCTTTCATGTAAAAGCAATCCTAGCGGCTAATTAGCCTCTGGACTGCTTTTACAAGCAGTGGGAGGGAATGCCCCCCCCCGGATATAAAAAGCGCCATTGGGAAATTGGGAAAGCATTTTATCACACCGATCTTGGTGTGGTCAGATGCTTTGAGGGCAGAGGAAAAATCTAGGGTCTAGAAGACCCCAGTTTTTTCAAAAAAAGAGTACCTGTCACTACCTATTGCTATCATAGGGGATATTTACATTCCCTGAGATAACAATAAAAATGATAAAAAAAAAAAAAAATACTTGGAAGGAACAATTTAAAAAGAAAAAAGCAAAATTAATAATAAAAAAAAAAAAAAAAAGAAAAAAAAAAAAAAAAAAAAAAAAGCACCCCTGTCCTGCCCTGCTCTTGCCCAATGGCGAACGCAAGCGTCGGTCTGGCGTCATATGTAAACAGCAATTGCACCATGCATGTGAGGTATCACCGCGAAGGTCAGATCGAGGGCAATCATTTTAGCAGTAGACCTCCTCTGTAAATCTACTGGGGTAACCTGTAAAGGCTTTTAAAGGCTTTTAAAAATGTATGTAGTTTGTCGCCAATGCGCGTTTGTGCGAAATTTTAAAGCATGTCGTGTTTGGTATCTATGTACTCTGCCTAAGATCATCTTTTTTATTTCATCAAACATTTGGGCAATATAGTGTGTTTTAGTGCATTAAAATTAAAAAAAGTGTATTTTTTAACCCAAAAAATGCGTTTGAAAATCGCTGCGCAAATACTGTGTAGAAAAAAAAAATGCAACACCCACCATTTTAATCTGTAGGGCCTTTGCTTTAAAAATATATATAATGTTTGGGGGTTCAACATAATTTTCTTGCAAAAAAAAAAATGTTTTCATGTAAACAAAAAGTGTCAAAAAGGGCTTTGTCTTCAAGTGGTTAGAAGAGTGGATGTAAGCTTCCTAATGACGTGTATAAAATGCCAGAACACTTCAAAACCCCCCCCAAATGACCCCATTTTGGAAAGTAGACACCCCAAGCTATATACTGAGAGGCATGTCGAGTCCATGGAATATTTTATATGTTGACACAAGTTGCGGAAAAACAACATTTTTTTTTTTTTTTTTGTGCACAAAGTTGTCACTAAATGATATATTGCTCAAACATGCCATGGGCATATGTGGAATTACACCCCAAAATACATTCTGTTGCTTCTCCTGAGTACGGGGATACCACATGTGTGAGACTTTTTGGGAGCCTAGCCACGTACGGGACCCCAAAAACCAAGCACCGCCTTCAGGCTAAGGGTGTAAATTTTTGATTTCACTTCTCACTGCCTATCACAGTTTCGGAGGCCATGGAATGCCCAGATAGCACAAAACCCCCCCAAATGACCCCATTTTGGAAAGTAGACACCCCAAGCTATTTGCTGAGAGGTATTGTGAGTATTTTGCAGATCTCGCTTTTTGTCACAAAGTTTTGAAAATTGAAAAAAATAAATAAATATTATATTATATTATATATATATATATATATATATATATATATATATATATATATATATATATATTCTTTCTTCATTTTCAAAAACAAATGAGAGCTGTAAAATACTCGCCATTCCTCTCAGCAAATAGCTTGGGGTGTCTATATTCCAAAATGGGGTCATTTGGGGGGGTTTTGTGCGATTTTGGCATTTTATGGCCTTCGAAACTGTGATAGGTAGTGAGGAGTGAAATCAAAAATTTGTGCCTAGAAATCCTGAAGGCGGTGCTTGGTTTTCGGGGTCCCGTACGCGGCTAGGCTCCTAAAAAGTCCCACACATGTGGTATCCCCGTACTCAGGAGAAGCAGAAAAATGTATTTTGGGGTGTAATTCCACATATAACCATGGCATGTGTGAGCAATATATCATTTAGTGACAACTTTTTGTAATTTTTTTTTTTTTTTTGTCATTATTCAATCACTTGGGACAAAAAAAAAATATTCAATGGGCTCAACAGGCCTCTCAGCAATTTCCTTGGGGTGTCTACTTTCTAAAATGGGGTCATTTGGGGGGGTTTTGTGCTATTTTGGCATTTTATGGCCTTCGAAACTGTGATAGGTAGTGAGGAGTGAAATCAAAAATTTGCGCCCTTAGAAATCCTGAAGGCGGTGCTTGGTTTCCGGGGTCCCGTACGCGGCTAGGCTCCCAAAAAGTCCCACACATGTGGTATCCCCGTACTCAGGAGAAGCAGCAAAATGTATTTTGGGGTGAAATTCCACATATAACCATGGCATGTGTGAGCAATATATCATTTAGTGACAACTTTTTGTAATTTTTTTTTTTTTAGTCATTATTCAATCACTTGGGACAAAAAAAAAAAATTCAATGGGCTCAACATGCCTCTCAGCAATTTCCTTGGGGTGTCTACTTTCCAAAATGGGGTCATTTGGGGGGGTTTTGTACTGCCCTGTCATTTTAGCACCTCAAGAAATGAGATAGGCAGTCATAAATTTAAAGCTGTGTAAATTCCAGAAAATGTACCCTAGTTTGTAAACTCTATAACTTTTGCGCAAACCAATAAATATACGCTTATTGACATTTTTTTTACTAAAAACATGTGGCTGAATACATTTTGGCCTAAATGTATGACTAAAATTGAGTTTATTCGATTTTTCTTATAACAAAAAGTAGAAAATATCATTTTTTTTCAAAATTTTCGGTCTTTTTCCGTTTATATCGCAAAAAATAAAAATCGCAGAGGCAATCAAATACCATTAAAAGAAAGCTCTATTTGTGGGAAGAAAAGGACGCAAATTTCGTTTGGGTACAACATTGCATGTCCGCACAATTTACAGTTAAAAGCAGCGCAGTGCAAAATTCTGAATTCACCTCTGGTCCTTTAGCTACCAAATGGTCTGGGGCTTAAGTGGTTAAATCCTTGCAATATAAAAAAGCACAAACTTTATTGCACACTCCTATTTGATATACAGGCTGCTTCTAGTATAATTCCACTTCTTGCGGTGCAGAGCTGGTCAGTAAAACTAAGCACAAATTATTGTATCATATATTCTAACCATGATGGGGGTGAACTTGTGTTCTGCAAATTCAGTTATATAGATGGGTTGTAGTTTAGCAAAAAGCACTTTTTAAAAAGCTATTCTAAGCAGAAATTTTACACAGAACAGCATGTAAACATGCAAAAGAAAAGTATGTCCTGCATTTAAATAACAATTAAAACAAAATTACACAGCACCTTACAAAGTACATAGTCTATTCTTATCAGTTCTTACCCTTAACAATGGTTAATCACCTTTGCACACACTACGTTCATACAAACAAAAAGGGGCAAATATTCTGCTACTAACCCCTGAATGTCTACAAATGGCATCTGGAGCAGCAACCAGACCCAGGCTGCAAAAGTAGGATTTTTAAAACAGCTTACCTGTAAAATCCTTTTCTTGGAGTACATCACGGGACACAGAGCAGCATAGTCATTACTATGTGGGTTATATAGAATTACCTTCAGGTGCTGGCACTGGCAACTTCCAAAACAGGAAGTACCCTCCCCTATATAAGCCCCTCCCATCCGGGAGTACCTCAGTTTTGTAGCAAAGCAATACGTGTCCCCAAAAGAGGGGTGGGAGCTCTGTGTCCCGTGATGTACTCCAAGAAAAGGATTTTACAGGTAAGCTGTTTTAAAAATCCTACTTTCTTGTTCATACATCACGGGACACAGAGCAGCATAGTCATTACTATGTGGGACGTCCCAAAGCAATGCCACATGAGGGGGGGGGATACACCATACATAAGCTGGGCGCCATCAGGCATGAGGATCTTTTGCGGCCTGCAACACACTGCGCCCAAAGGCGACATCCTCCTGACTTCTAACGTCCACCTGGTAGAACCTAGTAAACGTGTGTACTGAAGACCATGTTGCGGCCTTACAAATTTGCGCCAGGGAGGCCTGGTGATGCACTGCCCATGAAGTTCCAACTGCTCTCGTGGAGTGCGCCCTAACTTTGAACGGAGGCGGTCTACTTCTCAAGCCATAGGCTTGTATTATGACCTGTCGAATCCACTTGGCTAAAGTAGATTTTGATGCTGCCTGACCCTTTCTGGGGCCTTCCGGCAGAACAAACAAAGAATCCGTTCTACGAATCTGAGCAGTGGCTTTTAGATAAGCTTTAACTGCTCTTACTACATCCAAAGAATGCAATAACTTTTCCTCTACCGAGCTTGGTTTGGGGAAAAAAGGAGGAAGAACCACATCCTGGTTCAAGTGAAACCTCAATACCACCTTAGGAAGAAAGGCTGGGTGAGGACGTAATACTACTCTGTCCTTATGGATAACCAGATATGGCTCTTTACAGGACATGGCGGCTAATTCCGACACTCTTCTAGCCGAGCATATGGCTACTAAAAATATCAATTTCCTGGTGAGTAGAACCAAGGAAATGTGCCGCAAAGGTTCAAATGGCTGCTTCTGCAGAACCGACAGAACCAAATTTAGATCCCATGGGCATATGGGAGCCTTAATCGGTGGAATAATACGAGTCACACCTTGCATAAAGGATTTGACAAGTGAATGCATAGCCAGGGGCCTTTGAAATAGTATTGACAAGGCCGAAACCTGGCCCTTGATAGTACTTAAGGCAAACTTCCTGTCTACAGCCCACTGCAGGAAGTCCAGAATTCTGCCTATAACGTACTTACGTGGATGCCATTTTCTGGCCTCGCACCAAGTGATGTACACCTTCCAAACTCTATAGTAGATCTGCCTGGATACAGGCTTCCTGGCATTGATTATAGTTGATACCACAGAGTTAGAGAGACCTCTCTTCTTTAGGATGTGGGATTCAATAGCCAGGCCGTTAAACTTAGAGTTAGTAAGGAAGGGTGGTATATCGGTCCTTGCGAAAGCAGGTCCGGACGACGTGGAAGGGTCCAAGGACTCCCCACAGACATTTTGATGATCTCCGCGTACCAGGCCCTTCGGGGCCACGCTGGAGCCACCAGGATCACCGGCTTCTTCTCCAACCTGACTCTGCGAAGGAGTCGAGGCAACAATTGTAGCGGAGGGAATGCATATATCAGTCTGAACTGATCCCAAGGGAACACCAGAGCATCCGAGCCGCAAGCGAGGGGCTCCCTTGTCCGGGAGACAAATCTGTCCACCTTTGCGTTGAATCTGGATGCTAGCAGATCTACATCCGGTGTTCCCCACCGCTGACATATTGCTCGGAAGACCTCGGGATGAAGGGACCATTCCCCTGGGCATAACTGTTGGCGACTCAGAAAGTCCGCCTTCCAATTCTCCACCCCTGGAATGAAGACAGCTGATATACATGGGACATGCTTTTCTGCCCATTCCAGGATGTGACTTACTTCCCTCTGGGCTGCACGACTCCTGGTGCCTCCCTGATGATTGATATATGCCACTGCTGTGGCATTGTCTGATTGAATTCTGACAGGGGACCCTTGGAGTCTGGATGTCCAGGCTACTAGGGCGTACCGGGCTGCTCGTATCTCTAAGAGATTGATGGGCAGGGTTTTTACTACATTTGACCATCTGCCCTGGAGAGACCATTGCTCCAGTACTGCCCCCCAGCCTATAAGGCTGGCATCTGTAGTGACCACCTTCCAAGATATCGGGCTGAAGGGTTTTCCCTTCTGGAGATTCTGGGGGATCAACCACCAGCAGAGACTCTTCCGAACGGAAGGGGACAAAGCCATCGGGAAGTCTAGAGCCTGAACTTTTCCGTTCCAGGCTGACAATATGGCCCTTTGTAAATTCCTTGAGTGGAATTGGGCGTATGGCACAGCTTCGAATGATGCTACCATCTTTCCTAGCAGCCTCATGCACAGGCGTATGGACGGCTGTCTTTTTGCACAAAGCAGACGGACCAAGCCCCTCAAAGAGGATACCTTGTCTAGAGGTAAGAAAATCTTCCTCTGGTCTGAATCCAGCCGTAGCCCTAGATATACCAGGTTTTTCACTGGCTGTAGGGCTGACTTGTCCAGGTTGATGACCCAACCGTGAGATTCTAGATACTTGATTGTATCGACAATTACCACTTCTAGCTTGGCAACTGAGTGGTCCATCAACAACAGGTCGTCTAGGTATGCCATTATCGTTACACCCCGTGTTCTTAGATCGGCCAACAGTGGGGCCAGAATTTTTGTGAACACTCGTGGTGCTGTGGCCAGACCGAATGGTAAGGCTCTGAACTGAAAATGGCGCCCTTCTACTGCAAAGCGTAGGAATTTTTGATGACCTGGAAAGATGGGAACATGCAAGTAAGCATCTTTGATGTCGATCGAGGCTAACCATTCCTCCCCTTGTAGGGCAGCGGTGACCGATCGGATCGACTCCATCCGGAAAGACCGGACGTTTAGAAATTTGTTTAGACTCTTTAGGTCCAATATGGGTCTTATGTCCCCGTTTGGCTTCGGGACTGTGAAAAGGTTTGAGTAGAAATCCAACCCCCACTCTTCCATAGGAACCTCCATAATTACTCCTTGGAGCAATAGTTGTTCTAACGCCAATAGGAGAGACCCTCTTTCCAGAGGGTCTCTTAGCATGCCTGACCACATAAAATGGGACGGAGGAGACTCTTAACTCCAACTTGTATCCCAGAGTTACTGCGGAGAGCACCCATCTGTCTTTGATCGTCTCCCGCCAGGTCTCTGCGAACAACTGAAGTCTTCCCCCCACCCGTTTGAGTGGGGGCAGCCCTTCATAGGCTTGACTTGGAGGCTGGTTTAGTACCTCTTCGGATCCAGGGCTTTTTATTACCCTGTGGCTGTCCCTGATTTTTACCTTCTGAGTTTGACCGAGGAGGCCGTCGGAACTGCTTAGTAGCAGACGTCGCAGGGATAGGAGAGGTAGTCCTCTTAAAAGATGGACCCCTAGACCTCTTTTTACTCGGTAAGAGAGTACTTTTACCACTGGAAATCTTCTGGATATACTTATCCAGGTCTTCGCCAAAAAGGCATTCCCCATGAAATGGGAAGCTAACTAAGAGCTTCTTACAGGGAGCTTCAGCAGACCAGTTTTTGAGCCACAGAAGCCTACGCATATGTACCAAAGACAGCGTGAGGCCTGATGGATAGAATCCTTGATGGCGTCAACCACAAAGCATAATGCTCTAGGCAGATCAGCCAGAGCCTGGGCCTGCTGGTCTGGCAAATCCCTCAGGACCATTTTCATTTGATCCTTTAAAGCTTGGCAGACCCCAATAGCTGCCACTGCTGGCTGTGTAACAGCCCCTGCTGTGGAAAAAGCAGATTTTAATAAAGATTCCAATTTTTTATCCACTGGATCTTTGAACATTTGAACATTATCTACTGGACATGTCAGTGATTTGTTCACAGAAGAGATGGCTGCATCCACCGTAGGAACATTCCATCTCTGGGTGAACTTTTCCTCCATGGGATAGATCACCGGAAACCTTTTAGGCGGAACAAATAGTTTATCAGGATGTTCCCAGTCCTGGTATATAAGTCCTTCCAATAATGGATGTATTGGAAAGGAGCAATTAACCTGGGGAGCTTTTAGCGACCCCAATGAGGAGACAGCAGTAGTTGATGGTTCAACCAGAGGCATTTTAAATGCAGATCGAACCATGTCAGTTAGGGTCTGGACCCACAATCTTTCAGTCTGTGATGCTGAAAATGGTTCATCTACTGTCGATTCCTCAAAAACAGAGCTAACCTCCTCCTGATCCCCTTCAGGTAGGACGGTCCCTTCCTGGGACTGTTGCTCTGCCAACAGGCACTCTAATGGAGGTGATGGAGATCTGGCGCGCTTTCTTTCCTGTAGAGAAGAAGCGATCAATGCAGCCAATCTCTGCTCCAATCCCTCCAGAGTTGAGGAAAAAACCTCCTCTGTTATATATGCAGGAGCAGGTGGACTGAGGACAGCCGCAGTACCTGGCACTCCCGGGGGTTCCTTATGGGTATTAACCTCTGATTTCTCAGGGGAGGAGGGTGCAGATGACTGCTCCAGATCCTCAGAGCCCGATGGAGACCCCCTACACTTCCTGAGAGGTATATCTCGGAGTTTTTTAGGCGGCATATTCCTTAGTTCAAAGCTGAGGTATTCCAGCCGCAATACACCCCTTACTGAAATAGTCTAATGCAATTTGCTGCTATGTACATCAGTGGGTGTCTACTAATGCGTCTTTCTGGGGATGCCTGTATCAACCGCCCGCTGTAAGCCCCTATACCATGCTACCAGCTCCTTTTCATGCTCTGTGTCCATAGCAAGCAGCATGGACTGAGTCCTTTTATCTTGCTGGGACGCCCGCACATGCGCAGAAGCGCTGGGCGCACAGAGCGCGTCATCCGCCAGGCTCCGCCCCCTTTTTTGAAGCTAAACCTTATAAAAGGAAAGCATGTGTGCGCGCGTGCACGTGTGCGCTCTTGGCGCCATGTAGGGAGAGGAGCCAGGGTCCCTGTTTCACCAGGACTTGGGGATGGAAGGAAACTACTTGGCAGCATGACAGAGGAATGCAGCTTCCCTGATAGAGAGCTCACTCATCTGCCTGGACTTTCACCATGGAAGGAATAGTCCCAAGAAAAAAAGACGTTCCACAGCGGCCTCTAGTGGACAAACACAGGTACCGCACTTTTGTCTTTTTTTTTTTCTTTTTTTTTAAAACCTCCTTTATGAAAAACATTTCCAGGTTTACAGTTTTTTTAAAACTTCCCTTATGAAAAAACATTTCTAGGATTTCTTAGGCATATACAGCTATTAGCGGGAATACCCTTTAGGTAACAGGCAGAAAGACATATTAGGCTTGGGGGTCCCCTCAATAGAACCAAGTTCCTGAGGGGCCCCCACTTACCTTTTCCCTGCCGCAGGACTTTGTTTGGTCCACAGAAGCCCAAACTTCACCTCTCACGGCAGGCATTGTACTAGACCTTCAGGGACCGGGTTCCCAAGGATTCCACTCCCCTGGACCTGTATAGCACCCTGCACAGATAGCCTCTTGGTTTTGGGTATGACCAGAGCTCTGGATCCCAGGGTCCAGCCCTCCTAAGAGAGGCATTACAGGCAAAACCCTGCTCTTCTCTGCAAGGCCCGGGTACCGACCGTTTAGCTATGAAGCTTTTTTGGTCGGATCCGGAATAGCTTGCTAAGGCCCAGAGAACCTGTACACAAGCCCAGATGAATACATGTTAACCTTGGCCAACACCTTAGACACTGGCAAAAAACTGAGGTACTCCCGGATGGGAGGGGCTTATATAGGGGAGGGTACTTCCTGTTTTGGAAGTTGCCAGTGCCAGCACCTGAAGGTAATTCTATATAACCCACATAGTAATGACTATGCTGCTCTGTGTCCCGTGATGTATGAACAAGAAAGAAGGTTTGCATGTTGAGATTATCTGCTGTGGGCCAATCAGCTGTATAAAATGTAAAAACCGACCTCCCAATCTGCCTCCCAAAACCTCACATTATAGCAATCCTATGCTTTTTGTAATATGGTAAACTGCAAACATGCACCAACTATTTTCAGAGCACCAATAATCCAGGGAGAGCTATAGCAAACTGCAGCCATAGTCTGTACAATTATACTCTGGCCTGTGCCCTCTAGGCCCCCTATTGGCTGAAAATTGTAATGCACAGTATTTCTAACCAGCAGGAAAAACTAATACTGAATTGTAGCAATGAAAGCTCAGGGTACAATATAAAAAAATAAAATAAAATACTGCTGTGGGGGGGGGGGGGTTCTGTTTCATGGGACAAAGTAGGCGGAATATGCTCTACAGTCTGGGGACAGTTTACCATGGTGCAAATAAGCCCTGCTCCCCTCTTGCCCTGGAGGCCACGCACTATATATTTGCTTTACTTTTTTTCTTATGTTTTCCCAAAGTCTCAATACTGATGATGCGCTGGTTTCTCTTTGGACCTTCTCCCAGAATTCCTCAATGATACAGAGAGCAGAAGTAACGTGATGATGTCAGTGACTCTGCAAAGTAAAATCTGCCATTTATTGTTAGACTTCTTTCATTCAGCTCAACGAAAGATATCCAACAGGTTACTCCATCTATGCTAAACTGCTTGGATGGATGAATCCTTCTGCTGGGATACTGTAAAAGCCTAAATAATGGCTGCATCAGATTGGAGTGAGCCACTGTACAGGCAAAAACTTTCCAGCAGGTTCCTTTGACAAACGTTAAGCAAACAATCAACTTTTGTTGCCTTGCGGCTTCACTTCCTGGTTCCCTACTGCGCATGCGCGAGTCGCGATGCGCTATCCCACAGGTCCCTGCTGTCTTCTGGGACCTGTGTGTCTCCCAGAAGACAGCGGGGGGGGAATAGGCGCCGGACGTGGCATAGGTCACCTCAATCACAGAGGCGATCTATGCCCGGAAGTGGAAGCAAATACCTGTATTACACAGGTATCTGCTCCCTCCTCCCCATGAAAGGTTCCAAATTGTGACACCAAAGGGGGGGGGGGGGATTCCAAAAAGCGGAAGTTCCATTTTTGGGTGGAACTCCGCTTTAATATTCAAAGCAAACACACCCATCCACCCATGGCTATGCTTTATTTTGTTGAGAACTTACTTTGAAAAACACCCCCTAGCATTTGTGGCATTGGCCATCTTGAGTAAGGCAGATGATTTATGTAGTATTTTACTTCCTGGAATCTACCTGCCCCTAGCTCAGGCATGCAAGCAAAGAGGATGTGCTTTGCTGAGAAAGTCCCTGAGATGTATGGCACCATTTGCCTAGACATAAAAACCAGGAAGCAGCTTAAGAAATGTAAAAAAAAAAAAGTTTTAAACAAACATACCGTATATACTCGAGTATAAGCCGAGTTTTTCAGCACATTTTTTTGTGCTGAAAATGCCCCCCTCGGCTTATACTCAAGTCACCTTTTTGCGCCTGATCTCCCAGACTTTGGGGTCCAGGGGACATATGGCCGGCCAGTACCGGGTCCCCAAACTTGCCACACATGTAGCTACTCTCTTCCTCTACAAGTGTGCAAAGTTTGTTGTCGGGGGGGGGGGGGGATTTACGGCCGGGGAGCACCGATTTTTCAAATCTGGGCACCCCTTCTATAGACTCCCATGTTAAACAGTAATTTCTCCGGTTAATTTGGGGACCCGGTACTGGCCGGTCGTAGGACCCCTGGACCCGAAACTTGGCACACATGAAGCCCCATTTCTCCTCTACAAGTGTGCAAAGTTTGTTGTCTGGGGGACTCCCATGTTAAACTTCAGTCTAGTCATGGACACAGTGAGGCATGTGCATGGACACAGTGAGGCATGTGCATGGACACAGTGAGGCATGTGCATGGACACAGTGAGGCATGTGCATGGACACAGTGAGGCATGTGCATGGACACAGTGAGGCATGTGCATGGACACAGTGAGGCATGTGCATGGACACAGTGAGGCATGTGCATGGACACAGTGAGGCATGTGCATGGACACAGTGAGGCATGGGCACAGTGAGGCATGGGCATGGACAAAGTGAGGCATGGGCACAGTGAGGCATGTGCATGGACACAGTGAGGCATGGGCACAGTGAGGCATGTGCATGGACACAGTGAGGCATGTGCATGGACACAGTGAGGCATGGGCACAGTGAGGCATGTGCATGGACACAGTGAGGCATGGGCACAGTGAGGCATGTGCATGGGCACAGTGAGGCATGGGCACAGTGAGGCATGTGCATGGGCACAGTGAGGCATGGGCACAGTGAGGCATGTGCATGGGCACAGTGAGGCATGTGCATGGACACAGTGAGGCATGTGCACAGTGAGGCATGTGCATGGACACAGTGAGGCATGTGCATGGACACCCTAGGCTTATACTCGAGTCAATACATTTTCCCAGTTTTTTGTGGTAAAATTAGTTGCCTCTGCTTATATTCAGGTCGGCTTATACTCGAGTATATACAGTATATGATATACTTTCCTATACATAACTAGTACTAGCAGCATTAGGATTAAAAATAACCAATGTTGATTGAGAGAGTGAAGTTCCGCTTTAAATTTTTGGAAACGCATTTATTTTTCTTCACCATATGTGTAAAACAATCTCAGATCCCAAGATATATAGGTAAGGGAGTTAATAGTGAAAGGATACAAGCAATACATATAACATACTTTCACAAGCAATAACCTTATTAAATGCAAAAGCAAATGTTATGAAATGAGAACACAGCACTCCAAGGAAATGTGTTGGGTAGCTTATTATTAACTCATGTTATCTGCAGGCTGTGGAAACAGCAAGTTCATCTAAGGCCCCATGCACACGAGACGCTGTTATTTGCTGTTGAACGCGCGTTCAGAGTCAGTTGGACGCTTTTTTCAACTGCTCCTGAACCCATTCAATGTTATCCTATGTGTCCATGCACACACTCTCGTTTTTTGGCGTTTACAAGCAGTTGCGTTTAACCTCGTTTTTCCAGAAGCAAAAAAATGGGTTCAGACGCAAAAGTTTTCCACGTTTCAGACGCTAAACGCGGCTAAACGCGGCTAAACGCGGTACCGGCGTTTTGCCGCGTTTGCGTTTATAAGCGTTTTTAAAGGTGACCTATTTTTTAACATTAGAAATCTCAAAAATGATGGCAAATGATGAAAAACTATTAAAAAATATAAAAGAAAACTGTAATTGCTTGCATTGCATTGTGGACAATCCACAACTTGTGGCAGGTAACGTGGCAAGTGGACAATCCACAGCTTGTGTCAGGTGACGTGGCCAGGTGACGTGGCCAGGTGACGTGGCAAGTGGACAATCCACAGCTTGTGGCAGGTGACGTGGCCAGGTGACGTGGCAGGTGACGTGGCAGGTGACGTGGCAGGTGACGTGGCCAGGTGACGTGGCCAGGTGACGTGGCAAGTGGACAATCCACAACTTGTGGCAGGTGACGTGGCCAGGTGACGTGGCAGGTGACGTGGCAAGTGGACAATTCACAACTTGTGGCAGGTGACGTGGCACGTGATGTGGCCAGGTGACGTGGAAAGTGGACAATCCACAACTTGTGGCAGGTGACGTGGCTAGATGACGTGGCAGGTAATATGGGCAGGTAACATGGCAGGTGACGTAGCCAGGTGACGTGGCAAGTGGACAATCCACAACTTGTGGCAGGTGACGTGGCCAGGTGACGTGGCAAGTGGACAATTCACAACTTGTGGCAGGTGACGTGGCCAGGTGACGTGGCACGTGATGTGGCCAGGTGACATAGCAAGTGGACAATCCACAACTTGTGGCAGGTGACGTGGCAAGTGGACAATCCCCAACTTGTGGCAGGTGACATGGCCAGCTGACGTGGCAGGTAACGTGGCCAGGTGACGTGGCAGGTAACATGGCCAGGTGACGTGGCAAGTGGACAATCCACAACTTGTGGCAGGTGACGTGGCACGTGATGTGGTCAGGTGACGTGGCAAGTGGACAATCCACAACTTGTGGCAGGTGATGTGACCAGGTGACGTGGCAAGTGGACAATCCACAACTTGTGGCAGATGATGTGGCAAGTGATACGCTAAATACAAGTACACTGCTGCTCTCTCAGCTGCTGCTACTCACTCTGGTCTCACAAACTGGCTGAAATGGTTAAAATTTACTGTTTTTTGAGCTTAGGGAGGGTCTATGATGAAACGCTTATAAACGCGGTAAAACGCCGCTAAACGCCGCCGCAAACGCGGCAAAACGCGCGTTTATAAACGCCGGTTTCAGCGTTTAAAAACGTGTGTTCAGCAGAGTTTGCACCTGCGTCTCGTGTGCATGGGGCCTAACAAGACATCTCACTCTGTAGTCAGGTGACATTCCTGTCTTTCCTTTGCCACAATGCTGCCTGACCTTACCAACACACAAAGTCTGGATGCCAACACAATCAGCATTTGTTAAAAAATGCCCATGTTGTGTCTGACCTTGGGGTTGTCAAGCCCCGATCCATCTGCTTTGATAGCTGTCACCAGATAAAGATCATCCATTTACCTCTTCGGTCACTGTGGTACCTCTGATGGTGTACTGGACATGATACACCTGAATGATGAAGCAGCCCCTCGTGTCTTTTTTGAGCCGTAAGGTTTTTTTTTTTTTTTTGTAAAAAAGCTGGAAAACGCTACGGCAAAACTAAAGTCTACAGCTACAGCTTTCTACGGCTAATGAAACTGGCGTTTTTATAACGTCCAATGTGTATGAGGCCTTAGAGTTCTGAAACCGTGAAACGGTCTCTTATCACTGGTTTGCTGGTCTGTACAAACTAAAAAGTAGCTCTTTATAAAGCAAACAGTTTTCTGCTTCTAATAGAATACCTAGTAGCAGTGGTAAGTTTGAAGTGTTCAGGTTAGGAACTGAACCCACATGTGTGAGCCCACCAGGAAGCTGTCACCTGTATGGACCAATCATCTGCAGCCATGGAATTCCCTGCCCTGCAGCTGCACGTATACACACTGCTTTTATACATGAGGCTGCGAGGTGGGGAATTCCCCGGCCACAGATGATTGGCCAGTACAGGTGACAGCTTCCTGGCGGGCTCACACACATGTTCAGATCCCGGTTCAAACATGCCCAAGCTCATCACTACCTAGCAGTCGTTTTTTTCTACAATAACTATAGCACAAGGTGTGGGGTTTGTACATCATTTTATAGCTTATTTCATTATTCTAGTAAAATCTGCTGTGCAGTCAAGGGGCCACAGCTCTTTAAAAAAAAAAAAAAACATTGTGCAACCTAGACAAATTAAACTTATTTTAGAAGATACAGTATCTCACAAAAGTGAGTACACCCCTCACATTTTTGTTAAATATATTTATTATACCTTTTCAAGGGACAACACTGAAGAAATGACACTTTGCTACAATGTAAAGTAGTGAGTGTACAGCTTGTATAACAGTGTACATTTTCTGTCCCCTCAAAATATCTCAACGCACAGCCATTAATGCCTAAACCCCCTGGCAACAAAAGTGAGTACACCCCTAAGTAAAAATGTCCAAATTAGGCCCAATTAGCCCTTTTCCCTCCTTGGTGTCATGTGACTCGTTAGAGTTACAAGGTCTCAGGTGTGAATGGGGAGTAGGTGTGTTAAATTTGGTGTTATCGCTCTCATACTGGTCACTGGAAGTTCAACATGGCACCTCATGGCAAAGAACTCTGAGGATCTGAAAAAAAGAATTGTTGCTCTACATGAAGATGGCCTAGGCTATAAGAAGAGTACCAAGACCCTGAAACTGAGCTGCAGCATGGTGGCCAAGACCACCGTTTAACAGGACAGGTTCCACTCAGAACAGGCCTCGCCATGGTCGACCAAAGAAGTTGAGTGCATGTGCTCAGCTTCATATCAAAAGGTTGTCTTTGGGAAATAGACGTATGAGTGCTGCCAGCATTGCTGCAGAGGTTAAAGGGGTAAGGGGTCAGCCTGTCAGTGCCCAGACCATACTCTGCACACTGCATCAAATTGGTCTGCATGGCTGTCGTCCCAGAAGGAAACCTCTTCTAAAGATGATGCGCAAGAAAGTCTGCAAAAAGTTTGCTGAAGACAAGCAGACTAAGGACATGGATTACTGGAACCATGTCCTGTGGTCTGACGAGACCAAGATAAACGTATTTGGTTCAGATGATGTCAAGCGTGTAGCGGCAACCAGGTGAGGAGTACAAAGACAAGTGTGTCTTGCCTACAGTCAAGCATGGTGGTGGAAGTGTCATGGTCTGGGGCTGTATGAGTGCTGCCATCACTGGGGAGCTACAGTTCATTGAGGGAACCATAAATGCCAACATGTACTGTGACATACTGAAGCAGAGCATGATCCCCCTACCTTCGGAGACTGGGCCGTATTCCAACATGATAATGACCCCAAACACACCTCCAAGACCTGGCCAAGCATGTCTCCAGACCTAAACCCTAGTCTCCAATATCCACCAGCTCTGTGATGTCATCATGGAGGAGTGGAAGAGGACTCCAGTGGCAACCTGTGAAGCTCTGGTGAACTCCATGCCCAAGAAGGTTAAGGGAGTGCTGGAAAAAACTGGTGGCCACACAAAATATTGACACTTTGAGCCCAATTTGGAAATTTTCACTTAGGGGTGTACTCACTTTTGTTTCCAGCGGTTTAGACATTGACTGTGTGTTGAGCTATTTTGAGGGGACAGCAAATTCACACTGTTATACAAGCTGTACACTCACTACTTTACATTGTAGCAAAGTGTAATTTCTTCAGTGTTGTCACATGAAAAGATTTAATAAAATATTTACAAAAATGTGAGGGGTGTACTCACTTTTGTGAGAGACTGTATACCTGTAGGCCAAGCGCTGCTTCCCAAAATACGGGGTTGGACAAAAATTTGGAAACACTACATGATTTGCAGGTGTGAAAGGGACGATATGTTTCCCGTAAAAAGCAGAAGTGATGTGACATTATTTTCTTTCCGCTGTGTAATGAGACACATAGCTAACAGGTGGGAAGCCTTACTATCGTCATTCACTGCATGCACTGCTAGTACTTTGGAGTCATGTCAGAGCTTACAGAGTGTCAAAGAGGGCAAATTGTTGGTGTCCGCTTAGCTGGTGCCTCTGATTGAAGTTACCAATTTATTTGTGGTGACGTGAGAATACAGTATCAAAGGTTATGACGGCATGTACAGTTTCAGAAAACGTCATCTGATAAGTATAAAGCACGGTCCACTGACCGAAAGAGACAAAAGGACATTGTGCAGAATTGTGACCTAGAAGAAGAAAACAACTGCTGCAAAAGTGACATCTCAGTCTTCCAAAGCCTGTATCCACAAAAACTGTGTGGAGGGAACTCCATAAGCAAAACATTCACAGACGAGCTGCAACTTAGACCATTAGTGACTGATATTAACCTCCCTGGCGGTATGATTCTTTCTGATTTTAGGTGCTGAAAGCGGTACAATTATTTTGCATGGAAATTTGGCGTTTTATATTGTAGGCTTGTAATTCTTAGGAATAACTCACTTAAATCTGTCCAAACCAGAGTCTAGTAGACATCACGGGTATGATAAAGTTTGAAACACAAGATCATAATTTATAATATAAATAATAATAATAATAATAATAATAATAATAATAATCATCATCATCATCAATTATTCAATAATGTATTCAAATCAAAAACACTGAAATTTGCTCAGTTGCAGAATTGTCGCTGTCAATAGATTTAATGTTTGATGACGAATTTCCCCACAAATCACTATCGCTCAATTCTGCAAGTGATTCTAATTTATTATCGCTGTTTTCTAGCTGGTCTAAAACCACTTTTGACATAAAGGGACACTTTTTGGTTGCTATGGACAATCTCCAAATTCCAGGCAGAAAAAAAACTATTTATAATATAAAAAAGTGCATGCAGGGCACTGGACAGACCACTAGGGACAAAGGGGATGTGAAATTTGATACAGTACTGTAATCAGTAAGATTACAGTATACTGTATCTATACTGTCTTTTTCACTTTTTGAATTTGGCGCTGAACTCCATCCCTGTGCGCCGCAACGTCGCAGGGAACAGAGCTCGGCACTCGGCAGTGTGAATCGAGCGAGACACAGCTCACACACACACTGCGGGGAGACATCGCAGGATCCAGGGAACAAGGTAAGTAACTCTCCCTGGATACTGCAATGCAGCCCGAGTCTGGCTCGGGGTTACCGCTTTTGGTAGGAAAAACTCATCCCGAGTCAGACTCGGGATTACCGCTAAGGGGGTTAATGCTCAGAAGAGGAGAGAGAGTGGTGAAACACCAAAGTCTAATTTTTTTTCTTTAAAAATAACAAACATGTTATACTTACCTGCTCTGTGCAGTGGATTTGCACAGAGCAGCCCGAATCCTTCCCTTCTCAGGTCCCTCTTCGATGCTTCTGGCCCCTCCCTCCTGTCGAATGCCCTCTCAGCAAGCAGCTTGCTATGGGGGCACCTGAGCCAAGCCACAGCTCTGTGTCCATTTAGACACGGAGCCACGATTCGGCCCCACCCCTCTCTCTCCTGATTGGCTAACTGACTTTGACAGCCATTCCCGGATGGCCAAGGCACTCGTGCACATCACTGGATAGAGCGTGAGCTGGTAAGTATTTGGGGGGCTGCTGCACACAGAAGGGCAATAGAATGCATTAAGATAAAAAACCTTCTGTCTTTACAAACACTTTAATTTACTAAAACTGGGGAGTGCAAAATCTGGTGCAGCTCTTTAATATGGTCCGATGAATCGAGCTCACACAATTCCCAACCACCGGACGCGTTTAACCATTCCAAGCTTACGACCACAAATTGTCTTGTGCCAACAGTAAAGCATGGTGGTGCAATCATGGTTTGGGCAGCCATATCTTACTCTGCAGGCCCCATCATCACCTCGAAAGGTCACTGCCAGTGACTATGTACAAACTTTGGCAGACCACGTTTTCCCCGAAAACAGCTCCATTTACCAAGACGATAATGCTACAATTCACACAGCAGGTGTTGTCAAATCATGGTTTGACGAGCATGCAGACGAAGTCTCGCAACTTCCCTGGGCACCACAGTCGCCGGACCTCAATAATCGCAGAGGCATTATGGTCAATTTTGGAGAACAAGGTTCAAGCTCGTTTTCCACTCTGCAAGAACTGGAACAATTTTTGCTTGAAGAATGGTATCAGAATCCATTATCCACCATCCAAGACTTCCAAATGCCAATTCCCAAAATTGAGGCCTTCTTGTATGCCAAAGGCGGTCCAACACCATATTAGGCAACGATTGCTTTCTTTTACCTGGTGTTTCCATAGTTTTGTCCAACCCCTGTACCATTCAGAGACATCCAT
This sequence comes from Rana muscosa, assembly GCA_029206835.1. Lineage (NCBI taxonomy): Eukaryota > Metazoa > Chordata > Amphibia > Anura > Ranidae > Rana > Rana muscosa. The sequence goes on from CM055124.1 coordinate 203,724,464, forward strand.
ACCATCCTCCATAAGACCTAGGACGCAAGATCCCTCGAGTGCTCCCCCCAACATCTCAACAACAAGCGCTCTCCCTCTTTCACGAAACTGAGCATGCACAGTGTGTTCTACCTCCCCAATCACAGCAGCGATGCATCACAGGAATGAGCACTCTCCTGCTTTCAAACTGCACATGCATAGTGCACTCTCTCTCTCTCTCTCTCTCTCTCCCCCTGTCACAGTGAAAGTGGGAGAGCACTTTTTCCATCATGCTGGCAGCATCCTCAGGGCATCTCATGTCCCAGTTTCTATGCAGGACATGGTAATTGTCCCTGAATGGTAGTTTTATGGCAAGGCTTTTGGGAGGCAGCACATGGCCTACAGATATCATGAAACATAAGCTCAATGTGTCGAAGCTGAGTATTTGTTACCCTACTGGGGCTCCATGATTGCACAGTAATTTTTTTTAGAAAGGTGAACTTAGCCTTTAATTGTGCCAGGTAAGCATGGTGTCAAAATACGGCCCTGGCTGGGACACCTACAGTATCAGCAAAAGCAGGACACATTTTTCGGGACAGCTGATGTCTGTTCTGATTTTCTCTGTGTGCCTAGAAACCACTGATTGTCATAGAGGTGACCAGAGGATCTCCTACATCCACTAACATCTGTTGATGACTCTCAAGGAGCTTAGGTGGGTAACAATAGAGCAAACCCTTCATAAAACATGCAGTGAGGGACATATATAAGCTGCCATTGCCGATCTCCTCCTCAAAATACTCTGTCTGGCTGACTCTAGATTCATCCTGGAATTACTACGAAGCATGGGAGTTCCAAAAGAAGCCCAAACTCCCTCTTGGCACAGTTGTCCCAGTTGTTCCTTTATATTAGCAGAGCATCTTGAGGCACTGCACCCTTAGAGAAGTTTACTTAATGAGTTACCTGTGCATTCCTGTGGCGGAGGGCAGCCTCCTGCCAAGTTATTCAGGGCTAGGTTTTATTTATTGATTGTCCTAACAGCTTTCTTGTAGCTGTCAAAAGCTTCTTTTTTTTATTTAATTCAAGAATATGATCAATTCATGAACACAATTTAAGGTTAGACATCAGGTAAATAGTAAGAAACACCCTTTGACCTTGTAAAGAATCCACTATGAATCATCAATTGTATTTTATATATATTTTCAGGTGTGATTCTAAAAATAAAAATTCATCACTATTCGTCATGCAAAACTGCATGTACAGGCGCTCTGTGTGAATGCTGGCAAAATCAAATGATACTAGGCGGTTTTCTCTGATTTTATCCATTCTTAGGGAATGCTTATTTACTATGAGCATCAGAATTATCTAGTGACCAGTGTTTACGGATTCACGCTGATCATAGTAAATAAGCATTTCCTATATTCATCTGCTCCATCTGGTGGCCATAATGCTGTACTTTCTGGATTCACATAATTTTTATGAGAACACCCATCTAAAACTGTTAAAATGCTTACAGGAGGGGAGAGATACTGTGCCTCCATTGTCCAATCAACAGGCTGTGAGAACAAATATGACTAAGGTCTCTTATATATGGCAGGCAGTTTCTACTAACCAGGGCTTTTTTTCTCAAAGAATAGGTGTAGGAACTCCCCCTTTAAGAGTCACCCCTTGTCGCCGCCCCCTACCCACCTTTAGAGCACCGCCCCTTGTTTACAACTCCTAGTCACCTCCCAATACCGCCCCTTTTAGAGAATACAGAACCAAGTAACATTGGTGGTGCCAAGTAATTGGTATGGAATTTGTCAATGATAACAAAAGCAATAAAATAGATCCTCTGCAGCCAACAACAGACCCCCTCTCCTATCAACTACAGATCCCCCAGAAACAATGGGCCGCTTGCAACAGTATACCCCCCCTAGAATCAATAGACCCTCCAGCAACAAAAGACCCCTCAAACAATAGATCCCTGCTAGCAACACCTGATCTCCCAGCAACACAAGACACTCGTAGTAACAACAGATCCCCCATCAGCAACAATAGACCTCCCCAGCAATAATAGACCCCCGTGCAAAAATAGATCTCCTCCAGTGACAATAGATCCCCCAGCAGCCAGTATCAGTTGAGCCTGCAGCACACCCTAGTACTTCTTGCCATTACATACATTCGGTGCTGGAACTGCGTTCCCCCGTGTGCCCACTGAAAAAAAGCCCTGCTACTAACAATCCAGAGGGCACCAGAGCAGCAGCTTCTACACATTTAGGAGGCAATCCTGCCATCTCATGAGTGACTGTTTTTTTCTGTTGCATTTTTTCTAAGCCCAACAGGGATTTATTTTGTAGAGAAAACATTGCACCACAACCACTCGTGGTTGCAGTGTGGCCCACATTGACTTCAATGGGCAAGTTTTACAGGTGGTACCACTAGACAGAGCTGACCAAAAAATAAGATGTGATGGACCCCCCTCCCCTTCCCTTTGTATACACAGGGGGCCTGATGTATGAAGGCATCTCTACGTTATGCTAGGTTTACACCTTTCCATTCCATGCACTTTTGATACGTTTCTCAATGTACATTAATATGCATTTTACACATTTACATTTCTTGATGAAAATTTGATGGGTTTTCACATTGCCCAATGAAAAACATTTTTTGACTTGGGACCAGGTTCTAAAAGCACATGAAAATGCAAAAAAAAAACAAACAAAAAAAAACGCATTATACATGCGCTTTCATGCATTACCATTGACTTCTATGGACCTCAAAACGCACAAAAGGAGGACAAAAAACAAAAACAAAAAAACTAACCTGAGCTATTTTTGAAAACATGCTGCAGCACTGCGCACAGATGTCAACCGTCCCCATCTAGGATGTTGCCTTTGATGACACATGCATCTTAGCACATCCCAACGCCTGCATTAAAAACACAAATGTGTGAACGGAACCTCCTTGCAATAAACCCCATCTGACAATCAGCCATGTATGACAAGTAGAGAAACATATTTGGTGGTTGGTGTAAAGGTGCCCGCAGACTTTAGATGACCATGGGAGATAGGCTATGCAACTGTTCTGACACATGAACGTGCCTACAAGCACATTGGCAATAATGCTCATCTCAGCCAAGCATTTCTGTTAGGAGAAGCTCATGGCCTCTCTCTTTATCCTAAGCATTACAATGTAATATATTGTCCTGTAAAGCACACATACACCTCCCTTTGTTCTCCCACCACTATATCCATCTGCCAGAAGCAAAGAAAATGGAGGTTGGAATGCCATGAGCCTCATTTCATGTTCTGGTGCTTGGCATTTGGGGAAAAGCCAGGGTGGTGTGGAAGCAAATTTAGTATGTGTTGCTGGAAAACAGATATTGAGGGTGCCCGTTCACACCACATGCAGTGCAGTGCTTTTTTTTATAAATTTTTTTATACAGAAAAAAAAAAACTTATAGAAAGTAGGTTATATGGGTTCCAATGGTTTACACCAGTGCAGTGCATTCCAGTGCAATTCAGTTCCAGGGAAAAAAAAAACAAAAAAACTTTACAGTACAACATGCTGCTTTTTTCCTTCACAGAACTGTACTAGAACGCAGTAAAAAAAATGCATCAAAAACGCACCTGGAAAAAAAGAGAAAAAAGCATCTGGAATGCATCCGGAAACTCATAAAAAACGCACCAGAACGCATCAAAAACACGCATGCAGAAATGCATCTGCAACGGATCTGGAGGATGTTTATGGGGTGTGGACGGGCAGTAACGCGTATCATAGGTGTGCTTTTTAATGGGTCATACTCAAAGAAATGACACTCTCGGCTATCTGAATACAGGACTGTTTTTATAGAATTACTGGATATTACTGTGAACTATAAGGGCTTGTCTACACTCACAGCAATTAGGGTGGTTTTTGTGTATTTTTTTTGTGCCTAACACACCTAAAAATTGCCCAGAACCCACGGAAGCGGCAGCATTGTAGCACATCAGCCTTCCCAATTACCAATCCAGTGGCGGTCATACTTGTTCCAGAACTACACACAAATTCTTAAAAAATGCAAGGCATGTGTTAAAAGCATTTGCGAGCTTTAAATATGTAATGTCGGTAGCCCTATTCTGTGGTACACTGGGCCTTGTCTGATGTGCAGCCTGCATCGCAGTACCTTGCTCATCAGTATAATCTATTCTATACCCTATATCCATGTCACACAGCTAGAAAAAATACAAATCATCAGTGAAATCCTGTATGGTTACCAAATTATTATGTTACATCGACACAGTATGGGAAGGAACTGATTAAAATATATATTAGTGTAGCACTACCCCCGTAGGAGCTGCTGGTTATTTTTGGTCCTGCCGTTACCACACAGTTCAACGTATCAAAACTTGCTTGGCTCTAAATTGGGCAATGTGCCCACAGATGCATGCACCAGTCACTTAGTCTTTTTTCCAATGCTTTTTATTAACACAACTTGCAGCAGTAGAGGGATGGAGAGTTAGGGGGAATTCAGATACCTTGTGTAGATCACTGAGGAGCTTGAGATCCTGGAGACAAGTACACTTGCTGTCACCGGTTCTTGCTCACCCGGATAGGCCTCTCTCACCAGCCTAGCAGCTGGAATGATGCACGGACAAAAGTCTCTGCCACAGACTTGATGATAGTAATAACTATTGAACAATCCCCTGCCACAGGATTTGAAAATCAGTAATTGCTTGAGCGAACACAACTACACAGTGCCAAAGTCCTTTAAGCCACCCGGCAGTTACTGTGAGGTAGATTGGTTAGGATGCATCCTCCAATTGAGTCACCAGGCTCTTTTTGAGATACCAGCCTTTTGCTCGGTCCTCTCCAAGAAGAGTCCCCCCCTGGATCCTCCAATTGCTTGGCTTCTTCCCGCAGGCAAGACAGCACAGGACCATCCCTGAACCAGCAGGCCCCAGACAGACTTCTGGGCCAACTTAAAGTAACGCAGCCTCGGGCCAGCAGGCCCCGAGGCAGAAGAGGAGTTGTCACATACCTTAGGCCAGGCGGGCCATGAGGTCAGAGAGAGAGAGAAAAATGGTGTCTGCCCCTCAAGTATCCTCTCCCAGAATGCACAGTGGTAAACCACTCCCACTGGTCTGTTTCTGGGGAAGGGACACCCAATACACTCCAGCCTATTGTATTGCCAGCACCGGCCGGCGGTGACAACGACACCTATCGGCGACAGTGGGAAATGTTCTCAACGCAGCCAAAGCTGGAACAGAGGCTAATTTAGCCATAAACATTACGTTCTGAACTATGTACAATTCAGATGACCCACTAAATTTACACAATAGCGCCTGGTCAACAGGAGCAAAGCGCTACATTAGATTTTTGTGTAAAGTGATTGTAAATAATTACCTTGTAAAACACCCCATTCAGTTTAAAATAGAAATGAAAGGCAAAACATTTTTGTATAGATATAAAAAAACAAAAAAAACAAAAAATTAAACACTTTTTTCCCCTTTTGTATAAGTGATCACATTCCCTCTGATCTCAGCTGCAATAGAGCTGGGGAGAGGAAAAGCAGCAGCACACTGAGCTTCCCAGGAACAGCTGTGCAGTGAGGGCATGTCAGGACAAGTCTGATCATTGGAGGAGAGCACACCGAGTTCTCAGCATAGCTAGAGAACTGACCATGATGTGCTCTCCTGCTTAGTGTGGTCAGTTTTATTAGGAAAGCAGAGGGACTAGCAGAAACACCAGGGCTTTCACAAAAAGGAAAAAATACAAAGAGAACAGGATACTTTCTCATACAAGTAAGTACATGGTACAGCAGGCACATATCACAAATATGAAGTGTTGGGGTAACAAACGCTTTAAGTTTGGTGTGACATAAAGGGGGCACAAAGGCTGCCAATGCTGTCCTCTCTATCCAACAACACGTATTGCCTGGTAATCATACTGAGCCCCTGAATTCAATACTTTGAATCAATAATACAGACAAGGATATCTGTTTACTCCACATATTTGTGTCATGTCAATGGATCAGGAAGCATTAAAAGTAGCTGGGTCCGCCTCCCATCCAGGCAACTACAATTTTCAGTATAAGGTCAGCAATGGTAGCCCTCATATTTTTCGCTTGGTTGGTTACTGTACATCCAAGAAAAAGCAACTAGACAGGCCTCCAGACCAGGATGTAGGCAGGGCCCTCTGATCCCTCTGTATTGAATTGTATTGTGATTGTACTGTCTTCCCCGGTGTTGTAAAGCGCTGCACAAACTGTTGGCGCTATATAAATCCTGTATAATAATAATAATTCCACCAGGTAGTGTCCACTTGAGCACCAATATAGAAAATTCAGACAGTCAAAAAAAAGAAAAAAAATAAGTATATATATATATATATATATATATATATATATATATATATATATATCTCCATCCCAGCCCTCTCCACTCAGCAACTCACTATTGGTCATTAAAGGTCCACTAAAAAAAGTTGTAGGATTTCCACCCTCACTATTGGATGTTTTTATTCAGGCCTGGACTGGCCATAGGGCACACTGGGCCGCATGTCCTAACAAGAACTGGCTAATACAGGGGTCCCCAACCCCCAGGCAGGTATTGGATTGTGGCCTGTTGATGATCAAGCCACACAGTAGGAGGTAAGTTGCGACCGCTGGACAGGGCTAATACAGACCACGGTCGCCGCTCACCTCCTGCTATGCGATTGTGCCTGTCTCTCCTCTCTCCTGGCTCTCCCGCCATGGCAACTATGTCATCTTATTAGCAGAGCAGCGGGTGAGAGGAGCGAGAGATGTGCACAACTACAACTGTGACGTCACAAGGATACATTAGTAGGCAGGTGAAGTCTGAGGGGACCATGCCAGAGCAGACAAAGCAAACGGGGTGACTTCTCTGTGCTTTTTGTGGTCCTTATCAATGCCAATCGAATTGATGGGTGGGGACAAAGATGCTGCTCTGGCTAGGGCTTCGTTTTGTCCTAATCCATCTCTAGTGCCACCTATAGCTAAACGATTACATCGGAGTGCATTGACCCTTCAACAGTAATCTACAGCTGTGTTTGTACTAAATGACACAAATCACATCTTACCAGCTGAGAAGAAATGGTGGAGGCACTGCATTGTGTATTAGGCCTCATGCCCACGGGCGTTTTTTCAGCCGCGTTTTTGAGCGTTTTTTACAGCTTAAAAACGCCTGTCCACGTTAGTCTATAGCTTCATGCCCACCTAGGCGTTTTTGAGCTGTAAAGAGCATAGGCGTTTGTAAGCTGTAAAAAAAACCCAGGGCCAGTGCGTTCCTCAGCGTCAGAATTTGGCAGGAAAAAACGCGAGCGTCAAAAAACGCGCAAAAACGCGCACTAACGCGCCCTAACGCGCAAAAAACGCGCACTAACGCGTGGTCGCGTTTTTAGCTCCGACGTTTTTTTTTTTTTTTTTTTTTCAAAAAAAAAAAAAAAAATATTTACAATAACATGGACAGGCGTTTTTAAGCTGCAAAAAACGCAGCTGTAAAAACGCCAGTGGGCATGAGGCCTTATGGTTATTGCATAAAACTCACAGAAGCATTCTCCGAGAAGCCTAAAATTGTATCAAACATGATTTTTATTTTCAAAGGGAGCATCAAATTTCAAAAAGCAGACATAGATAACTTGCTATTCATGTTGCATAGTTACCGCTGCATCTTGTGTTTTGCCTGGAGCTATGCTTTAATTGATCAATAAATGAATACATGATGTATCCCCAGTATTATATAATATGGATAAGTTTTTTACGTTTTTTTATTTGTACATCCATCAATTGTCCATTTGCTCCCTTTTGAAATGTTACCTTTTTCGAGCCCTGTGCTAGCCCAATCCTGTACGCCTGCAGTATGACATAACCAGGAGAAGACCCGCTAACAACTCACTGCCAACGCCACTGGCAAGAGGGATATTGCATTCTAATGTAGATTCAAACAATCTCTCCTGGCACTGCTAAACAAAATCCATATGGAGACAGTGACAAGTGATGTGGATCCCGTTTGAAGTGCCACGTCAGTCAGGGATTTTAATGGTTAATTTATTAGTCTCCTTTCTCTCTTGACGGTAACAGAGCTTTGTCATTAAGGGCGCCCGGATTTGCACTTCACATGGCCAGCTACCTTGAAGCGACATATGCTTGCAGCATTGTAATGTAAATGAAAACATTATATATATGCTAATTAAAGTGAGTCACGACATATATTTGACTTGCTGTCACTAGGCTTGCCCTATCTTATTAAATGTATAGCTCTCATATAGATGACAGTGTGCTTGTTAACCTGGAATCAGGGACAACACGCAAAGCTAAAAAGCCAGGCCGAATAACCCATCACTGAGCAGCAGCTGTCACTGTAGCCCGGATGAGACGCATCGTGGATGCCCAATGCTGCAAATGTATTTATTATTGTACTGTGCAATATCGAGAGCTGCTTCAAGGGAATGTCCTCCCAATAATTTAAATTGACCTTTAGGTCAAAATAAACTCAAGGCTTTGCAAACTAAATGTCTTTGATCATAATTACCATCAAAATTGTAGGTATTTGTTCCTGCTCTCCTTTGGAGACATCTTTTAGTTGCTAACTTCTCATGACCCCAGCAATGGTGATTTCCATTGAGAAAGCCAAATGGAGAAAAGCCAACATACTGCCAAAGATCCATATCAGATGTGTAATAGTAGAAAAGGCAAGTAAAATCAAACGTGACAAAGACGTCAATGAGTTTCAGAGGTTAGCTATCATGAGCTATGAATAAAAGAGAATTTCAGTCCCCCCTCTTTTTTAATCCCCACTTACTTGCTGTCCTCCTATTCAGACACTCAACTGACTATTGATGGATCCAATGCTGTCTTATTGCAATCTGCTCATCAGGCCAAGCAGCCCAGGTCCTATGCGTCCATCTTGGTCCTCAGTCACTTGGGTTCAGGCAGCTGGCTTCTGATGATGTTCAACCCACAACTGTGATGTGTCCCTACTCCTGCAGCCTTCTGGGATAAGTGATATGGTATCCCTTGAGGCTGAGGGAGCAGAGACAGGTCATTCTTGCCTAAGGTTAGAATGACAGGGGGCAATGCCAGGCAAGAATTTTAAAAAAATAATTAAAAAGGCGATTTATATTGTAGAGGGAGGAGGAAATGCAGGAAACCAGATGATCTGGGGATGGTGGTCCATTTTATGGCCTTAAAGTGGAGTTCCACCCAAAAATGGCACATGTGGCACCTTTCAGGGGGAGGGGGGGGAGCAAGGTTTCACTTCCTGATTCCCTTACCGAAGATGGCGGCGGCAGCATCCAAGATCTCGTGCACCCTGGACAGGTAAGTGTCCTTATTTCAAAAGTCAGCAGCTGCAGTATTTGTAGCTGCCGATTAAAAAAAAAAAAAAAAAAAAAAAAAAAAAGGAAAAATTTTAGCAGACCTCCGCTTTAAAGTGGTTGTATACCCACATTTTGTACAAGCACCTACAGGTAAGCCTACATTAAGGCTTACCTGTAGGTGCTTGTAATATCTCCGAGACCTACACAGTCTCGGAGATATTTGCAAAAAAAAAACTGTACCGCTATCTACGGCGCATGCGCGCCGTAGATAACGGCGCAGGCGCACTGAGCGCGGCGGCTCTTGAATGGGAGCCTGCCGTACACTGCCGGTAGTTCGCGCATGCGCGGGGATCGTGCCGTTCCCCGCGCATGTGCGGGAGTGACGTCATCGCCGCTCCGGCCAATCACAGCACCGGAGCGGCGATACCCGGAAGTCACTCCGGGTATCATGGATTCGACGGAGGACGCGTCCGAGGACCGCTGCGGGGGCTTCGATCTAAGGTAAGTGATTGATAATGAGCTAGTATGCTAGTCATACTAGCTCATTATACCTTTGCCTTGCAGGTTAACCAAAAAAAAAAAAGTTTTGCGGTATACAACCGCTTTAAAGGACGAAACGCGTTAGCCATGTCTGTCAGATTTATTTTCGCCATCTGTGTCCCATTGTGGAGATTTTCCTTCACTTTCTGTCCCAAAGCCAAACAGGATGTGAGAGGAAATCCCTGCAAATTAAGGGAATCTCTTGGGGACCCCCAGATCACCAGAACTAGTGTCTCCATTGGAAGATATATTACTTTTCTGGGGACAACCCAAAATTTGGGGATTTTCTGTTTATTTTCACTTTCAATGATAAAAAGAGGGTGTCTACATACATTTGATCATATATGTAGGTGTGGTGATCAAGTGTCCACCATTTATTTTGGTAATATAGTGAATGTCTATAAAAGCCCATGGTCATGGGTCGCAAGGGTCAGTCCTGCTGGGCTGAGGAACCGCTTTCATCCACTGAAATCCAGCAGCAAGTTCCCAGCTCCACCCACCTGCTAGAACCATTAGAAGGCATTACAGTTTCTTTTTAAAATATACGTCACATTAAAAAGGGAATACAGGGGCAGGAGTAAGACCACCTTCCTTGGTTCAGCGACAGTGCGACGCAGATCAAAGCAGGATGTTGGTTCCAGAATGCCCAGATATACAAAAGGATAGGCGATTCAGCACTCTCCATTCTATCTACAACTCAAATATGAGTAAAGAATGGTACTACCTTTTAAAAAAAAAATGCAATTTTTAAAGCTCTGGTAAAGAGCCTGCCAACTGTTCAGGGGATTAATTGTGAATGTGCTGCGCTATTATTACCACACAGCACAGATCGACTGTATTATGTAAATATGGCAAATTAACATTTTTCTCACAGTTCAGAGATTTGTAAGCTGGTGAGACTTCTGGAAGAAGTAGAGGGCTCTCTGGGAATTAGGCACTCTATGACAGGAGATGTTGTGGATGGTTTAATTATTTCTTTGCATTTCTCTGACAGTAGATGAGCAAAGCTATCGGCAAATCAATCACAAAAATTGCCATCAGGTGGGAGTTTAAAAAGAATCTGTCATTTTCAAGCATTGCATTCATCAGGAATGTGATACGAGCTCCAAAATGTTATATTTTATTTTCCCCCCAAACTGTCTATCCTGCCACAGAGGTGCCTACCTAGACTCCAAACGATGGGTTCACTGGGTCCATATTAAAGGACCTGCAAGATATAGATGCTGAAATCGCTGATCACCTTCTAAAACAAATGTTCTTTGTCTGGTTGTCGTACCTATCTTTTGACGTAAAGTGTATCTAAAGTCAAACCCACTCTTTTTTGTTTTGGAAAGAGTGGTGAGGAGCCCCCGTCAGGTTTTTATTGCTTAAAAAAAAAGCCTGTCCAAGCAGATCTGGGAATTCAAATACTAGTGAAAAATAAACAAATTCGATGACCTTATTGGCTCCACCATTAAACAAAGATCCCTTTTAGTGGCCACCAGGAAAGTCACTCAAAAAGTATAAAATACAACAGGAGAGCAAAGCCAAAAGGTTTAAATATCTGAAATGCTTTAATGCCCCCTAGGTCACGTGGCCCTCGCACCTCTCCTACAGCTTGTGGGATTTCCTTGTCTCCGTCCCCACCATATCTCAGCAGTTGGCAGCAGAGAGGACAGGAAGGACAGGAAGACTCCTACAGATTTTGCGTCTCTGCAGCTGCAGCACTACCTCGTCCCTGCCTTCCTGGCCTGATCGATCAGCAGATTCTGGCAGCGGGGAATGCCCTTAATTTGCAGGGATTTCCTCTTACATCCTGTTTGGCTATGGGACAGGAAGTGAATGAAAATCTCTGCATTGGGGCACAGATGGCGAAATAAATCTGACAGGGGTTATAACCCTCCCTTGCTTTATCCCAAAAAAAAAAAGTTACCTATAGTTCTACTTTAAAGTCTTTGATTATAGCTGTTGAGCTTGCAAGACTTGACCTGCTACCTTAGGGTGACAAGGTTCACTCTGAGGGTTTTTCACTGTAGGAGCAGCGTTGTCACAAGGATGTGCCCTATCTGAACTATCATGTGACAACGTTGGTGACTCTTCTGGCACTGTCACATGGGGGAATAGACTGTCAAACTTAAAGTGGAGTTCCACCCATTTAAAAAAGTCAGCAACAAGTGTAGCTGCTGACTTTTAATAAACAGACACTCACCTGTCCCACGTTCCAGCGATGCGGGCGCATGATGCCTCGCTCCTCTCTGCGGCGCCAACATTGTAACTGTGGGCGCCCGGCTGTGGCTTCACAGCCGGGTGCGCACTGCGCATGTGCGAGCCGCGCTGCGTGTTGTGCATAGCCAGGCAATCTTCTGGGACCTGTGACATGTCCCAGAAGATTGCAGGGAGGGAGAGGTGAACTTCCTTCCGGCGCCCTGGTGCCAGGGGAGGAAGTGGGAGCTGGGTGCCTGTCAAAACAGGGCACCCGCCCCCACCCCCGTCCCCAAAAAAAATGATATGCCAAATGTGGTATGTCAGGGGGTCACCAACACTTAAAGCGGAAGTTCCATTTTTGGGTGGAACTGTGCATTAACATGCAATAAGCTGACCTTTCCTACAAAGTGAGCCTCTATTGGCCAGCCAGGCATGGGACATTGCATTGGAAGCCATCATACTCTGTGTTCCAGGGCACTCCGTTCTATTCTATTCTTCAGAAAAACAGTAGAGATTTTTAAAGCAAGGAAGTGGCATTTATTGGTAGACAAGGACAAGATTTCATTATTTTGTGTAGCACAAGGCCAGAGAAGTGTGAGCCTCTCTCCTCTAGTCATTTTATTTTTATTTTTTTGTTTCTTGTAGCTTTTGATGTCTTTTATTCTGGATTTTCCTTTATATTTGCTCTGATCCAGGCAGCAGGTCAGATAATGCAATTCATTCATTTTTTTAAACCTGAGACACTGTTGTATATACAAAAAAAAAAAAAAAAAAAAAAATTCAAAGCATCCTGGAGGACAAGCTGAGAGCTGGGTGATCCACAGCGCACAATGTAAATATATATCCTTGCAAATCAAGACCTGAATGGAAAGTGCACTTATTTGTAGAAAATAAAATAACATGACAGGAGAAGGGTAGTGAAGACTTGCTAAATTCTTGATTTTTTTTTTCCTTTTTAGTTAAGCATACTTTATAAGAAAAGAGTTACCCTATATCTACTGTAGTAAAAGTGATATGGAAGCTGCGCAAAAAGATATGGAATGAGCATGCAGGTATGGAGTTGAGACTTTACTTTGACTTTCTCATCTGCAAAATTGTTCTGGTCCAACAAAGCCAGGACAGCCAGGCAACTAGCATTATAGGAAAGAGGTCAGAAAAGGCGCCACATTTCTGTAGTTTTATTGTAAAATGCATGACAGGAATAGTTGGTGGATATGATAGAAATGTGTTAGGAGCCCTTAGAGCAGGGGTCTCAAATTGGCGGCCCTCCAGCTGTTGCGAAACTACAAGTCCCATGAGGCATTGCAAAGTTGACAGTTACAAGCATGACTCCCACAGGCAGAGGCATGATGGGACTTGTAGTTTCACAACAGCTGGAGGTCTACCAGGTTCAGACCCCTGCCTTAGAGAGCACCAAGAGAAGCATGACTGCCTATACTGGCTGGCAATACACAGCAGACCATTTGTTTTTGCTTCCATCATTTGGCCATGAAGTTTTCATTTTTGGTGCAAGAAATTTACATTTGATAAGGACTTTTGTTGTGATTATTAACATTATTAATACTACTACTATTTTTAGTGTGACCGTATGCTTTTCATCATGATGATTCTCTTTAAACTTTAAGGCCCAACTCCAGGCTCCATGCACCCCAAGAGGATCCATTCCCACCTTTGATGTCCCCCAGCAGTATGGGCATTTTTTTTTTTAACTTCCCTTTTTCTAATGTCTTTTGATGGGTCATATGACATGTATGGTCCTTTTCTGCTTTGGTATTCTACAGGCGGGTAGTCCTGATTAAAGGGGTTGCTCCGCCGGAAAAAAAAAAATTAAAAGCCAGCAGCTACAGCTACAGCAGCTGCTGGCTTTTAATATTTGGACACTTACCTGTCCTGGAGTCCAGCGACGTCCGCAGCAGAGGACGAGCGACCGCTCGTCGCTCTGCTGCTCCCTCCGCCATCCTCGCTGAGGGAACCAGGAAGTGAAGCCCTGCGGCTTCATGCCCGGTTCCCTACGGCGCATGCGCGAGTCGCGCTGCGCCGTTCTGATTGGTGCTCCTGTGTTCTGGGAGCCGAGTGTCTCCCAGAACACCAAGGGAAGTCTGCGGGAAGTGACGTAACTCCCGCAGATTCCCGGAGACAGGACTCCCGGATGTGGGTGAAAATACCTGTCTTAGACAGGTATCTTCACCCCCTCCCCCCTGAAAGGTGTCAATTGTGACACCGGAGGGGGGGAGGGTTCCAAATAGCAAAAGTTGCTATTTAGGGTGGAGCTCCACTTTAAGTAGAGAGCAGCGCTGGCATGATAAGATTAACACTGTTCTTTGCATCAATACATTGTAAATGCAGTGCACCAAGTTCAGGGGCGGGGCAATGACACCCTGCACTCACAGTACTTCCTGTTTTACAGCAGCATTTAACCTGGAATACTGAGGACATCTTGTGGTAAAGAAAAGGTACTGCATGACACAGCTTTGTATTAAAGAAATATCAGCCAGAGCTTCCCTTTTTTTTCTTTTAATCTCAGGGGACAAAAAAATAAATAAAAAATTAGCCTGGAGTTGGGTTTATTTTATTAACATTTACAGCAGGAGCTACATTAAGATTTAGGGTACACGATCTTGAAATTTAGAGACTGAGAAAGGCTCAGGTATAGTGGGTAGGTTAAAGTGTAAGACTAGTCAAATCCTAACCAAGCTTAAAATTTACTCCCACCCCTATTCTTAAAGCCAAGTCTATCTACACTGTAAAAGGAAAGACGCCTATACTTACCTATTCTGAAGTTGCTCCAGTCCGGTCACATGATCTCTCTAGCGCTGGCTTCAGTATAGAGGAGAGATGGCCAACAACAGTAACAGAGTCTATGCAGTGATATCACCCATAGGCTTACTATAGGGCATCCATTGTCGGCTGTTCCTTCTCTACAATGAAGACGGCGCTGGGACCAGATTATGTGACCAGACTGGAGTGAATAGGTAAGTATAGGCATCTTTCCTTTTACAGGTTAGATAGATTAGGCTGAGAGGAGATTTAAAGGGTAACTCCACTTTTGGGGGGGGGGGGGTAGCAAATAAAAGAAAAGAATAGTAATAGTATATACACCTTTGTGACTCAAGTCATATTAAAATTAAATGTTATTAAAAATTACCTTTCTTTTTCAATCTGCAGTTCTGTAAAATGCAATGCAATATGGCTACTTGGAGGTGCTCTATACACAGCTTGCGTACAGAATGTCCCCAAAACATAATTTCCTGCTTGTGTGATTGGCTCACTGATTTTCCCAGAGTTCTGCACTAAGATACAAGTCAGATTTTTGGCATCCCCTACAACAAGAATGTCATTTTTGATGAGATACTCCCAATAGGAAATCACGTCTAAAGGGATGCAGACCCTGCAATTTTCCTCATTAGAGCCCTGCAGGTGCAGCAGCTGGTTGAAAACTATGAAACTGATGCCATTAGATTCACTTGGCACATGGACAAAGACAAAACACACAGGGATTTCTTTAGAATAACAAAAAGGTAAGCATTTGTAACAAAGTTTGTTGAAATCCTTGTAATGTATATAGATCACTCAAAGGAGAATGTCGTTTCTCAACAAAAGTAGAGTTAGGGCTCTTTCACACGGGGCGGATCCGTGCAGATCCGCCCCGTGAAGCTCCGCTTGCTCAGCGGGGATCGCTCCGTTGATCCCCGCTGAGCCGACGGATGACTGGGCGGTCCCCGCACACTGTGCAGGGACCGCCCTGTCAGAGCGCCGCTCTCCCCTATGGGGAAATCGGATGATGACGGACCGTAGAGTCCGTTGTCATCCGATCCGCTCCGCCGACGGAAGGAAAAATAGGGTTTTCCTCCGTCACACTTTGGCGGAGCGGAGCGGATGTCAGCGGACATGTCTCCGCTGACATCCGTGCCTCCATAGGGGTGCATGGAGGATCCGTTTCAGGTCCGCCTAAAAAACTGACAGGCGGACCTGAACGGACCTCCGTGTGAAAGGGGCCTTACTCTTTAAACATACTACAATAACAGTAACAAAGAAGCAGGATACATTCACATAAAATAAAAAATATATATATATATTTTATGTAATTATGTAAACATAATACCCAGTACTATACAGCTGAATTTTAGGCAAATAATAAAAAAAGGCTGAAATTAAAATAAAGTTCCGCTGAAAAAAAATAATTAAAGTCAGCAGCTACAAATACTGCAGCTGCTGACTTCTAATATTATGACACTTAACCTGTCCAGGGCGCCTGCGATGTCCTCATCCAAAGCGGACCCGTCCTTCGGCTCCCGGGTGGAGGCGCCGGAATCTTCAGTAAGGGAATTAGGAAGTGAAGCCTTGCGGCTTCACAGCCTGGTTCCCTACTGCACATGCACGAGTCGCGCTGCACGTCCTGACTGGTCCCTGCTGTCTTCTGGGACCTGTGCGTGTCCCAGAAGACAGCGGGGGGGGGGACGGAGGACGGGCCGGACATGGCGTCGATTGCTGCGGAATCTGCGGCGATCTGTCATCGGAAGTGGAAGCAAATACCTGTATTAGACAGGTATCTGCTCCCTCCTGAAAGGTGCCAAAATGTGTCACCAGGGGGGGGGGGTTGGGGACCGAAAAAGCAGAAGTTCCATTTTTGGGTGGAAGTCTGCCTTAATGTAGCTCTGTAAATGTATTTTTGAAATGTAAACAGTATAACCATCTGAATCTGGGTTGTCATCCTGCACAGCAGAGCTTTTAGGGAGGTGGGAAAGAAGCACAAGGAGCCATTTGTGTATAACTGAATAGCAGTGCATGAAGAATGCTGATAGGAGAGTGACAGAGGGATGAGCTCATCAGACTGCTGGGTCTCCTTTCTCTGGCCAATCACAAGGGTAAAGGTACAGATGAGACCTGCAAGTGAAATTAAAACTGCAGCACAGACAGATCAGGTTCAGGTTCCCGACCCTGCCAGGGTTGTGCTGTGGCTGTAAATCTCCAGAATAGATGGGCAGATAACACAGTTCCCTGAAATGTTATTTATCTGTGTTGTATCTGTTTACCTGGATTCAGCTTTGTGTGTAATAGGTAGAACAAGCCACAGAGGACAGTGGGAGTGGCAGGGTAAACGACACTTGCAGCAGACATGCAATAAAACAGATTATATTATGTGTTTCACTGAGTGACAGGAGTGCACAAGCCAGGAAGAATAAAGCAATAAACTATTAGGCCAAAGGAGACATTGTACACTCCTAGTTCACAAACTGTATGTTATCTCTGCTCTGCTACAAATCATCATGCAGGTAGTAAGATTCCTCTCCCTTTTATCATTAGTGAAGATACAGGTCAGCACCAGTGTTACATTTTGGCAGCAAATTTTGATTTAGTTTTAGTCTTAGTCCCAAAATGTCATTTTCGTTTTAGTCCCATTTTAGTCTTCTGCAATTGTTTTAGTCGTATTTAGTCAACTAAAATCTCCAGTACATTTTAGTCGACTAAAATCAAATGGGTGTAATTAAATTGTAATGAAATTAATTTGTTAACATTTCTCTACAATTTCCAAACTCATAGGTTATTATTTATGGTATTGAGGTATGAACATGCACTACAGACCAGTGTTAATTTTGAAGTCAAATTTCAATTTAGTTTTAGCCTAAAGCCTCGTACACACGGGCGGGAATCCCGTCGAAAAAAAAAAAAAAAAAGGTCGGTTTTCTTGACAGGATTCCTGGCAAGCTTGTCTTGCCAAGCCCTGTGTACACACGCGCCATTCAAAAGAACCGCCGTTCTTTTGAATGGCAAGAACGCAGTGACATCATCAACGAGCATGCGCTCGTCACATTCGATGCCGTTGCCCGCCATCTTGCTACGCCCTACACTACCCTTGTATGCTACCGTGCATGCGTCGAAGTCTCATCAAGCATGCGCGGGTTTACCATGGACAGGTAAGCATACACACTCACGGTTTTCTCGTCGGGAAACAGGCCGAGAAGAATCCCAACGAGAAAATAGAGAGCAGGTTCTCCATTTTTCTCGTCGAGATTCCCGGCAGTTTTCCCGACGAGAAACCGTACATGTGGCCGGTTTTCTCAGCAAAAAGCTCTCCCAGCAGTTTTCTTGCCGAGAAAAACGGTCGTGTTTACGGGGCTTGAGTCTTGACTAAAATGGCATTTTAGTTTTAGTCCCATTTTAGTCTTTTGACTAAAATGCCATTTTAGTTTTAGTCGTATTTTAGTCATCTCAGTCGTTTTAGTTTTAGTCGTATTTTAGTCGATGAAATTAACACTGGTCAGCACAGATGGATTATGGAGCATATAAGAAAAAAACTGATACTTAAGAGCCAGAGCACCATCTGTTATATTCACAAACCACAATGGAGGAGGAGAAGTGCTCAGTCCCCCTACAACTGCTAAAATCCACATCACAGCCAATGGGGAAGAGACAAACCCACTGAGGATACATTCATTTTTAGGACTCATTCTCATCATGTTAATTGAGTTACGCTGCTCTGTATAATGAAAGCAACGCAAGGGCACATAGAAAACAATTATTCCATGTGCCTGGTTCACACCATTTTTATACCGTGCAACCCACGGCACCGCACCAAGCCAGCCGCAACGTGCTACAGAGCATAGAATTAAATGAAATGTCATTTTGTGACTTTAAGGCCCCTTTCACACTGAGGCGTTTTTCCAGCGTTTTAACGCTAAAAATAGCGCTGTAAAAATGCCTGAAATAATCCTGCCCCAGCATTCTCAATGTGAAAGCCCTGAGGGCGTTTTTACCGTGTTAGCGCTAAAAATAGCGATATTGCGGTAAAATCACATAGGCGTTAGCGCTATTTTTAACGCTATTGCGGTTAAAACGCTGTAAAAAATTGCGGTAAAATCGCAACGCCTCAGTGTGAAAGGGGCCTTAAAGTCTAAAAAAGTGTGATGTGTAATAACAGCAATGAACAGAACTGTATTGGAACGTCACTTGTAACATTTCAATAAAGTTCTGTGATAAAGAGTAAACAGTGCACTGTATCTCCTCACACACAATAGCGGCCATGTAATCAGCACGGCTCACTGGGGAGAACAGGCCCAAAGCTGGGTAGCCAATAAAGAAGTTGTTCTATGTCCCGGATAAAACAATATAAACATCTTTTAGGAGGCCAATTAGTCAGAGTTATTGCCAAATTACCCAGCGCATGTAACACAGCTACATTTCATCAACTCATCTACACATCATCACCTCTCATTATGAAATCATTTAGAGCTCCGTTTCCACTACTGCGAGTAGTTGTGCGACTTGACACATGTGAAGGTCGCTTGACAAGTCAAAATCCATGTATTTCAATGGTCCCCGTTCTAATCGGTGTGACTCAAGCCGCAGAGACTCCAAAAAAGGTTTTTGTACTACTTTGTTGCGACTTGTTCTCCTATGGTTCTCACCAGTCGCATGACATCGCACCAAGAAAAAAAAAAAAAAAAAAAAAAAAAAAAAAAAAAAAAAAAAATCGCATTGCAAAGTCGCACCGGTTATCGCGCGACTTTGGCGTCCCAATAGTGGAAACCTAGCCTAAATTATGATTTTTTTTTTTTTCTTTAGGCAGGCTTGGTAAGAAAAGGAATCATTTGCATTCAAAGTTCAAAAAGCACAAAAACTTTAATTCAGATATTTTTCTGAGGAGAGAGGGGAGAGCAATTGCGGGACTTTAAATGAAGCACATAGCAGTAAAATGGGAAGTCAACCGAGTAGAAAAAAATATATGTCTTTATTTTGTATTGTACATTCACATGAAGCATATTTTGGGCGTAAGCCTCTAAACAATAAACATTTGAATATTTTCAGCACAAAATACATATTAATCCACAATCTGATACATTTGAATACAGAAATAAAGAAAAAAGGAATGACATGGTTAAACTGGTTTGCAGTTAAAATTATGATTTCAAATCACACAGAGTATAATAGGGTCCATGGTAAGGAATGATGGTGATAATAGACTGGCACTACGTGTTTCACAGCCTTTTAGACACTCATCAGGAGCATAAACCATAGAATTTTAGTGTCTGCACACCGCGCAGCCATAGCGCGCCACCGACAATCGCCAGCGCATGTCAGAGCCCCATTCCCAGGCGCTGTGGAGAGGCAGCAACAGCAAATAGAAGCAGATCCCAGGCAGGTGGTGTTGGTGGATACCCTAGACACGGGTAGGTGAAATGTATCCTGTGGCGAACCTGTGCTGATCTGAGGAAAGCCAAGATCCATGTGAGTGCGAGTGATCCAAGGTGAGCGGAGAAAAAGTGGTGTGGCAACCATCATTCCTTACCATGGACCCTATTATACTCTGTATGATTGAATGCATCATTTAAACTGAAAACCAGTTTAACCATGTCATTCCCTTTTTCTTTATTTCTGTATTCAAATGTATATCAGATTGTGGATTAATATGTATTTTGTGCTGAAAATATTCAAATGTTTATTGTTTAGAGGCTTACGCCCAATATATGCTTCATGTGAATGTACAATACAAAATAAACAGATTTTTTTTTTCTACTCGCTTGACTTCCCATTTTACTGCTATGTGCTTCATTTAAAGTCCCGCAATTGCTCCCCCCTTTTTAAAATTATGATAGTGATGGAGGCAGTTACCCCTTTGGTCCTGCCTCATTTAAAGTCCCAAATTCCCCTTTTCCTTTTCCAATTTTACCCTTTAATTCAGATATATTTCTCAATAGCCACAAAGAATATAAACCCGCTTTGTGCGAACCAATTGCTTTTACAAACCCAAATATTAACTTGTAAAAGTAGTAGTGACATCATCACTGTGCTGTACATACCCTGAGCAGACGGCAGAGCTGTCACACCCCCAGATATTCCCCCACCCTGATCATACCGCCAGATACACCTTCATTCTGATCACACCCCCAGATATCCCACCACTCTGATCACACCCCAAAGATCCCAGATACCCCCCACCCCGATCACACCCCACCTCAGATACCTAGACTCTGATCACACCCCCAGATACTCCTCCATTCTGATCACACCCCCAGATACCCCTCCCACTCTGATCACACCCCCAGATACCCCTCCATTCTGATCACACCCCCAGATACCCCTCCATTCTGATCACACCCCCAGATACCCCTCCCACTCTGATCACACCCAAAAGATCCCAGATTCCCCCACCTCAGATACCCCTCCATTATAATCACACTCCCAGATACCCCTCCATTCTGATTACACCCCCAGATACCCCTCCCACTCTGATCACACCCAAAAGATCCCAGATACCCTCACCTCAGATACCCCTCCATTCTGATCACACCCAAAAGATCCCAGATACCCCCACCCCGATCACACCCCACCTCTGATCACACCCCCAGATACCCCTCCATTCTGATCACACCCCCAGATACAGTGCCTTGAAAAAGTATTCATACCCCTTGAGACTTTCCACATTTTCTCACGTTACAAGCAAAAAAGGTAAATGTATTTTTGGGGGATTTTATGTGAAAGAACACAAAGTGGCACATAATTGTCAAGTGTTACTGTCAGATAGTTGGAGGAGAACTTCTGGTGAATCGCAGTGGCAATCCAACAGGAAGTACGAACAGGTACCTTTCAAAACCAGATATCAGCTCCCCCCTTCAAAAATAGTGCCAAAAATAGAAGAGAAGGAGGGCATGAAGCGGAACTTCCCCTTTAGGGCAAAGTTCTGCTTTAAAGTATAAAGTATAACTAAAATCAATAATTTTATTTATTTTAGTATTGGATACGTTGGAGAGAGGTTAGATCACCTATCAGGATGTTACTGCTGCCTCCATTCACTATTTGTTCGGATTACTGTTATCACCAAGAGTGAAAGTGAATGACCATCCTAAATTTTGAGGGGTTACCAGAAAGCAAATAGAGGGGACATATTCCACACTGGTTCTAGTGACACCAAGGAATACCCTCACTTTGGAAGGATTTCATCCCACTTCTTGTATTGGTTATGGGACAGGAAGTGAAGGGAAATCTATCCAATGGGGACACAGATAGCAACAAAAAGAAAAACCGACAGGGGGTGTTAACCCTCAGCTATGCTATCCAAAATGAAAAAAAAAATATGTTGCCTTTGGTTCTACTTCAACTCTGTTGGCATCTTCGCCTTGATGTCAGAGGACCGAATTTCAGCACTGGCCAAGGTAGAATAGCAAGCATATAAAATGCTGCCAATTTATTTGAGCATGTCCACCAATCAGTTAACAGGTGGTCAGGACAAATTGGACAAGTAGGCTGGATGGTCACATAGTGATCAGGGCCGGTGCTACCACTAGGCAAACTAGGCAGCCACCTAGGGTGCACTGCTGCCTAGGGCGCCCGACCACTGGTGTTCCTACTCTCTTCTCTCTGCACCAAAGCAACTAAGTCTCAGCATCAGCAGGCAGCCTCTGTTCTGTTCGCACATAGTGTCAAAGGCGCAGTGGAGGACTGTGTCTGTGTCCCGACTCCTGAATGAATGGAAAAAAGCAAACATTCATTGATGGGCGCTGGGGAGGCTGCAATGAAAAGGTGGGGTATGCATGGGCAGGGCAAAGGGGGTGGAGTCAGGGATGGGGGGCAAAATTAGGTTTCACCTAGGGTATCAAAAATCCTTGCAACAGCCCTGATAGTGATGATGTAAGCAGACACTATGTTGATTGATTTTATATTTTCTAATTGAGTTGGGCAGACTATGGCAAAATCTTAAGTGGAAAAGGGGTATTGCTGATTTATTAACCTTGTTTCCATTTTTAAAACAAAGGTTCAGCTGTCGTCGAAAACTTCTGTCAGGTTTTTCCTATCGTCTGTGTCCCGTTGAAGAGATTTCCCTTCACTTCCTCTCCTGCAGACACAACTGGAAGTGAGAGGAAATCTCTCCATTGTAATGGAAATTCCATCTTGGACAGTTGTCCCTATACTGGCCTGATTTGGGCTGTTAACCACTTGATCTCCGGAAAGTTTTACCCCCCTCATGACCAGGCCATTTTTTGCTATTTAGCATTGCGCTACTTTATCTGGTAATTGTATGGTCATGTACCCAAACAAATATTCTATAATTTTTTTTTCACACAAATGGAGCTTTCTTTTTGTGGTATTTGTTCACCAGTTTTTTTTATGGTGCACCAGTCCTGGAGGTACTGCAATACCAGGTCGATGTGTGGAGTGGGCAGAGCAATCTCCACTTTCATCCCCCTTGCAATATATGGCCCCCAGATAGGGGACACACCAGACATTAAACCGGCAAGAACAGATATGACACATGGTCTTAGCCAAAAGGCCGGGAAGTGATCCACTAGTTTTTTTTGTATTGTTTTTTATTACCAAAGGGATAAGAAACAGGATCGTTACCTCTGTACAGAGCTCTGTGTTGATTACAATGTCCTGATACGGAATGGGGATTCCTCCATTCACCTCATTTGTGTGGATAGAGCAATCAGTTTTTTTTTTGTTCAGCTTGCGGGATTAACGAAACAAAAAAAAAAAAAAAAAAAAAAAACACACACACTACCGGTGCATGGTCAGCTTTACTGACATTTCAGTATGTATCTTTTCACACCACCGAATAATACTCAATCCTTCAAAATCTGAGCTCATATATTTCCAAAATACACCCCTTCATAACTAATGACGCCACAAAGCTTCTAATTAGGGCTCGACCGATATTTTTTCAGGGCCGATACTGATTTTTCGGCTGCCTTTAAGGCCGACAGCTGATATCACGTGCCGATATTCTGAACATCACTGTCACCTGCCACCCAGATGCAGAATGTCACTTGCCACTGTCACCTGCCACCCAGATGCAGAATGTCACTTGCCACTGTCACCTGCCACCCAGATGCAGAATGTCACTTGCCACTATCACCTGCCACCAGATGCAGAATGTCACTTGCCACCGTCACCTGCCACCAGATGCATGTCACTTTCCACCATCTCCTGCCACCAGATGCATGTCACTTGCCACCATCACCTGCCACCCAGACGCAGCGTGTCACTTGCCACCCAGACGCAGCGTGTCACTTGCCACTGTCACCTGCTATCCAGATGCAGTATGTCACTTGCCACCATCTCCTGCCACCAGATGCATGTCACTTGCCACTGTCACCTGCCACCCAGATGCAGAATGTCACTTGCCACCAGATGCAGCGTGTCACTTGCCACAGTGGTGATGCGAGGCGGGCAGTGGGAGATTAAGTCATCTCTCTGCTGCCCACCGCACTGCTGATAGAGATCGGCAGAGACTGCAGCGAGTGCCACGCAGGGACAGGGGGATACGGTCTGACAAATATCGGCACGTTTCTGACCGATACCGATAATTTGAATATTGGCCCCCGATAATCAGTCATCCCTTACTTCTAAATTCACTCCCTTGTTACCTCTTGACTCTACCATAGCAACTCTCTCTTTACTGGCTCACCTCTACATAGTCCTAAACAAAAAAAATAAAATTATATTATAGCTACCTCTACATAGGCCAGTGATTGTCAGTTTGCCAGATAAAGGGAGCATCATATGCAGCCCCTAAATGCCATAGAAAACTGTTACAGACCAAAGATTTACAGGAGGAGATGGAGCTTGTTACACTGAAGTGGTTGTAGACTGAAGTCATGCTATTGGAGACAGTTAGAGGCTAGGTATATGTCGCATGAAACCACTGGACTTTACTACAATTAAGGGACCCTTTACAAATCAATACTCTCTGTACTGACTGCTAGGGGCCCAAGGGCCACACTTCTAACAGCAAATGGCCACAGGTTGGGCACCAGGGAAGTAGACTATCCCCCTTCAGTCTATCATGAGCCGCCAGACTAATCCACTTATCAACCATTCAGTGTCTGCTACCCCTCTCCGCTATTCCCTCTACTGGTTTCCTCTCGCCCAACAAGCACAAATCAAAATTTTGACAACATACAAAGCCAACCAGAATTCTGCCTCCAACTACATCCCCAACCTCATCTCAAAATATAAAAACTGTCCTCTTCTCTCCGCTCCTGGTGATCCCTAAAAGCTCATCTCTTCTGAAAAGCCTATCCCACCTCTACCTAACAACTAAATATTTACTTTCAATTAGGGCTGGGAAAAAAAAATCGATTTTAATCTTGAATCGAATTTTGAGTTCAAATCGATTCAGATTTGAAGAAAATCGATTTTTTTTTTCTTTTTTCTTCCTTCAAAGTTTCTGTAGCAGGGCTGCAGGGGGCGTATCCGGAATGGCACTGGGCGGCGTTACCCCAATTACATCTAATCGCCGTAGCAAGTAGATGTAATGTAACACTAACTAACCACAAGCCGCCGTCTGCCTACCTGATCAGCGTGTCATGCAGACAGACGGCGGCCATTGCAGTGTTCAAAAGCCGCGCCTCCTCGTCGTCTGTGATAGGCGGAACAGTCAATTTCACAGCGGGCAGTGTTCAGCCTATCCTCTCATCCTCGTCTGTGTTATGAGGATGAGCGGATGTCCATGATAGGCAGAACACTGAATGCTGGGAAATTGAGTGTTCCGCCTATCACAGACGAGGAGGCGGCGCGGCTTTTGAATACTGGAATGGCCGACCGGTGTAGCAGTAAAATCCGTATCCCATGAAAATCTGCATCAGGTATGGGCACAGTGAAGCACGGGCACAGTGAGGCACGGGCACAGTGAGGCACGGGCACAGTTCAATTCAGCTAAGAGTAACCTCAAGATTTTTTGTTGTTTTATTAGCTAAATCCAAATATAAATGGATTTTAATAATTTGG
The DNA here is from genome assembly GCA_029206835.1 of Rana muscosa. NCBI lineage: Eukaryota > Metazoa > Chordata > Amphibia > Anura > Ranidae > Rana > Rana muscosa. Next base: position 203,750,168 of record CM055124.1, read on the forward strand.
ATGTTTAACAATCTTTGTCGCACACTGACTTTGCAGTTAGAGAAAGGGTTTGCCTTTGCAATTTTGTTTGATGCACTTCAATTAATATAATAAAAAATTAAAATAAAAAATTTAATCGAATCTCGAGTTTTTTATAAAAAAAAAAAAAAAAATATTGCAGATTTTTTTGGGGGGGAAAATCGCCCAGCCCTACTTTCAATATCAACTCACCTCCACTAAATTTTTATCTTTTGTATCACTTGCCCTTCCTTTTTAGATTGTAAACTCTCACGAGCAGGGTCCTGCAAAAGATGGTCATATGTATGGTCATATGTTAGATTTTCAAATGACTGTTCATGTTCAAGTCGGGAGAAAATTCAATATGCTCATCAGAATTTTCTTTTGACTGCATTGGTCTATAAAATTTATGTAAAATCTTTAATTTTCACTTTTTCAAGAAAAAAAAATGGAACCACAAACATTCCTGACATAAGACTTCGGAACCATCAGTTACGGAATACGTCCAAAAGGCATACAAGCCAAACGAAAGGGTTTACACCTCTATTAAACTTGCATACCCATGCTCAAAGCATACTTTAAAAAAGATAGGAACAGCCATAGGGAATGCAATGTAAAGGGTAAGGGTAAGGGTAGAGGGGAGAGGGAGGTATAGAATTCTGTTAAATTTTTGATCCTTTACAAATATAATACAAACGGTAATTTAAAAGGCCACATTATGTTCATGCAGATATAAAACATACATTTTCTATTGTTAGCCTTCAAATTTTCTCATCCATGCAGTCAGAAATGAGTGTTGATTTGTCCCGATTAACATTAGAAAATCCAACAAACGTATTGAAAACAAATGTTTCCCAGTGTATGGTCAGCTTAATCCTCGTCCTCAATTGTATTGTAACTGTACTGTCTCGAAAACTGTTGGTGATATAAATCCTGTATACCGTATATACTCAAGTATAAGCCGAGTTTTTCAGCACAATTTTTGTGCTGAAAATGCCCCCCTCGGCTTATACTCGAGTCTGTGTACATCTTCAAATTTGTGCATCTGAGCCCGGCCAGCCGTAGGTCCCCATGTAGCCCCACTCTTCCTCTATAAGTGTGCAAAGTTTGTTGGCTGGGGAGCACCGAGTTTTCAAAACCAGGCACCCCTTCCATAGACTCCCATGTTAAATGATAATTTCTCCAGTGATTTTGGGGACCCGGTACTGGCCAGCCATAGGTCCCCTGGACCCCAAACTTGGCACACATGTAGTCGGGCACCCCTTCCATAGACTCCCATGTTAAACGTCAGTCTAGTCACACAGCGCCGGAGATCAGGAAGGGAGATTGGGCACAGTGACAGTGAGGCATGCACATGGACACAGTGAGGCACAGTGAGGCATGCAGATGGACACCCTAGGCTTATACTCGAGTCAATACGTTTTCCCAGTTTTTTGTCATAAAATTAGGTGCCTCGGCTTATACTCGAGTATATACGGTAATAATAATAATAATATTCCTAATGCAGAAGAGTGGTGGCATGATAGAGGGTGACTTTTTAGGGAACACAATGTATACCTGGTTGGACGATGGTAATTTTTTTTGGGCTCAGAATTGAGTTTTAACCTTCCCTACTCTATCTGAAAGAAAGTTTGGCTTTGGAAACACTTTAATTTTAAATTCTGAGTGAAGTTTACCTTTAATGCTTGATGTGAACAGATGAAAAGCATACACCTGTTGTCCAAGCATAGTAAAGCCAGCCAATTTGTGCAATGCAACCTTTTTCTTTTTGGAATTCCTTTATTTTTGAAAAAGTTGCAACTTACAAATAACAAAGTAACAAGGACAATTTTACAGTTAAATCAAGTGCAAAAAGTTACATTAAAACAAAGCAAAGGTGGTCATGTACAGCACTGCAGACTACAAGGTTGTCAGCATTCAATGGAACATATAAACCACATTAGATAGCATCAGGAGGAACCTCCAACATACACTCATGAGCTCTAAAAGTGCAACCAAATATAATAAAGTGTACCGGAATGTACAGAACACCCCTATGGTCAGTATGACCCAGAGAGGGATTATAAAAAATAAGATGCACGGGATGGAGGGAAAAAAAAGCAGGGGTGTTGTTGGAATAGGAAGGGGGGGTGCCAGAGATGGGGAGAGAAAGGGGTCATTCAACCGGCCACTTTTGAGCCCATGGGCTGCATTTCCATGAATATACTGTATATGAAGATGGCTGCATTGTGACTCCTATTGTGCTATAGGCTGTGTTACTCCCTTACCATCACGACCAGGCCTACTGGTGGTGACAGCTGGAAATAATACATACTACCACATCCCCTGAGATCCATTCAGCCAGAAAGGATATTACTCTCAAATTCATTCTTCAAACATCCTTTGATTACCCAGACTGTGCCCTTGTCATCAGCAGATTGAAAAAATTACTTATTGATGGAAAGGAAGAAAAACATTAGCATGCCCATCAACAGCTATATATAGACTAGCAAGATTGATAGTGTGAGTGCTTACTTGTTGGACATACTGTTTTATCGATGCTTAAAAATGATGCTGCTTTATCAACAGTCTAATAAGCATTTGTCTAAGTCATTACATTTTTCTGTAAAGAACTCAAGGCAACAATCAATGGAAACCTGCAAAACGAATTCAAGGCTATTTTCACACTGGGGCGGGGGGCTTAAGCGGTAAAGCGCCGCTAATTTTAGTAGCGTTTTACCGCTGTTATAGCGGTGCTTTTCGGCCACTAGCAGGGAGCTTTTAACCCCCACTAGCGGCCGAATAAAGGGTTAAAATTGCCTGCAAAGTGCACACCCAGCACCCTTCCTCCCCTGGCACATTCTAATTTTTACTGCTCTGCTTCTTCCCTTCTAATGTGCCCTCTGGAATGCCCACTCTAAGAAATTTACCTCTATCCATGACCTCTTTATCTCCAACTCTGTTTGCCTTTACTGAAACCTGCCTTCAGGAATCTGACTCAGCCTCTCCAGCTGCCCTCTCCCATGATGGGCACCACTGGACTCACTTATTAGGACACAGTGAATGTAAGAGCGGCAGAGTTGGAATCCTCATATCCCTACAAAGCACATTTCAGATTTTTAATCTGCCTACCTCTCTATTACTCTCCTCTTTCGAAAGCACACTGTATTTCTCTCTTTTGCCCAGTTTGTCTGAGGATTGTTGTAATTTATTGGCCTCCTGGACCAGTGTCAAGCTTCCTTAATGATTTTTCTGTCTGGCTACCCTATTGGTCTTTCCTCTAAAATATCTGCCATCATTCTTGGTGCCTTTTCACGCTAACATCCCTGCTACCTCTCAACTTCTCAACCTAACCTCATTTTTTGATCTAACACAACAGGCATATACTCTTGACCTTGCATTCTCCCACCTCTGCACTCCTTGCAGCCACTTCAACACCCTCTTTCTTCTCACAGATCACAAGCTTATCCCTTCAACCAACAAACAGTTACCCATAGAATAAACAAAGAAAAAAACTGTGCCACTTTTAACCAAAGTCTATTAGGAATTCGGAACTTATTTAGATCTTATTTAGATGTGTATGGAAATCTATCAGGCAGCACACCAAAATAGTCCAGTGGCATTTAACCAATCATCTAAATTAGTCCATAGGTCATTAGGGTGACCCCAAACTTCACACCACCGTGATTACTCAAAGCAAGCCGTGAAGAATCCACCACCAAAGAGAGGGGGAGCAGCTTACCAGAAGCCAAGCGGTTAATGGCATTGGACCTTTGACCCAGCTGCAGCCTTTGGTGATGCAAAACGTCCCTTCCACAGCCAGTATTCTCATTCGGATGGTCCGTACACACAGTATCCAAATCATACACCCAGCATGGAATAGAAAAGGGCAGGCCAATAGCGTAATTCCGTATGGTATTAAATTTATTAAAAAATATAGGTCATACTTACAAAGTAAAATCAGCATGTAAACAGTAAAATGCCGGCCGGCATGTCGGAAGCCTCACTCCTCGAACGTGGTGACGTCACTGAGCGTCCTCCTAGACGCGTTTCGTCATTCAAAGGACGTTTTTTACTGTTTACATGCTGATTTTACTTTGTAAGTATGACCTATATTTTTTAATATAGGTCAAGCTTCCATGCTGGGTGTATGATTTGGATACTGTGTGTACGGACCATCCGAATGAGAATACTGGCTGTGGAAGGGACGTTTTGCATCACCAAAGGCTGCAGCTGGGTCAAAGGTCCAATGCCATTAACCGCTTGGCTTCTGGTAAGCTGCTCCCCCTCTCTTTGGTGGTGGATTCTTCACGGCTTGCTTTGAGTAATCACGGTGGTGTGAAGTTTGGGGTCACCCTAATGACCTATGGACTAATTTAGATGATTGGTTAAATGCCACTGGACTATTTTGGTGTGATGCCTGATAGATTTCCATACACATCTAAATAAGATCTAAATAAGTTCCGAATTCCTAATAGACTTTGGTTAAAAGTGGCGCAGTTTTTTTCTTTTTTTTTTTCTTTGTTTATTGTTTGAGGTGTTGTCACACTATTTCTGCTGCCTAATGTTTAGAAGTTTTTTAACTGTTTGCTAGCGCAGTTGTTACCTTTTATATAGTTACCCATAGAAACCTTCACCACTTTTAATCCTTCTCTTCTCTAATTTGCATTGGCCTCTATGCCAAAATGTCTAACCTATCCTGCCCCAACCTAGCCACAACTCTCTACAACAACTTGCTGTCATCATCCCTGAACACACTCGCTTCCCACAATACACACAGAATTAAGCTTGAACCGCTACAGCCCTGGGAAAACTGAAGATACCAGCTCTCTCAAAAGACATAGTCATGTTCTTGAACTAGTATGGTGTAACGTTAAATCTCTTTAGTTCACTCTGTATAAATCTGCTCTCCTAAAATATGTTTCCCCCCTCCCTGCTGCCATTCTTCCACCCTGTCATCCAGACCTTGTCCGCTCTTTTTTACCTTTAATTCTCTACTTCATCGCACACTGCCCCCATTGACTAACTCATTCACTGCCCAGGATTTAATGTCCATTGTCAAATTCGCAAAAAACAAGATAGATACAATTCATGATATGATCGCCCCCTGCAGACATCTTCCCCCCTTAACACATCATGTCTACGACCACATTAAAGTCTTTCTTCTGACTACTACAGAAGAGATTAGTAAATTTTGAAGCCCTCCTAACCACCTGCCCTCTCGATCCTGTCCCTTACAACTACTCTGGTCAGCCTCTTGCTTTAACCTATGCTCTCTATCTCATATGTTCAATCTTCCCCTCTCTACTGCCATTTTTCACCTCCACTTTAAAACATACACTGGTCACCCACATTTTAACCACTTCCCTACTGGGAACGAAAACCCCCTTCCTGCCCAAGCTATTTTTCAGCGCTGTCACATTTTGAATGACAATTGCGCAGTCGTGCGACGTGGCTCCCAAACGAAGATTGCGTCCTTTTTACCCACAAATAGAGCTTTATTTTGGTGGTATTTGATCACCTGTGCGGTTTTTATTTTTTGCGCTATAAACAAAAGAAGAGCGTCAAGTTTAAAAAAAAAAAAAAAAAGAATATTTTTTACTTTTTGCTATAATAAATATCCTTTTTTTAATTTTTTTTAATTAAAATTTTTCTCAGTTTAGGCCGATACGTATTCTTCTACATATTTTTGGTAAAAAAAAAAAAAATAAAGAGAAAAAAAAATAAAATAAAAAAATCGCAATAAGCGTATATTGATTGGTTTGCGCAAAAGTTATAGCGTCTACAAAATAGGGGATAGATTTATAGCATTTTTATTTTATGTTTTTACTAGTAATGGCGGCGATCTGCGATTTTTATTGTGACTGCGATATTGGCGGTCAGATCGGACACTTTTGACACATTTTTTGGACCATTTACATTTATACAGCGATCCCTGCTATAAAAATGCATTGATTACTGTATAAATGTGACTGGCAAGGAAGGGGTTAACACTAGGGGCGAGGAAGGGGTTAAATGTGTTTGTTGTCCCTATGTACAAGGGACACACCATCGGTCTCCTCTCCCTCACAGGACGTGGATCTGTGTGTTTACACACAGATCCACTTTACTGCTCGGTTACTGGGCAATCGCGGGTGCCGGGGGCCATCGCGCACGCCCCCTAGCTCCTTTTAAAGGCAGGAAGTCATATGACGTCCTGTCATAACAAGAGAGTCTTCCGCCTGCCGTCATTTGACGTGGGCGGTAGACAACAGGTTAAAAAGCTCTTGTAAAAACACTTCCTGTTCCTCCTCAGTAAGCTGTTCAGTAAGCTGTTCTGGCTGACTCCACACCACTCGGATGATGGTGTGAAGTTTAGTGAGGAGAAACAGGAAGTGAGAAATTCAGACAAAGAAAAAAAACATTTAGAAGGGAAATCGAAGGAAAAGGTAAGTGAACCAACAATGCACTAGCTTAAAGTGGCGCTCCACCCTAAATTTTCACTTCTGGTAATCGGAACCCTCCCCCCCTCCGGTGTCACAATTGACACCTTTCAGGGGGAGGGGGGTGAAGATACCTGTCTAAGACAGGTATTTTCACCCACATCCGGGAGTCCTCTCTCCGGGAATCTGCGGGAGTGACGTCACTTCCCCCAGACTTCCCGTAGTGTTCTGGGAGACACTCGGCTCCCAGAACACAGGAGGACGAATCAGAACGGCGCAGCGCGACTCGCGTATGCGCCGTAGGGAACCGGGCATGAAGCCGCAAGGCTTCACTTCCTGGTTCCCTCAGCGAGGATGGCGGAGGGAGCAGCAGAGCGACGAGCGGTCGCTCGTCCTCTGCTGCGGACGTCGCTGGACTCCAGGACAGGCAAGTGTCCTAATATTAAAAGCCAGCAGCTGCTGTAGCTGTAGGCTTTTAATATTTTTTTTTCCGGCGGAGCGCCGCTTTAAAGGAACCTATTTAGAAAAAAAAAAAAAAAACGAACCTTTACAACCCCTTTAACTCCTAAACATTTAAGCAGTATCACCTACAACTCCATTTCCTCCTCTCCTTTTTCTCTTACCGTAGGGCCCCCGAAGGCTCTGTCCTCAAACCCCTTCTATTCTCTATCTACACCTTCTTCAGTTATTGTTTCCTGTGGATTCCAATACCATCTGACACTAAATGTGACACTAAAAGATGTTAATAAAAAAATATTCTATACACATTCACAATTTATGGGCCCTGTAATCTATTTTTTATAGAATCATTTCCTACTGTGTTTTTCTGCCTCTTTGTAACATCTTCCCTGAGCTCCCCAACTTCTCCTTTTTCTCTTCCCTTCTGCTTGTTTGAAACACACAGTGTACGTTGCAGTTGTATGTACTGCTCTATGCACACCACACATCACATAGTCCTTGGTCACTAGTCAACCTCAGGGCGAGCAAGAGAGGAGGGTGTCTTTGTTTCTAACCAATGATACCACCAAGATACTTACTTGCTCCGTTATCTCTCGCCTTAACTATTTCAACTCCCTCCTTGTTGGCCAATCTTTACATAAGCTATCCCCCTTTCAGTCTATCAGGAAAGTTGCTGCCAGTCTCATCCACCATACCAACTGCCAAGTGTGTACTGCCCCTCTCTGCCAATTCCTCCACTGGCTTCCACATACCCAATAAATAAAATCAAAAATACTAACAAAAACATACAAAGCCGTCTACAACTCTTACTTACCCAAACTGTCCTCTTCACGTATCCCAAGATGTCCTGCTCTCTAGCCCCTGCTTCCCCTCCTACTATGCTTAACCGCTTGCCGACAGCTGCACGAATATTTACGTCGGCAGAATGGCACGGCTGCGCATATGGACGTACCTCTTTGTCCCCTTTAAATCGCGCCCACTGTGAGCTCCGTGAGTGTGACCGCAGGTCCTGCGGACTCGATGTCCGATGGGTGCCCGCGATCATGTCACGGAGCCGCAGAACAGGGGGATGCCTGTGTAAACAAGGCATTTCCCTGTTCTGCCTTGTGACAGAACAGAGATCTACTGCTCTCTGTCACCGGGAGCAGTGATCACTGTCGTGTCACTGGTAGCCCACCCCCCCCCACAGTTAGAATCACTCCCTAGGACACACTTAACCCCTTCCCTGCCAGTGTCATTTACACAGTAATCAGTGCATTTTTATAGCACGGATCGCTGTATAAATGACAATGGTCCCAAAATAGCGCCAAAAAAGTGTCCGATGTGTCCGCCATAATGTTGCAGTCACGATAAAAATCGCAGATCGCCGCCATTACTAATAAAAAAAAAAATGCTATATTCTATCCCCTATTTTGTAGACACTAACTTTTGCGCAAACCAATAAATATACGCTTATTGCATTTTTTTTCTACCAAAAATATGTAGAAGAATACATATCGGCCTAAACTGTGGAAAATAGTTTTTTTTTTAATATATTTTTGGGGGATATTTATTATAGCAAAAAGTAAAAAAATATTGTTTTTTTTTCAAAATTTACGCTCTCTTTGTTTATAGCGCAAAAAATAAAAATCAAATACCACCAAAAGAAAGCTCCATTTGTGGGAAAAAAAGGATGTCAATTTTGTTTGGGTGCCACGTCGCACGACCGCGCAATTGTCAGTTAAAGCGACGCAGTGCCGAATCGTAAAAAGTGCTCTGGTCAGGAAGGGGGTAAATTCTTCCAGGGCTGAAGTGGTTAAAAAAGCCTCTTCGTATCTTTGCCCATCCTCTTGAACTCTGTACCCAATCTATCTGGCTATCTCATACTCTGTCTACATTAAGGTTCCGTTCACATTTTGCATAGTGAGAATGTGTGCTCCTGCTCGTGATTTGCAAGCTCTTCGGCATGTCATGCATAAGGCAGCCCATGCGCTTGATTGGACTGCCCTATGCGCATGTGTTGTGCCAAAGAAGCTAATAGACCAAATTTTCGCCCTGATTTGGGGGCGTTTTTTTTACGTGATTTGTCGTATGACAATCGCACTGTGTTTGGGGTACCATCAAAAATTCTGCCTGAGATCCCAAATCACTCAAATGTGAACGGGGCCTAAGGTGATCTGCTGATCTCTGGAAAACCTATCTTCGGGGAGGCCTACCCTGCCACCACATTAACCTTTTCCATTAACTCATCCTCTGGACATTATTACCTTTTGCATATACTCCTGCCTAAATTGGCCCTAGTATGCGCATGTGTGTATGTGATTTAGGGACCTTAGATTGCAAGCTCCTTGAGGACAGGGACTGATATGAATATACAATATGTAAAGTGCTGTGTGAATGGTTTGCAATATATGAGTTCCAGTACTAATAAATAAATTTTAATGTATCATATAGTAGATATCTACTGTCTGACCATCTCAGTGCTGTGAAAAGTATTTGCCTCTTTCCTGATTTTTAATTTTTTGCATATTTGTCACACTTAAATAATTCAAACCAAAGAAATTTTTTATATTACACAAAGATAACCTGAGTAAATACAAATTGCAGTTTTTAAATGATGATTTCATTTATTAAGGCTCCAGTCACACCTTGGTGTTCTGTTTTGCGGGCGGAATCGCAGCGATTCTGCCCGCGCTTCGGGAAACACCGCAAATCGCAGGACGCCTTTGTGATCCCCGCTATTTTGAATGGCACCAAATCGATTCCACCCGCATAACGGAACGCCAAGGTGTGAATGGAGCCTAAGACCCCTTTGGGCTAAAAATAGCGCCTAAAAAACGCCTCCCCTGCAGCTCCAGTGTGAGAGCCCAAGTGCTTTCACACTGGGGCGGTGCGCTTGCAGGACGTTAGAAAAAATCCTGCAAGCAGCAACTTTTGGGCGGTGGAGGCCTCCACCGCCCCTGACATTGGAATCAATGGGCACCACTGCTGTAGCGCCTGCAAAACGCTTCGGCAGCGGTGCTTTGTGGGTGCTTTTAAACCTTAAGTCGCCTGCTGGCAGGGGTTAAAAGCGCCGCTACAGCTGTACCGTTGACACTCCCCCACCCCAGTGTGAAAATAGCCTAAGGGAAAAAAGCTTTCCAAGCCTGCCTGGCCCTATGTGAAAAAGTACATTTTTATTAAAAAATCTTACAAAAACATAATAAAAACATATTTACATATATACAAAATAAATAAAAATATATAAACAAAAATAGCTTACATCAGCATAGAAACAGAAAATGGCTTTTTTTTCCCCCAGAAAAAAAACAAATAAAACTAAATATACAAACCAAGACGCATTTTCATATTATTATTATTATCATCACAATTCATCTAAACAAACCCCTAAACTCCACCTAAACACACCCTGAGGCTAAGAAACGATTGAACATTTAACCCATGCATTAAAGCGGAGCTCCACCCGCGATTTATTTTATTTTTTTAAAGTCAGCAGCTACATACACTGTAGCTGCTGACTTTTAATAAGGACACTTGCCTGTCCTACTCGCCCGCGATGATGGCCCCCCCATGCCGATCCCTCGATCCTGACAGGTCCCGCGCCGCCATCCTCACTAAGGGAAACAGGCCGTGAAGCCTTACGGCTTCACGGCCTGTTTCCTACTGCGCATGCGCGAGTCTCGTACCGATTTGTGAATGGGCGGCTGCTCTCTGTGATTACTCACAGTTCCCAGAAGGCAGCGCGCCCATTCACCAGAAGACACCGCGAGTAGGAGGGATGAAGAAGATCCACCTCAGATAAGGAAGAGGCAGATTAGGGACTTCCGCATAGCAACAGGTATTTCGGGTGAGTAAAAAAAAATTTTCTTCAATTTTTTATTTTCAATTTCTGCATTTTTGTGTGTTTTTTTTTTCAGGGTGGAACTCCGCTTTAAGCTTTTTTTAAAAAATCCAATGTTATATACAAATCTAGGGGAGGCGAATGGACAAAAAGAAAAGCAGCACACCCAGAGACTGAGAGACAGTAGCTATGGGGACCTAATATTTCTCCACGCCCCCAGTTCTTCTCAAGACCCCCAATCTTCCCAACCTAACCCAGAATGTCATGTACCATCACCTCGACAGAAAGGACTTTTTTCCAAATGGAAACTGAACACCGTTGATTCTATGCGAAGAAACTGACTACTAAGCTAACTAGAAAAAGTGTCTCAAAATCCCGATGTGTCTCAAAGGCCCCATTCAACCACTCCGCATAACTCAAGCAGGAAAGGAAAGGGATATCCGGAACCCCACTCAGTCTTATAGACTTCTACACTGAAGTGGCACTGAAGCAAGAAATGGTCCATTGTCTCCTCCACCCCACCATACTCCACTCTTGGACAACAACAATTCTCCGCAGAGTGATGCTTCAGGTTGCCCTTCACCCTATGTGAAATAGTAATTGCCCCCTAAACCAAATAACTGGTTGTGCCACCTTTGACGGCAACAACTGCAATCAAGCTTTTGCAATAAGTGGCATAGAGTATTTAACATCGCTATGGAGGAATTGTGGCCCACTCTTTGCAGAATTGTTTTAATTCAGCCACATTGGAGGGTTTCTGAGCATGAACGGACCTTGCTTTGTGCAGTGGTGCGCAGTCATGCTAAAACAGGAAGGGGCCATCCCCAAACTGTTCCCACAAACTGTTCCCAAGCCTTAAGAGTTCCCTTCACTGGAACTAAGGGACCAAGCCCAACCCCTGAAAAACACCCCCACACCATAATCCCCCCTCCACCAAATTATTTGGACCAGTGCACAAAGCAAGGTCCATAAAGACAAGGATGAGAGAGTTTGGGGTGGAGGAACTTGACTGGCCTGCAGAGTCCTGACCTCATCCCGACAGAACACCTTTGAAATGAATTTGAGCGGAGACTGAGAGCCAGGCCTTCTCGTCCAACATCAGTGCCTGACCTCACAAATGTGCTTCTGGAATAATGTTCAAACATTCCCATAGACACACTCCTAAACCTCGTGGACAGCCTTCCCAGAAGAGTTGAAGCTGTTATAGCTGCAAAGGGTTGGCCAACTCAATATTGAACCCTACGGACTGAGACTGGGATGCCATTAAAGTTCATGTCCGTATAGTGGCAGGCCTCCCATACACTTTTGACAATATAGTCTATCTATCCATCCATCTCAAACAAATTATATATATATATATATATATATATATATATATATATATATATATAAAATTTTCGCCTAAGATTCACAAATTTTTCACATAAATTTAAATTAGAAACGTTTGTAAATGGTGGGTGAAAGTTGGGTGACTTAGGTGAAAACATTAATAAACAGATCTCTATATCTGTAACTTAAAAAAGAAAAAAAAATGTAAATGAAAGAAGGTAAATGAAGATCCTTGTAGTTTTATGGGTGGAACGCCAATAGGGTGTCATTTTAAACAGAAATGCCCACACTATAATTGATGATTATTAGGTATACTTGAATTTTGTTGACAGTCCCAGCAATCAGTCACCTGCCTGTGTCTTGGAGAGAGCAAAATCTGGTGCAGCTGTTCATGGTAGCCAATCAGCTTCTAACTTCAGCTTGTTCAATTACGCTTTGACAAATAAACCTGGAAGCCGATTGGGTACCATGCACAGCGGCACCAGATATTGCACATGGACCCCACTGTATGTATATTATAACAAGTAATGTTAGGCAGACTGTTTCACTGGCTCTCCCTGTCTGTGTCGGGGAAGACATGCCCTCCCTCCTTGCTCCATGTTAATTGCAGGGCCTGCGGTGCAGACAAGCTAGATGATCCTGGAGACTGCAGTGCCTCACATGCCCCTTGTACACTGGCACTGCCAGGGCCAGGAAACACCGAACTTGAGAATCTTGGAAATGCCTGCTGTGTGCCAGACGTTTTCTGCTCTACCTTCACCAGGGAGCCATCAGACAGCACACACACATGGGCATCTATGTATCCAGCCATCACTATCAAACACAGACACACATAAAGCAATGCAATGCCATAGCTCATTCAATCAAAATATCATGCCATTAATTAATAATATGCCATAGCCTTTCACTGACTGCTGTAAAAGAATTATTTCTGATTGGTTGCTATGGGTGAAAGCACTGTGTATATGATTTCTGCCTTTTGCACTGTCTTAGTACATATTATGTAACACCAGGGGTTAGAGTCCAGGATTAGAACAAGATATAAAATGGATTTAATAATGTGAAGGTCAGAGTTCGCTGTGCAAAAAGGAAGACAATGGAGATCACAGGGGTCTGGGGAGGACAGAAAGTTCCCATGTGATCGCTCCCCCCTCACCCTAAAAATACACCTTTCCACCCTCAAATCACCATTACTCTACTTATTCCTGAAAGCCAGCGGAACCTGATGTTTATTAAATGCCGCTTGCTTCTTAGAAGTCTCTCTCTCCCTCCCATTTAATAATCATTCTTTATAGAAAATGACAGAAGAGAGAACGCCTTTGAAGCAATGACATTGCAAAGATTAAAAGTCCCCATTCCTGGTGAATTAGTGTGAGTGATCTGCTACTGTAGTGTAGAAATGCTGCCCTAGCCCACCTCTACTAATGGGGCATAAATATTTCACATGTATCCAGCCTGTGTCCACAGGGGCTTATTTAACAAGGCAGTGCAGAGAGCCGTGGTGTGCCGTAACCCACGGCAACCACCCCTGATCAGCTTAGTCTGGCCACACATACAGGGATCTGACTGCAGCCCCTTTCACCATCCTACCTCCAGGCAATATGGACTAGTCATCCTAATATATATGGTCTTATCTGTCCACCACTGCCTATAGAGAGCGACGGCGCAAAGCCAAGGCGCCCCAACCCATTCTTATGTTATCAGCCGATAAGCATCAAACCCGACAAAATCTTTGCAACCAGGCCAAAATCACTCCACAGTGGTCCAATTCCATCGCTCATGAGCCAACCAAGGTATGACCGGCCTTATCATGAGCTCACACAATTTCAAACACTTTGAACCAGCTTATGAACGCAAAATGATTGAATTAGATGGAAGGATCACGGCAGCGTGCCAGCAGAAAATGTTCAATGCCATTAACAGTTTGGAATGGAATCGCTGGTGGTAGGTTGCCTTGATCCGCTCAGAGTTTCTGCTGGTCATAAAAGGACAACTGGTAGTTGGTTGCTATGGGTGACAGCAGTCAGATTTTTATATTATATATATATATATATATATATATATATATATATATATATATATATCATAAACAATAATGGCAGTGCTAAACTGTGCATTCAATGTGTGCGTATATATATATATATATATATATATATATATATATATATATATATAAAAATTTACACATACACACATATACACACACACGCTAACAGTTCCAGAACTTCTTAGATATGCGTGTGCGTATATACATATATTTACTATACTAATTCCCTGCAGTCCTGAGCTATACATATATATGTGTTTTTCACATATTAGAAAAAAAAAAAATATAGACCATATTTTCTGGAATTTTTATTTTTTGTATAAAATTATTATTTGTATTAAAATTATATTTGTGAATATATATATATATATATATTATATATATATATATATATACACACACACACACACACACACACACACATACATATATATATATATACATACATACATACATACATACATACATACACACACACACACACATATATACACACACACACACACACACACACACATATATACACATACACACACTATATATGTATGTCCATGTATATAGGTGAGGATTGCTGGGGTGGCTGTACCAATAATATATATATGTGTATGTGTGTGTATGTAGTTGATGTGTATATGACAGATGAGAGTGGCACAGTGCTGGCACTGACATGGTGACAGGTGCTCCTAACAATACCAGCCTGTGTACCTCCTCCAGTGTTGTGTCCATGCAGATGACAAGTGTCAGTGAGTGGGTGAGGGTGTCAGTGGGTGGGTGAGGGTGTCAGCTTGCATCATGCCCCTTGCACACAGGCTGCACATGATGCAAGGTGTCTGGGCAGCTTACCCAAAATCCTGGTCCATGGATTTGAAGAAGAATTTATAATTGTGGACGGGTCTGTTGCTGAGCACATTCTTGAAATCGGCTAGGGTGACTTTGTCCGGGCAGACGGGCAGCTTGACCAGATAAGGGGTCTCCTCTTCATCTATATGGTAGATGATTTTAGTCTCAGCCATGGGCAAGGAAATGTCATAGGGGGGGTGCACCCCCCACCCCCCCTCCCCCCTGAATGGAAGAAGGATCCCCTCCTCTATGGAAGGAAGGACAGGCTCAGGCCGGGCTGATGGAAGAATAGAGGCAGCCAAAAGTCGGGCTCTTCTCCCTGCCAGCTACTCTGTGGGATCTGACAATCCAATGTTCCAGGGCAAAACAGGAAGGGAGATGCAGAATCCTGATCCTGACTGTACGGGGAAATGGCTGCGGATAAGGCACTCCGCTCCCCGCAGCGCCCTCTAGCCGCACGCTGCGGTATGGCGCCTCTTACTTTTCTAGCTCAGTCCAAAGTAAATACACTTGGTTCACATTCCCTTTAGTCATCCCTTTTATACTCTGATAATAACTGACCTTCACATCATTTATTTATTTATTTTTTAAAACAAAGAGACTGACGGCTGAAACCATCTAGCCTGCAGTTTAGTTATGGCAATTACTTTGCAGGAAAACAGATTAACTCAGCGCTTGCCAACCTTTTTACAATGGAAGAATCTCTAAACTAATGTTCAGGGCTCAGGGACCCTGCTAAAATCATGATGTCTATAGTCTATAGGTCATGGTATGATGATGATGTCTATAGGTCATGGTATGATGATCATGTCTATAGATCATGGTATGATGATGATGTCTATAGGTCATGGTATGATGATCGTGTCTATAGGTCATGGTATGATGATGATGTCTATAGGTCATGGTATGATGATGTCTATAGATCATGGTATGATGATGATGTCTATAGTAAGGTGACCAGATTTTTTAAATGAAATCCGGGGACATATTTTTTTTTTTACTAGTAATGGCAGCAATCAGCGACTCTCTGCCCGTTGCCGCCGCCTCACAGCCTCTCAAGTCTTACTCTCCGGGTCCCGGCTACTACTGGGTGGCGAGCGGAGGAAGATCACTCCACCAGGAAAGTCAAGAAGATAAGCAGGCAGGCGGCTGGCCGGGATTTGAGCCAAGGCAGAAGAACATGCGAGCGGAGCTGAATGGGCATGCACCCAAAACTGAAGAAATATTCCCTCTGCTCCGACCACCACATGATCATCAGAAAGGGGCACAGATAATGGAAATAAATACACCCCCCTAAGCTAGTAGGAGCGGTGGAGCGGGGGGGGGGGGTGTAATTCAGAATTTTTTATTTTAATCCTGCACTGACTGTCTTTGAAACTGCCCCAGCCCCTGTTCAAATCTAATCCGGGGACAAAACCGGGGACAGACTTGGTCCGGGGACAGTGCCCTCAATCTGGGGACTGTCCCCTGAAACCGGGGATGTCTGGTCACCCTAGTCTATAGGTCATGGTATGATGATCGTGTCTATAGGTCATGGTATGATGATGATGTCTATAGGTCATGGTATGATGATGATGTCTATAGGTCATGGTATGATGATGATGTCTATAGGTCATGGTATGATGATGATGTCTATAGGTCATGGTATGATGATCGTGTCTATAGGTCATGGTATGATGATCGTGTCTATAGGTCATGGTATGATGATCATGTCTATAGGTCATGGTATGATGATAATTTCTATAGGTCATGGTATGATGATAATTTCTATAGGTCATGGTATGATGATCATGTCTATAGATCATGGTATGATGATGATGCCTATAGGTCATGGTATGAGGATCATGTCTATAGATCATGGTATGATGATGATGTCTATAGGTCATGGTATGAGGATCATGTCTATAGATCATGGTATGATGATGTCTATAGGTCATGGTATGATGATCATGCCTATAGGTCATGGTATGATGATGTCTATAGCTCATGGTATGATGATCATGTCTATAGGTCATGGTATGATGATGTCTATAGCTCATGGTATGATGATGATGTCTATAGGTCATGGTATGATGATGTCTATAGGTCATGGTATGATGATGATCATGTCTATAGGTCATGGTATGATAATGTCTATAACTCATTGTATGATGATGTCTATAGGTCATGGTATGATGATGTCTATAGGTCATGGTATGATGATGTCTATAGGTCATGGTATGATGATGATGTCTATAGGTCATGGTATGATAATGATGTCTATAGGTCATGGTATGATGGTGATGTCTATAGGTCATGGTATGATGGTGATGTCTATAGGTCATGGTATGATAATGATGTCTATAGGTCATGGTATGATGGTGATGTCTATAGGTCATGGTATGATGGTGATGTCTATAGGTCATGGTATGATGGTGATGTCTATAGGTCATGGTATGATGGTGATGTCTATAGGTCATGGTATGATCATGTCTATAGGTCATGGTACAGTGGGATGATTAGTTGTAGGTATAAAGGATCAGGAATGTGGTGTACATATCTGACACATAGAGGATTATTTACCTTCCTCCCCTCTATAAGACATAAAACAGACATAGAGACTCCCTTTATATTAGTGTGCAGTGAAGAGGTGAAAGGTGACCCCTAACATTGGTGGTCGGTGGAAGAGTGTTAGCTTATTTTTGAGGTTAGTGGAAGACTGCTCCTTACATTGGTAGTTAGTGAAATAGTACAATCTCACCATCTCACATTGGTAGTCAGTGGAATGGTACAATCTCATCATCTTACATAGGTGGTCAGTGGAATAGTACGATCTCATCATCTTACATTTGTGGTCAGTGGAATAGTACCATTCACCATCTTACATTGGTGGTCAGTGGAATAGTATGATCTCACTATCTTACATTGGTAGTCAGTGGAATAGTACCATTCACCATCTTACATTGGTGGTCAGTGGAATAGTACCATTCACCATCTTACATTGGTGGTCAGTGGAACAGTACGATCTCATCATCTTACATTGGTAGTCAGTGGAAATAGTACAATCTCACCATCTTACATTGGTGGTCAGTGGAATAGTATGATCTTACCATCTTACATTGTTTGTCAGTGGAATAGTATGATCTCACCATCTTACATTGGTGGTCAGTGGAATAGTACCATTCACCATCTTACATTGGTGGTCAGTGGAACAGTACGATCTCATCATCTTACATTGGTAGTCAGTGGAAATAGTACAATCTCACCATCTTACATTGGTGGTCAGTGGAATAGTATGATCTTACCATCTTACATTGTTTGTCAGTGGAATAGTATGATCTCACCATCTTATATTGGTGGTCAGTGGAATACTACGATCTCACCATCTAACATTGGTGGTCAGTGGAATAGTACGATCTCACTATCTTACATTGGTGGTCAGTGGAATAGTATGATCTCGCCATCTTACATTGGTGGTCAGTGGGAAGAAGGAGGAGGACACACCCAAAGAGCTCTCTCTGAGAACCAGCCTTTTTTCAAGCCTGGGCCTTGCCTGCTAGCTTGGCCCAGGAATAATGCCTGATCCTGGGGGAGGTCCTGGGAGGGATCCCCCTGATGATACAGGGCCTAGTGAGGAGGAGGAGGTGGATGATCTGACTGTGGGTCCAGGCTCTGGTCAGAATGTGGATGTCTACAGACAGAAGATCATCGATCGTTTCCGGGCGATCGGAAGAGCTGAGGAGAAACTGAAATGTTTAAAAGCTGAGCATAAAAACTTCAGGGCCAAGTATTTCCAGGCCTGGAGTAAGAATCGTTCGGCCATGAAGCCTGAGTTACAGCAGATGGAAGAGAAGGTAAAGAAGCAATCTTTATTGTTGGAGAAATTAAAAGATAAGAGTGGAGCTTTTGCAGAAAAATTTAAAAATGAGAGGAGATTTGCCAGCCAGACATCAGTGAGTTCTGTGGATCAGCAGCCGCAGGTAACAGACAACCCGGCTTCATCTGCCTCTGCACCTCTCCCTCCATGTCAGGCTGGGGAATCACCAGCGGCAACCTGCCAGGGGGTTGAGAGTGAACATAGCACCCTAAAGTTCATCCAGCAGATGGAGTCACCCCTAAGGGCAGACAGGTCTGCTGGTGATCCATCAGAAGTCCCTGTGGAGGAGCAGAGGGGTTACAGACCGGCAGAGCCAGCACTGGTGGAGAAATCCCAGTGCACTGTGCAGCCTCTTTCCACCATGTCTGCCCCTCCAGCTGTAGTGAATGGTGTCCCAACTGAAGAACAGAGAGAGAAGGAGCTCTGCAAACAGCTGCCTGTTGGAGTTTCTGCTGTGGAGAAATCCTCTGCAGACATGGAGGGAAAACCCCTGGCAGAGGTGTCATCAGCCCACCAGAGCAATGTGGATGGATCTGCATCATGCCCCCCGCACATGGATTTTGCTGCTACTGCTGGGACTTGTAGTTCCACAAGCAAGATGGCTGCCAGCTCCAAAGAGCCTGTTTCACCTTCAGCTGGGCTGGTTGATGCAGGTGGGGGAGGGGAGCAGCACAGTGCAGCATGTGAAGTGGAAGCAGCCATGGAAGTCTCCTGCAATGAATCACCTGTTGCTGTACAATCTTGCTTAGCTGACAATCCTGTCCTGATGGAGAAGAGTCTGCCTGGAGGTGAAGTATCTATGGGTACAGCAGTGAGTATAGACACGGCAGGAACTATGAATGTGCCAGAAAATAATGACAGCAATAAAATTAATAAAGCAATGGATGTGGTGGTGGGTGGTGGTGAAGGGGTTAATGTTGCTGCTATTGGTAAAAATGACATTTCTCCTCCTGCTCAGCAGAGGAAAGACTCATCAGGTGTGCAATTGTCATCGGCCAGAGTTGTGTCAGACATTTCTAAATGCACAGCTGGATCCTCTGCAGGGAGGTCTGTGAACACTGGCAGCTATGCGACAATTTTGGGGAGTCGCACCAAGGAGGGTGGGGGAATGCTGCAAATGTTAGTGGTCACAATTTGAGGAGGTTTGGTGGTGGGATGGTTAGTGGGTACCAGAGGAGAAATGTGGTCCAATTGAAGTGGGAGGGGGAGGGGACCCCACCAGTAAGGGGGAGGGTGGCAGAGTTGGTTCTGGAAATGGGGTTTAAAGTTTCGGATATTTTTGCTTTGATTTGCCCCGTGGGGAGTTATGAGTTTGATTTGTCCTTTGTAAAGCCTGAGGGTTTGTATTTGTTTTAGGAGCGATTTAGGAGGTGCGGGGGCCTTCCGCAGTGGAGCGGTTGGGTGCCAAAGGTGATTTCCAGGCAGCCTCTGATAAAATCTGTCACGATCCTGGTGCGCAATGAATCTATACCTGAGGCTGATTTAATAGTATGGCTACGCCGATATGGTGAGGTCCTCGCTCCACTGCGGAAGGTCCTTGATCTGCATGGGATTTGGACAGGGGCCTGGACAGTGTCATTAAAATTAGGGGTGCTGGAAAATGTAGTCCAACATCTGCCCTGTTGGTGCGCATGCGCGGGGACTCGGAGAAGGACGTGTGCTGACCGAGCTCCCGGCACCCCGGCCCACCAGAGCTAACGATAGCGCAGGCACTGAGGTCCGTGAGCCAGGACCGATCCCACACCAGCCCCGAAGTGGCGATGAACCGTAGGGCACAGGGGCAGCCGCGGAAAGGACACGATACGCAAACTACAGCCCAGAAGAGAGCAGGGCCTTCCCCTACAGCACAGCCGCGATCCAAGATGGCGCCGGGTAAGCCAGACACACGAGGCAGCACGGCAGCAGCCAGATCCGACGGCGCTACACAGAGAGGAGACAGGCAGCTAAATCTGGAGCCAACTAGGGATCCATTCTCCTCACAATCCTCGGGAGAGGTGGAGACCGGACAGCGGGGTGAGTCACTATCACATCCCCCATCCCCAGCCATATACGCTGATAGACATGACTCTCCAAACTCCCCTGCCTCCTCCATGGATAGGAACATGGCAGACTTAGCAGAAGTCCTCATTAGCCAATCCAGCCAATCCAGCCAGGATATGCCAATTCCCCAGCTCTCACACTATTCCCCTGATGCTGTACTGTTGGGCAGATTCTCCACCATGCTGCAGCAGGAGCTCTCTAAGGCCTGCACATTAATCACCACTGACCTGAAAAAAGACATCCATAGCTTGGGAGAGCGTTTTGAGCTAATTGAAACCAAAGTGGATGGAGCCATCAAAAGGGTCAACCAGAACTCAGCCATGGTGACAGACCTCCAGGATAGATTAGAAGAGGCATTCACAAAAATTGAAGATTTGGAGAATCGTTCTCGTAGGTACAATGTCCGCGTGCGTGGCCTCCCTGAAACTCACACAGATCTAGAGGGGGCTGTAAAAGACCTGATGAAAACCCTTATCCCTGATATAGCCAACCACCACATGGAAGTTGATCGCGTTCACCGAGCACTGACAGCCCCAAGGGCCGACGGCCTACCACGAGACATTATTGTTAAGCCACATCACTACCGCATTAAGGATAAGATGATGCTTGCGGCTCGCAACAGGCCGGACCTGTCGCTATTTGGAACACCAATACAGCTCTTTACAGATTTGGCGCCATCAACGGTCCAGAAACGCAGAAACCTACGGCCATTACTCCAGCAACTTATGGCCAAACAGATTAAGTATCGATGGTCGTTCCCTTTTAAGTTATCATTCACTTACAACGGAAAGTCCCACTCCTTTTCCACGTTCCAAGCAGGCGAAGACCTACTGCTTAGTCTCGGCATCATTGCACGGGACTCTCCGACTCCGATTTCATCTCCCCCTTGTCTGGATCATCGTCCCCTCTCCCCGATATGGCAGGATCGCACACGCTCACAGGCCAGAAATGCTCGCCGGAATACCTGAGTATTATTGCTCTTTCTTTTTGCTTTTTTGCCCCCTTTTGGGAACTGTTAGTGCTTGATTGCACGGATATGGCCTGGGCCCATGGTGGACTATGGGCCTGATGGGGCCATCGTTACCGTTCACAGTTCACAGGTTACAAAGTCACGGGTTACAAAGTTACTGGAGTTCCTGGTTCTTCGGACTGGCTGCCAGCCGAATATTTTACAACCCCGACGGGCCCAACCTGGTCGAAGAAATTTTGCTTTTTGCTTTTTAGCAGTCTGGGGGCCTTAGTCGGACCGCAATGTGTTCCCCTGTTGGGCTGTGGCTCGGGGGCCGGAACGACCGATGGGGACCCTTCCGGCCCCGGCGCCACTGGCCTTGGGAATGCATGTTCCTATAGACAGCCTGTTATGTTAAAACTGTATTGATTGATTTTGTCATTTCCGATATGACCTCGAATAGCCTGCTCGTACAGAGTGTAATCATATTTGGGTCGGGGTGGTCATGCTTGCCACCCAACTGCAAGACTACCTATCCTACGACAAGGATGGTACCCTTGCACCTAATTTGCCGGATGTTGTCTCCGGCAGGGGTTATTCCCCATTCCTTCATTCATCAGCTAGGATTGAGTTATATTGGTTGTTTGGGCCTAAGGCCTATGTATATGTTTTTTTGCTTTTATTTTTGTTTCTCTTCTTCTCTAATGCCTTTTCCTTCTCTCCCTTCCCCCTCTTTCTTCGGAGCCTCGGTTCAGCGCCCTTCCCTTATGTCATGGTCTGAGAGGTCACATAGCCAAACAGTCATCATCATCGGGACCCTTCTCGCTTCATTCATTATGCAAGGTAAGAGTGCTCTGCCCTACCACGATGGCCACCACATATAACACAGACTATTCGATAGTTAGCCACAATGTACATGGATTTAACTCCCCTACTAAAAGAACTAAGGCTTTCCAGTTTTATCATAAACAGAAGGCTGAAGTCCTGCTATTGCAGGAAACTCATTTCTCCAATGTCTCAGCGCCCCGTTACCTCAATGGGAAGTATCCACAGTTTTACTTGGCAGGGGGTCGGGAAAAGAAGGGCGGTGTAGCCATCTGCTTTTCGAAACGGACCCCCTTTACCCCCATCGCTATCGTTAAGGACAAGAGAGGTAGATATATTATGGCAGTGGGGCGGCTCCATGACCAGGAGGTGTCCTTTATATCATACTATGCCCCGAATACTGGACAGCCGGAATTCTTTAGCAAAATGCTGAAGATTCTTATGCCCAAAGTCCAGGGTCAGGTCATTATGGGAGGCGATAGTAATATTCCCTTGGACAGAATTATGGATAAATCGGACTCCTCTAGACCAACATTGAAACGCCCACCGACTGGAAGCAGCAAGGTTGCACGTCTGTTTCATTTCTATGACCTCATCGACGCCTGGCGAGAAAATAACCCTACGGTCAGAGACTTTACACACTTTTCACAAGCCCATCATACTTACTCGAGGATAGACCACGTTCTAGTACGTACGCCTTTGCTACCATTTATTAAGTCGGTTAAGATTTTATCTACCCCTTGGTCTGATCATTCCCCGATAAAACTCTCTACTTCAGGGCTATGGACTAAATCTAGACCCTCCCCGTGGAGACTTAATGTGAGCTTGCTGAATGACCCTACAATCTTTTTAGAGATTCAAAAGGAAATACAGGAATACTTTAGACTTAATAAGGCATCGGACACATCCCCCGCAATTAACTGGGTAGCTCATAAAGCAGCGATTAGGGGCATATTGTTACAAGTGGCAGCCAGGATTAAACGCAATAGGGAACAGGCAAATAAGATTCTGGAAACTAACTTAGATAACTTACTTAGTGAACAGCACAGAAATCCCCTGGTAGATATAAGGCATAAAATTGACGAGGCTCGACTAGCACTAAATCTTAGCTTGACTACTCAAGCGGAGAAACATATTAGTTGGTCTAAGCACAGGTTCTATACGATGGGTGATAAACCTACCACAATGTTAGCTAGAAAACTGGTTCCTCGACCGTACACACCGACTTTGCCTAAACTACGACTATCCACGGGCCTAACCTCCCAGAACCCCGAACGGATAATTGGAGAATTTCACAAATTTTATGCTAAGCTGTATGGAGTGCAGGACAAGTTCGATTAATCTGAAGCGAGCACATTCTTTCGCGACTTACAGCTGCCTAAATTGACACAAGCCCATGCGGAACTGATGGACGGTGCTCTTACAGAGCCTGAAGTCAGGGCTGCAATCAAAACCCTACACCCTACCAAGGCCCCTGGGCCAGATGGATTCCCGGGTCACTACTATAGGAAATATCACGATCTTCTGGCCCCACATCTCTGTACTTACTTTAATGACCTGAGAAGCGGCAGCAAGCTCCCCAGCCATGAAAATGTAGCCTATATAAGTGTTATCCCGAAACCAGGAAAGGACCATACAGACTGTTCCAATTATCGCCCAATTTCTCTGATCAATACGGATCTTAAGATTCTAACCAAAATACTGGCCCAGAGACTTAATACTTTTCTTCAGTGTTATATCCATCCTGACCAAGCAGGTTTTGTCCCGACAAGACAGGCATCGGACCAAACCCGCCGGATAATTAACCTTATCTCGGCAGTTCGGTCTGATTGGGATGGAAAGGGGACTAGGAGGGGAATGTTACTTTCATTGGATATCCAGAAGGCGTTCGATTCTATCTCCTGGGACTATCTTTTTGATGTTCTCACACGCTTTGGATTTGGGAGACGCTTTCTGGATCTCCTTCACATATTATATGATTCCCCCAGTGCCTCGCTAATGCTCAGAGGATATACATCCCAAACATTTCCTATCAGGAGAGGAACTAGACAGGGCTGCCCGTTGTCGCCACTATTATTCGCCCTGGCGATTGAACCACTAGCGCTCAAAATTCGCGCCTGCAGAGATATACAGGGCATTTATTGCGGAGACTATGAACACAAATGTTTACTCTTTGCGGACGACTTGTTGCTGACCTTGACCTCACCGATCACATCCCTACCTAACTTGTATGCTATTTTGCAGCCTTTCTCCAACATTTCCGGGTTGGCAATTAATCATAGTAAGTCAAGAGCACTGAACTTATCTTTGCTAAGCTCCACTCAGGCTACGCTTGAAAAATCATTTCAATTCCGATGGGAATCCACAGCTCTCCCTTATTTAGGCATACAGCTGACCTCATCTATTGGTGAGTTGTACAAAGAGAATTATCCAGCCCTTTTCAAACGGCTAACAGCTGACATGGCTAAGTG
Source organism: Rana muscosa (assembly GCA_029206835.1). Classification (NCBI taxonomy): domain Eukaryota; kingdom Metazoa; phylum Chordata; class Amphibia; order Anura; family Ranidae; genus Rana; species Rana muscosa. The sequence continues at coordinate 203,775,202 of CM055124.1, forward strand.
GCAGGTTCACCCGCCATCGTGGTTTGGCAGACTTCACTCAATTAAAATGAATGTTCTACCTCGATTATTGTATTTCTTCCGTACCTTGCCAGTTTCATTGGCCCGTGATGACCTTAAACGATTCCAGAATAAAGTACTACAGTTTATTTGGGGTGATAAGAGACCCAGGGTGAATAGGAGCACTCTATACACGTTGAAGCGGAGAGGAGGACTTGGTCTTCCAGACTTATTAAAATATTTTTATGCTGCCCAGATAGCACAACTTACAAGGTTTCACTCCCAACAGGCACAGGCCATTTGGATGGCTATGGAATCTTATTCCTGCCGTCCCAAACCTATTTCTTATATTTTATGGCTCCCTATCAAGGAGCGACCTCCTATACTTTGCCCTACTTTATCCATGTCACTGGAACTATGGGACAGACTCTCCAGATCTCACAAATTCAAATCTCCTCATTCTCCACTGACACCTCTGCTTCAAAATAAAGCATTCACCCCGGGTCTCACTCCACTAGCGTTCGAATGGTGGACTAATAAGGGTTTTAAGTGTATTGCTGACTTGTGCGATCATAGAGGTATGCTGACCGAACGGACTATGGCTGACAGGCATCAAATGCCTCCAGCGGAGGGTTATAGGTTCGCCCAAATCTCACATTATGTACAAACCCTGGCTCGCAAGAGCAACCTAGCAACCCAAACTCCCATGGAACATCTATGCAAAAATTATGATAAAATTAAAGGACATTTATCTGCTATATATTCGATATTGCTGAGTGTATCGACAAAGCTGACTTATATGGTCCAATGGGAGACCGACTTGCAGGAAACCCTGGATCTGGACGAATGGCATAGGATAGCCGAGACAGCATCTCGTTCGCTCGTCAATACTTCAATAATTGAGGCCAATTATAAGGTTCTACTGAGGTGGTATATGGTGCCGGTCAGACTGGCAACTTTTGTCTCAGGAGCTACTCCGTTGTGCTTTAGAGGATGTGGCCAGATGGGCACCACCTATCATATTTGGTGGACATGCCCAAAGGTCCGGAGGTTTTGGATCAGGGTGTATAATTTAGTTTACTCCCTTACCCAACTAAACCTAACTAAATCAGCTAAGCAAGCACTACTGGGGGGAGGAGATGTGGAAGCCTCCAAGTCCTGCAAGAGGCTCTTGACATTTATTTTTATTTCAGCCAAAATCACTATTGCTAGGAACTGGAAATCGGCAGCTCTACCATTCGATCAGCTTAAAGGCAAATTGTCTTGGTTGATGCTAAACGAACGCTTGACCGCTCTGGCCCAAGATAAAATGAAACTGTTTCATGGAGTTTGGGACCCATGGCTTTGTTACCTAACTAATGACCCGGGGATGTTTACAGCATAGCCTAGGGGATTAGGTTGAGATGTCTGGATGCTGAATCGGGGCTCCTCCCCCCCTCCCTCCCCCCATTCCCCCCTCCTCAACTGTCCTTTCCTTACTCTGTCTCCTTCCTTCTATTCTTTGTCACTGTCCTCTTTCCTCTCTTTTGAAATTTGTTTATTGTTTATTTTTGGAGTCAGATCCAGACCTTAGAGGTTTGTGCTGCTCCCTGTTTTCTCAGCTCCTACGGGACCATTGTCAGTCTGATCAGACCTCTGGGCTGCCCACACGGCCGGCTGAGTTGCGCCCCCCCCCGATAGATGGATGGGGGGGGCGGCTCATCTGGGTGGACGGTTCAGATATGATCTGCGATGCTAATAGGGGTTAACGGCTCTACGGAGCTTCGGACTACTCCAAGGACCCCTACACTTGGTGATCTTCATTGTGTTACCCCAAATGTTGATTGTGACTGTACAATGTTATGTGGCGACTTTTATACATTTTGTATGACAAAACTTGAATAAAAAGATTGAAACACAACATCTGCCCTGTTCAGCCTTTCTGGGGAGGGATAGGCTGACCATTTTTTACCAAGGTCAGCCTAAAGTCTGCAACAAATGTGGTGAAAAGGGCCATTTTGCATCTACCTGCACCCGTAAAAAGTGTTCAATGTGCCAGGAGCTGGGCCATTTGGCTAAGGATTGCACCGATATTCGGTGCAATTTGTGTCAAAAGCTCGGTCATTCTTATAGTCAATGCCCAGAGGCATTACATAACTTGCCGGGATTGGAGGCTGAGCTGCAGAGGCTGGATAAGGAGGATGAGGCCACTGAAACTGTTGTTGTCCCTCCTGTGTCTGTGACATCTGTTGGTTCTGGTTCTGGTTCTGTCTCTCCTAGTGATGTGGTCCCTGAGTCTGTCCCTCCTGTGTCTGTTACATCTGTTTCATTTTCCCCTAGTAATGTGGTCCCTGAGTCTGTCCCTCCTGTGGTACGTAGATCCTCCAGACCGGCGGAGGCTGCTGGGAGGGCAGGTTTAGCGGATCTTCCCACTCAGCCTCCAGTCCCTGCCCCTCGGACGCGCAAGCATGGTCAGGGGAAGGTGGGGGTGCTGGATGGGGGTGGGGCTGATGGAAGGGTGTCCATACCCCATGTCTCACGCTCTGTTGATGGGTATTCGGATGATGAGGGGTGGGAGAAGATTAGGAGGAAGAAAAAAAAGAAGAGGAAAACGAGAAAAGCTGTCATTTCTTCCTCAGAGTCGGACCCAGGAGGGGTTCCTCTTGGCAACACCTTTTCTGTTTTGTCGGGTGATGAGATGTCTGATGTGTCTTTCTCTTTATCATCTATGGATGAGGGGGAGTCACGTAGTTTGAAGAGAGCTGTTTCTGGTGATGAGAGTGTGGTAAAGGTTAAGAAACGACTACCCCAATCATCCTGATGGCAGTTCCCACTCCGATAAAGGTGGCGACCATTAATGTCGCCAGCATTAAATCTGCATGAGCTTGTGATATTGCCTTATTTTTGCTCAGCGAGTTTGATGCCGAGATTTTATTTTTGCAAGAGACCTGGCTCCATACTTTGGCCGATGTCCATCTGGCAAAAAGGGAGTGGAGATGCGGTCCCTCCTTTTGGTCTCTTGCGGCTGAGCCCTGCAGCGGAGTTGCGGTCCTTTTTAAAACGGATATGGTAACGTGCCGGCGGATAATTGAGGTAGAAATGGGTAGATGCATGGTCTTGGACGTTTCTGTTAGGGGGGAGGACCTGCGCCTGATTAATATCTATGGGCCGCAGTCAAAATGGGGCAGGAAATGCCTCCTCACAGAGATCAAGCCCTTCCTTTTTACGTCCCAGCAGGTTGTCTTTGGAGGTGACTTTAACACCATAATTAGGCCTGAAGACAGGAGAGGCTCCATAGACAGGCTGGGTTATGATAGCGTTTTTCTTAGAGATATGGTGAGACAAGCAGGCCTGGTAGATGTGCATATTAAAGCGGAGGTTCTGCGGTCCATACTTTTATTTTATTTTATATGCATTCTATGTAAAAACGTTAGCATTATAAGTACTCACGTCTCCGGCACTTTAAAACACCCCCCGTCCGTTTTGCGCTAAAAAATGAGTTTAGAAAACTCTTCCTGCTATTGCCATTTTGCTTGTGGGCATCTTGAAGCCCACAAGCATATTCTTCCGGGTAGAGATGAATGCTTCTCATTAGATCGGAATTAGATCCGCCCTGCTCTCGTCACGTGACCGGCTAGACGAGTCACGTGACGATACACTTATCGTGATATCTGAATGGAAGAAGGTTCAATATTACTCCTGGGAAGCAGGACAATTTGCTCCCAGGAGCCATTGCGATATTAGAGCACAGCAAAGGACACGCCTACTCCCGCGGGAGGAAATCCCGGAAGTAGGACTAAAGAATGAAGAAATAAAGAAAACTACTGAGAAAAAAAAAAAAAGGTTAGTGTTCTGTTTATTTTCGTGAAAAGAGTGACTGCTGATATCAAACTTAAATATGTGGGTGAACCTCCGCTTTAAGCACTGCCCTGGCAGCACGGGATTCACATTTCAGAGAGGGAATAGTCAGAGGAGGATAGATAGTTTTTTTTTAAAGGAGAACTCTGCTTTTTCGGCTCCTGAGTTGAGGGCGGTGGAGTTCTCCGACCACTGTATGCTGTCTGTGACTCTGAATGCCTCGGACACTCCACCCAGGGGAAGGGGTACCTGGAAACTGAATTCGACTCTCCTGGAAGATGTAGAGGTAAGACAATCCTTTTGAGGATTTTTTTTCAGGCACAGGTTTCTATTCTGGACTTTTGCAGCAGTAAGTCAGAGTGGTGGGAGCTTGTGAAACAAAGGGCAATTGGACTTTTCAAGGCCATAAGTAAGAAGAAGCAGCTTGGTATGTACATTGCCTACCAGCATTTGCAGAGGAAGCTTGATTGTCTTGTCTCGTATGGAGGAGATCCAGGGGAGATCTCTGAGGTGAAGCTTCTTCTTAGGGAGTGTCAATACGACCGGCATGCCTCCTTGGTTCTGGAGAGGGATTATGGAAAATATCACTCGCCTGATCCTTACCAGAACTGTAAGCAAGGCATAGCAGTTAAGACGGTCATAGGCCTGAGGGATGGTACGGGTTCCCTGGTGAAGTCCAGATCAGGGATCCTGGAGATCTTCAGATCATATTACGCAGACCTTCTGGGAAGAAAGGACCTTTGTCGGGACAGGCTTTCTGGATTCTACTCCAGAATTGGGAAATGGTACATTGCCTTTGATGGATTTGACAGAACCAATTTCAGTGGATGAGGTAGTTCATGCTATAGAGAAGCTGGCTACCAAAAAATTGCCTGGGCCAGATGGATTAACAGCTGAATTCTACAAGTGTTTTAAGTCCATTCTGGCTCCCTTTTTAGCGGAGGTTTATAACAGCTGTCTAGAAGAGGGTTCGCTCCCTCCCTCCATGAGGCAATCCGCTGTGATTCTTCTGTCATGAGGTAAAGACCCCTCAATGATTGAGAATTGGCGCCCCATCAGTCTTCTCAATGTTGATAGAAAGATCTTGGCAAAGATTCTTTTTTGGCGCTTGTCGTCAGTGGCAGGCGATTTGTTGTCCAGTCATCAGCACTGCTCGATCCAAGGTAGAAGTACCTTTTCAGAGGTTTTAGCTGCCCGGGAGGCTTTGGAGCGATGTAGGGCTGCTGGATAGAGAAAGTACTTGCTGGCATTGGATCAGGCGAAGGCTTTTGATAGAGTCAATCATGAGTACCTGTATTTGCTACTTGGTAGATACGGCCTGCAGGGGAGGTTTATAGATTGGCTAAAAACATTATATAGAGGGGCTGAGAGCTTCCCACTGGTTAATGGTTGGGTTGGATGGCCTTTCGAGGTTGGATCTGGTGTGCGTCAGGGATGTCCTCTGAGCCCCCTGCTATATGTATTCGCAATCGACCCCTTCATAAGAAGGCTAGAGAGTGGATCTTTGTGCGGGGTGCCTTTGGGCATTGCTGGTGTGCCGCCTTTGAAGGTCGTGGCCTATGCCGATGATGTGTCTGTTATTGTCTCTGGGACGGAGGAGGCGCTGGAGGTGGTCTCTATGATAGAGCAGTACACGGAGGCTTCTGGTTCTAAAGTCAACCATGAAAAGAGTGACGTTTTCTGGATGGGTGAGGAGGGTGAAAGCTTCGAACTTCCGGATGCCTTCCCAGAGCCCCAACAGGAAATTAAAGTGTTGGGCATCAAATTTGGTCCTGGTGACTATGGTCATCGAAATTGGGAAAGCAGGTTGGTGGGTGCCAATGCCAAAGTAGCAAGCTGGAAGAAATGGAAGCTTTCCTTGAGGGAGAGGGTTGACTTGATCAAAACGTACCTGGTCCCAATCTTTTTATATGTCAGCTTCGTCTGTATCTTGCCGGCATCTCTCTATGCAAGGGTGTACAGCTGTTTTTTCCAACTGTTATGGGGAAATAGGCTGAACCTGATCAAACGCAATGTGACTTACCTGTCTAGGCGGGAGGGTGGCTTAGGAATGGTCAACCCAATAGTTTTCTTTTCTCTGCTCTTTTTAAAGTACAATCTTGGTAGCATGCTTAGCAGAGAACCCGCCAGGATGGGTGGGTATTTTTCAATCTTGTTTTAGGCCTTTTCTGCGATGCTGGGAAGAAGGCGGGCCAGTGAAAAGTCTGAGAGTCCAACATGGCAAGCTCCCGGCTTATGTTGCCCCGTGCCTGAAAATACTTCGGCAGTGGCAGGTGACAGCGAAGGATATCAAGTCCCTCCCCAGGAAGCTTCTGGAGAAGAGGATTTTGAGCTCTGCTTTCAGTGTGTCACTGGCCTTAAGGGATTGCCCAGGCCCTGTAATGAGGGAGGGGTTGCGTTTAATCAATTTAGAAAGAATCCCTTTGAAGTTTATGGATCAAGCCTGGCTCGCTTTCCATGGAAGGCTCTATGTGAGAGGGAACTTGAAGCATCACCCTGTGGATGATCGGGATTGTCCTAAAGTGGAGTGTGTTGGTAAAGTGGAGTCTATGGACCACTTTTTGCTGCAGTGTCCCTTTAACATAGAGGTATATAAAAGGGTGGGGAGGGCTCTAGGTATCCCCTTTTTCTATCGCATGAGTTATGCGGAGTGGGTGTACGGGGCATTTCCGACTTGCTGGGATTTTGATTTCAATACACCTTTTCTAGTTAGTATAGTTGTCCGTTACTTCACATGGAATGCACGGTGTCAGATTACCCTGCGGAAGAAAGTCCTCTCTGTTGAGGTGGTGGTGTACGATATTCTGGGTGAGGTTGGGAAAATTTGGGGTCTTGAGAAGGGCAGGGAGCCTCGGGCGGTCTGGAAAAGGGCGTGGAGGAATATCAGACCTGCTTTTGGTGAACTGCCTATCTCTGGGTGAGGAGTTCTTTTCTTTTTCTGTGTCTTTCACTCCCTTAGCTTTTGTTGGTTAGTATCTTCTTTTTGAAGAAGGGCTGCATGCATAATGGGTGCGGGTTTGTTTCTTGACCTTGCAGGTTTGTCTGGTGTAGTGGTGTGAGTGTTGTAGTAAGATTATGCCCAATAATGACATGTTCATGATGAGTTTTGTTTTTGCTGTACAGTCACTCTTTGTTTGAGAGCAAATTTGCTATATTTATTTTCATTTATGTAAATATGTATATATTTATGTATATCTTATATGTATAGTGATTTTATGATTATTGATTGCAAGACTTTTAATAAAGAAAAATTGGAGTAGTACGATCTCACTATCTTACATTGGTGGTCAGTGGAAGAGTGCAATCTTACATTGGTGGTCAGTGAAAGAGTACCATCCTACATTGGTAGTTAGTGGAGTAGTACGATCTCACCATCTTACATTGGTGATCAGTGGAAGAGTTCCATTATACATTGGTGGTCAGTTTAAGAGAAAAATCTTAGACTGATGGTCAGTGGAAGAGTACCATACTACATTGGAAGTTAGTGGAAGAGCGCAATCTTAGACTGGTGGTCAGTGGGAGAGTACCATACTACATTGGTACTCAGTGGAAGAGTACCATATTATATTGGTAGTCAGCAGAAGAGCACAATCTTACATTGGTGTTCAGTGGAAGAGTACAATCTTAGACTGGTGGTCAGTGGAAGAGTACAATCTTAGACTGGTGGTCAGTGGGAGAGTACCATATTACATTGGTGGTCAGTGGGAGAGTACAATATTACATTGGTAGTCAGTGGAAGAGTACCATTTTACATTGGTAGTCAGTGGAAGAGTACCATATTACATTGGTAGTCAGTGGAAGAGTACCATATTACATTGGTAGTCAGTGGAAGAGTATCATATTACATTGGTAATCAGTGGAAGAGTATCATATTACATTGGTAATCAGTGGAAGAGTACCATTCTACATTGGTGGCCAGTGCAAGAGCGCAATTTTAGATTGGTGGTCAGTAGAAGAGTGCCATTTTACATTGGTGGTCAGGGAAAGAACGCAATCTTAGATTGGTGGTCAGTGGAAGAGTGACATTTTACATTGGTGGTCCGGGAAAGAGCGCAATCTTAGATTGGTGGTCAATGAAAGAGTGCAATCTTACATTGGTGGTCAGTGGAAAAGTGCCATTTTAAATTGTTGGTCAGTGGAAGAGTGCAATCTTAGACTGGTGGTCAGTGCAAGAGTACCATCCTACATTGGTAGTCAGTGAAGTAGTACGATCTTACCGTCTTACATTGATGGTCAGTGTCAGAGCTCAAACTTAGACTAGTGGTCAATGAAAGAGTACCATATTACATTGGCAGTCAGTGAAAAAGTGCCATTGTACATTGGTGGTCAGTAGAAGAGTGCAATCTTAGATTTATGGTCAGTGGAAGAGTGCCATTTTATAATGGATGGTGGTCAGTGAAAGAACTTAATCTTAGATTGGTGGTCAGTGGAAGAGTGCCACCTTACATTGGTGGTCAGTGGAAGAGTGCCACCTTACATTGGTGGCCAGTGGAAGAGTGCCACCTTACATTGGTGGCCAGTGGAAGAGTGCCACCTTACATTGGTGGTCAGTGGAAGAGTGCAATCTTAGATTGGTGGTCAGTGGAAGTTTGCCATTTTACATTGGTGGTAAGCGGAAGAGTGCAATCTTAGATTGGTGGTCAGTGGAAGAGTGCAATCTTAGATTGGTGGTCAGTGGAAGAGTACCATTGTACATTGATGGTCAGTGGAAGAGTGCCATCTTACATTGGTGATTGTTGGAAGAGTACAATCTTACATTGGTGTTCAAAGAGTGCCATCTTACACTGGTAGTTGGATGTAAAGAGTGATCTTACATTGGGATCAGTGTACAGAAACCCCTTATATTCTTGCACTGCTCAAGGAACCCATAGCATCCTCTGGGGAACCCTGGTTGAGAAAGACTGGGTTAACTGGTCAAAATATGATGAGAAAGCCAAAAGGAAACTCTCCCCCTAGATAATGGGAAGTGGAAGTGCCTATAAACCCAATAACAAAAATGTAAAGTTGAACCCCCAGTGCAAAAACTTTTATTCCAAGGATCCAAAAAGGACGCGAATCTACTTGGTGAGCATCAAATGCATTTGAAACTCAGTTATGGTGGCATAGTCAATGGTCTGCACACAACGTGTTTAAAAAGTAGAGCTGTTGGAGGGACCCAGAAGGCCCACCCAATACAGACCGCTCAAAGAAAACTACCCTTGGGAGCGGATACAAGACCAGAGAAGACCTCCACAAAAAGAGAGAGCAGCAGTAACTTGTCCTTCACAGAGGCAAAGCACAGAAGTCATTTCATGCTGAATTACTGCACAAATCTGGAAGAAATACACATAGCACATTAACATTCAAGACTACACTTGGCTCCTGTATTTAGATAACATTTGCTTATCCCAGATTTAGGCTATACGTTGCAGATTAGCAGTCCTCAGATGTGGTGGCTGCATTTATTTTCTTTTAGGTTACATGCACACTAGAAGCTGAAAAAACTGCTGGAAAAATGCTGGATAAAAAATATTTTGCATTTTTGCCAGTGTTCTGTCGAGAAGTGCCCTCCATCGAATAGTGCCCACACATCACAGGACCCAGTTTTCGACGGGAGAGAGAATATCACGAAAGCTATTGACAGAGCAGAGGGACACCGTAGTTCTCATATTGTGCCTCGCTGTTGCGGGGCGGGGGTTTCAGTCTGCTCAAGGTCGCCTTTGGTCAATGTTGCACGGCGGCTTTAGTGTCTTGATCAGCGCCTGTTGTCTGTGTCTAAGGGCAGGTTGCAACACAGACAAAACCCGCCCTTCAACACAGCCACAACACGGCCTGCAACAGTGAGGCACAATGTAACAACTACGGTGTCCCTCCGCTCTGTATATTGCTTTCAATAGTGTCCGTGAAATTCCAACTCCTGTCGAAAACTGCCTCTTGTGATGTGCGCTTGCGCCATGGTCACGTCACCCCTGCTGATCGACAAATCAGCTGGAGTGCGGCTCCGTTCTGCGCATGCTCGGGCACTATTCGATGGGTGGAACTTCTTGATAGAACACCGGCATTTAGCAGTGTTTTTATCAGCGTTTAGGAGCGGTAGCATCAGTAACTTTTTTGTTAAGGAGTGGGCGGCTGCTGCGTCCTTAACGGATTAGCAGAGTTTACAGCAAAGTTCCCTGCTGACAGCTGAATGTAAACAAAAGAATTGCCGGCAATATAAAAATTGAGAAAAAAAACTGTGTGGGGGGTACCACCCGGTCCATACCAGGCCCCTAGGTATGGTATGGAGAACCCCACACCAAAATATTATTTTTTTTTTAAAGTGTGGAGGTCCCCCCACCACAAAATCCATACCAGACCCTTATCCGAGAATGCAGCTCAGCAGGAAAGTAAATGGGGGGACGAGCGAGCGCTCACCCCCCTCCCGAAGTATTCCAGGCCACATGCCATCAACATAGGAGAGTGCTTTGGTGTAGGGCACCCCCCCTCCAAAGCACCTTGTCCCCATGTTGATGAGGACAAGAGCCTCTTCCCCACAACCCTGGCCCGGGGGATGTGGGGGTGCAAGGGGTGACTTATCGGAATCTGGAAGCGCCCTTTAACAAAGGGGCCCCCAGATCCCAGCCCCTCCCCTATGTGAATGAGTATGGTGTAGAGCCGCCACCCTGAAAAAAATAGAAGAGGTCCACACCTGACACTACCTCCGAATGACAGCTCCGCCATCTCTTGCCACGAAATAAACTAAGGGGCAAGGCACTGGCTGACCCCACCCCCTTGTGACGTCATCAACCTGGGCATGCTGGGTCGAGTCTGGGTCAGCCACCAGTGGAAGAGGCTTGGGGGGGTGATTAAACAGAATCTGTGCCCAGTTGCTAAATACACTGCACACATATAACAGTCCTGGTACCCACAAAATATTCCTAATTACTGTACAACACCTGACAGTCTCACAGACACAAATAAACCTCAGGACATAGGATCATTTTTTTTTAATTAAACATTTCCATTACATATGCCTTTGTGCACACAAAAAAGGATATAATTTTGTCTGACTGAACCTACCATAACCACTTAAGCCCCGGACCAATATGCAGCATAAAGACCAGGCCCTTTTTTGCGATTTGGCACTGCGTCGCTTTAACTGACAATTGCGCGGTCGTGCGACGTGGCTCCCAAACAAAATTGGCGTCCTTTTTTTCCCACAAAAAGAGCTTTCTTTTGGGGGTATTTGATCACCTCTGCGGTTTTTATTTTTTGCGCTATTAACAAAAATAGAGCGACAATTTTGAAAAAAAAATCAATATTTTTTACTTTTTGCTACAATAAATATCCCCCAAAAATATATAAAAAAACATTTTTTTTCCTCAGTTTAGGCCGATACGTATTCTTCTACATATTTTTGGTAAAAAAAATCGCAATCGCCGTTTATTGATTGGTTTGCGCAAAAGTTATAGCGTTTACAAAATAGCGGGTAGTTTTATGGCATTTTTTTTTCAATTTTTTATTTACTAGTTATGGCGTTGATCAGCGATCGGTAAAAAAAATTAGCACTTTGTTTATGCGCTTTTTTGCACAACATTTATATGCACTTTAATTCAGTATAATTTTGCACAAACATTGGGAATGCAACACATTCCAGTATAAGTAGACGCACGGTCACCTAATTTTTATAACTGTTTATGTTTGGTTGGAGGAACTTAGGACCAGCGCTGCTGTGAAACTGTGTACAACCCTTTCTTGTCGCCGTTGCAGCTTATGTCAAGGGGTGGTAAAATCGTGGCTAAACTACGTACCTATCTTTACTGCCCCCTATCTGTCTGAGTGTCTTATGCCATGGAAGTAATCATAAATAAAGGTTTCAGATTTAAAATTGCAAAGCTATAATAAACACATCAACACACAAACACATCATACATAGGCAGACCACAATTCATTGACCTTTGTACATTATTTTAGTTTCATTATATCAGCTGAAATATATCTTTCCTGGAAATCATTTGAAAATACTGAAAAGGCCTAACCATACACTATACAATCTGATTGCACATTCTCCTTTAGATCCATCCATCCACTTTGTAGAATAAAGCTGACCATAGACAGATTTCTTCATCCTCCCTTCCCCACCAGGATATTATATTCCGATGGCAGCAGCCGCAGCTGTCTGAATACATTGGTCAGCAATAGTGATGAGCCGAACACCCCCGGGTTCGGTTCGCACCAGAACCCGCAAACGGACCGAAAGTTCGCACGAACATTAGAACCCTATTAAATACAATGGATGCGAACGTTCGGATTCTAAAGTGCTAATTATAACGACTATTATCCATGTTATTGTCCTAAACAGAGTTTGGGAACCCGGCTTCTGCACCAGGGGACATGTATCAATGCAAAAAGAAGTTTTAAAAACTGACGTTTTCCGGGAGCAGTCATTTTAATGATGCATAAAGTGAAAAAAAAAAGTAAAATATTCCTTTAAATATTGTACCTGGGGGGTGTCTAAAGTATGCCTGTGAAGTGCCACGTGTTTCCCGTGTTTAGAACTGTCCCTGCACAAAATAACATTTCTAAAGGAAAAAAAAGCCATTTAAAACTGCTTGCGGCTTTAATGTAATGTCTGGTCCCGGTAATATGGATGAAAATCTTTAAGAAAAATGGCATAGCTACCCCATCAACCCCCCCCCCCCCCCTACCCCAGCCCATTACCAGCCCCTTTGGGTCTTGTATGGATATTAAGGGGAACCCCGCACACAAAATAAAAAAGGCCCTATATACTCTGAACAGCCGTATACAGGCGGTGCATACAAGACAGGGACTGTAGGTTTGTTCTTACGTAGAATCTGTTTGTAATTTTGAACAGCTACATTGTTTAAGTGTAGCTCCAGCCCAAATACCTATTTTTAAGCTTTTTGGAAAACATAGGGAAGGGTTATCACCCCTGTAACATTTGTTTTGCTGTCTGTGCCCCTGTTCAGAACATTTCACCTCACTTTGCATCCCAATGACAACTGTTTTTGAAATGTGGTGTTTTTATTGAAACAAGGATTGGTGATAAAGCATCAGTAGAGAGGAGACACCTTTCTCCCATATTAATTCTTACAGGAGAGAATTTTCCTTCCAAGGGGTAGATTTCCTCTCACTTCCTGTTGTCTTCTTCCGTTTGCAAGTAGTAGTCGTTTGTAAGTTGGATGTTTGAAAGTAGGGACCTGCCGTTATATACTCTGCAGAAATTGGCCCCTTAGGTGTTGGTGTTGGCACAACACTGTAAGCACTCACAGTTACTCTTGGTGGGTGCTGGAACGCCCTGCTGTCAACTATTATATCAGGAATTGTAATAACATATAATTGTTGAACAGTGGTAGTAAAAATTGGGCCTTTGATGGTGGTGCTGGTGCCACAACACTGTAAGGCCTGACAGTTACTCTTGGTGGGCGCAGCAATGGGCCCTGCTGTGAATTATTAGATCAATAATTATAATTGCATGCCCCTGTTGAACAGGGGCTGAAAAATTGGGCCTTTGGTGGTGGTGGTGGTGGTGATGGTGGTGCTGGTGCCACAACACTGTAAGGCCTGACAGTTACTCTTGGTGGGCGCAGCAATGGGCCCTGCTGTGAATTATTAGATCAATAATTATAATTGCATGCCCCTGTTGAACAGGGGCTGAAAAATTGGGCCTTTGGTGGTGGTGGTGGTGGTGATGGTGGTGCTGGTGCCACAACACTGTAAGGCCTGACAGTTACTCTTGGTGGGCGCAGCAATGGGCCCTGCTGTGAATTATTAGATCAATAATTATAATTGCATGCCCCTGTTGAACAGGGGCTGAAAAATTGGGCCTTAGGCACTGGTGGCACAACACTGCAACCCCTCACAGATACTGTACTTGGAGCACAGCAATGAGGCCTGTTGCAAAGTATTGCATCAAAAATTGTAATTACACGCCCCTGATAAACAGGGGCTGAAAAATTGGGCCTTAGCCACTGGTGGCGTCACCCATAAACCAAAATGATCTTCCAAGCTATCATCATTAATCGTATCATTGAGGAGGAGGAGGAGGATAGCCAGTCAACATAACAGCACAGGCACTCAGCATCAGCATCAGTCTTGAAGGGATGTGACATTTTAAAATCAATTAGTCTGTTATATCAGCATCAGGTGTGTGGTAGCTGGTGGTGATCCAAGACTGGTTCATCTTGATGAAAGTCAGTCGATCAACCGAGTCGGTGGACAGGCGCACCCTGTGATCCGTGACAAATCCTCCAGCAGCACTGAATGTGCCTTCTGAAAGAACGCTGGATGCAGGACAGGCCAGTAGCTCAATTGCATACTGTGCAAGCTCTGGCCAGTGATCCATCCTCAAGACCCAGTAAGCCAGAGGATTTTCGGTGGGGAAGGTGTCCAAGTCTGACCTTGCCCCTAGGTATTCCTGCACCATGTATATCAGATGCTGGTGATGGTTGCTGGAACCGATCATACTTTGGGGCTGCGGACTAAAGAATTGTCTGAACGCATCGGTCAGACGGCCACCTTCCCCACCGCTCCTTCTTTGACTGCCCGAAGCCTCAGCAACTCGTTGTCCAGGACCAGGAGTTTGTAACCTCCCAGTCTCTGGAAACGCGTTGCACAGACCTTTCTGCAAGGCCTCCCGGAGTTGTCTCATCCTCTGCTCCCTCTGCGACGGTAACATAAGGTCCGCAACCTTACCCTTGTACCGTGGATCAAGGAGAGTGGCCAGCCAGTAATGGTCCCTCTCCTTGATCCGAAGAATACGAGGATCCTTCCGCAGACTTTGCAGGATCAGGGAGGCCATGCAGCGTAGGTTAGCTGAGGCATTCAGTCCGGAGTCCTCTGGGTCACTAAGGACGACATGATCCGCAGCCACCTCCTCCCAGCCACGTACAAGTCCACTGGTTTCTTGGGACTGTAAATCATCCCTAAAAGACTGCTGCTGATGATGCTGAGTGCCAGCCTCCACCTCCATGCTGACACAATCCTCCTCCTCCTCCTCCTCTTCCTGTGCGATGGGTGGGACAGAAGGAACACTGTCTGGGTAAAGGGGGCCTTGAGAGGCAAGGAAGTCCTCCTCTTCCTGCCTCTGTTCTGCCTCAAGTGCCCTGTCCATTATTCCACGCAGCGTGTGCTCCAACAGGTGGACAAGAGGTACAGTGTCACTGATGCATGCACTGTCACTGCTCACCATCCTCGTGGCCTCCTCAAATGGTACCAGGACAGTGCATGCATCCCTGATCATGCCCCACTGGCGTGGTGAAAAAAACCCGAGCTCCCCTGACCCTGTCCTGGTGCCGTAGTCGCACAGGTACTCATTGATGGCCCTCTGCTGCGTGTGCAGCCGCTGCAGCATGGCCAACGTTGAGTTCCACCTGGTGGGCATGTCACATATAAGGCGGTTCTTGGGCAGGTTCAACTCCTTTTGCAGCTCAGCCAGGCGAGCACTGGCATTATAAGATCTGCGTAAATGCACACAGACTTTCCTGGCCTGCCTCAGGACATCCTGTAAGCCCGGGTACCTGCCCAAGAACCACTGCACCACCAGGTTAAGGACGTGAGCCATACAGGGCACATGGGTCAGTTGTCCCTGTCGGAGGGCGGAGAGGAGGTTGGTGCCATTGTCGCAAACCACCATTCCTGGCTTAAGCTGGCGTGGCGTCAACCACCTCTCGGCCTGCCCCTGCAGAGCAGACAGGACCTCTGCCCCAGTGTGGCTCCTGTCCCCCAAACACACCAGCGCAAGCACGGCATGGCATCTTTTTGCCTGCGTACTTGCGTAGCCCCTTGAACGCCTACGGAGCACCGCTGGTTCCGAGGACAAACCACAGGAAGAGGCCATGGAGGAAGAAGAAGAGGAGGGGGTGGAGGAGAGAGGTGTGTCACAACCAGTAGTAGCATTTTGGAGGCATGGCGGCGGAACAACCTCCAACACTACTGCACCTTGTCCTGCATCCTTCCCAGCTGCCAAAAGAGTGACCCAATGGGCCGTGAAAGAAAGGTAACGTCCCTGTCCATGCCTGCTGGACCATGAGTCAGCGGTAATATGCACCTTACCGCTGACCGCCCTGTCCAGCGAGGCCAAGACATTGCCTTCCACATGCCTGTAGAGAGCCGGAATCGCCTTCCGTGAGAAAAAGTGGCGTTTGGGAACCTGCCACTGAGGAACCGCACATTGCACAAACTCACGGAAGGGGGCCGAGTCTACCAACTGAAAAGGCAGCAGTTGAAGCGCTAGCAATTTAGCCAAGCTAGCATTCAACCGCTGGGCATGTGGATGGCTGGGAGTAAACTTCTTTCGACGGTCCAGCAGCTGGGGCAGGGAAATTTGCCTGCTAGAATCGGACGTCGGTGTACTGCTAGCAGAGTGGCCGCAAGTACTTGGCTGTGACACACCTAATTCTACACCTTCATTCCTCTCAGTGCAGGTTTCAGAGAGGACTGAAGGTATAGTGGGGTTGGAGATCCCAGCTGATGCGGTGCAAGGAGAGGTCCGCTTTGTTCTTTGGTGTGGGTCTTTAAGGTAGGCTTGCCAACGAGCTGCATGGCAGGTCAACATATGTCTGATCAAGCATGTGGTGCCCAAGCGGCTGATGTTTTGGCCACGCGATATACGCTTGAGACATATGTTGCAAACAGCAGCTGTGCGATCTGATGCACTCGCCTCAAAAAAGGCCCACACCAAAGAACTTTTTGAATGACGGGCAGAGGCAGCGCCCTGCACAGGCGGAGCTCTGCGGTGTGATTCCGTCGGTGTGCTGCCCATACGCTGGCCACCCAAGGGCATCCTGCCTTGTTGGAGATGTGCCTCCTCCTCATCCTCCTCCTCTCTCCTATTAGGCACCCACGTGGAGTCAGTGACCTTATCATCCCCTCCCTCCTCATCACTGGAACCAATCTGGCAGTATGCTGCAGCTGCTGGAGCATGACTGCCAGATTGGTGTCCTTCTTGAGCATCCCCTCTCTCTGCTCTCACGCTACTGCCTTCCTCTATCTGGGTATCATCATCAGATCCTTCGAAACGCTGGGCATCCTCCTGGAGCATGTACCCAACACTGTGCTCAAACAGTTCGGGGGACTCCTCAGGAGGAGGACATGGTGGGTCTAGGGAAGGATTGACTAATGAAGATAATGATACCAGAGAAGAGGACGCTTTGGCAGCTGCTTTGCCAGTACCCTGAGCCTGGGTGAGAGAGGATGAGGAGGATGAGGTGGGCTTGGTCATCCACTCTACCAAGTCTTCGGCATGATGTGGCTCAACATGTCCAGCTGCCGAAAAGAAGGACAAGCGTGTCCCATGGCCATGTGCTGATGACAATGCACCGCGTCCACGACCAGCACTGTTGCCCCCAGACACAGAGCCTGCTTGCCCTCTTTTTTTGCCTCCTGACTGTCTGCCTCTCCTTGTTTGCCTTCCAGACATTTTAATGGATGGCCTGCAGGGAGATGGGAAAAAGAGCAATAAGGGCTACCTTCAGGTGTATACTGTGCAGGAGGCTTAGCAACAATGACACTGACACTGTCCCCTGCCTATCCTTCTCTGTCCCTAAACACAAGGATTTGCAATATGCTTCAGCAAGATTGGTTTAGAAAAGGGAGTAACCGCTCAGGTGTAGCTGATAAATGCTTCACAGGGTCCTAGAGCCGTGGGTGCAGGCAGTGCATATCACAATGCAGAGAACAGGAAAAAATGCATTTTAAATTGTTCAATAGCTATGATTAAGCACTGAGTCACAGTGCGAAACGCGTCAGCTCCTGTTTGCTGCTTTCCATGCTGTGATATGTTTTTCACATTTTTGTTTTAATAAACAACCATTTTTGGAGTGCGGCTGTCCAAGCATTTTTTTCCTGTTCTCTGCATTAAGATTGGTTTAGAACAGAATAGCTCACTGACACTTTCCCTCACTGTACCTCTCTGTCCCTAAACTCAAGGATTTCAAATATGGTTCAGCAAGATTGGTTTAGAACAGAATAGCACACTGTCAGTTTCACTCACTGTCCTTCTCTGTCCCTACAAACAAGATTTAGCACAGAATAGCACACTGATAGTTTCCACGAGTGTCCTTCTCTGTCCCTAAACTCAAGGATTTCAAATATGGTTCAGCAAGATTGGTTTAGAACAGAATAGCACACTGTCAGTTTCACTCACTGTCCTTCTCTGTCCCTACAAACAAGATTTAGCACAGAATAGCACACTGATAGTTTCCACGAGTGTCCTTCTCTGTCCCTAAACTCAAGGATTTCAAATATGGTTCAGCAAGATTGGTTTAGAACAGAATAGCTCACTGACACTTTCCCTCACTGTACCTCTCTGTCCCTAAACTCAAGGATTTCAAATATGGTTCAGCAAGATTGGTTTAGAACAGAATAGCACACTGTCAGTTTCACTCACTGTCCTTCTCTGTCCCTACAAACAAGATTTAGCACAGAATAGCACACTGATAGTTTCCACGAGTGTCCTTCTCTGTCCCTAAACTCAAGGATTTCAAATATGGTTCAGCAAGATTGGTTTAGAACAGAATAGCACACTGTCAGTTTCACTCACTGTCCTTCTCTGTCCCTACAAACAAGATTTAGCACAGAATAGCACACTGATAGTTTCCACGAGTGTCCTTCTCTGTCCCTAAACTCAAGGATTTCAAATATGGTTCAGCAAGATTGGGTTAGAACAGAATAGCTCACTGACACTTTCCCTCACTGTACCTCTCTGTCCCTAAACTCAAGGATTTCAAATATGGTTCAGCAAGATTGGTTTAGAACAGAATAGCACACTGTCAGTTTCACGCACTGTCCTTCTCTGTCCCTACAAACAAGATTTAGCACAGAATAGCACACTGATAGTTTCCACGAGTGTCCTTCTCTGTCCCTAAACTCAAGGATTTCAAATATGGTTCAGCAAGATTGGTTTAGAACAGAATATCTCACTGACACTTTCCCTCACTGTACCTCTCTGTCCCTAAACTCAAGGATTTCAAATATGGTTCAGCAAGATTGGTTTAGAACAGAATAGCACACTGTCAGTTTCACTCACTGTCCTTCTCTGTCCCTACAAACAAGATTTAGCACAGAATAGCACACTGATAGTTTCCACGAGTGTCCTTCTCTGTCCCTAAACTCAAGGATTTCAAATATGGTTCAGCAAGATTGGTTTAGAACAGAATAGCACACTGTCAGTTTCACTCACTGTCCTTCTCTGTCCCTACAAACAAGATTTAGCACAGAATAGCACACTGATAGTTTCCACGAGTGTCCTTCTCTGTCCCTAAACTCAAGGATTTCAAATATGGTTCAGCAAGATTGGTTTAGAACAGAATAGCTCACTGACACTTTCCCTCACTGTACCTCTCTGTCCCTAAACTCAAGGATTTCAAATATGGTTCAGCAAGATTGGTTTAGAACAGAATAGCACACTGTCAGTTTCACGCACTGTCCTTCTCTGTCCCTACAAACAAGATTTAGCACAGAATAGCACACTGATAGTTTCCACGAGTGTCCTTCTCTGTCCCTAAACTCAAGGATTTCAAATATGGTTCAGCAAGATTGGTTTAGAACAGAATAGCTCACTGACACTTTCCCTCACTGTACCTCTCTGTCCCTAAACTCAAGGATTTCAAATATGGTTCAGCAAGATTGGTTTAGAACAGAATAGCACACTGACACCTTCCCTCACTGTACCTCTCTGTCCCTACAAACAAGGTTTAGCACAGAATAACACACTGACACTCTCCCTAGTCCCTACCTATCCTTATTTGTCCCTAAACACAAGGAATCCAGGATTAGTAGAGGAAAAAAAATGACACTGTCCCTGCCTATGCTTCTCTTTCCCTGCTCCGGAACACACTACACAAGGCCGCCGCGCTGGCGGCCTTTTATAGTGTGGGGCGTGTACTTAACCCCCTCAGCAATAATTGGCCACAGGCATCCTGCCTGTGGCCAATCATTGCTCTCCTCGCTGCCGGCGCTGTGATTGGCCAAGCATGCGGGGTCACAGTGCATACTTGGCCAATCACAGCGCCTGGATGACACTGCGATGGCGTAGCGCATTGTGGGCTATTCGCGTCACTCGAATTTGGCGCGAACGGCCCAAATCGTTCGATCTTCGTCGAACGATCGAACAGCCGATGTTCGAGTCGAACGTATGTTCGACTCGAACACGAAGCTCATCCCTAGTCAGCAACTGCAAATAAAGGAAATATTTCCAACATGTCTTTTGACAGAAGTCAGTCAAACGATTGATTTCTGTCCAGTGGGGATATCCACACACTGATTGAAATTCGCCCAGTCCCTGCTGAGCCAGCCAATTTCTGATTAGGGTTAAGGCAGCTTAATAGCCTGCCTTATATGATGTAAATTGAAAGAATTGTTTAACCACTTTAGAAAAAGTACTGTGAGTTTCATTCATAACAGCTGTGCTTACTGTAGTGATGCTGTGATTGGCCCACTGCTATCACATGGTACCTGGCACCTTGTATCATGTGATTAGCTGTAACCAATCACAGCTTATCAACGGTAAGTACAGCTGGTATGATTGAAACCCATTCATGACAGTACAAATGACTGCTGTTACAGTGATCATCACTGTAATAGCAATCAAACTGTAAAAAATAAAAAATAAATCCCTGATCATCCCCCCAGAGTAGTAGAGTCACTATGGTGACACTGAAAAAAAAATATATATTTGTAAAAAAAGAAAAAAAAAATTAAAAAAGAAAAAAAGGTTTAAAAAAATTTAATAAAAAATGATTACATTTTTAATAATTTTTTACATGCTGTCACCAGTCAGTATCCCTGATTACCGCCACACCAGTCATATGATGATGCTGTATTGCACGGGTGACAGGACGTTAAAAAAATAAAATGTGAAAAAAATCTATTTAATTTCTTAAATTTTCAAAAAATTGAGACAAAAAATTACAACTTCAAAAAACTCGCCATGCCTCTTCCCAAATACCTTGGACTGTCCACCAAAAATGGGTCGTTTGCGGGGTATTTGTACTGTCCTGCCATTTCAAGAAATTCTAGGGGCTCAAGAAATGCCAGGGACTCAAGAAAGGGGACAGGCCGTCAGTACGTCAGGATTGATCAATTTCCAAATATTTATCATAGTTTGTGGACTCTTTAACTTTCACACAGACTAAATAATATACACTGATTTTGGTTATTTTTACCGAAGAAATGTAGAAGAATACATTTTGACCTACATTTATGAAGAAAGATTATTCTTATTAAGAAAAATATGGCTTTTTTTTATTAAATGTACTGTATTTTTTCGTTTATATCAGGGCTCTCCAAACTTTCTAAACAAAGGGCCAGTTTAATGTCCTTACAAATCTAGGGGGGCTGGACTGTTGCCAGTGGGAATATAAAAAATGTCCTGGCGTCAGTGGGATTATACAATGCCCCATCTTTAGTATCAATGGAAGTAATAGTTCCCCATTGTTGGTCTCAATTGGGGGAATAGTGCCCCATTGTTGGTATCAATGGGAGGAATAGTGCTATATCGCTAGTATCAATGGGAGGAATAATGCCCCATCATTGGTATCAATGGGAGGAAAAGGTGCCCCATCGTTGGTATCAATGGGAGAAATAGTGCCTCATCATTGGTGTTGGTGGGAGTAATAGTACCCTGTCATTGGTAACAATGGGAAGAATAGTGCCTCATCATTGGTGTCAGTGGGAGTAATAGTACCCCATTGTTGGTGTCAGTGGGAGGAATAGTGCCCCACCGTTGGTGTCAGTGGGAGGAATAATGCCCCATCATTGGTGTCAGTGGGAGGAATAGTGCGTCATTGTTGGTATCAATGAGGAGAATAGTCATTGTCTATGCCATTGGCAGGAACTGTGCCCCACTGTTGCTGACAGTGGGGGGAATAATTCCCCAAGAGGTTGATAAAAGCAAGCAAAGGGCCATTGGTTTATATGGCAAAAAATAAAAAACCCAGTGGTAAATAAATGGCACCAAAGAAAATTTTAGAAATGATAAAAATTGAATTAGTGTACAGTGTTGCATACCCGAGCAATTGCCAGTTAAAGTAAATCAGTGCTGAATAGCGTACACTGCCCTGGTCATGAAGGGGGTAAAACCTTTTGGTTGAGTCGTTAAAGCAGAACTAAATTTACCCTTGCTTCAACCATTCCGTCCCTCATTGGCGCCAATATCTTCTCCTATATGCCGATCTTTGGCCATCTTCATTGGCAGGCATGGGATGATGTCACTCCTGAGCATGCCCAGAAGTCAGTCATCTCGGCACACAGAGATAATTCACATGTGCAGCTCAGTTTATATGCCAGAGAGGACAGTGAGCAGCCAGGTAGGTGTATCTTATTGCAGAACAGGCATTGCATGCTCGCTGTTTGTGTCAGCCAAACTTTATTTCCACTTTAACTTTGCCCTTATGTTCCACAGTTTAGCATAGATGCTTAGATTTTATGATTCAAATAACCATAACTTTAATTTCGATCAATTTAAACTCGATTTGATTCAAATTCGATCAAATTAAGTTGATCAGCCAGGGAGGCCATAATTTGAATTGATCTGAATATTTGATTTCATGGTGAAAATAACTTTTAAGTGTATTTTCCAACTATCAACTGAAATTCACTTCAACTTATGTCATATCACGCAAATGGGTTGTCAACTCCATCCTACGAGGAAGTGAACCGCCATCTAGACAGGGGAAGGCCTGTAGATTTAGTGTATCTGGATCTTGCAAAGGCATTCCATACAGTCCCCCATAAACACTTAATTTATAAGCTGAAGTCTACAGGCATTGACCATAAGGTTTGTGCTCGGGTAAAAAACTGGTTACAGGGGTGTGTAGAGGTAATAAATAACTTGTACTCAGACTGGTCTGGAGTGGTGATTGGGTTACTCCAACGTTCTGTCTTGGGACAAATTCTATTCAATTTATTCATAAATGATATAGAGGATTTGATAAGTAGCTGAATCTCAGTTTTTGCGGACGACACAAAAATAAGCAGGGCAACGATGTCACATCAGGATATGGAAATTTTACAGAATGACCTGAACAAAATAATGGAGTGGCCAACCACATGGCAAATGAGGATTAATGTGGACAAATGTAAAGAAATGCACTTGGGGGTAGAAAACATAAAGGCTAGTTCTCCCCCCTAGGCTACTCACTAGGGGGAGAACTGCTGGGGGAATCAAGGATGGAGAAAGATCTGGGGGACCTCCAACGCTGTATCCTGGCCTAGGCCAACAAGGCCCAGGCCTAGGGCAGCACTTTGCAGGGGGGCAGCATGGAAAGAGTCCCCGCTGGCTTGCGCTACACTGTTAGTGTAGCGTCAGTCTTATGGGGCGGACTGGCAGAGAGGCAAATTAGTATAGCGAGCCCATAAAGTGGCCGCACTGCCTCTGGTATGCAGGCCGTGCTTCTAATTTTAACTGTCCTATCATCCTGGACCACAAACCTTCCTCACTGTGATATATGTTTTCTGCTGCACCATTGGCATGGTTATAACTTCTTAGTCCTCTCCATAAAATTATCAGAAAAAGTAAAACTATAGGCAACACTTTTTTTTTTTCATTTTGGATAGAGTAAGGGAAGGTTATAGCCCCGGTCAGTTTATTTTTTACTATCTCTGTCCCATAGGGATGAGCTCAGGCGTGCTCGCATTGAACACGTGCAGAGCCCGCCAA
Source organism: Rana muscosa (assembly GCA_029206835.1). Classification (NCBI taxonomy): domain Eukaryota; kingdom Metazoa; phylum Chordata; class Amphibia; order Anura; family Ranidae; genus Rana; species Rana muscosa. The sequence continues at coordinate 203,798,675 of CM055124.1, forward strand.
GGAAGTCGGCACCGTCGGAACCGCGCTGCGCTAATCACAGGCAGGGAGACTTTGTCCCGATGCTCGGCTGCAAAGATCGGGAAATGTCTCCCTGCCTGTGATTAGCGCAGCGCGGTTCCGACGGTGCCGACTTCCTTGGCGGGCTCTGCACGTGTTCAATGCGAACACGCCTGAGCTCATCCCTACTGTCCCATTGCAGAGATTTCCCTTCACTTCCTGCTCCATAGCCAAACAGGAAGTGAGAGGAAATCTATACAAATTAAGGGAATCCATTGCCCCCCCCCCCAACATGCCCTCAGAACTAGTGTCCCCTCTCGAAATTTTCAGGGCAAGTCTTAAACAGCAAGGGGTGTGGCCTTGACAGGAAGTGGTAGGTCATATTTAAATTAAAGGGGGAGCACGAGTTTAGTCAGGCCTAGGGCAGCACAAAACCTAAATACGCTACTGGGGTCCTCCAAGTAGATGACAGATTGAGCAATAGCATGCAATGCTAAGCTGCAGCTACCAAAGCCGGCAGAATATTAGCATGTATAAAAAAGGGATATACTCCAGTGATGAAACGATAATCTGTCCACTTTATAAAACTCTGGTTAGGCCTCATCTGGAGTACTCTGTCCAGTTCTGGTCACCAGTCCTCAGGAAGAATGTGCTATAGCTGGAGAGAGTCCAAAGAAGGGCAACAAAACTGATAAGGGGACTGGACGCCCTCAATTATGAGGAACGACTACAAGTACTAAATTTATTTTCACTGGAGAAGCGACGCTTGAGAGGGGACATGATAGCGATCCACAAATACCTCAATGGTGATCCCAGCATAGGAAAAAAACGATTCAGTCTCAGGGAGTGTAAGAGGACACGGGGCCACCCAATGAGATTGGAGGAGAAGCGGTTTAATCTTAAACTGCGCGGGGAGTTCTTCACTGTCAGGGCAATAAGGATGTGGGACTCTCTTCCACAATCGGTGGTGGAAGCGTGGAGTATGGATATTTTTAAGATGTGCATCTTAAAGAGCACAACGTACAGGGAAATGGCAATGAATTATAGACACTGACACAGGTGCACCTACACAGGTTAAACTGGATGGACAATTGTGTTTTTTCAACCTTATCTTATATGTAACTATGTAACTAAAGATCGTTTATTCTTATAAGAAGACAGTGACTGGAACAGAAAACAGTCACTTATCAAAGTAGGTATAGGCAATATTTAATTGTACTATCAAATTATATAGTGTTTGGTCAGCATACAAAATTAAGCTATACTTACAATACAAATTAGTAAAAAAGGTCCATATGCAACGTGGTATTGTATTTCTTTGAATCCCTCTTTTTTGTGTTTTTTTTTCTCTGGTTTCTATCATTTAATATAAAGTGTTCTTTAATGCTGACAGTCATTTTTATTATCTATATACAGTATACTACATTTATACATACTAGTGACCACTTTGTAAGCCCAAAGCCCAGAACGACCCTGTGCAATCCTCCTCCTGAAATAGCGCTAATTAATAATTAAAGCAGAATGCTTTCTCACTCAGAACCCCACTGGTCCCTTGACAATGAGAAATGATTTCATGATCCTCCAGCCTTACTCACACAGACTTACACCATCTATAGACGGTTCAAATCTAAACCTTGCTGAACTGTCCAAGATTTGAACCATGTACGGACAGGCTGACTGTACCAAGTTGATAGATCGATCAACTTGGGTACAACCAGCCTGTTGGATTTTACATACCATTATTACTATTATAGTCACTAGCAGTAATCACTGTCTTCTCCTGGCTCCCCCCGACCCCCACCTGGAGAACACAATGGCTCCACGGGAGGGATTCCACCATCAACACAATCAGCGGTTTCAGGAAAGAAAATCACTCCGTCTATGGCTGGCTTTATAGAAATTTGGGATTTTCTTTTACTTACATTTTTGATGATAACAGTAAATAGGAAAAATAGAGAGCGTGAATCTCCCGAATGGGGATAGAGACAGCAATAAAAACCTTACAGGTGTTTTAATCCATCTTCACTTTATACAAATTAAAAAAAAAGCTTTGCCTTTAGTTACAGTATATTTTAATGCAATTTAAAATTTAGCTGACAAGCATTTTAATTGTGCAGTTTCAATAAAACGTATAATATCTGGCCCTCCTGCCATGAAGGTCTTTATATGTGTCCTAATTAGAGCACAACACAACAAGAAGACAATCATTATCACAGATGGATGGATGGATATATTCAGTATTTGCAGAACAGTGTAGAATTGTACAGTATTGTATTTACCAACTGCATTACCAGAGGATAGCTTCAGCTAGTGGGGGCAGAGTTCCTTAAAGCGGAGCTCCAGCCCCCCCCATGAAAATATTTAACGTCAGCAGCTACAAATACTGTATCTGCTGACTTTTAATATTAGGACACTTACCTGTCCAGGGATCCTGTAATGTCAGCACCCAGGGGAGGGCTGGTAGCCTTAGGCCTGGGGGGCAAGTCCAGTCAAGTGGCCCACTGAACCGCTGAATCAGCTGACCATCCATGGCTCACCTGGTTTCTCAATGCAGCCTCACCAGTGCTTATCAGTGCAGCCAACTCCAGTGCCCATCAATGAAGCCTGATCACTGGGGCAGGTTACATGGGGTGAATGGTGGGGGGAATGGGGGGTCAGCTAGGGGTGTCAGGGTCTCTCACCTCAGCGATCTCAGCTCAGCAGGTCCTTGCACACCACGGTCTCCTGGGGGGGGTAATGCTCCTGATCCTGGGGTCAAGTTGCAGCCAGCGCCCAGCCCTGCAGCCCTGTGTCCCAACTCCCTGGTACGCCCTGCCTCTGTCTGTATCCAAGAATCTGGTCCCAGGGAGTTGTAGTTTCCTCTGCGCTGCTGTGTTTTCCACCCACCGGAAGCTTGAGCGCAGACTACAAGTCCCGGAATGCAACAGCTAGTGGTCGGCCGCCATGGCCGTGCCCCCGGCCTGACTTCCGAGACCAGAATAAAAAAGAAAATGGCTGCCGGCCATTTTGAACATAAGTTAGGGCGGCCTGGGAGGCAATTGCCACCCTGCCCCCTGGCCCAGCCCTCCCCTGTCAGCACCCCAGCTGATTTCTCAATAGGCTCTCAGGTGCGGCTGCCGCCATTCTTTCTTAGGGAAACTGACAGTGAAGCCTTGTGGCTTCACAGCCGGTTCCTTACTGCGCATGCATGAAACACGCTTCGCTTTGTGGATGGCCTAGCGGCGGGGGAAGGAGGAGGGGGGCCGACCTTCCAGGGGACCTTCCCGCAGCGAGGTCTCTCGGTAGTAGGGACGTTTACCTGTCAAAAACAGGTACCCGCTCCCCCCTACCCCGAACGGTGGCAAATGTGGCAGTGGACAGGGGGAGAAAGCAAACAAGCGGAGCTTCCCCTTTTGGGTGGAGCTCAGCTTTAAGACGATGTATCTCGGACGAAGAAGCACCTCTTACCAGCTTCATGTCTCTGTTCTGAACACCATAGGCTTAGCAATAGCCTGCCCTGCACTGTCCCTACTCCTTAGGAACCTTTCCCTATTCTTTGCACTCTCCCTGTCCCTGACCGTTCACTCACCAGAAGCATGATAAGGTGATGTGAGTCCCCTTATTTAAAAGGTTCCCTCAACCAAAATGGTCGCCAAAATCTCCCAAGAGAGTTCAGTATCCAATTAAACCACTTCTCCTCCTGAGGCACTGTATGAAATCTTTAAGGGCTCATTTGCCTTATGAGACTCCCCTTCCCATGTAATAATGGCACAGAGCCACCTAAAGGCGGTAAGGCTAACTGCACCTGCTTACAATACAACGGAACCATGCAAAATAGGTGCAGGTGGGGAGCCCCATTGAAAGCAAGGTAAGCCTAACAACGCCCACAGCTATTCACGGCTGTTATGTAGTGATTACCTGCAGATGATCGACTCTGCATCCAGGGCCCATCATCCATAGGTAATGTGAACATCTGCAAATAGCTGTGGGTACTGTTGGGCTACCATTGCTTTCAATGGGTCTTCCCAACCGTACCTATTCCCATGGATGCCCTCTGAGTCTCCTGCAGGTAATCACAAATGGCCATATTTGCAAGTGTGAATTGGGCCTACATGTTTTCCTGTTGGGGTTCAGATCTACTTCATTGTTACAATGTTTAGCACTGCATGGTACTGCAGAATAGAGGAGCTCAGGCCAATGACCAATCCCTTTCCATAAATCAATAAATTATATGATGCCAGGTAATAGAGTGAAACATTTATACTGGCCCTCTTCCTATAAACAGGCTTCTAAAGCTCCCAATCATCAATATGTCACAACAACTATACTGTGAAACATTTTATGAGTCATACAGGGCACTGACTCATTTGTATTCATGTTGACTTCTCTAATCTTGTTGGCTCCTTCTTATCATTGGATAAAAATGCTGATTCTCATGTATTATGACAAGTGTTTGATATGAACAACTGTTGCTCACAGAAACCAAATCCAATCCTGCCATCAAAGGTACCTAGACTCAATATATTTCTATGGAAGCTGCCATTACCAAATTGATTTTAAAGTACATGTAAACCCAATCACTCATAAGCTTTAACATGTTAATTTATTTCACAAGTAATTTTCAACATTTTTAAATCTACAACATAAAGTGTATGTGAACACTAAAGGCCCATTTACTTCCTTGGCCTCGTTCACATTGGTGTACTTAGGCGCACAACCATGAGAGGCCCATGTTTGCCCACACAGGATGCACAGATGTTCTGTGCATCCACAAGCGGGCATGTCAAATGGGAAGCAGAGGCTACACAGACGCAGCAGTAAATGACAAAGAGAAAAAAGAAAGGCGCACCAGCCTCGTGCACCATCCCTGGGTGGATCTATCAAAAATGAATAAAAGAAACCCACTTACAAACATACGTGAGTATCTCACATTAAAAGAGTCCACAAAATCGCAGCAATGCGTCCGAACCGAACCCACTTCAATAAGTCGCAGAAGGATTGACAGGGATCGCTGCCCCCTTACGCGTTTTGAAGACAAGTCTTCTTCCTCAGAGCTCAGAAGTGTTTTCTCTCTCAGCTCACCCAATATATATACACATATGTATGCATCCCCCAGCAAATGAACAGGAAACTCCCAAAAAGGGCCTCTCACTGCTGTGGGCGGTCCAGACCAATGTGACCACCCACAGGTGGTGTCAATAGGGCACATGTACAGAAAGGGTGGGAAGGGAGGGAGATAAAGCCACTAGTCAAATGGAAATGGCATGGCTAAATTCACAGGTATGTAAAAGTGACAAAGGATCACACATTGACCACAGACATATATGTATCCAGAATCAAGAATCCAAACAATCCAAAGGTAGTACTAGCATATAGAATGCTGGTGGCGACCTACCTCTAGGTGACTTGTAGGCCAAAAACCCTGTGGTGTATCTGGCACGCCTGGCACTTGTTCGCCAGGTCAACCAGTAGCTGTCCTCCTGATGCATGGCAGACGCAGCTGCTGCCAATTTGACTTCCCTGTGAGTGCGGATCCCCGAACGCAAACAGTGTGAGTTTAGAGACAAACCCGCATCTATATAGATGTCAAATTAGGAGCAGCGGCTGTGTTCATGCAGCTGCTGTGTCCCAATTGACATGAATGAGACCACCTGTACACGGATGCAAGGAACCTCTGTGCATACCGTGCGGGTAAAACACGCCTTTGTGGGTTAAAACTATTGGGCTGCCAATGCAACCCATTCTAATAAAAATAGCACATGGACCATTTTTTGTACTGCAATGCCCTACCCTGAATTGTGTCACATTGAAAAGCAGGTATGTTACCCTAGTGCCATGGGTTGCCATTAAAATTTGGTGTAAATGGGCCCCAACTCTCCTGCATGTGTCCCTGACCCACTGTAACAGGAATGTTAACATGGCCCCACTTTCACTTTGAACCCTGCCATTCTGAATTCCTTTGAGACATCTATGTCCCTTCAAGTTGGGGAAGTAGCTACATCCGTCACCCTCCAACACCCCCCCCCCCTTTTCCTTAGTTACTGTGGCAAAGTTTCACTTTGTAAAGAATAATCAGGTAGAAGGAAATTTAAAAAAAACAGCATTTTTGCTTGCACACGATTGGATGATGGAAATTAGCAAAGCTTTACCACATTTACTAAGGGCTGGGGAAAATGAGTGCAACTTCATTTGCAAGGTGCACAATCTATTTGCCTTTATTAAATCCACCCCAATGCTTTGCTTTGCAACCATGGCAAATTTACCTGGGGTTGCACAAAGTGTATATGAACCCTGACAATAAACTTTTTATTTTTGTACTTTTTAGTCTAATAAATATAATTTTCTGTTGGTTAAATTATATAAAAAAAAAACAAACAGCTGACCTTATCAGAAATTCAGAGCTGTTCTGTGTCCTGTGGGTGCCTATGTTTGGAGAAAAAAGTCAATAAGAGTGACTGAGTAGTTTAGCAAAAGGAAAACTGGGAGGGCTGACACCACTCTGTTTACTAAATGTTGTCGGCTCACAACAGGAATTAGGAACTACGTGCACTTCTGGCTGATTACCAGGTATGTTTTCTGTACCTTCAGGGTCTTTAAAAAGATAAAACATGGAAAATGTCCATGAATTGCAGAGCTGTATTGCATTTGTTTGTTTTTTGCATTGACATATGCTTTAAAATATCTAGAGATTCTGCAATGATGGTCCAGGTTTAGGCACTTCCTGTTATAGGATGACAATCATCTTCCAAATGTGCCTCTGCGTTGTCACCGTCTCACGCAGGCTTTCAATGGAGACTATAGGTGGCTATTTCTACATCCACTTTGGCTCTTGTGTAGCACTTAACCCCATTTAAGGGACCGGCTGGTTTTGTTTTGGGTCTGCAGCAATTACCTCTCTCGAGTGGATCCCTTAGCTCCGTTGTCTAGGCAAAAATCCTTGGAATAAGGCCAATGTCCACACATGAGTAAAACCTAATCAGCAAGGCTTTATTCTTTTTTCTTTGAATCAACTTGAAGAGAGAGAGTAGGAAGTTGAGAGAAGTAGGGGAAGGTTCAGGCACGCAACACTTAAGGTTCAGTATCTATATTCGTCGCCAATCAAGCCTGAGTGGGTATTGCTCACCCGGATAGTCCCTATGAGAGCGGTCCTTGCAGCCGGAATGGAGCACGGATATCGGAGACGATGAATCCCTCTTTAGTCGAGTTTGCAGGCCTCTCCCCGAGACAGCAGTACCGCCGCTAATCTCCTGGGACTGATCCTCCCCTGGACACCTTTCCTTAAGATGGGCCCCCTACAAGCGGGCAGCCTGGGATCATTCTCTGAAGCGTAGGCCCTTGCCAGTGGAGCTGGGCCCACGATGCAGTAACAGGGCCTCGGGCTGAAGGTGCCCGAGGGCTAAACACACTCGCGCACCTCGTGCCATGCGGGTCACGAGGCACACTCACTGGATCAGAGGTCCCCCCTTGCGCCTTGGGGTCCCCCTGGAATCTCCTCACGCCTAATGGCGTCTGGCCTTTATGTACCCTCTCCCAGCATGCACGGTGGGTAGACTACGCCCCCTGCACAGCTGCCGAGAGGAGACACCAAAGGTGCAGTGATACCCCCCGTAGTTCAACCTATGCCGGCGGTGACAGTGCCACCTACAGGCAACGGAGAACACTACTGCCAGGCAGTATCACACCCAGAACAGAAGCAATATTGAATCATTGATTGGTCTGAGCCCAACTACCGGCTCAGACTACCCCTAAATTTCCACATAGCGCCCCCAAATATTGGCAGGGGGAGCGCTACACTTGTAACTCTTGGTGCAGTTGAAATGATGCCACTCAGTAGGTCTTAGTGCCTTTTAATATATGTCTTGCCTTATATTTTTATTCATTTCTGTGGGCCCAAAAAGAACGGCAGTGCAGAAGACATCACACAGTTTCTTGTGACATACCGCACTGCAGCATAGAGATCTGAACACGTTTTGTGCTTGCTGCAGATTCCATGCGGTAGCTGTCTATGTTGTACCATGAAAAGACCCTTAGATGTACAAATAGCCTAAAACAGGTAGGAAAATTCCTTTTTGCTAATAAAGAACTACAAGTCCAAGTATGCCTTGAAAAACAATACATGCTGAGGCTTATAGAATCAAAGTGTCTGGTTACCATCAGGCACCTGAATGAAGACAGACACAAAAGATGTCAGCATTTGTATGATGTTGTTGTCTATAAGGGGTTGTCACCGCTGGATTTGGTGATAATTAAGGCTGTACATATAAATGCATGCTGTGTATTGATCACACTGCTTTTTGTAGAATTAGCTTATAGCAGTGTAGGTTCTAATGTGAGATGTTGTGCTGAAAGATTGTAGACATTTGTTATAGATATTTATTAATAGATGACCCGTACAAATCTGAATATTCACTCTCTGTCTGTCTTTCTATCTTTATAATTCTGTATGCACTCAGTGGCCACTTTATAAGGTACATCTGCTTATTAAACAGTCAAACAGTGAATATGGGGCAAATGTGCAAATCACTAAATAAAGCATGCAGACATGCGCAAGAGGTTCAGTTGTTTGGCCAAAATTAAAATGGAAAGTTACCCTTAGGCTGGCTTCACACTAGTGCGACACGACAGCCGTCCTACTTTGGATCCGACTTTGCCCCGCGACATGAAACCGACATATGTCCGACTTTCAATGAACGGGGATCCGACTTGGATCCCCGCCAATACCAGGCACTGTGTTTTGTATGAATCTTGAGGGGGAACTCCAGGCCAAATTTTAAATAAAAAACCGGCATGAGTTCCCCCTCCAGGAGCATAGCAGGCCCTTGGGTCTGGTCTGGATTTGAAGGGGTACCCCTACGCCGAAAAAACGGGGTTGGGGCTCCCCCCCAAAATCCAAACCAGACCCTTATCCGAGCACGCAACCTGGCAGGCCGCAGGGGAAGAGGGGGGGTCGAGAGAGCGGCCCCCCTCCCTCCTGAACCGTATGCAAGACTGCGGTCCGACTTTGATCCGACTTCAATGATAGTCAATGGGCTGAAGTCGGACCAAAGTAGTACAGGGAGCATTCTCAAAGTCGGACCGACATGTGTCGGACCAGTTAAGACAGCTCCCATAGGAAAACACTGATTTTCACACGTCATGCGACATGAGCTCCCACTGTCGGAGCGTTTGTCGCCCCAGTGTGAACCCGGCCTAAAGGCCCGTCCATACACACAATCGGATTTTACGACAATAATTGTCTGATGGACGTGTTGTGTCGGATAATCCGACCGTGTGTATGCTCAATCAGACAATTGTTGGCAGAATTAACAACAACAAATGTTGGCTGTTCATGCTCACCAACTGTCTGACAATAAATCTGTTACGTCAGATTATCTGATCGTGTGTACGCAAATCCGTCGGTCTAAAATCCAAAGTACAAACACGCATGCTCTGAACCAATACTAAACATCAGACAACAATAGCAGAAGTTGCCCAAAGGGTGGTAGTAAAGCTGAAAAACCACGTGGTTTGGTGAATGTTGGCTGAAAATGTTCTGCGGACAAAAATCCATGGATTTGTCTGATGGAAGTCCGAACGTAAGTACGAGGCTATAGAATGATTATAGCTGTAGGAGTGCATCCTAGTTTCCAGGAATGGGAAAAATTTAGGGTGAACACAGATTCGCAGTTAATTAGGCCAATCAACAGAGTTTGTGTGTGCTTTAGATCCACTGGGTGAATTGACTATTGGACTAAACCCATCCTTTTACCCTACTTCCTAGGCCCATACAAGAGAAGAATTTCATTTGAATGTTCAGATGGATGTAGCGGACCCCTACCTAGGGGAGTCGCTATGCTTAAATTTAGGGGTGACCTGAGCGGTAGTTGGCTCGGGTCTTCTAATTGTTTGGACTCTGCCTTGCTGCTGTGTCACCTGGCGTGCAGTTCCCCTTTAGGCGTATATGTGGTGCTGTCAGTTATACCCGGGGTTGAACCACAGGTGATGGAGTGGCTATTGGATGTCCTCTCTTGGCTGCTGTGCGGTGGGCTGTTCCGGCCTGCTGTGCATGCCGGGAGAGAGTATATAAGGGGCAGACGACATTGTTCAGGGGAGTACCCGGGGACCGGTACCTGGAGGAGTGTGCCCCTCTAAGGGGGGGGGGTGCGCCCAACTTTGACTAAGAAGTCTCGGGCACCTTTGGCCCGAGGCTGCGGAGTTCCAGGTAGGCCCACTACCTTCAACTGGGTCTACAAAACCAGAAAGGAAACCCAGGGAGCCCAGGTGAGGGCGGCCGCTCTGACTGAGAGGAAACCAGGGGAGGATCGGTCCCATAGAGGAGATGAGTAATACAAGATTGCTGTCTCGGGAGAGGCCTGGTGACCTGTTGGAGGGAAGGATTCCTTTCATCGCAGACTGCTCTTGCAGAGTGTCGTTACTTAAGGAGGGATCTCCTTGACTTTGTCCTTGGAGGGGACTAAGTCACTGTTCGAGCTTCATGCCGGCTGCTAGTGCTATTGAGTGACTATCGGGGTGAGCTGTACCCACTCGGGACCGAGTGGCGACGAAGCCAAGAGTGTGCCTGAATCCATCCTATTCTGCTAACCCTTTTCCTCTCTTCAACTTTCTGGTTACCGAAGCAAAGAGAGAAAATAAACTCTTGTTGGAGTTGAAGTGTTGTGTGGACATTGACCTTCTTTGGGAAAGGTAAAGACTTGCCTCTATAGTCTAGAGGGGAGAACCAGTGAAAGGAAGCAACTCACTGCGGGACCCAAATACATAACACCGCCCGACCTCTAATCCAGAGGACGCGGGCATGGTGTGTCTGATCCCCTTAAAAGGAAGGTAAGAGGGGGAAAAGGATCTGTGTGCTAAATGGAAATTCTGAAAAATCATTTGTCACAGCATAGGATCATACCCTTTAGAGACATGACAAATTTTGTTAGAAAGCACTTAAAATTTTTGTGCAATTGCCATGCCAATGGTTTTGCTTTTAACGTTTGATTTTGTCATGTATGGAATCGATGTAATGTTTATGGCTGCCTGTGATCCTGCCACCTATCATATATAAAATTAATGAATGTGTGACAGACAACAAAGGTTATTCTTCCAGATCAAACTTTACCAAGCACATGCAGATTACAATAAGTACAATTTATCTTGAGCAGAAACCACATTTACAGTTAGAATTTAGTTTGTTTAGATAAGAAAAGAGAACATTTTTCCATCCATTCCTTTATCTTGGATTTTTCTCATCACCACAGTTGAAAAGGCGTGTTTAATGGTCCCCAATAACCATTAGATAATCAATTGAATATTTCAAATTGACCCTTTTAAAATCTAAGTGTGTATGGATAGCTTTACCAGTTCACTTCCTACTTACAGAGTGCACAGTGGGCCCCCCTCTCCCCATACTGGTGGTCCACTTTCCACTTATACTCTTGTTCCCCTCTACTCACTGCGCCAACAAGCAATTTATACATGGTGTATCAACCAATGGTTGCAGTACACCTTTATCGTATAAAGCAGGGGTGTCCAACCTGCAGCCCAAGATGGCTATGAATGTGGCCCAACACAAAATCCTAAACTTACTTTAAAATGTTGATTTTTTTTTTTTGTAAAAATAAATTTAGACTTTGCGAACAAATGGGGCTGAGGAAAAATATGGCTGTGTCTCCCATGCTTCACAATCACGCCTTATTCATGTCATCAGTTTTCATAAGCACCTATAAATGTGAGTAACTATTTTCCATGATGAAGCACACAAAGGGCAACATTAGAACCAAAATATCCGATGGGCACTTTCAGAATTCACAGAGAATTGCTACTACATCTATCAACCAGATATTGATGTTAGTTTATCAAAAACAGTGTCAAATATAGAATTAGCTTTATCTTGCCCTTTAATTAAAAAAAAAAATTTTTTAAATGAAGTTTTATTCCTCAGATAGGTACATTATCTATATCAGTGATCGTTAACTCTGCTCGACTTTTTCTGCTCATCGGCTATCCTTATTGTTAGTGTATTTTATGTGTGGACCAGGAAAATTCCTCTTCTTCCACTGTGGTCCAGGAAGGTTGGACACCCCTGATATAAATGGAGTTATTTGGACCTTAAAGTGGAAGTAAACCCTCCTATCGTTTTCAGCCAAGGAAGCTGCCATCTTTGCCTCTGTTTAATCTACAACTGCCATGATGCTGCACATGTGATCAGTTATGACACCAGCCATTGGATGGTTTGACAGTTTGGTTAAGAGCACAACCAATGGGAGTGTTACATTTCACGTGTTTATGAGTGGGTTTACTTACACTTTAAGAAGTCTATTTTCATAATAAATACTGATATTTTCAAAGTGGATAGGAAAGTTGTATTGAGGGCCCCTTCACAATATGCAATGCATGCGTTTTCCTTCACTGAGGCAAGTCAGGTTAGGTAGCTTATTCAAAGTTAATTGGTTGAAAAGGTACCTAAGTGCATGAAAAGGTCCTACAACACATTTTACATGACGGTTGGAAATGTGCGTTGCAATGAGTCGGGACCCTTCGGGTTAAGACCGCGCTATATTAAGATACCTCTCAACTCAACTCAACTCAATGCAAACTTAATTGCACTCCAACAGTACAGTGTTTCAGTAATATGCGTTATAACATCGAAAATTTACGCAAGAACATTTATAACCTATTAAGCCTCGTACACGCGGGCGGGAATCCCGTCAGAAAAAAAAATTTGGTTTTCTCGACGGGATTCCTGGCAAGCTTGTCTTGCCAAGCCCTGTGTACACACGCACCATTCAAAAGAACCGCCGTTCTTTTGAATGGCAAGAACGCAGTGACGTCATCGCCTACGACGAGCCGGCGCTCGTCACATTCGATGCCGTCGCCGCCATCTTGCTACACCCTACACTACCCTTGTATGCTACCGCGCATGCGTCAAAGTCTCATCGATCATGCGCAGGGTTTCCCTGGACAGGTAAGCATACAGACGACTGGGTTTCTCGGCAGGAAACACTCTGTCGAGAATCCCAACGAGAAAAATAGAGAGCAGGTTCTCTATTTTTCTCGTCAAGATTCCGGCAGTTTTCCTGATGAAAAACCATACACACGAACAGTTTTCTCAGCAAAAAGCTCTCCCAGCAGTTTTCTTGCCGAGAAAACCGTCCGTATGTACAAGGCTTTACTGTTCATCTTTGTCTGGAGTCATTAGAAGTCTCCAGAGCATTGACAAGCTGTATTAGTACTGTTGTTTAGCACAGGGATAGTAAGAATTTACCAGCTTGTAAAGAGTTGATCCACCTGATCTTTCATCTCTGGGTAGATACTGATATGTTGACTCACCCACCAGCTTCTTATATGTCTTGAAAACATTGGTGCGAATTTTGGTTCACATGAGTTCCTAGCTCCTCTCACCTTGGCTTTCACTGCCTTTTTAAGCTGACCATACACTGTATGGCTGAACAAGAGAAATGTATCGATTCCCCCATCCACACTAAACACTGTGAATGGAGGAATCTCCTGCTGATGGCTATTGCATTCTGACAGCTGGCATATGTGGCTGTCAGAATACCCAAACAGTGGCTGTGTCTGATTGGATGTAGTCGCTGCTTGGTCAATCATTTTCTGTCTGGCTCCTATGATTTTCAGATTGAAGTATGTTGGGCGGGAGGGTGCCAACAGGGCCACCTGTGACTTGAATTTCAGGGGGTTCATAAAGAACTGGGCCAGAGTTCGCTCAGTGTATGGTGAGCTTTAAGCTTTGTTCACTGGGGTGGCAAAAATAGGGATCTGAGCCATGGTTTTACCACCCCTGACTTTCCAGACGCACGTTAACATCACCAACAGCCATATTAGTACACATTACTGCGATGATGGTGAGGCAAAAATTATACTACAGGTCACATTTGGCAGGCAGTTCCGCTGCCAAATACAACCTTTTCAAATGAATGGGGCTGCGTTTCCTTTGCCCTGAAATTGGATTTAAAGCACATGTTTTTTGCGTAGTGCTTCAGATTTTTAGGGGTTGGGTGACTTATTGCCAGAGTAAATGCCTCTAAAAGTGACCGATTGCAGATTGCTTTTTAGAGGGGCGGCAATGATGTTTGCAAGTGTAAACAAATCCTTATGCTCCTTCCCCCTAAACTCCACAAGGGATACAGGAAAACAGTGCCAGATTCAGCCCACCAGAGTCCAGCCATAGCTGAAATATGAGTTCTGGGTGGAATGACCTTTCAGTGTGTTGCTATGTTGCCTGACAGGTGTACTTGAAAAATGTTCTAAATCTCTTTGCTTGAATGTTAGTTTGGCTGCGTCCATACACACAAAGCCCCTGTAGCGACAGATGGGTTAATGGGGGATTATGAATACGTGTTGAGTGTTTATCAATGCACTGGAAGCATTAAAAGCAACCTGATTTTTAGCTGCAAAGATTCATCTGCTACAAAGGCCTGGAGTTCTTTGACAGGATTCTTTTAATGCCTCTGATGTGCCTTATTTTCAAACGCGCTGATCTCCTGCCTATGTAATCGCCAAGCGGGCGGCAGCGACCCCCTGCTGAGCGTACACTGTGTATTGGAACAGCAGGACTGCGGCACAAGCCTTTCTGTTCTGCCAAAGAGGAGCGAGGAGAGCAAAGCACCTGCCGAGCTCAAGGAAGCTGAAAAGGTTATGGCAAAGGATGAGAATACGCCTATAGAGCCACAGGAGGAAAGCCGTAAAACAAAGAAATGTGCCATGTGATTTATGAAACTGCAGACTACGCCAGTTAATAGGGCCATTTAAATTGCCTCTCCTAATCATTATTGTTTTTTGTCGTACCTATCAATTAGACAAGCCATACACTAGCTGATCCTCCTAAAGGGAAGGCTGTATTAGGTTAGAGTAGATGGGCAATTTTTGGTAGCTCCATTAACTGTAAGCCAGACAATTAGCATATAGTAATGATTAATAGGATAAAGGCTGGGTTCACACATATGCAAATTGGATGTGGGTTTCTCCGCATCCAATTCGCATGGATGTTCCCTGGGCCTTAGCACATTGGATGCGGAGAAACCCACATCCAATTCGCAAGACATGCGAGTGTGACTGGCTCTCAATGGAGCCGGTTCACACATGTCCGGGGCGGCCACGGTCCGAATTGAAAAAAGGTCCTGTGCGTGTTTGGGTCCGATTCAGGTGCGAAATCCGGCAAAGATTCGGACCCGATTCGCACCTGAACAGGTGAACAGGGACGCGCCTGACCACAGGTATGAACCCATGGCCGCACATATATGAACCCGGCCTAAGTCACGCAAGAATTATCGTATAGGCAGAGCCAGATCATCCACAAGGCAATCTAGGCAGGACGCTAAGGCCAAGTGAACATCCAGGGGACCCACCTAAAACCACTATGCTCCTGCAATAAACAAGTGGGGTAGTACAACTGGTTAGAGCTGTGCAACTGCATGACACTTCACAAGGAAGGATAGACTTTTAGGTATTTATTGGCGTATAACACTCACTTTTTCACTGTGCAAATCGGTTGCAAATAGTGTGTGCGTGTTATACGCCGATACTGCAATTTGGGCTGACTCGGAGAGAACGGGGAGGGGGGCAGGAGGAGCACCGTCAGATTACATACAGCGAGAATCTCCTGTTTACTCAGCGGCCTCTGTAATAGGAAGTCCCGTCCCCTGGGCAAGCATTGGACCAGTGTTCTGTCTAACACAGAAGTTGGTCCAGGAGGCGGGACTTTGTATTAAAGAGGCCGCAGAGTAAACAGGAAATTCTCGCTGTATGTTATCTGATGACGCTCATCCCGCCCCCTCCCTGAGATGGGCATTGATCAGGCTGCATTCATGGCAATTGGGGAGCTGCAGATGGGCATTAATCAAGCTGCATTGATGGGCAATTTTGAGGCTGCAGATGGGCATTGATAAGGCTGCATTGATGGGCACTGACCCTTATTTTGCTTCAAAGTTCTTTATTTAAAATTTATGTTTTATTCCTGAAACTTCCCTCTTAAAATGAAGGTGCCTGTTATACGCATGTATGTGTTATATGCCGATAAATACGGTAATTAGGTTCTGATGCGGTAGACCTTGCCAGTTCTGAAAATGCAAAAGTGCTGCCTTCTGTATGCTTTGCATTCCTAATCCAACCAAAGGGACTGAAAGGCCAAAGATCCTACCTTGCCTAGAGCCCTATTTTGCCTTATTCTGTCTCTGGTCATGTGCTCCTTCATACTAGGAAGTACAGGTATTTCTTGACTAGAAAAGGATCTGTGTAACAGGGGCGATTGGTTATGGGCACCAAAGGTCTGTAGGTTTCAGTTATGGATATGTGAATACAAAGACCCAAAACCACATAAAGAAAATCTGAACAGAAAGAAAAGAGACTGCCATTGATGGTCTCCTTCTTAAAATGCTAGTTAGCTGGCTGTCTCTGGCATTAACATTTTCTTAGTCACTAACCCAAGAAAATGTATTTAAGACAAATCTGATCTACAAACTTGTTCCAAGTCAGTGGAGTTGAGTTACTAAAATTGGAGAGTGCAAAATCTGGTGCAGTTGTGAATGGTAGCCAATCAGCTTCTAACATCCGCTTGTTCAGTTAAGCTTTGACAATAAAGCCTATAAACTGATTTTTTCTATGCAAAGCTGCAACAGATATTTTTTTCTCTCTAGTTTTAGTAAATCAACCCTATTGTCTCAAAGAGTGATCCAAATGGCAGCTAGGGAACTAGTATTTTCTAAATGAGTGGTCTAATTTTAGCAGCCAATGCACATCCTCAGTACTTTTTTTCTAATGTGCTGGGTGGCTTTACTGACTCACTTCTTATTCAGGGAAAAAAAATCAGGTTCTCTTTAGCTTATCTTCAGTGTAAATATCAATGAACTTCCCCATCCGAAAAAAAAAAACGATATTTGGCAGGACTAAACAGCCAATTACCAGGCCCGAACTTTACCATGTGAAGACTGGGGGGCAAAGCCATCGGGGAAGCATTGGAAATACAAGTATTAGTAATAGAGGAAATAAATAAAATGTATTAAAAGCTCCGACATACTATTTGCAATGTGTCAAATTTTTAAGTCAAAACGCGTGTGCCAAAATGAACCGCTCTGGCCACTGAGGTCTCTACACTAGAGATACTAGAAAGCTCAGGTTGGGTTATATTTGCAGAGTGCCAACACAGCATACATTTAAAATACTAGTACAGTGGAACCTCGGTTTAAGAGTAACGAGGTCAACGAGCGTTTTGATTTGCGAGCAACTTTTCAAAAAAAATTCTGACTTTGTTTGTGAGTGTTATCTCGCAGGACGAGCAGAATTCAACCTAATAGGGCCTGTAGTACCGCATTTGGCCTGATGTGCGGGGGTGCTGGAGCCGAGCAGAGCGGAACAGCGACGATCGCAGCTAATCGGCACAGTTCGGCAATGCTCGGAAAGACACGGAAATACTCCATTCCCGAGCCTTTCCGACATTTGCCGAGGTCAGCCGACGTGTCCTTGGGGCTTTCCAGCTGTTTCCGAGGCTCTCCGGCGCCCCCCACCTCTGGCCGCATGTGGTATTGCATCTCATTGAAGTCAATGCGGAACTAATTATTTTCGTTTCCATTGACTTCAATGGGAAAACTCGCTTTGATATGCGAGTACTTTGGATTAAGAGCATTCTCCTGGAACGGATTATGCTCGTAATCCGAGGTTCAACTGTACAACCATAAAAAATAATCATATGCAAATAACACTCTACACAAAACCACCCTTTAAAGCTACGGCATGAATTTGCTTTCATGATTCATATTCAGAGACAATGCCACCCAAGCACACAGTTGAGTAAGAAATACACATTCTGATTACCTGGATATCTTCACCTAATTTTTGATTAGGAAGAAACGTTTCTTCTCCGGTTTATACCATACCAGATAATCTGCAATGCTGTACAAAGGGGTGCGTTGGTCTTTGGCGCTGGCAGTCTGGCACAGTTGTCCTTGGCGCCGGGCTTCTAGCAATTAAAACAAATGAAAGCGGTGTCCTTGCACCAGAGTTGACCCCCAACTCTACCAGAGCCCTGAAAAGGAAATTGTTAGGTTAGTATTATGGCAGCCGCTAATTTTTTCTAGCTGAAATAGGTCTACTACACCAAAGATTAGGCTTGTACACAAATGCTAGCCATTGCAAATAATGCAGTTCAGAGTCCAATGGTGGACACAAATTTACAGATTTCAATGCAGTTCAGCATATTACAATAAAAATGGAAATTCATTCAGAGATCTCATATCATTATCTCAAGGACCTACCAAGGGGAATCATCTTTAGATACTATGATACACTTTATTATGCATAATACAGTATATTATATATAATACATTTTTAGGAATAATACAATTATGTTTCCTTTGTTATCACTTGACATGTAATTATACTTCAAACTATGATCTATGAAGGCTTGGGCACTGTAATTTTAATTATATAACATTTATTTGATAAACATTGAATTATGGTATCACCACAAACACACACATAGTTATATAGCATGTCAATTTAAATTGTAATACCCTTACCCACCATGCCTTATCTGTAAGGTCTAATCTAAGAAACTAAAAGAAGCTTCAAAAAGATTTATAAAGTAATGTGTCTTTTGATTCCTCCACTCCTGCTGTGCTGTATGGCTACAGAGCTTGTGATTGTCAGGTAAATATGACATTTTGCTTATGAATATTTTATATTTACCTCTTGCAGAATTAAAGCTAAACTCCAGCCTTCCATTTAGTTTTGCAAATTTGTACAGTGTGAGCCTCTCATAGTGGGTATCAAAAGCTGCAGCTAGTTAAAGTTGGTCTTATTTACTGGGTATGTAAGTCCCTTTACTTGTGTTTAACCTCTTGTCATCTACGTAACCAGGGCTGGTGCAAGGATTTTTGACACCCTAGGCCAGGGGTGTCCAAACTTTTTTCAAAGAGGGCCAGATTTGATGAAGTGCATTTTGCCTGACATTCTTTAAACCATTAAAATTCTGTCTAAGTGTGTTCGTCCGAGCACTAATACACGGCCCAACAAGAATTCTCTTCCATTTAAGGCTGTGTGTGGTGAAGAGATGAGCTCGGGCATGTTATTTGGATATACCGTATTTATCGGCTTATAACACGCACCTTCACTTTAAAAAGGAAGTTTCAGGAAAAAATCTTAAATTTTAAATAAAGAACTGTGAAGTAAAATATGGGTCAGTGCCCATTAATTCAACCTAATCAGTGCCCATCTGCAGCCTCACAAGTGCCATGAATGCAGCACCCACCATTGCCATGAATGCAGCACCCACCGTTGCCATGAATGCAACACCCATCGTTGCCATGAATGCAGTAAATCCCATCGCCATGAATGCAGCAAACCCCATTGCCATGAATGCAGCAAACCCCATTGCCATGAATGCAGCAAACCCCGTTGCCATGAATGCAGCAAACCACTTGCTGTGAATGCAGCACCCCATTGCTGTGAATGCAACACTCCATTGCCATGAATACAGCACCCCATTGCCATGAATGCAGCACCCCATTGCCATGAATGCAGCACCCACATTGTCATGAATGCAGCACCCAAATTGTCATGAATGCAGCAAACCCAATTGCCATGAATGCAGCACTTCATTGCCAAGAATGCAGCACCCCATTGCCATGAATGCAGCACCCCATTGCATAGCTCCCAACTGTCCCTGATTTTGAGAGACTGTCCCTGATTTGGAGCAATGTCCCTCTGTCCCTCTTTCCCCCTCATTTTGGTCTGATCTATAGTTGCATATAACATGCACTTTTTTGGGGTTAATTCTCCTTTAAGGGGGTGAGGCAGGGGGCATGTCCTATTACTACATACGTTTGCTAGTAGGTGTCCCTCATTTACATCTTAAAATGTTGGGAGGTATGCCATTGCCATGAATGCAGCACCCCATTTCCATGAATGCAGCACCCCATTGCCATGAATGCAGCACCCCCATTGACATGAATGCAGACTCACCATTGCCATCAGTGTAGCCTGATTCATGTCCATCTGCAGCTTTGGAGGTGACAGGGAGGGGGCAGGATGAGCACCAACAGACATACAGGAGAAACTCCTGTTTTCTCGGCGGCTTCTTTAATAGAAAGTCCCGCCTCCTATGATGGACAGAACAGTCGTCCAATGGCAGCGCAGGAGGCAGGACTTCCTTTTACACAGGACGCAGTGTAAACAGGAAATACTCCTCTCCTTTATGTACGGCGCTCGTCCCGCCCCCTCCCCGTCCCCTCCAAGGCAGCCAGCATATATATCTTTTGTGGCCCCCGGCATTCGGGGACTCGTTTGGGGCCACAAAAGATATACATGACAAAATTACCAGGCGGGCCATCTGAAACTGGAACGCGGGCCGCGATTGGCCCACGGGCCAGACTTTGGGCATGCCTGCCCTAGGCGAAACCTAATTTTGCTGCCCCCCTTGGTTCCACCCCTAACTTCACCCCCTTTGCCCTGTCCATGTATACCCTACCTTTTTAATGAAGCGACCATCAAATGCACCCACCAGCGCCCATCAAATGCAGCCCCACCAGTACCCATCAATGCAGCCTACCAGTGCCCATCAATGAATGTTTGCTTGCTTCCATTGATTCGGGAGTCAGACACAGACACAGTCCTCTGCTGCCTCTGACACTATGTGCGAACAGAGTGGCGGCTGCCTGCTGATGCTGAGACTTTGTTGCTTGCTGCAGAGAGAAGAGAGTAGGAACACCAGTGGCCGGGCGCCCTAGGCAGCAGTGCGCCCTAGGCGGCTGCCTAGTTTGACTAGTGGTAACACCGGCCCTGTACGTAACACATATGTGCAACAGCAAAAGGGAAGGCTTTAATGCCCGCCCTTTGCCGTACATATGTGTCACTGGGCAGCCAATATTTCTGTGCTGAGAGTGTGCTCCCAGACAGCTCCCGGACCGGACTAATGATCAGTAGCTGGCGGGACCTGCTCCCAAACATATGATAGTCAATCACAGTGGTCACATGATTTCTGATCCTTCCAGTCCCCCGGTGATTTAGAACTTTTAAAGGAGTAATGGGGCAGTGGAAAGGTGTTAACTTACCTTTACATATGTTTATCTGGTTAGACATGGGATTGTGACAGAGCCTGTTTAATACAGAACACGTTACTGTGTTTTAGTATTTAATATTTCTACTATTTTAAATTATTTTATATACAGTATGTTTGTTGACTACACTATTGTATAGATCTACTGCCTTCTACTGTCTGTATTTGTAAAACACTGTGCTTCTTATCACAGAATTAATAACGTATAGCACTTCCTGTGTCTGGGTTGTTGGGTTAAAATCCTCAGAATGATTAGGTGAAGAGAGAGTCTAAGATAGGGTGACCAGACATCCCCGGTTTCAGGGGACAGTCCCCGGATTGAGGACACTGTCCCTGGACCAAGTCTGTCCCCAGTTTTGTCCCCGGATTGGATTTGAACAGGGGCTGGGGTAATTTCGAAGACAGTTAGTGCAGAATTAAAAAAATAAATTCTGAATTACACCCCCCGCTCTGCCGCTACTACTAGCTTAGGGGGTGTCGTTTTTCCATTATCTGTGGAAAAAAGAAGAAAAACTACGCTAATTCAAAAATTAAATAACCGTGAATGGCGTCACGGTTATGGAATGGGAGCTGCAACTGACATGTAAACAAAAAATACAAGAAACAATAATGGAAAAAAGGAACAATCGCGCTATCCCATAGACCTATACAATGGTGTTTAAATTTAAAATTAATATATAAATTATAACACCAGTGAGTGAACCAAAAATTTGATCAACTCTAAATACCTTAAATTAATATTTGCCACATGTGAAAACATACCATTGAAGAATAGTGGTTAACATATAATGAAGAAAAAACGTGTATAAATTCATTGGTGAACAACAGAACAGTGTCCAAAAAATATAAAAAACAGCAATGAATGTCCGTAATTCAAATTATAATGAAACACCGGTGCTCTGTGAAGAAATTGTCCATATAGTGACAGTCACTATATGGTCAATTTCTTCACAGAGCACCGGTGTTTCATTATAATTTGAATTACGGACATTCATTGCTGTTTTTTATATTTTTTGGACACTGTTCTGTTGTTCACCAATGAATTTATACACGTTTTTTCTTCATTATATGTTAACCACTATTCTTCAATGGTATGTTTTCACATGTGGCAAATATTAATTTAAGGTATTTAGAGTTGATCAAATTTTTGTTTCCATTATCTGTGCCCCTTACTGATGGTCATGTGCTGGTCGGAGCGGAGGGAATATTTCTTCAGTTTCTGGTGCCCATTCAGCTCCGCTCACATGTTCTTCTGTCTTGGCTCAAGTCCTGGCCAGCCGCCTGCCTACTTATCTCCTTGCCTTCCCTGGCGGAGTGATCTTCCTCTGCTCCCCACCCAGTAGTAGCCGGGCCCGGAGAGTTATGCCGCGTACACACGATCGTGATTCACGGCGGTGAAAACACCGCCGTGAATCACGACAGGAAAACCGAGGAACGGCTTTTTCCCCCACACACGGCCGTTTTTCCCGTCATTTTTTCTCTTGGCGAGAAAAACGACCGTGTGTAGGCTCCTATGGGAAAACTGCCACGGAAAAAAATGACAGGAATCACGACGAGAAAAATTAGAGCGTGTTCTAATTTTTCTCATTGTGATTAATGCAGTTTTTCCCGTCTGGAAAAACGGCAAAAAGCCCACAGACGATCGTTTTTCTCGTCCAAAGGAAAAAATGAAATTTTTCCCGACGGGAAAAATGATCATGTGTACGCGGCATAAGACTTGACAGGCTGTGAGGCGGGCGGGCAGCAGCGGCGATGGGCAGAGTCGTTGATTGCCGCCATTACTAGTAAAAAAAAATATGTCCCCGGATTTCATTTTAAAAATCTGGTCACCTTAGTCTAAGACCACATGTTATGTCCAGGCCAGAAGCAGGGATTATTAGGCAAGTGTTTCTTCGGTTATTATTATTATACAGGATTTATATAGCGCCAACAGTTTGCACATGTGCTTTACAATATAAAGGGAGACAGTACAGCAAAAATACAATTCAATACAAGAGGGTTAAGAGGGCCCCGCTCCTAGGAGCTTACTTACAATCTAATAGGAAGGGACAAGTGGAACAAAAGGTAATAACTGTGAGGAAGGCAGGATAGGTTTCCCTGAAGAGATGAGTTTTCAGGGATCACCTAAATGTCGACAGAGTAGGAGACAGCCAGGCAGATTGGGGTAGAGAGTTCTAGAGAATGGGGAGATGCTCTGAAGAAATCCTGGAGATGAGCATGTGGAGGAGGAGACAAGGAAGCTGGAGAGCAGAAGGTTGTGAGAGGAGCAGAGAGGATAGTTTTGAGACAAGATTAGTGATGTAGCTTGGGGCAGGGTTGTAAATGGCTTTGTATGTTGTTGATTATATTTTGAATTGTATGGGCAATCGGAAGCCAGTGGAGGGATTGTCAGGGAGGGGTGGTGGACACTGAGCAGTTGGTAAGGTGGATAAATCTGGCAGCAGCAATAATAATAAACGATAAGGGAGCTACAATAGTCAAGACAAAAGATAACAAGGGAATAAATCATTAGCTTAGTGGTTTCAACAGGTAAAACTGGGTGTATTTTGGAGATGTTACGAAGGTGAAATCTACAAGATTTGGAGAGTGATTGGATATGGGCCTGAAAGAACAGGTCAGAGTCCAGGATGACACCTAGCACCCCAGCATGAGGGGAGGGGATTAATAGTTGTATTATTGATGATCTTGAAGGAACGGAGGGACTTATAGTTGTATTACTAATCTTGATGGAGAAGTCAGGGGAGGGGGCACAGGCGGGAGAGAATAGTATGAGCTCAGTTTTAGAAAGATTGAGTTTGAGGAAGTGGTGTGACATCCATGGTGATACATCAGATAGTAAGTTACTAATGCGAGAGGAGACTGAAACATTGAGGTGAGGAGTAGAGAGATAGATTTGTGTATCATCAGCATGGAGATAGTACTGGAAGTCTTGGGAGTTTATCAAGTGACCAAGGGAGGAGGTGTAGATGGAGAAGAGGAGGGGTCTGAGGACAGAACCTTGGGGGACCCCTACAGAAAGAGTAAGTGGAGGGGAGGAGACCGAGTTATAGGCAACACTGAAGGAGCGCTGTGATAGGTAGCAGGAGAACCAGGAAAGGCAGAGTCTTGGAGGCCAAGAGAATGGAGATTTTTGAGGAGGAGATGGTCAACAGTATCAAAAGCAGCAGAAAGGTCTAATAGTATGAGTATGCAGTAGTGGCCATTGGTTTTAGCACTTAGTAAATCAATAGGTTATTAGTTTACTATTGTTGCCTATGGCTTCTGGGTGAATATACAGTATGTAGCCCTGTATGTAGTGCTGAAGATAGACAGGTTCTCCAGAACAGTACAGAAGCTGTTGGCCTGAATAAATTCTTCCATAGGCAGGGGGAAGCATCCAACCTCTCAGCTCAGGAATTCTTATCAGATCCAACTGATCAACAATTACTCCACTCACTACAGTGGAGCCAAAAACTCAATTTATCTAGCAGGCTAACTAGGAGGGTGCTATGCCCACTCACCTTTGAAATCTGGCCCTGTCTTCATGGGCCAGGAAACAGCAAAAAAAAAAAAAAAAAAACCCCAAAGAAAAATCTCTTTCTCACAAAAAAGGAGTATTCAGAAACAATAGTGGATAGGGAAGTGAAACAACACTGACATAGGTACAACAAAATATGTGGCTTTCAACATAGAAGACCAGTACTGTATGTTTTGGCAACATTTTAGTTCACATTAAGCAAACGAGACTGTCAATAGGCTCTGGAGATTTGTGGGATTCCTTAGACCTGGAAACCAGTAAAAGCTACAGAAAGAACGCACAGTAGGGCCAAAATGCCTAGTGCATTACCAGTGATTTATTGTGAAAAAAAGGCAAAATGGGTACTCACAAAGTTAGAAGATATAAAAGCATAAAACACCACGAGACACAATCCACTCCAGGAATTACGTTGCCAGACCAAGGATACTGCTGAGGAGCTGACACGTTTTGGTGATGCATCCCCTTTCTCAGGGCTTAGTTCTGAGTTGGTGGAGACTGGTGCGTGCTCCGTGGCACTGGCTCAGAAATGCTGCACACCTGGCGAGTGGTGTTCTCTAACAGAAGTGTGTCTAAAGTTTTAACAGTGTAAATAAGTTCAGCCATGGATTACAAGAAGGTAACTGGGCAAGTGATGCTCTCTTCTGAGTTGGAGTATCACATTAAATGTTGACTTTTACATGACAGTAACTCTTTGCCTGTGATTCAGGTATTAGCAAACGCCGTTTCACAGTGTTCCCACTAGTGTGCCTTGAGCCCTGCCAACAAGCGGGGTATGGCTATTATGATACTTATTGTCCTACAACAGCAGTCCATAAAGCAACCTCTGGCAACTGGTTACCTTCTGACACTTGCCCAACTATCAGTCCCGGTTAAATCTTTACTCAGTGTCCCAGGAGCTGTCCGTCACCCAGCACCCATAGACAAATCCACTGTGAATGAGATAAGGGATCCTTTTTTTCAGTCCTGGACTCAGAGACAGTGCCCTTCAGCAAGGGTACTTCTTTGGCAAATCTTTTCAGGCCCTCAGCCCAGCAGCAATCTCTTGTCTCTCTGGCTATCTCCCAAGCACAACAACCACCCAGGTGACAGGAACCCTCTCTGACAAAGAAATAACAAACTGCTCAGGCCTCCTGCACATTGATCACATCCACAGCCACCTTCTGCATGACTCCTTCCAGGGATTGCCCATGGCATAATAAATATTTAGCTGATCATTTGAATCTCCCTTCCTATGCTCTGGAAGCTTCTCTTCTTACAATCAAACTCTCAACTCACAAATCCTGACCAGACCCAACCAATCAACAACCACTCCACTCACTATAGTGGAGCCAAAAACGAAATGTACCTAGCTGCCTAAGTAGAAAGGCGCTACAGTTTAATCTATTTTTAGATCCTAGATCTAATTTTAGAACCTGGTCTCAACAGTTCGATCTATTTTTAGATCCTGGTCTTAACAGTTCGATTTATTTTTAGATCCTCAATCTATTTTTAGATCCTGTTCTCAACTGTTTTGTCTATTCTTAGATCCTGGATCTATTTTTAAACCCTGGTCACAACAGTTCAATCTATTTTTAGATTCTAGTCTCAACTGTTCAATCTATTTTTAGATTCTGGTCTCAACAGTTCGATCTATTTTTAGATCCTGGATTTATTTTTAGATCCTGGTCTTAATTGTTTGATCTATTTTTAGATCCTGGATTAATTTTTAGATTCTGGTCTCAATCGGTCAATCTATTTTTAGATCCTGGATCTATATCTAGATCCTCGTCTCAACGGTTAGATCTACAGTGTGTATGTGTAAAGATTGGTGCCAGAATTATATCTGTCCGCTTGTTATCATACATGCACTATTCCAAATAACTATGTCTGTGATATGGTGTGCATGTGTAGTGCTCCCTTTGCTGTATGTTAGTAGGTGAACCTGTTTCTGGAATATGATTTATATGCAGCTCTTGTTATTTTAGTTAACCCTGTCCTTTCTGGTCTGGGATTCTATAGCTAGGGCTCAAACACCAGCATAGGCTAGAGCCAGGTTAGAGATCCGAGCCCACTTGGTAGTTAGAAATTTGCATTGAAGATAAGATGCAAAATAGATAGGCTGACTGAAATCCAGTGCCACACCATCGTTTCTGCTGGTGAGAAGATGGGTTCCAGGCTGGTGGGACAATAGCTGGAAGTTCTCCCTATCATCAATGATCCTGTCTTCAGGTCTCAACATCAAGGTGGACACATCACTGAGTTCATCCTCGGGTGCCCCTGCAACTGAACTTTGCTGCAACATTCTTCTGGAAGTATTCTTATTATTTACTATATACACCAGAGTATATGTGCACAATTCCACCAGGACTCTTGTTGGGCTCTTTGCTGATATTACCTGTTTGTACCTTGAATATATGTACTATTAATAATCTTTTATTATATAAAGCTCCTACAGTCAGCTCCATAAGTATTGGGACATCGACACAATTCTAATCTTTTTGGCTCTATACACCACCACAATGGATTTGAAATGAAACAAACAAGATGTGCTTTAACTGCAGACTTTCAGGTTTAATTTGAGGGCATTTACATCCAAATCAGGTGAACGGTGTAGGAATTACAACAGTTTGTATATGTGCCTCCCACCTTTTAAGGGACCAAAAGTAATGGGACAGATTAACAATCATAAATCAAACTTTCACTTTTTAATACTTGGTTGCAAGTCCTTGGCAGTCAATTACAGCCTGAAGTCTGGAACGCATAGACATCACCAGATGCTGGGTTTCATCCCTGGTGATGCTCTGCCAGGACTCTACTGCAACTGTCTTCAGTTCCTGCTTGTTCTTGGGGCATTTTCCCTTCAGTTTTGTCTTCAGCAAGTGAAATGCATGCTCAATCGGATTCAGGTCAGGTGATTGATTTGGCCATTGCATAACATTCCACTTCTTTCCCTTAAAAAACTCTTTGGTGGCTTTCGCAGTATGCTTCGGGTCATTGTGTATCTGCACTGTGAAGCGCCGCCCAATGAGTTCTGAAGCATTTGGCTGAATATGAGCAGATAATATTGCCCGAAACACTTCAGAATTCATCCTGCTGCTTTTGTCAGCAGTCACATCATCAATAAATACAAGAGAACCAGTTCCATTGGCAGCCATACATGCCCACACCATGACACTACCACCACCATGCTTCACTGATGAGGTGGTATGCTTTGGATCATGAGCAGTTCCTTTCCTTCTCCATACTCTTCTCTTCCCATCACTCTGGTACAAGTTGATCTTGGTCTCATCTCTCCATAGGATGTTGTTCCAGAACTGTGAAGGCTTTTTTAGATGTTGTTTGGCAAACTCTAATCTGGCCTTCCTGATTTTGAGGCTCACCAATGGTTTACATCTTGTGGTGAACCCTCTGTATTCACTCTGGTGAAGTCTTCTCTTGATTGTTGACTTTGAAACACATACACCTACCTCCTAGAGAGTATTCTTGATCTGGCCAGCTGTTGTGAAGGGTGTTTTCTTCACCAGGGAAAGAATTCTTCGGTCATCCACCACAGTTGTTTTCCGTGGTCTTCCGGGTCTTTTGGTGTTGCTGAGCTCACCGGTGCGTTCTTTCTTTTTAAGGATGTTTCAAACAGTTGATTTGGCCACACCTAATGTTTTTGCTATCTCTCTGATGGGTTTGTTTTGTTTTTTCAGCCTTATGATGGCTTGCTTCACTGATAGTGACAGCTCTTTGGATCTCATATTGAGAGTTGACAGCAACAGATTCCAAATGCAAATAGCACACTTGAAATGAACTCTGGACCTTGTATCTGCCCCTTGTAAATGGGATAATGAGGGAATAACACACACCTGACCATGGAACAGCTGAGCAGCCAATTGTCCCATTACTTTTGGTCCCTTAAAAAGTGGGAGGCACATATACAAACTGTTGTAATTCCTACACCGTTCACCTGATTTGGATGTAAATACCCTTAAATTAAAGCTGAAAGTCTGCAGTTAAAGCACATCTTATTTGTTTCATTTCAAATCCATTGTGGTGGTGTATAGAGCCAAAAAGATTAGAATTGTGTTGATGTCCCAATTTTTATGGACCTGACTGTATTTCCCAGCTGGTGTACATTCACATACTTATGGTTACTGTTATATGTGAGGTGCAGTAGTTCCTCTGCTTCCAACTACTTTTATTAGATAACTGGTTAATTTCTCAGGTCCTTTCCTGGGTGGAGGCACAGCCATCTTTATTCTCAAACTCACTCTTCCACCTAGGTTTTGGTTCTCTTATTTACCTACAGGTTTAGTGCATCATCCTGTTTGGAGAGGGCCATTTCTCATAACCCCCCCATAAGAGAGCTACACTATATACAAATACTGTATATAGTATATATGTCGTATAAACCGTATGTACAGTATATACATGTAGCGGGGTCTCCTTTAAGGCCCCTGGACTACGTTACCCAGAACCCCGTTTGGCACCCAGGGTGCATTGGGCCGCCGCAGAGACTCATGGGTGGGGCTATATAAGAAGAGGGCGAGGCTAGGCTCTGCCTCTTTGGACACCGCACTGCAAGCAATAGGACTCCCTGTGCGGATCCGCTGCTGTGTAAGGCTTGAAGCCTGGGCCTTGCATACCGACCAAAGAGCCTTCCACCCCACTGCGGAGCCTGGGTGGCATCTGTTCCTGCTCGAGTTTGCTGATGTCAGCTGGACCGGAGACCCGGCCGTTGGAGACACTGTGTGCGGATACACAGTGGTGGAAGCCCGGACTGGGATCGCGTCCGGAGTGGTGAGCGAGCACTTGCTCACTTCATTACCCTTTTACTTTGTTGGGCCTAGTGACTGCCTTGGCCCACCCTGTTATTTACTACCCCTTGGATTACAAATATTGTTTCCTAAAAGTGCACCACTGTTCAAGTTGCATGCGAAGAATTGTTCTCATCAGGGACTGAGTTTTAATCTGGGTCAGGCCTGACCAGGGTGGGGGTTAAAACTTTGTTGCTGTGCCATATTGCGCATAGGGAAAGAAGATAGTTGCACGTGGCAGGTGATCACTCTGCACTATCACTGAAGAATATGTTTATTGCTGCAGGGCTCTGCATGTATACTATGTGATGTGTTTAACTTTGAATCCTTATACCAAAGTAAATCCAGTTATATTTTATCACATTGGTATTAGTGTCATCTTTGCAGATAGTGGTTATCTATCAATACTGCCAGATTGTGTATAATCAGGTATAGACCGTTACGAGGTAACAATCCCTAGACTAACTGTGCCAGTGTGGGTTGAGTAGATTGCCGGGGGTTGGCGGTGCTGTATACAGGGCCCGAAACAAAACTCAGCGGCTCTCTTAACTGGGGGTAGCGCTACATACAAATGTTTAACAAATAAACAATTAACACAGGACAGAGAGCCGGTTCACACTGGGGCGGCACGACTTTGGGGGCGACTCGGCTAAGAAGACTTGAGAGTCGATTTGCAAAATGACTTCTGTATAGAAGTCAATGCAAGTCGTCCCGAGTCGCCCCCAAAGTAGTACAGGAACCTTTTTCTAAGTCGGAGCGACCTGAGTCTCTCCTATTAGAACGGCTCCATTGAACAGAACGGGACGCGACTTGTCAGGTGACTGAGTCGCCTGACGAGTCGCCCCTGTGTGAACCGGGTCTAAGGGTTTTCTTAAGAGACAAGACAGTATTGTTATCTCCTTTCAGACTAGCCCTGCATGAAGGAGCCTTGGATTGAGCCATCTAAGGGAGGAGTTAATGCTTTGGATATTTTTTCTTGTCTGTACATTTCCAATTACTGAACATTGTATAAAACTGTTTTTTTTACAACAAAGCAGCAAAGTAAAACATGATAAAACTAACCTAAATGTTCACCTGCTGGTTTGAAGAGGAATTGTGGCAAGTTGGTGAAGGACCATTAAAGTGGAAGGCGACCTGCATCCACGTCATGAGATGGAATAGTCACCCATTTAGAAAGCGTTACATAACCTTCTGTGATAAAAATTCATGTAAAATTGTGGTGAGTGCATATGTGTGGAGCACTTTTTTGAACTAAAGAAGCTATCTATAGAACACTATTATCTGAGCACAGTGACAGACAGTATATTTACACTATTTTTGAACATATGGACTTTAATTTTAATTGTTGTTATTGACGATGTGAAGCGCCTTACCTTTCATGTATTTTGTTAGTTCACAGTGTAGCACCCTCCAGCTTAGTGTGCTAGGTGTACATAGTTTTGTAAGCTGTAGTGTAGGTCAATTTTAGCCTGGCTGAGAGTCAGGCTGGGTTTAATCTGGGTCAAGGATGAGTGACTCAGGGAGGCTGAATGACTTTTTAAAGCAGCACCTCTGGTACCTCCCCCTACTTGCTGGAACCTTCGAGAAGCTTCCAGAAGAATGGGTGGGAGGTTAGGAGGAGCTGCTTGGAGTATTGATGAGGGCCCCAGTTAATCCCCAGACAGTGAGCTGGAAGGGGGTGGGCACCTCTTAAATACTCTGGGTCATGCCAGCAGAGGCAGCCGGGTGGAAGATGGAGATGGAGTGCTGAGGAGGCTGTTGGTGGCCCTTGAGGGTGCACCCTAGTCTGGGAGGGGTGAACTCAGGCCTGGGGCTTGGGTATTGGAGGGATCCTCTACCACACATGGAGGAGTCCTGTCCTGGATGCACGAGAGCAGGTGTGAGGATATTGGGAGAGAGTCAGCACTTCCAGAAGATCTCCAGAAGTCAGCCAGGTATGCTGGTTAGTGTGCAGTCTGGGAGGACTGTGGAGAAGTTAGCCAGGAGGGCTAGTGAAAGGTGAAGCTGCAGCCAGGCAGGCTGGCAGTGCCTGAAGAGGTGATGCTGGGATCAGTAGCCACAGAGATGTAAGCTGGACACTGGACTTTGCTACACAACCAAAGGGGCCTGGGCCCTGGGGCCCCTGCCTGTCACGGTCACAACCGACGGCAGCAGTGCTGGTTGGGGGGGCCCTATGCAGGGCGGAAATTGCACTGGACAAGTGGGATGCCCGTCTTATCAATCCGGGTTCGAATGTCCTGGAACTTCGGGCATCTTGGTGTGCCATTCAGTCCTTCACTCATCTCCTAAAAGAGGAATCGGTATCATTAAGAATGTACAACACCACAGCGGGCTCCTACGTGTTGAGACAAGGAGGTACTTGGAGCTTCATCCGGCTCCAAGAAGTCGGGCCCATTATGTCCTGGGCCGAGAAATATCTGGCCAATATTTCATCAGTCTTCTTCCACGGAGTCCAGAACGTCCAGGCGGACTTCCTGTCGCGCACTCAGTTAGACAACAACGAGTGGTCCCTTCATGGGCAGACGTTCGAGTGAATCCTGTCCCTGGGAGTCAATCCCAAGGGGACTCTGTTTGCTTCCCCTTGCATCTTCGAGATCAAGAGGTATTACGCTCGGGGCTGTTGCAGCCAAGCCTTCAGATTAGACGCCCTGACAGATCACTGGAATTTCAACAGGGCATACGCCTTTTCCTCGCTCCCATTCATCTTCAGATTCTTAAGGAGACTCCAAGCGGAAGCAGTCGAGGTGGTGGTGATGACACCTTACTGGCCAAACAGGCTATGGTTTCCCCTCTTGATCCAGCTCAACTTCCGGGACCCGGTGCCTCTTTCTCTTGAGCCGGAATTTCTGTCTCAAGGGGGCAGTCCTGCTGCACCCCTGTCCGGCATTACTGGGACTGACGATCTGGTTCTTGACAGGGAAGGGCTGGAATTTCTCAGGTGCGCCTCAGGAGTGATTTCCACCCTCATGGGCTCAAGAAGTGCACGAGTAATATTATGGGAGAATATGGGCCAAGTTTGTTGAGTTCTCATCCTCTACGGGCAGATCATGTAGAGATCCAATAACTCAGAATTTCCTCAGCTTCCTTCTTTCTGGCCTAGATCTATCTCTATCCATCAGCTCTCCTAGAATCCAAGTCTCAGCCCTGTCGGCCTTCTCTGGTGCATCATGGGCTGTTCACCCTCTAATCCAGCGGTTTTTCTGGGGGGCATCAAGACTCAGGCCCCAGAGGAGACCCAAGATTCCCAAATGGGATCTTCCCCTTGTTCTCTACTCTCTGTCTGAACTCAGTAACACAGGGTCCTCCCCCCGCTTTCTGTTAAGGAATTTTCTACTAAAATCGCTTTCCTAGTAGCCTTTTCCTCGGCTAAGAGGATCTCGGAGATGGGATCCCTAGGTTACGAGAACCTTTTCTGACATTCTTCCCAGTCCGGGTGGTCCTAATTCCTATGCTCGGCTCAAATTCTGAAAGTGTACTTACAAGTTACTTCCTCCTTTAAGAAGCTCTGATTACCTGTTTTGTCCTGCACTCTGGCCGTAACAAAGGGAATCAAGCCTCGATCAGAATGAATGCGGCCTGGGTCGTCCAGTCCGTCCAACAGGCTTATAGAGCTAAAGGCTTGGCTCCTCCGGAGGCGGTGACGGCACATTTCACCAGGGGTATAGCAGCTTCCTGAGCAGCAGCCCGGCATGTGGCTCCAAATGTTATCTGCAATGCGGCCTCATGGGCCTCCATTATGTCACTTTTTTGTATTGAGCCTGCTTCGCTATCTTCTGTGAACTTGGTTTGTAAATCCTGTCGGTTGACGGGTCAAAATAAATGTGGGGACTGGCTAGTTATTTCCCACACGTAGACTGCCATGGAGTCCGTCAGGAAAACTGAAAATTTATTATCAAATACTTACCGTAATTTTCCTTTCCTGATGGACTCCATGGCAGTCAGAGTTCCCACCCATGAGTATATAAATTGATCTAAGAGTTGGCTAGTTACGGAACGCAGTCCCTAGCGGTGAGCTCAAACTTATGGGTATGGGGCCCTATAGCATTGGAGAGGAGGCGGGGTTAAACCACACGTAGACTGCCATGGAGTCCATCAGGAAAGGAAAATTACGGTAAGTATTTGATAATAAATTTTCAGTTTCTTTTCCTTGCATGTGATTGGGTATTCTTTGCAAAGTGAAGCTTTACCTCATTTACTAAGCTCTGGAGCAACTGCACTTGCAAATGCACAGTCTATTTGCCTTTAGTAAATCAACCCCTATAGGTGCAATCTCTGTGCTTGAGTTTCCAGGTCTAGCCATCATAAGGGGTTCCCAGTCTTAAATTCTCTCTGTTGACAAGTGCAAGTCTTGGCGTTAAAATATTACTCCAGCCAAAACTGAATTATTTATTTTGAGGCGTGCTCTTAGTGGCACCTGTCAATGTGAACCTAGCCTTATACAGCTCTAAGACTCCTTTCCAACTGGGGTGGGGGGGGGGACGTTAGCCGTAAAGCCCTGCTAGTTTTACTGACACTTTACCTCTGTTATAGTATTTGGCCACTAGCGGGGCACTTTTAACCCCCGCTAGCGGCCGAGGAAAGGGTTAATAGCACCCAAAAAGCGCCGCTGCAAAGCGCTTTGGCAGCGGTGCCCATTCATTTCAATGGGGAGGGGCGGTGGAGGAGCGGTGTATACACCGCTCCCGCACAGCTCCAAAGATGCTGCTTGCAGGACTTTTTTACCTGTTCTGCAAGTGCACCGCCCCAGTGTGAAAGCACTCGGTCTTTCACACTGGGGCTGCAGAAGAGGCAGTTTACAGGCGCTTTTAAGGCTCTATTGTTAGCGCAAAAACGCCTCAGTGTGAACAGGGTATAAGTGGTATAATTATTAAAATAAATAAATAAATGACTAAAATATCACCAGTGCATAAACCTCATTCCCTCATACAATAAACATGCGTGTTAACATGGATGCAGAGAAGCAATGGTGTTTACAAGAGTACGTACGCAAATAGCCTTCACTTGTATAGCAGGCTGTATGCATCTGCAGCTCCCTGGGCACAGGAAAATACTCAGAATTTTACACCCAGTTTCTTTTCAGTCTTTCACCATATGCATAGATGAGGCCCTAAGAATAATATCAAGGAGATTTTACTGTTGGAATATCCAAGACATATAGGAATACAGAGGCTGATTCAGCCAACCAGGCTCCATGTATAACCAAATTATTTTTGGGCAAACTGACCCTTTACAGATAGAAACTCTATATTGGATGAGGCATGTGTGCAGTAGTAGTAATCAGTCAGGCAGTATATATTGTAGGATTCTTTCCTCCACTTATCAAAAGCACTTTCTGTAATTAGCAATACAGATCAGCAGCTTTATCAGATGTTGGGTGGTGAGTACAGGCCCGGCATTCCTATTCTCCTGTACGAGCGGGCAGCACTGGAAGGAATTCACGTACCATGCATGGCAGCAGCCAGAAAAGGACACCAAATCAGTAGATCTGTGTGTATGCTGGGAAGGAAACACATGATGACTATGAGATAAAATTCCTTAACGGAACACTCAGAACTGGCTGAAGGTCACAGAAGGCCCAACTCCTGACTCAGACAGGTAGATGTACGATTCCTGGGCAGGCAAGACTACAGGCTGCTGTTTATTGAATTACAATCTTATTACCTGTCATTCCCACAGCAGCAGGCAAGCACTGACACATAGGCTGCAACTCAACTAGGAAACACTTTACGCCCACAACAACAGCTTAGTGTTATTTAAGCACAAGGTGTTATATTGTATTCAAAAGCTTTGCGCTTCGGGTATATATGTTCCGCTGCCAAAAATATCATTAGTCCAAAAATGGCAGCTTACTTAATGTACAAAATATTGAAAGCATTTCCTTTAACGGATCAGGATACCTGAACAAAAAACACTTCAATTGTGAAAGAGCTAAACAAATATATCTGCCAAACTGTTCATCTGTACAGGAAATCAAATATATGATATTTATGCAAGTTTCCCGAACAAATTATCTTCTCTTGTCTGCTATTTATATCAAAGGAATGCTTGCCAGTTTGATTCGGAATTTTTTTAATCCGATATATGAAGGTAAGCTCTTTTTACACTTTTTTGTCAGGATATAATTGAAGTGAAGATAATTGGCTTAAAGAAAACCCATCACCTTGCCCAGGTTCTGCAAGTATGTAAAAAGAACCCACACAACTGATACTCACCTTATGTGCACTTCCCACACTGCTCCATCAGTAAAGAATCAGTACAGAGGAGCATGTCACCTCCCCTGAGGATACTTGGGAACTGAGCAGCCAATGAAAAGGAAGAGGAAGCATTAACATTGTGTAAGCTCTGACACCATCCAACACAGAGCTTACACAAGGATAAGACTCCCAAATAGAGTGCAGGGAGCAGGGAAGCTTAGTATCAGTGGCTGGGGGGTACTTCTTATAAAGGAAGCTGTCATTTATGTTGTAGAAGGTATAGTGGGGGAACCCTCTGTCACTTTTTAAAATATTTTTACTGTCTGTTTCACCATTCAGTAGACATTCCCTTACTTCATGTTGAAACAGGGATGAATTAGAGATCCATTTCATAAGGACGTACTTATCACTCTTTCTGCATAAACAAAAATGAGCTAAATACAAATCCCCCAAAAACCTCATGAAGTTATTTGCAAAGTAATAAGAGAGGGGTCACAACAGTCTAATGACATATAAAATACAGATCTGGCTTTTTTCCTGGTAGTTGTCCTTTTATTAAAGTTACATAATAATTGACTGATCCCTTGCAGCAGGGATAAAGCCTAGGTGTAGCAACTATAAAAAAATAAAAAAGCAGAAAGATCAGCACAAGGGACATAACTTACAGTCAGTAGGATATGTTCCTTATGCTGATGCCTCTTCTTTTAGGTGAATTTCTCCTCCATCCATGATTTCTGTTACCATCACCTCCACACTTACCTATCCTCTGTACTGTGCTACTAGTGGCAATTTGGGGGAGCCAATGTCTGAAATTGATACAGAGTTCACTTACTAAGTGAGGATATATATAATCCCTGTTTGGTCAGTCTGGCATGGCCCACAGTGCATAGAGTGGAGAGTAGGGACAGCTACACACTAGTTAGGGACAGATAGGCTTTAGCATATGGAAAGGTTCCTGTAGAGGAGGTCAAGGTAAAGGATGGTCCATAGCATTATTAAAGGGGTTGTAAAGGTTTGTTTTTTATTTTCTAAATAGGTTCCTTTAAGCTCGTGAATTGTTGGTTCACTTACCTTTTCCTTTGATTTCCCTTCTAAATATTTTTTTTCTTTGTTTTCTTTGTCTGAATTTCTCACTTCCTGTTCCTCCTCAGTAAGCTGTTCAGTAAGCTGTTCTGGCTGACTCCACACCACTCGGAAGATGGTGTGAAGTTTAGTGAGGAGAAACAGGAAGTGAGAAATTCAGACAAAGAAAAAAAACATTTAGAAGGTAAATCAAAGGAAAAGGTAAGTGAACCAACAATGCACTAGCTTAACGTAACCTATTTAGAAAATAAAAAACAAACCTTTACAACCCCTTTAAATGTTCCTTGGAGTTAGGGTAAAACACCCAATAAACACCAGCACAGCACCTTATCTGGAGGCCAACTTTATCTGAAATACCTTTTCTGCATCTCAGTATTGTTCATTATTCATTACATAAAAAACAGAAATTTCTCAGAAGACATTGGGGTTGATTTACTAAAACAGGAGCACTCAGAATCTGGTGCAGCTGTGCATGGTAGCCAATCAGCTTCTAACTTCAGCTTATTCAATTAGGCTTTGACAATAAAACCTGGAAGCTGATTGGTTTCTATGCACAGCTTCACCAGATTTCGCACTCTCCAGGTTTAGTAAATCTCCCCCAATGTCTCGCCTGTTACCTTTAAATCACTGCAATCCATTTAGCCCCAACCACAGGCTCAACCAACACTCTCTGGCTAAGAGTCTTAAGCCCTGTACACACGCTCGGTTTTCTCTGCGGTAAAAAGTCTGCAGAGAAAACCGAGGGGAAAGCCGAGAACCCCGGCAGGAAAACTGCCATGGAGCTTTGGCCGGGAATCCCGGCCGTGTGTATGCTCCATCGGCACTGCCTCGCAGTGATTCCCATAGGAAAGTAGTAGATCTGGCGGAAAAGAAAAACGCTGGGAATCCCGACGGGAAAATAGAGAGCAGGTTCTCTATTTTCCTGCTGGGATTCCCGGCTGTTTTCCTGACGGGAAAACTGCGAGGAAGCATACACACGTCCGGTTTTCCCGGCCAAAAGCTCCCTTGGCAGTTTTCCTGGCAGGAAAACCGGTCGTGTGTACGGGGCTTTAGGGTGTTTAGAGTGTTAAAGGGGTTGTAAAGGTTTGTTTTTTATTTTCTAAATAGGTTCCTTTAAGCTAGTGCATTGTTGGTTCACTTACCTTTTCCTTCGATTTCCCTTCTAATGTTTTTTTTTCTTTGTCTGAAGTTCTCACTTCCTGTTTCTCCTCACTAAACTTCACACCATCATCCGAGTGGTGTGGAGTCAGCCAGAACAGCTTACTGATCAGCTTACTGAGGAGAAACGGGAAGTGAGAAATTCAGACAAAGAAAACAAAGAAAAAAAACATTTAGAAGGGAAATCGAAGGAAAAGGTAAGTGAACCAACAATGCACTAGCTTAAAGGAACCTATTTAGAAAATAAAAAACAAACCTTTACAAGCCCTTTAAGCTTCGTACACATGGTTCGATTGTTGTACGACCGAGCGTCTGATTGTTGTCAAAAGCGCATGTGCAGGATTTTGTCTAGCATACTAATTATCCGCGAATTGTCGTTTGACAAACACGAACGTAGTGACGTACTATGAGAGTATAAAGAGGAAGTTCATTTCTCAAGGGTCGCCCTTTGGGCCCCTTCTTCTAATTTCATGTTAATAAAAGTTTGGTGAGTGTTGATTCACACTTTTTTGTTAAGTTATTTTTATTTGGATAGCAGATAGCAGCTCTAATTTAATTTCTGTTGTTTTTTTTTCTGCACAATAAAAAAATTGTGTAGAATAATACTTGACTATGTGTTTTTCATGTGTAGACAGTTACATTAAAAACAACAAAATGGAAAATTAACAAGGGACACCAACATAGTTGTATTTTTGACTAAAATCTCAGGGATAATGGTGTCGTGATAACTTCCCCCAAAAATCCAACAACAACCATAATATTAATATTATTTATATCACTACAAAACAAATGCCTTTTAAAATATGTTTGGCATAACTACATCAGTATCACCAGCAAAGCAGCTTCATTATTATCCCATTAAAGAAGATGAGAATGTGCGCTGCATTTCAACATTTCATTAATTGCAGCGTCACAAATGGTAATTCTAGATTACGAACGGTAGTTTACAAGACTGAACTCTTGCCGGTCGTTCCTTGATCCTGATCATGCGTGTTTGTACTTTCGACTTTTGTGTGACAATTTCTGTACTGACCATCCGAAAATCAGATGTTAAGTTCACATCTGACAAAAATTTTATAGCCTGCACATCCAGCTTTTGTCTGACGAACAAGTGAAATCGGCTGTCGAAAGCACCGTACTAACGATCCAAAAATCCGCAGACAGCTCGTCTTACGAATTTTCCCTTCTGATTTTGGTATTGTGTGTACGGGCCTTTAGACCTCAAGACCTGGGAACACATTTTACTGGTCATTGTGGTGAGCCACCACTATGTCCACCATGAGGCTAACCTGGACCAGTCAATTAAAGGGTATTGGCTCAGGCACATGACTGGGGTCCTCCCCAATCTTTCTAAAGAGGACCTGTCCTTGAAATCATCTCTATTACCAGAAATTCCTGGTGGCCTGAGGGTTTTACAGAGCAAGTTAACCTGATGAATTTAAATCAAGATGATAAACAAAAGGCCAGGTGGGCTTCTTGTCTGCATGTATTTTCCTGCAAATTTTTCTAAGGATAAGGATTCTTAAGGATGCCATTTTTTAGAAATAGACCTGAAGCATAACACATTTTACTGGTCATATACTGTATGTACTGTATATGTACAAAATACCTCCTTCTTAAACCAAAGATCTGCAAGTCAGATAAAATGGCAAGGCAGAAATTGCCGGGTCTCTTTATTACGTATCCTATTGTCATCACTGGTATGACAGCGTATTATAACCCTTTGGAAACGTACACTGAATCAGCTATCACCTGCGGACCTCATTGTGAATCTTTCACCGAGGGATGGAGGAGAACAAAGCGATGTGAGGATGGGGACCTGGAGATGTGGAGAACTGCATGTTCTCATCCTGCGTCAACAATGCGCAGGTGCCACAGTCACTGCGGATACCACTTCAATGGATCCGATGCTAGCAAGAAATGGCGTGTAAGTTGCAGATGTGAGAGAGATGGAGAGATCACAGGCAAGCTTCATTTCAGCCTTCCCATCCTATTGTATGGAACCCCTGCTGTGCCAGGAGACTTTGATGCATTAATTGGCACCTACCATCAACAGGCAGAGCCCAGAACAAGCTTCACACAGAAGAGCCAAGAATAAGACACAAAAAAAGGGTGTAGCCGACAGTAATATGATCAATTTTCTTAATTACCAGAACAGTGAGGATGATATTTGTGTTTTGCTTTCACTAAAGATCCATCTCTCGCTTTTGCTGCTGAAACGCCATCTTGCGACCGCAGCCGACAGTCCATTGACGTCCCTCCAGGCTGACACTCATACACATGAAAATATATGGCAGAGTGTGGCATTGCATAGGGTCTCCTGTTTATTTGGCTATTCTGTTGTGAGACATTACCTCCCTGGCTAATAAGTGGGCAGGGGAGCTGGGATTTAATCATTTATATTCAGTGATGCGTTGAGCATTGCTTCCTGGCTCTTGTGCGCTGTTTCATATGCAATGAGATGAGACGGCGGCATTGCTATTAGATCAAACTGGGGAAAACTGTTCTCAGCATCGTCTGTTTATTTCAACATCATCTTTACTTTGTCTCTTCCCTGGAGAGCTAACAAATTCAGCTCTGTATATTAGATTTAAGCCTTGTTTACACAGGCGTCAAAACTGAAATAGTGGCAGACATGAAGCAGGCACCCACTGTGTTTGTTGTGTGGTGGATCCGGATAAATGTACTTTAGAGGAAGTTAAAGCAGAACCCCAGCCAAAGAAAA
This sequence comes from Rana muscosa, assembly GCA_029206835.1. Classification (NCBI taxonomy): domain Eukaryota; kingdom Metazoa; phylum Chordata; class Amphibia; order Anura; family Ranidae; genus Rana; species Rana muscosa. Next base: position 203,839,158 of record CM055124.1, read on the forward strand.
AATTAACAGCCCTTTAAAAGATAAAATATAAAAGCAGTATTTAGAGAACTAACACCATATGAGTTTCTCTATCTTTTGGGCACTCTACAATGGCACCTTGCCATCACAGTTTATGCATACATGGCCTCATACCACCAACACAAGGACAGCTTGAAAGACATGGGAAAACCCATTCATAATTCTCTCAGATGATGACTAGGAATTTATGAATATCACCAATCAATGCTGTGTCATAATGTGTCAGTCATACTTGTCAAATGTACACTGAATTATCTTGGTAGTAACGACCTATACTCTTGATTTCTCTTCTTCCCAATACACCATGCATCCCTACCTAGCAAACACTATGTCAAATCCCTGCCAATTGTTATTGCAGACAGAATGTGTATCAGGCAGAGTTGCTGAGATGAAGGAACTTATCTATTTAGCCCAAGACAGGTTACCTGAGTATACTAGGACCTGGGCCTATTGGTTTACTACAAATTGTCTTCCGAATACATGAACATCACATCATGATCTGTATGATCGCTCCCCGATACTGAATATTATAATCTCTGATATGCATCCAAGGTTGAAACTTGAGCCTGGTCCAGTTCTGGTGACCCTGGAGGGCAGGAGTGGGGATAAACAGACAACCTATGTTGGCCCCATTATGAATTGAATCCCTTCATCCATTCGTGTGCTTACACCTTCCTTTTGTTCTTTTATATTTCCTTCTATCCCCCCCCCCCTTTGTTCTTTTATATTTCCTTCTCCCACCCATCTTTTCTTCTTTTATATTTCCTTCTCTCCCCCCCCCTTTTGTTCTTTTATATTTCCTTCTCCCCCCCTCTTTTCTTCTTTTATATTTTCTTCTCTCCCCCCTTTTGTTCTTTTATATTTCCTTCTCCCCCTCTTTTCTTCTTTTATATTTCCTCCCCCCCCTTTTCTTATTTTATATTTCCTTCTCCCCCCTCTTTTCTTCTTTTATATTTCCTCCTCTCCCCCCTTTTGTTCTTTTATATTTCCTTCCCCCCCCTCTTTTCTTCTTTTATATTTCCTTCTCTCCCCCTCTTTTCTTCTTTTATATTTCCTTCCCCCCCTTTTCTTCTTTTATATTTCCTTTTTTCCCCCCCTTTTGTTCTTTTATATTTCCTTCTCTCCCCCTTTTGTTCTTTTATATTTCCTTCTCCCCCCCTTTTCTTCCTTTATTTTTCCTTCTCTCTTTATCGTCCTTTCCTGTTCCCCGCACTGCTCCTCTCAAGTCCTACAACCTTACTGTGTCCATCTGCCCAACTAATACACTCTACCCAAGACTCACCCATCATGGAAACCAACCTGGCTTGCCGCTCGGTACTGATAGCTCAGGGGTCTAGTTTAGAAATAATTTCCACTTTAGCACCACGGCATACCTATCAATCAACAAGCTACAGTGGCGACGGGACTGATCCACTCCACATGTGACATCCTGGGACTTACTTGGACCACTTGATGGTGCACATGAGAGAAGAGAGCCAACCCAGCACACCTCGTCTGGCCACAGCTAGGGAATTCTTAGGAGACTCCCCTCCCTCCCTCCCCCTCCTGGTTTTACTATGTTTTTACAATTTGCATGGTTTGCAATGATGGGAAAAACAAAATGCTATTACTGCAATACTCATCTTCAATATAAAGCTGCCCCCTTGTCCTCAGTCTTCCAGTTTGAGTGACAGCCAGTGTTATTTAACTAATTCCTGAGCTCAGGCTGTCATTACTTCACCCATAGTCTGTGACTGGAAACAGCACAGTTATATGCTCATCCTTCTGTCACTCTGCTTTCTCCTCCTATCAACATGCTCATTGCACCTGAACTAGTTGGCTTGTGCTGTTTCTCCTGGTCACTTGCATTGCATTTTAGTACATTTGATGTATTCATGAATACAGAACTGTATTAATTTGTGTTTTTTTATTTATTTATATCTACCTAATGTTCAGCTTTAAAGTAGTTCTCCAGACAAAACTTTTTTCATTAGGATTGAGTAGAGGAGGGTTGGAATCCCTGTTCGATTTTTATCTGTGTGGTGTAAAGTCTGTTTTGTGGAGTGCAATGACTTTGGCTAGGCAGCGTTCAAACATGAAGATATCATTAGAAGGTGCTTTAGATAGTATCAATGGGTTAAAATGGAGAAGTGCCTAAAACCCTAAAACCAATTTGTTTTCACCTGCTCTTTTAAACCCTGGCAAAGGGGGTCCTTCAGAAATGTGCTGACTTGTCTTTTTAGTTTTTTTTGTGATAATATAAATATACTATACCAATCATAAGCTGTATGGTAACACTGTATGTAACCTCAACACTTACACCTAAACTAACCCTCTCTGTAACCCTAAAACCAAAACTAACTGTCAGGATAACCCTTCCTGTAACTACAAGAATAAAGTGGTTGTAAACCCTGTTACACCACTTTTACCTACAGGTAAGCCTATAACAAGGCTTACCTGTAGGTACCTTGAATATCTCCTAAACTTGCACAGTTTAGGAGATATTCAGTATATGCACTGCTGCTGACATCATCGCCACATAAGCACTGAGCGCCGTTTCTTCAGGAGCCATACCATGACTGGCGGCTCCCATGCGCATGCGGGGGAGTGGCGTAATCGCGTCTCCCAGCCAATCACAACCTCGGAGCCGTGAACCCAGATGTAACTCCGGTGGAAGATGTCCGCGCTGTACTTGCCGATCCAGAGCATCGTTCTAAGGTAAGTATTTCAAAATGAGCTAGTATGCAATGCACACTAGCTCATTATGCCTTTGTCTTGCAGGGTTTTTTTTTTTTCCGAGGTTTACAACCTCTTTAACCACTTGCCGACCAGCCGCCGCAGTTTTACGTCAGCAGGTTGGCTCGGCTGGGCGAAATCACATAATATAACGTCACTTCGCCCTGTGGTCACTCGCTATGACCGCCGGGCATCGGCGATCGCTCGTGACAGAGCGAGAACCGGGAGCTGTTTGTGTAAACACACAGCTCCCGGTTCTCCTAGGGGAGAAGAGACTGATCATATGTTCATACAAAGTATGAACAGCGATCTGTCATTTCCCCTAGTCAGTCCCATCCCCCCTTCAGTTAGAACACACTTTAGGGAACATAATTAAGCCCTTGATCGCCCCTAGTGTTAACCCCTTCACTGCCAGTGACATTTTTCACAGTAATCAGTGCATTTTTATAGCACTGATCGCTGTAAAAATGCCAATGGTCCCAAAAATGTGTCACAAGTGTCCGATATGTCTGCCATAATCAGTGCCGATCCTGACCTCCCTGGGGCCCTAAGCAAAATTCTGCTAAGGGGCCCTCTACCTGACCGTGAATAACAGGCGTGGTTTAAGCGTAATATTGGGCGTGGCTTAAAGGGGCGTGGTTAGAGACTGAGATGAACGAGGGAGAGAAAGAAAGAGAGAAAGAAAGAAAGAAAGGACAGCAGGCCCAGATCCTACACCACAATAGAAATATGTGTATTCCAGAAAGTTTAACAATCAGCAGATAAAGATACTCCAAACACCTGGTGTTAGCAATTCAATCATCCCGGCACCATGGTTGTTATGGTGTCAGGATGATTGAAGCGCATTATTTCTATTATTACATTGTAATATAAAATGAAATCATTCAACTCACCATAATGCAGAATCAGTGGGAGCTCTGATGTCACTGTCCCCAGCCAGCGGAGTGCTTCCTTACATCTCAGGTGTCCCCAGCGGAGTACCTCCTTACATCTCAGGTGTCCCCAGCGGAGTGCCTCCTTACATTTCAGGTGTCCCCAGCGGAGTGCCTCCTTACATTTCAGGTGTCCCCAGCGGAGTGCTTCCTTACATCTCAGGTGTCCCCAGTAGAGTGCCTCCCTACATTTCATGTGTCCCCAGTGGTCAGAGGCTGCAGACATGGTACAGGAGATGGTCAGAGGCTGGCGGACATGGTACAGGAGATGGTCAGAGGCTGGCGGACATGGTACAGGAGATGGTCAGAGGCTGGCGGACATGGTACAGGAGATGGTCAGAGGCTGGCGGACATGGTACAGGAGATGGTCAGAGGCTGGCGGACATGGTACAGGAGATGGTCAGAGGCTGGCGGACATGGTACAGGAGATGGTCAGAGGCTGGCGGACATGGTACAGGAGATGGTCAGAGGCTAGCGGACATGGTACAGGAGATGGTCAGAGGCTGGCATACATGGTACAGGAGATGGTCAGAGGCTGGCGGACATGGTGCAGGAGATGTCAGAGGCTGGCGGACATGGTACAGGAGATGGTCAGAGGCTGGCGGACATGGTGCAGGAGATGTCAGAGGCTGGTGGACATGGTGCAGGAGATGTCAGAGGCTCGTGGACATGGTACAGGAGATGGTCAGAGGCTGGCGGACATGGTACAGGAGATGGTCAGAGGCTGGCGGATATGGTACAGGAGATGGTCAGAGGCTGGCGGACATGGTGCAGGAGATGGTCAGAGGCTGGCGGACATGGTACAGGAGATGGTCAGAGGCTGGCGGACATGGTTCAGGAGATGTCAGAGGCTGGTGGACATGGTGCAGGAGATGTCAGAGGCTGGCGGACATGGTGCAGGAGATGTCAGAGGCTGGCGGAAATGGTGCAGGAGATGTCAGAGGCTCTGAGACTGACTGGGTCACTGTCTATGTCCCCCCCCCACTCGAGTGAGCACAGCAAACTGAGCAGCAGACCACCACTGCCCCCCACCCCTCGATCTCTTTGTGCAAGCTGCACAGTCAGCCAGACAGCCACTCACCGTACAACACTGACCAGGGTACTCTGTGTCTGTACTGGCTGGTGGCTGGGCAGGTTACAGGCTCACGAAAACCGGCACTGCCGACAGCGGTCCGACTCCGCTTCAAGCCTGCTGTGCTGTCTGCTCTGTCCATTCCACGAGTCACCACTCTGCTCCGTCCATCTACCCCCATTTTTTCCTGCTTTTTTTTTTAAGTCTGGCGGGCTGCGGGCGGCGCTGGCGGTGTGGCTGACGTCATCATCGGCGGACAGACAGAGGCAGCACTCGTGGAGGATCGGATCTTCTCTGCGATTTTTCGCAAACTGAGCATGCGCAGTTCTGACCCGCCGCTCTTCACCATTTTTTTCTGGGGTCTGGTCTTCAGGAAAATGGCGGTCGGTGGAGACATTATCTCCGCCGGCCGCGGACCTCTAGCGGCGGTGGCGGGAGCCCCGAGTAATACTCAGGGCCCTACGCAGATTGCGTAGTCCGTGTATAGGGTGGATCGGCCCTGGCTATAATGTCGAAGATCACCGCCATTACTAGTAAAAAAATAAATAATAATAAAAATGCCATAATTCTATCCCCTATCCTGTAGGCGCTATAACTTTTGCGCAAACCAATCAATATATGCTTATTGCAATTTTTTTTACCAAAAATATGTAGAAGAATACATATCGGCCTAAACTGAGAAAAAAAATACTTTTTTTTAAAATAATTTGGGGAAATTTATTTAGCAAAAAGTAAAAGATATTGTGTGTTTTTTTCAAAATTATCGCTGTTCTTTTGTTTATAGCGCAAAAAATAAAAACCACAGAGATTATCAAATACCACCAAAAGAAAGCTCTATTTGTGGGAAAAAAAGGACGAACATTTTGTTTGGGTACAGTGTTGCATGACTGCGCAATTGTCAGTTAAAGCGACACAGTGCCAAATTGTAAAAAGTGCTTTGGTCAGGAAGGGGGTAAATCCTTCCGGGGCTGAATCGGTTACCTTTTACACTAGCCCTCCCTGTAACCCTAAGGCTAACCCTTATTCTCCATCTTTCTGTTACCCTACACTAACCTTCAGATTAACCCTACCCATAAACTTAATACTTATGCTTTCTATAGCCCTAACACTAACCCTTACACCAACACTTCCAGGAAACTTAACACAGACACTAACTATCCCTGCAGATCTAACACTAATCATCCCTGTAAAGCCAACATTACCCTCCCTGTAACCCTGACATTAACCTTTCCTGTAATCATTATGCCTGATATCCTAGCACCCTAAAACTAACCCACTCCTGTAACCCATACATTAACCTTCCTTGTAAAACTAATGTTAATCATTATTTTTGGTGCTATTATATTGATATCTTATTAATTATGTGTGTAGCGGGGTATCGTTTTCACCCACAAGACTACAGTTCCCAGCACGCTTTGAGGCACCCAGGGTGCATTTCTCCGCGCAAAGACTGCTGGGGTGGACTTTAAAAGGGGGAGGAGGAGCTCCGCTCTTTCTCTTGGAAAGCCGCCCTCCTTGCAAGAGGATCCCTGCACTCACTTGCTGTGCGTGCTAGGCCTGAAGCCTGGGCCTCGCACTTTGTTCCAGAGAGCCTTCCATTCCGCCGAGGAGCCTGCGGAGCATCCAATCCACCTGAGGTGCCACCATCTTCTGGAGGACCGAAGACCCGGTGCATCGTGGGCACTGTGTAGCAACTCACAGTAGCGGAGGTACCGTACAGGAGTCGGTCCAGTCTGGGTGAGAGAGCGCCAGCTCAGAACCACATCTAAGTAACTTTGTTGCCTATTAATTCTGCCTAGGCCCATCATTGACCACAGTTATACTTTGGAGAGACTGTCTGCTGAACTGAGTTTATCAGTCTCTCCAGCTTTACCAAGTTAGCGATCATCTGCTACCCCTATTGGATTACAGTTTGTTTCTTTATGTGCACCACCGAGAGTTGCTAGCGAAGATTCTTCAACAAATTATATCCCAAGTTATATCAGGCCTGACTGGGAAGTATAGGACATTGCTGGGCGCCATTTTTTTTGCTCACGAGGGAGGATAGCTGCAGCGGGGTTATTATATGTTCATTGCATTATTGGATGTTATACCCCTTTTAATGTGTACACTTATATTGCAGGGATCTGCATACGATATTGTATACAAATTACCTTTTATACTTTTACCAATAGTAAAAAGTTATAGTTAAGTAATTCGTCAGTGTCAATTACTGTGCTGGGATACAAAGGGGTTGTACCTTATAACAGTATAGAGATAGTACAGTATACCATCCTTTCCCCTTTCCTAACTGTGCCATGAGAGGTTAGAGCCGATTGCCAGGGGTTGACAGTGGTGCACTACAGGGCCCAAAACAAACAAGCAGCCCTCTTAAACTGAGGGTATCGCTATATGTACATTACGCTATTAAGTTCCCTTCTTATGTGTGTTGTAAACAGTTTTGAATAGGCCCCTTATAATAACTCACCGTTTTATGTAAGCATGTCGTTTCCATTGTCTCCTATTATGTCATGTGACCTCTTATAGATATTCCCCAAGTTTTATATATACTTTTATATATATATTTTTTATACGTTTTTATGTTTTTTTATATATGCATTTCAGTGTTTTTTTATATATGTTCCTTTATACCATTGTATTAAGCTTATCTATCCATGCCAGCTCATTTATTTATTTATTTGTTGGTTTGCTGCCATTTGGGCCGCGCTGGGACCTGTAGTCCCACGGCGCCAACATAGGTTTAAAAGCACCAGCTTCATTAGCTCTCCATCAGGCCAATAGAAGGAGCAGTGGCTCCGAGCGCGTAGCCCAATCAGCCCCTTGCCTTCCCTGTTGACCCTCCTCCCGGAAGTGTTCCCCGGAAGTAATCACGTCACCCATGACGTCACGTGCGCTCCACGCTGGACCAGGCCTCATCCTGATGGCCACAGGACAAGCCTGAGAAAACACACTCTGCATTCTCCACAGCCGTGCAGCCTATGGATCCGGGACGAGGATTACAGGATTTTACAGATGAGCCTTTACTTTCTTCCTTCCTGTAAGGGTGATTTGGACATTGTGTCATTTAAAACAACCTTTTTAATACTGCACTTAGGTGGCGCTTCCTTTTTTCTACCCTTTCTTGTCTACTACTACTATCTTGTCTACTACGGAGTCAGCTCTCTGAGGACAGCAGCAGCCATTGACCAGCCATATTACTTGCCTTTTTAACCCTTGAACTGCTTGTTGTTATTTCTATGGACTAATTGTCATACCCCAATTACATATGCACTTTGTATTTGCGCTAACAGTTACCCTTTCCATTATGCTTAAAAATATACACAAGGTAGATGCATGGTGAGTATTTTGACCCTATAAATTGTTAGATTCAGAAAGTGGTGTGTTCATCTGTCCAGCCAGAAAGAAATACATCAAGCCCCAATCCTACCCTGCAATAAGTCATTGTGAGTTTGTGACTCACGGGAAGGGAAATCAGGAGAAGCGTGCCTGTGGTCTTCTACTTTCACTCTCAGGCCATACATTGTGGTCATTTGTAATTCAATCACCTTTCACCACATTACTGCATTGCTATGAGAATACAGTATACTGTGTAGATACTCCAACATGGGCTAAGATGCACACTGCAGCCACAAGGGGGAGCTGTGTCATAGCGTTTGGTTATATAGTTCTAACATGTACAATACATACATACAAGCATTTCTAGACATTGCAGGAGCTGGCACATATGAGAGCAATATACAAAACCAATGTAATATAATATGCTCATGCATGACTGTGGTTACACTAATTAAAATAATTTGGGGGTTTAATGTGGAAAAAAGACTTGTGGAAAGACAGCCATTCATTGAAGTGATATTTCCCACTTTTAATCACAGCAAATAAAAAAAAATTCTCCTATGTCTATACAATATATCTATTTAGGTATATTTTATATTGTTCTTTCAACATCTATTTTTGTCCAGGTATTATGTGGGAAGGGCTCCTCAAAAGAAGCGTTTCTACACACTGATACTTTACTGGAACTACTGTGAGCTACACTGTGCATGACCTACAGCATGACTTTATGTTAAGGTTGTTTACATTTTTTTTATGTTTACAACTTTTTAAATTGACGCATTATTGCCCCTTTCACACATGCAGACCTTTTGTTTTTTTTAGCCATCTGTTGACAGATTAAAAACGGACATCAATGCATCTATGGACAAACGCATGTAAATGGATGATCATCTGTTAACATCCGCAATCTGATCTTTTTCTATATGCATACAGTCTGGGTTTTACAAATAAACAATTGTAGCACTACCCCCAGAGAAGCCGTTGGTTGAATGGGTCCTTTTGTTCCCCTCAGTGACAATCCACCTTGGGAGAACCCAATTTCACCAACATACCTTAGGTTTTAATGGGGGTTTATTAATGAGAAATGCCTAGTAAGGGTTAAAAACAAAGTCAGCAAACAGGCAACAATTACTTATAACTAAATGTAAAAGTGCTTGAAAAACAGGAAAAAATTATATATGCAGAATGGTAGGGTACAGTTCTACTAATGGATTCAGTAACTGACCAAACAGAATGACTAGACCTTTAAATGACCCTACTCACTCCACATGCTATCAAGCTCGCTGGCGTTGGGGCCCTTAGACACCCGGCAGTCACAGTCACAAACGACAAAATGTCTCCACGGACTACACTTATAAATTACCCTTCCTACATCACTGCCAAGTAGACTCTACCAGGTCTGCCGGTGTTGGGGCCCTTAGACTCTCTGTAGTCACAGTCTGATGACAAAATGTCTCTGCAGACTATACTTCTAAATCATCCTTCCTACATCACTGGCCAGAAGACTATCAAGCCTGCCAGCGTTGTGGCCCTTAGACTACCAGTAATCACAGTCCCAGATGACAAAATGTCAGACATAAACATCAACAGCCAAAATGTACACACTAGAGTGGCCAATAGGCCTCTTACTACTCCAGTGTTCATGGAAAACCTGATTGGAAATTGAGTCACTACTTCTGGGTGAGGTCAGGTGAATTGTAACGGGCGTTCCTCTCAAGTCTTTCCCTCACTGGAAATCCACTTCTCATGGTTTGCCGCTGAACATATCTGCAGACAGTCTCTGAACAGCACACATTTGCACGCTCTACCTTTCTTTTGAAATTGTTTGCCTCCCCTCTGAACAGCACCTGTAGTGGATCAGCTTCTATCCAGCGCAGGAACAGCAACTGCACTGGAACCACAGCAACACTGGTACAGCAGCAACACAGTCTCTGATGGACTACTAAAATAAATGAAATAAAGACTGCTGCACCACCAATAAAAAAACAATAAAATAATAACTAACTAAGGAGCGCTGCTGCTAACACTTGAAATGTGTTCCCTCACCTATGCAAATGAATACAAAAAAGTAAGTGTTACGCTGATAAATAAATAACAAAAATGCCAATATTGAATATTTCCAATACATATAAAGTCATATGACCATGACGTAACACGTAGAGCCTGAGTGGATGCAGACACAGACCGGAAGGGACATAGGAGGGAGTGAGTCCTGATACCTCTTGGTTTGTAAATGTTATTCTTTTTAAACAAGTTTATTTTAATATACTACACAATGGGAGGATTTTTGTAAACTCGTTGTTATATGGATGCATAAGCAATCCGGAGTTTTAAAGGGACCATACCCCTTATATTTTGGTTGATAATGTGCACACTGCACACCAGTGGGAGAGTCCCTAGTGGACAGGAGACTTTGGAGTGTCTGCAAATTGGCGATACCTTGTTGGATGATGACAAACAGGCACAATTTTTTTACTAATTGGAGTTTTGAGAGCATAATGGTGTCATGTGTGTTTCATTTTATGAGCACGTTTACATCCAGAGCAGTGTGGGATCTTTATGACCAGGGAGCAAGTCACAATTTTCTTATATTAGATATTCAAGAAGAGGCTGATTATTACACATGGTTTCATACCTAGTAATTTGCGTTTATACATTTCATAATATATAATTAACATTAGGGGGGTATACCATAAAATATAAAATTAGGATGATACACTATTATCATATACAGCGGGTAAAGTAAGTATTGAACACATCACCATTTTTCTAGGTAAATATATTTCTATTTGCTATTGACATGAAATTTTCACCACATGTCGATAACAACCCATGCAATCCATACATACAAAGAAACCAAAACCGATAAGTTCAGAAATTAAGTTATGTGTAATAACACAGGGAAAAAGTATTAGGCTGGATTCACACTATTGCGGATTGAATGCGGGTTTCCTGGTATCCAATTCGCTTAGCAGGAGATTGTGACTGGCTCTCTATGGAGTCGGTTCACACATCTCAGGAGCGGCTCCGGCGAGAATTGCACAGGACTCCTGTGCGTTTTTTGGTCTGTTTCAGGCCCAAATTCAGCCAAAAATTCAGGCTGAAATCGGACCTGAACCAGTGAATGGAGACGCATTGGACCCCTTGCTGTGAGTCGCTCCGTGCTTTAGTGTGAACTCAGCCTTCAACACATGAAGAAAGGGAGGTGCAAAAGGCATGGCAAGCCAAGACATAAGCTGAAATATATCAGTAATTAGAAAGAAATCCTGCCCCTTGTCAGTGCAAAATAATATCAGCTGGTTCAGTCTCAGCTGATGGCCTATAAAAAGTGTCTCTTTAACCAGGCTTCACACAAGAAACAACTCATGATGGGTAAAAGCAAAGAGCTCTCTCAAGACCTTTGCAACCTTATTGTTCCAAAACATACTGATTGGTTACAGGTAGATTTCTAAACTTCTGAATGTTCCAGTGAGCACTGTTGGGGCCATAATCCTTAGTGGAAAGAACATAATTTCATCATGAACCGGACACAAACCAGGTGTTCCTTGCAAGATTTCTGACAGAGGAGTGAAAATAATTATCAGAAGAGTTATCCAAGAGCCAAGGAACACTTCTGAAGAGCTTCAGAAAGACCTGGAAATAGCAGGTACAATTGTTTCAAAGAAAACAATAAGTAATGCATTTAACTGCCATGGCCTGTATGCACGCTCACTACACAAGACTATTGCTGAAGAAAAATCATGTTGAATCTCGTTTAAAGTTTGCTGCACAACATTTAGACAAGGCTGTGAAATACTGGGAGAATATAGTCTGTCAGATGAGACCAAAATTTTACTTTTTGGATGCCATAATACATACCATGTTTGGAGGTCAAATGACACATCACCCTAAAAACACCCCCATACCAACAGTGAAGTTTGGAGGTGGGAACATCATGGTGTGGGGCTGTTTTTCAGCATACGGTACTGGCAAATTTTACATTATTGAAGGAAGGATGAATGGAAAACATACAGAGTGCAGGGTTTAGGGGTGTGATATGCATAGTGTGCAGGGTTCAGCCTTCTTTCACAGGCTGACCACATCTCACTTCCACCCCTCTTCGACTCTGACCTCTGCGCCACTCTTCCCCATCCCCTACCTTTGCACACATCTTCCTCCACAGCCCTCAAAAGAAAGCTTCTGTGTTTACAAGTGACAGCAGTGAGCAGGGAGCGGAGGGCAACAGCTGGAGATGGTGGAGCAGAGTTTTGCCACATTACTACTGAAAAAAAGTCCTGGCTGTGAGGGCCACATGAAATGGCCTGGTGGGCCTTATGTTTGACACATGTGGTGTAGGCGATCCAAGTGGAAATTCAACCCACAGAGTGCAGCGCAACTCATGCATACGCAGTGGGGAGCTGGCTGTGACCACCCACAAGGAACCAGCCTGGTTGAGAAGAGCACTGGCTCCCTGGACAGGTAAGTGTCCTTTTAATAAACATCAGCAGCTACAGTATTTGCTGCTGACCATATACTATACAATCTGGTTGCACAATCTCCTTTAGCTCTACAATCAACTGTGCAGTGCAAGAGCCTACCTGATTTGATGAAAATTGTTTAAGGTTGTCTTTGTACCGTGTTTTGGTAACGCTGAAGAAGAGTGCACACTGTACAGGAATTGTAGAATCAGATTGTATAGTGTATGGCCAGCTTAAATAGAACTATTCGCCTGTTATCTATTACTTATATTTTTGCCACACAATCTAGCAAATTCAGAAGGTTAAAAAACAGAGCCTAAAGTATAACTAAAAAACTTTTGTTTAGAGTCAAGAGGGATTAGACCCCTGTCAGGTTTTTACACACTGTCTTTGTCCTAGATAGGGAGATTCACCCTTCCTATTTGTTCTTTTTACCGTAAGTACAGAAAGTGAAAATGAAAGAAAATACCAAACTTTGTGTTGGTGCCAGAACATTAAGAGAGGGGAAATCGTCTTATGGGGATACAGGGATTCTCTTACTTTGGAGGGATTTCCTCTCACTTCCTGTTTTAGCTATGGGACAGGAAGTAAAGGGAGATCTCCCCAAAAAGACACAGATGGCAAAAATATATCTGACATAATAAATCCTTTATTCTACCTTAAAAGTATGGGGTGGTCATTAAATCTGTTTTTTACTGACATAATACATATACTTATATCCTTTTTTATGTCTTTCGCTCCCACCTTCTGACCGCATTATGCATTCTCCCTGTGCATACTAAAAAAGGATGTTGTAATTTGTCTACTCCAGGGGATTTCCAGATTTGGCAGAATAATCTCCCCCCTTCATAGGAATAATCTCCCCCCCTGTGGGAATAGTGTATATTACTTGCAGAGTTGTGAATTATCTTCCACGCTGAGCTGGTGATTCAGATGGGAAGTTGAAGTAATAGATGCCTTTATTTTGTGCCAACACAAGTGACTCCACAAGCTGTTGTCTCCTCTGCTAGTTATCACTAATCCATGACACACTTCATTTCATTTCCATTGCCTTCACTTTAACCTCTGACTAATAACTTGGCCAACATTTGTAACTTCTGCACCTTGTAGACCACATCTCGGACCTCAGTGATCTGTTTTCTATCAAAGACTGGTCTAACACGGCAGAGTTTGAGGACCCCTCCTGTCTTGTGGCATCTATCCTTGACAACTGTTCTGAAAAATTAAACCATTCCAAAGTTTGCTTCCTAATGTCGTTGCAAGCAACCGTTCATTAAGCCCAGGTTAACACTGGGCTGCGGGAGAGAAGCCGTGCAAGTTCAGCTGAACTCGCACGGCTTCACTCCTGCCTGTCAGTCCCAATTTCGGCCGCGATTACAGGGACATCTGTGCAGGTTTCTGCACAGATGTCAATGTAAATCGCGGCCCGAAATCGCAAAAAGTAGTACAGAAACTACTTTTTGAAATCGGTGCAGTGCCCGCAATTTGCGGCAAATACCGGCGTTTTGACATGCGATTTGGCATGCCAAATCGCATGTCAAAACGCACCAGTGTGAACCAGGGCTAAAAGTAGTCCAGAGAAGTGATGTAAGCCCTATTCTAAATAATACTTGCCCCATGTCATTACAATCTCCCCATTGTACCCAAAATCACAAGGGGTTTATTTTTGGGAAGAGATGGTCATTCTCACAATCTTTCAAGTTCATATGGAGTTTATCGTTTGGGAGAGGTTGGAAGATTTTGCTTAATCAGCAGCTGAAGCCACTGATTATTGTGTAGCGCACCCCACGTAGGAGCTGCAAGTGAAATAGGATCCCCCACCCTGCACAGCCAGGCACACTGAATTTCCACAGGCGATTTGAGTCAGAAAACAGTCCAGTGCTTTGTTTTTGTTATTTTATTGAAGGATTAGAACTTGGATAGGACTAGGGCAATTATGGGATGCCCACTTGACTTTAAACAACTTCAGGGACAACTTCTCCTATAGACAGTCTATATACACTCCTTACTTCCGCCATCACACTTGCAGAACTTCAGCTGGCACATTGATGGTTATTCTGACAAACAGCACTCCGTCAGATTTGTGAGCAACAGCCTGTTATAGGCAGAAACCCAAGGCCTGTTTGAGTATGTAGCAAAAATACAGTGTCCAGCTTTTCATCCCTGTGGCTACTGATCCCAGTTCCACCTCTTCAGGCACTGCCAGTATGCCTGGCTGCAGCTGCCTCTTTCACTAGCCCTCCTGGCCAACTTCTCCACCACAGTCCTTCCAGACTGCACAATCACCAGCCCACCCAGCTGACTCCTCTGGAGAACTCCTGGACATGCTGACCTGCTGTCTTTTCCTTGCTCCCGTGCCTCCAAGAAGGATTTCCTCCATGTGTTGTAGACAGGGGCGCCATCAGGGGGGTACAGGCAGTACACCTGTAAGGGGCCCGGATGACCCCCCCTTTTTTTTTTGTAAGGGGCCCAAAGGTCCCCAGGGGCCTGGAGTTCCAGAGGGCCCCGAATGTCAACCCCCCTTTTTTTTATTTTATTTTTATAATTTTTTTTTTATTCATTTTTTTTATTTTTATTTTTATTTTATTTATTTATGTTATTTATTTTTATTATTTATTTTATTTATTTTTTGTAAGGGGCCCAGAGGTCCCCAGAGGCCCGGAGGTCCCCAGGGCCCCCGGATGGCAACCTCCCTTTTTTCTTATAATTTATTTTTTATTTTTTTGTAAGGGGCCCAGCGGCCCCCCGGAGGTCCCCAGGGCCCCGATTGGACCCCCCATTTTTTTTAGTTTGTGTTCGCCATTACCCAAAGCCCCCCCGACCTCAATAATTTGCGGTGGCAGCACCCCCGCTTCTCAATTCGTGGCACCCCCCCCTGCTTATCAATTTGCGGCGGCAGCACCCCCCGGTTCTCCTCTGCTCCAGGGGGCCCATGCCTGAAGCTGTGTAAGGGGCCCCAAAATTCCTGATGGCAGCCCTGGTTGTAGAGGATCCCTCCAGAACCCGATCCCCAGGCCGAGGTCACCCCCCCCCAGACTAGGGGGAACCAACTGCATCTTCAGCACTCCTTCACCATCTTCCACCCGACTGCTCCTGCTGGCATGACCCATAAGTATTTAAGATGCCTCTCCTACACAGTGAAGTCGCCTCTGACAGCTCAGCCAGAGACTACAGCAGCTGCAGAATAGGTAAGTATAGAAATTTTTTCTTTACAGGACTAGATAGATTAGACTTAGAATTTGGCTGAGAGTAGGATTAGAGTTAGTTACGTTTTGCCTTTACTTCCACTTTACCTTCTTGGTTCCAAACACTTTACATCAGCCTTTTTCAACCAGGTGCCTTGAGGTTTCTTCAGAGGTGCCTTGGCATTTTTGGCAGCTTCACTAGTGCCTCCCTTTTTTCTGCACCTGGGTACGTTTAGGGTGTTAATGCCCTTTGCAATTTTCTCAGTTTCTATGCAGTGCAGGCAGATTATGACTGGTGGAGAGGACTTCACATACCTTCCTGAAAACCAATACAATTTTTACCTTGAAAAAGGGATTCAGCATGGCCCAGAACCATAATTGTACTATGCCTTTTCTTGCACTTTTTGTGCTGTAATATAACCCTATTAAAACTGTAAGGTTTATTGTTTGAGTGTTGGCTTTTTTTGATTTGAGATGCACTTATCTCACATGATGAAAAACAGTTTATGGGCACGAAAGCTGCATTCTCTCAGCGTTTACCGCGTGGTCTAATGACAGTGCCGGCTCCAAGAGGAAGCGGTGTGATGCGCATTTCAGCATATTGCACTGCATACTTTTTTTTTCTCCTTAACTTTATTTGAAGTGGCACATATGTCACTGCATAGTAGCGTGGTGGCATGTGGTGGCATTTAGTGCACTGCAGGAAAAATGCAGACAGGCTGCATTTTTTTTTACAGTTCATGACACCAAACATCACACCAGTGTTGCGGTGTGAATGAGGCCCCTACAATTCAATTGTTTTCTTTGTGCCCTAGTGGTGACTTGCGTTCATCCAGTGCAGAAAATATTTTTTTATTTTCAACGTTAGTTACACTTTATATTGATAAATGTTGCATATACCATAGTGTTACTATGTACCTGCATATTGCTTTGTTGTTTACTAGCTATATATGTTGAATTATTCAGCAGCATCCCTGAATATAGTTTTAGCTTAGAATTTCCAGTGGAAGCTGAGCTTTCAGCGCTGACCTATATTATTTGCTGGAAGAACAAGTGAATTCATGGGAGTTATTAGAATCCAGCAATATTTGAGCTCCAGCAGTTGGGTGGGGACAGCAGAATCTGCAATGAATTCCTCACCCCGGCAGCCCAGCTGGAAGTAGCCCTTAGCTATGTCCTCCTTGGTCTAAGTGCGGAGACTGAAAACCCGTCAGGGATTCTGAGGACAGAAGTGACACGTACTTATAAAACAAATCATTAAGCTGCAGAATTCCTGAAGTGGGTTAGAGATGGCCTCCTGTGGACAGGAAGGCACAGGATTTTTAGCTGGGGCAGAATTTACCACACAAAGTCAGATAAAATGTTTTGTTTGGAGATGAACTGTAAACTTAAAGCGGAGCTCTAGTCTCCATAATCAATTTTTTTTTTAATCTGCCCCCTGATGGTTAGTACTAGTACATTTATAGTTGGAAACTCTCCTAACTGTCTTCATGCTTGTTCCGTTTAAATCTGTAATAACTTACATGATCTCAGAAGCAGGCAGGGGCCATCGAGGATGTGGGAATCTGAAGCCTGCTCTTTTATATTTTCGGGATAAGGTGCAGCTGGCTGCCCAGCATGCACCTCCCGATCTTGCACCTGCGCAGTAATGACACTGTGCCATTTTGTGCAGTTTGTTAATTACAGGTTGCCATAGCAATTCTTCTAAAATGGCACCAACTGCATCACTTCCAGTCAGGAAATCTTGCAATGGTACCCGCATTAGATGCCCAAAGACTCCTGGGATTGATGACATAGATATCCCAGGAGTCAATGCGTCGGGTCTGGTGACATAATCGCCTAGGCGGCCTCGACCGGAAGTTGCAGGGAAGACAATTTTTTTTCTTTTTTTCTAGCGTATGATGCAGTGTGCAAAAACTCAACAAAAAGTAGATGTGGACACACACAAAAAAGTGCAGTTAGGGTGTGTCTTTGGTCCCCCTCCGAAAGAGGAAGGCCCCCTCCCTTAACCCCTGGGGTTCAAGACTCCTGATGGGGTAAGGCACACTCAAGGTCCACCTAGCCATAAGGCCTAGTAGACCACTCTCCCTATGATCAGCTGAAGCCGACCAATGAGTACTAGGTGTGGGGGCACTCCCAAATAGAGACCCCCCCCCCAAGGCAGGGGAGGAAGCAACCTAATGGCCACACATCCTTACCCTAAACTTTGGGGTAGGCCTGAAGACTCACACCCTACCATCTAGAGTGAAAAGGGAGCACATACACTCACCGACCACTTTATTAGGTACACCTTGCTAGTGCTGGTTTGGACCCCCTTTTTTCCTCAGAACTGCCTTAATTCTTTGTGGCATAGATTCAACAAGGTGTTGGAACCATTCTTATTCACAAGTGGAGAGAAAAAATAAGTATGCAAAATTTAAATGTGTCAGTGCAGGTGCATTAATTATCTTTACGGCCTGGTAACAAAATTTGCTCCAGTCTTGGCCTTAGGCCTAGCCCATGACGTGTTGTACAGAAAAATCATAGGTGTCGTGGTCTAGTGTAGTGGCTCCTGACAGGGGTAAGGCACAATCAGGTCCACCTAGCCAAAAGGCATGGTAGGCCCCTCTCCTCATGATAAGATGAAGTAGACCAAGAAGTACTAAGTGGGGGGCTCTCCTGAAGAGAGACCCCCCAAGGCAAGGGAGGAAGGAACCTGATGACCACACATTCTCCCCCTAGACTTTAGGGTAGGCCCGAGGACCTATAAGTGTTGGGTTGACACATGTGGGGATAAGAACAGATACTGTACGTACTTGATCTTAGCCAAAGAAGCTATGTGAGAGAGAAGAGGACGTGAAGGCTCTACCTACTTCCTGTCTAATTGATGGGTATCAGCCTACAGAACAAGAATGTTAGGGCCACAAAAGGAAAAACAAGAAGAAAAGTGGCCCCCTGGGATTGTCATCCCATCACCATTTTGTTTTTAAATAAATTATATTCTTAATAGATGGCTATAACGATTGTTAAATTATTTCTATTTTTTGTTTCAGTTTATAAACTGCCTTCTGTTGCTAGAACAATTTATCTCAGTTGCTGGGCAGACCTTCAATCAGCTGGAGAGTGGTGGATTGGTGGCAAATCTTTTGGCGGGAAAACAGCTGGCCAATGAGTGTAACTTTTCACTTGTAAATCCTCTCCTACTACTTGGAGGAGTCAGAGTTACCTCTGGATTATCTTCAGTCTTCCTTTTGGATCTTTTCACTTGTTTCCCACCTTCCTTTGTTCTATTTCCCCTCATTGTGGTCCATCTTTATGGGGTAATGTCGCCCACTTTGTGGGTGGACAGTGGTTGGTTTTTTGGTTGGCGTAAGATATTACTGCTTGAGTGTTGGTGACTAAGCATGTCGGTCTGTTAATAGGCCTGTTTGGTAATAAAGGTTAGAGTATATTTCAAAATTAAAATTGATTTAAACCTAATATAGTTTTGCTACAGCCTGTATTGTGTGTTTTGTTTATTATTTTGGTATAATGGGTGTTAATGGTAAAAATAGAATAGACTCCCATGGACTGGCATGTGAATTGCCACCATCCCTTGTAAATAGACAAAAGGATTTATCTCAAAAAATGGGATTTTGCGGACAATAGAATAAATTCAAAAAAGATATATGAAAATATATTTATTACAAAAACATCATAGAAAAAAGACACAGAAACCACACAAGGTGGTAGACAATTAAAAACAATGATACATTGAAATGCATGAGCATATGAACCACGATAATGATGACTGCATGAAAACCCCAAGAACAATCGTGAAGGTTCCTGGAGATGCCAAGCTGCTATGTCCAACGCGTTTCAATAATGTAAGTTAAAATACAATCTTCTTCAGGGACAGCAGCATCTCTGGAATTGCAGAATAGATAATCAGTGGAATAGATTCATAATGCATAACAACATTAAAGACCATGCTGTATCTCTCATCAAGGTCTACAATGTAAATTTCATATTTCAGCGCCTATATTGGCGCCTATTATACATAAAATACAAAGCAACTTACATGTCCATGCATTTATTCAAGAAGAAACCAGACCCCTTAGTCCGGAACATTCGCCAAGGTCCACAAGTCCTTTCACAGCATGGAGGAGTCCAAGAACAAAAAATTCAATTTGGATTGCCCAAAAAAAAAGATGGTATTAAAATCCCAACGGGGAACGTTTCCACCTTAAACACTTTGCGAACTGTTAAACGCAGGGAGTGGTTTACTTACTTCAATGTCAGTGTGGAGGTTTTTATGTAGGCAAGACACGTCAAGAGTTGGGCCAACATGTTGGAAAACACTTGGCAAGCATGAAGATCTGCAATCTATACCTTCCATTGGTAACACATGTGGCCAATCGACATGGCTATAGAATGCCATCAGTAAATTTCACTGTCTTAGACCGGGTACACATCCCAAAACGGGGTGGTGACTGGAACAAAACGCTATTACAACGTGAAATGAGGTGGATTAAACATCTTGATGCTACCACACCTCCAGGTCTGAATGAGGCAGAAAGTTTTAGGCCATTCCTAAAATGATTTTTATACATACTGCACCAAGATGGCCCTTTATATCTTATGAGCAATCATAGAGTGACATTCACCACCGACATATGGGGAGAAACTGCTGGATAAATCTACAACACGGAGTGGTTATCCATATGAACCAAAGGCGCACATATTCAGCCTATCTGGTGAGTGGCCAATTTACCTGGTGGTGGTTTATAGCACAACGTGGTGGAGGTGAAAATCTAGAGAATATCTAGCAAGTCACTGGGAATAGAACATATCACCGGCACTGGATTACATGGACATTTTTCTTGGAAATCCATCCACATAATATCTCCATTCAGTTCACTGGGAGGATTTTATGAACTAAATATTTTATGGTTTAATTTTATTTCTGAATTTTATTTCTTATATTTACTGAACAAGGGATTGTTAGTTCATTGCACATGCACTTTTAAAAAATCACAGCAGGATTTCTGCTACTAATGACACACAGAATGGTATACTAATTGTGGTTTAAGGTTTAGAACACTGAGTTCACATATTGTTTAATTGTGGTTTAATAATGTTTAGAGCACATAGTCCACATATCGAGTAGAAGATCACAGGTTTTAGGGTTTAAGTTAGCGCAATCCACTTTTTTTATAATGATATGATTATAGACTGTTGTTTGACATCTCACTCTGTCTGGAGTACAACTACTATATTTATCCTGGGCCTCTCAGAATCCTCCACTGCCAAATTACTCCCAGCCTCCTGTGCCTGTTCCCACAGAAAGTTCCCTCAGGACCACCATCATACCAGCAGGGATAATATACACTTAGGCCTCATTCTCCCAAGCATACTGTTCTGTATGCCCATGTGAAGGAGCCGTGTTCACTTGCATGGGATGCACAGATGTTCCGTTTAGACCCGTGTAAGCAGCCTATTCAAATCAAGGACAGGTGGCTAGCTGCACAGAATTCCAGACACATCCCACAGTGTACATCTGTGCGGGTCTGACGTATGGATCAGGACGCAGACAGACTCGGTTTGTCTGTCACTCATGCGGGTAAAGAGAGCCTCTTGAGGCCGTACTGCATCTTTGGATGAGCAGCATTGTCATCCTAGCACAGAACTACTGAACTGCTTCCCCTATCCTCTTCTCCATAACATAGGGGGGGGATGTTCTGTAGTCCACTGAGAAAACTGGGTGCAATGCTAAAGATAAGAGTCAAGAATCTAAACATGGCTGTACAAGGAAAGATTTGGTTTACAATTGTGTTGTCAATAGATTTACTGTCCAATTGTTTATTCTTGCAGTGACCTCTGTAAAGCGATCCAGTGGATTCGCAACTTGAAGGCAACATGTCGCCTCCTAAATGTCTGTTTTAACTATTGAAAGCCTGCTGAATATTGTTGCAACAGCTTGCATTAGACATTCTTGTGTCGTGCTCCAATGCGCCTGAAAAAAAGGCCAGATGCTGCAAATTACAGCCAACATACAGGGAAATGGAAGTGATGGTGTATAGCGTTCATACATACATAATTTTCCATGTGTGAGCCTTACAGGCTATAATTACTCTTACTTACTTACATAGGTTGCTATGACAAACACGGCCATAAAGCAGAGTTTCATCTAATAATGTCAGTTTCATTCAATATAAAGTGACAAAATGACCATTTTGTAACTTGTTATGTAGTTAGTGTAGCAAATAAAGCAGTATGGAGATATAAAATTAATTACATATGAGAGACTAGTTTGTGTTGTCAGCAGCCTTGATGCCCTAGGTATGAATCATTCTATAAAAGTCTGCAATATCCAAATTCTGCTGGAGAGAGGAAATTCTCATAGAGACCAGGGCAGTGTTTAAAGGGTTGTAAACCCACTTTGACAACATGCACCTACGGGTAAGCCTAGATTAAGGCTTACCTGTAGGTGCATGAAATATCTCCTTAACCTACACGGTTAAGGAGATATTTGCTGAAAACACAGCACTGATGATGTCACACGCATGCGCACTAGCGGGCCGGCTTCATTGCCGGTTTTCTGAAGGAGTTCTTGCCGGCCCGAGCATGCATGCGCATGACGTCATCGCCGCTCCGGCCAATCACAGCGCCGGAGCGGCGATAACAGGAAGAAGCTCAGAGCGGACATGTCGGCGGCGGCGGCGGAGAACGAGGAGGACTTCGGGGGCTTTGATTTCAGGTAAGTGCCACAGAATGAGCTAGTATGCTATGCATACTAGCTCATTATGTCTTTCTCTTGCAGGGGTATGTTTAACTAAAAAAGTTGTGGAGGGTTTACTTCCTCTTTAAAGGGTTGGTTCACCTTTATCAAAAAACTGCTTATGTAGATGGAAGTGGGGGGGTCTGTAGATAAAAACAAGATGTGCAGCATTAACCAAAATGGAATAATGCCCTTGCTATAGGCGTAGGCCATTTACGTACCTCATGAAGCCTGACTGGAAAACTCCCAGGACGTTACTAAGGACATTGCAAAGACAGGCCCTGCTATTACTGTTCACTGTCACCCAGTGGCGGGTGGTGGTTTTTGTTTGGGGGCGGTGCAGCAAACATCCACCCCCCCCCTGCTGTTTGCCAGTCCACCAGCACTTACCCAATTGGCGGGCACATCGGGGTTCATCGGGCATATCGGGAATCATCAGGCAGGGGGACAGGCTGTGGCAGGCATCTTGCAGCGTCTTCTGTATCCTCTTCCCTTCCGAGATCACGGTGGCTTCAGCCGTACGTCTCCTCCCCTCCTCCTAGGCGTCCAATAGGATTGCCTAACCTTTCAGCCAATCAGGAAATGGGGAACAGACCCGTGCGTTCCTGATTGACAGAGAGGCGATTCAGTGTTAAAAAAGCAAATATTCCACCCTATTTTGAAGCCTATTAGAGCCTATGACTCTAATCAGGTGATTCAAAAAAAACCTCCCCCCCCGCCGCTGTAATTCAGGTGCCCGGCGTACGAAAAGGGGCCGGGCGCCTGCATAGGGGGTGGCAGCGGCATCCATGGATAGATGGATAAATCTATCCATTAACCATACATGGGGATGGCGAGGATAGAGGGGGCGGCGCTCGTGCACCCTTAATGCATGGGCCGCCCCTGCTGTCACCATCACAGGCTTACGCTCTCAAATGTTGAGATCAGAGCTACTGCATGAGGAGGGAGAAAGCACATGTGAGGGGCTTTGTATCAGGGAAAGAGCTCACTCCTGCCATGGTGAAGGTGAATAGGTAACAGCCTGGTCTCTCTTAGTAACGTCTTTTTTTTCCAGTCAGGCTTCATGAGGTACGTAAAGGGGCTACAACTATATCGAAGGCATTATTCAATTTTGGTCAAAGCTGCACACTTTGTTCATATCTACAGATGTCCCTTATCTACAGTTTTTTTATCAGAGGTGAACTTTGCCTTTAACCACCGGGCATTTTAACCCCCCTTCCTGCCCCAATTTTTGGCTTTCCGTACTGCTGTGTTTTGAGTGATAATTACTCAGTCATGCAACACTGTACCCATATGATTTTTTTTATCATTGTTTTGAGACAAATAGAGCTTTCTTTTGTTGGTATTTATAGTGGTTGTAAACCCACTAAAGAAAAAAAAAAAACCTGCAAGACAAAGGCATAATGAGCTAGTATGCATAGCATACTAGCTCATTATGAAATATTTACCTTAGATCGAAGCCCCCGCAGTGGTCCTCGTACACTGGTCCGACAGGCTACATCGCTCCCAGAGTTACTTTCGAGTATCGTGGGCTCCGGCGCTGTGATTGGCCAGAGCCGCGATGAGGTCACTCCCACGCATGCACGCGGGAGCCGCCGATAACAGAGCGTGCTATTGCTTTAGTGCACGTCGGCACATGCTGATACAGGGGATATCTCCTAAACCGTGCAGGTTTAGGAGATATCTGGGGTAGCTACAGGTAAGCCTTATTTTAGGCTTACCTGTAGTAAAAAGTGGTTCTAAAGGGTTTACAACCATTTTAATCAGCACTGGGTTTTTTATTTTGTGTGCTATAAACGAAAAAACACCAAAACAATTGAAAACAAAAGTGTGTTTTTATTTTTTCCGGTTATAAAATTTTGCAAATACGGTAAGTTGTTTTTCTTCATAAACTTTGAGCAAAAGTTATATTTTTTATTTTGGTAAAAATAACTCAAATCAGTGTATATTATTTGGTCTGTGTGAAAGTTACAGAGTCTACAAGCTATGGTGCCAATCACTGAAAATTGATCAATCCTGATGTACTGACGGCCTATCTCATTTCTTGAGGCCCTAACATGCCAGCCAGGACAGTACAAATATCCCCCAAATGACGTTTTGGAAAGTAGACAGTCCAAGGTATTTAGTAAGAGGTATGGCAAGATTTTTGAAGTTGTAATTTTTTCCCACAATTCATTGGAAAATGAAGAAATTTTATAAATTATGATTTTTTTTCACAAAATTTTTATATTAACGAGTTATTTATTACACACAGCAACTACATCCCAAAACACATTCTGCTACTGCTCCTGAGTATGACGATACCACATGTGTGAGACTTTTAAACAAGCCTAACCACAAAGAGAGGCCCAACATCCAAGGGATAACTTCGGGCATTATCCAATTTAAGACCAGGCTTTCTTCTGACACTTTTTGTTTACAAGTAAAAATCTGTATTTTTGCTAGAAAATTACTTAGAACCCCTAAACATTGCATATATTTTTTTATCAGAGGCTAAAAAATAATGAAACCAGTGGCGGAACTACCAGGGTGTGGGTAAGGGGGGCCCTCTATGGTTTCTTGCACCAGGGCCCTGAAGTCTCTAGTTGCGCCTCTGCTGTGACCTGCAGTTATATACTAGTCCCTGTACTACGCCTAAAAACTAATGGCAAAGTTAGGAGAAATTAGGTCCCCTGGGCACCATTACTTTCTGTGGAAGGGCTGTGCATTTTAGCGAGCTTAGAGAGATTGGAAGTAAAGGAATGACTGGCTGACAACAGACGAGCTAGGCGTGTGTCAGAGAGGAGGTCTGTGTAGACATGTTGTGGAGGTTGTTTGGGGAACAAGTCTTTTATGTAAAAGTGCACCTATGATTTAGGCCTGCAGGAGACTCAGCTGCAGGCAGGGAGTTCCATACAAAGCAATGAGAGTTTGACAGCATTTGCAGCCATTTGTGGCTAGTTGCATGTAATCAGAAATGCAGCGATTACCTGTGGATGATCGGCCTGGATGCACAGTCTCCCACAGGAAATCAGGGTCGTTCTCTAAATGCACATGTGAATGAGGCATTAAATTCATGTAGCGATACCCCCTAGAGGGCTGCTGGATTAAATTTGGTTCCTGCCGTTACCCTACCTTTCACCGTAGTAGATGCTAAGAGTCTGTGTTAGAAAGATGTGATTGCCAGTCACTTCAGTCTTTTTCCAAATTGCTTTATTAAACAACTCCGGTAGTAGAGGGGTAGAGGGTTAGGGGAAGTTCAGATACCTTAATGCAGATCCCTGATGAGGTTCTTGGATTCAGATGACAACAGCTTTCTGTCTCTGGATCTTGCGACAACCGGATAGGCCTCTGTTTTGCTTTTGCGTTTATCTAGCAAGGTTACTCTGTGGTATAACAAGGAAGCTGAGACTTCTGCAGTGTGTAAATGTGCTTTTACTATACAAGATGCTGTACATACAAAACTATTACAATATTAGGACTAAAATACAAGACTGACAGATTTCTATAACAAGCAAAATGCCTAGCAAATAGAACAGCCCATGGTCTATAACTACAAATACATTTAAAGGTTACTTATCTTCGATTACTCGTGATCTCCATTGGCAATAATTCTTCTTGGAGACCAGGTTCTGTTCTTCTTCATGATCTTACAGTGTCCCTCCTAGCTTAGGCCTCCTTTTATGTGTGTCAGGCTGTTTACCATTGTTATCAAAACTGTAGCTGTATTTCAACAGAAGCATTGAATACAACAATGCTATCTACCTATTGTCTACTCAAACGAATTCTTTTCAGTTTGAGAGCTGAAAGAAATCTCAAACAGGTAATGTCTTACTGTGGCTATAGAGACATTAGCATATTGGATACAACAATGGTATCTAACCTATTGTCTACTCAAAACGAAACCTGTAATCTAAACTGTAATTCTTTTCAGTTTGAGAGCTGAAAGAAACATCAAACAGGTAATGTTCTAAATACAACAATGGTGTCTAATCCCATTGTAAAAAAAAGCATTTGATTTGAGAAATCTACTCAAATCAAAATACTGACAGTAATCTGACCAACTCACTATTGTAAAATTGTCCCATGTATCCTATGTCTGATTAATAATAATAATAAAAATCATATTTTTAACAAACGCCCTATGATTTTTTTTTCTCTCTCAGACCACACACAGAAAATCTCTTCATTACTAAAAACTCAATATACACATGAATTTTCCTTAAATGCAACCCCTCCCATATTTCCGTCACTGGGAAGGTGTTTCAGTCTTTGGATAAAAGTTCATTAGAAAGTCCATTCTAAAGTTCTTTAGAAACAAGTCCAAGCTTGGAATACATCAAAGGCCTTGTTCTCCACAGCTCTTGCGATCTTCCGTCATTCTTTCCATCATGTAACCACTTTTCTCTGGTCTTCCTATGGATCAAATCGGAGACAACCTGTGGAGTGGAAAACAAAGCGGATTATCTGTTCCTTCTAACAATACATAAACAGTAGATCCTGGCCCTTCAGCTACAATCTCTCCTCTAAATGGCTTCTTGCCTGGATATCTGACCAATACTTTGCCACCTGCCTGTATGCACCTCTGACCCTCCCAAAGAACATCAATAGGGAGAAGAGGAAATATACTGATATTTCCCAGAAGATCACTGCTGTTTATTTTGGAAGGTTTGATGTTATGTAGCTAGGGATGAGCTCGGTGTTCGAGTCGAACATAGGTTCGACTCGAACATCGGCTGTTCGCGCGTTCGGCGAACAACGAACGATTTGGGCCGTTCGCGCCAAATTCGAGTGACGCGAACGGCCCACAATACACTGCGCCATCGCAGTGTAATCCCGGCGCTGTGATTGGCCAAGCATGCACTGTGACCCTGCATGCTTGGCCAATCACAGCGCCGGCAGCGAGGAGAGCAATGATTGGCCACAGGCAGGATGCCTGTGGCCAGTTATAGCTGAGGGGGTTTAGTACACGCCCCACACTATAAAAGGCCGCCAGCGCGGCGGCCTCGTGTAGTGTGTTCCGGAGCAGGGAAAGTGAAGGATAGGCAGGGACAGTGTCAAATCTTGTCAAATCTATTCTTTGCTAAACCTTGTGTGTAGGGACAGAGAAGGCTAGGCAGGGAGAGTGTCAGTGTCATATTCTTTGCTAAACCTTGTGTGTAGGGAGAGAGAAGGATAGGCAGGGAGAGTGTCAGTGTCATATACTTTGATAAACCTTGTGTGCAGGGAGAGAGAAGGATAGGCAGGGGACAGTGTCAGTGTCATATTCTTTGCTAAACCTTGTGTGCAGGGAGAGAGAAGGATAGGCAGGGAGAGTGTGAGTGTCATATACTTTGATAAACCTTGTGTGCAGGGAGAGAGAAGGATAGGCAGGGAGAGTGTCAGTGTCATATACTTTGATAAACCTTGTGTGCAGGGAGAGAGAAGGATAGGCAGGGGACAGTGTCAGTGTCATTGTTGCTAAGCCTCCTGCACATTATACACCTGAAGTTAGCCCGTATTGCTGCTTTTTCCTGGTGTGTTACACCAACAGGATTTTGCGGCACTTACAGCGGGCAGAGTGTGCCTCCTGACCATATTACACCTTAACTTAGCCTGTATTGCTGCTTTTTCCTGGTGTTTTACACCAACAGGATTTTGCGGCACTTACAGCGGGTAGAGTGTGCCTCCTGACCATATTACACCTGAACTTAGCCTGTATTGCTGCTTTTTCCTGGTGTGTTACACCAACAGGATTTTGCGGCACTTACAGCGGGCACAGTGTGCCTCCTGACCATATTACACCTTAACTTAGCCTGTATTGCTGCTTTTCCCATTTCCCTGCAGGCCATTAGAATTTCTGGAAGGCAAACAAGGAGAGGCAGACAGTCAGGAGCCAATAAAAGAGGGCAAGCAGGCTCTGTGTCTAGAGACAACAGTGCTGGTCGTGGACGCGGTGCATTGCCATCAGCACGTGGCCATGGGACACACTTGTCCTTCTTTTTGGCAGCTGGACGTGTTGAGCCGCATCATGCCGAAGACTTGGTAGAGTGGATGACCAAGCCCTCCTCATCCTCCTCATCCTCTCTCACCCAGGCTCAGGGTACTGGCAAAGCAGCTGCCAAAGCGTCCTCTTCCCTGGTATCAATGTCATCATCAGTCACTCCTTCCCTAGACCAACTATGTCCTCCTGAGGAGTCCCCCGAACTGTTTGAGCACAGTGTTGGGTACATGCTCCAGGAGGATGCCCAGCATTTCGAAGGGTCTGATGATGATACCCAGCTAGAGGAAGGCAGTAGCGTGAGAGCAGAGAGAGGGGATGCTCAAGAAGGACACCAATCTGGCAGTCATGTTCCAACAGCTGCAGCATACTGCCAGATTGGCTCCAGTGATGAGGAGGGAGGGGATGATGAGGTCACTGACTCCACGTGGGTGCCTAATAGGAGAGAGGAGGAGGAGGAGGAGGAGGAGGAGGAGGAGGCACATCTCCAACGAGGCAGGATGCCCTCGGGGGGCCAGCGTAAGGGCAGCACACCGACGGAATCACACCGCAGAGCTCCGCCTGTGCAGGGCGCTGCCTCTGCCCGTTATTCAAAAAGTTCTTTGGTGTGGGCCTTTTTTATGTCTCAAGCGTATATCGCGTGGCCAAAACATCACCCGCTTGGGCACCACATGCTTGACCAGACATATGTTGACTTGCCATGCAGCTCGTTGGCAAGCCTACCTTAAAGACCCACACCAAAGAACAAAGCTGACCTCTTCTTGCACCGCATCAGCTGGGATCTCCAACCCCACTATACCTTCAGTCCTCTCTGAAACCTGCTCTGAGAGGAATGAAGGTGTAGAATTAGGTGTGTCACAGCCAAGTACTTGCGAGCACTCTGCTAGCAGTACACCGACGTCCGATTCTAGCAGGCAAATTTCCCTGCCCCAGCTGCTGGACCGTCGAAAGAAGTTCACTCACAGCCATCCACATGCCCAGCGGTTGAATGCTAGCTTGGCTAAATTGCTAGCGCTTCAACTGCTGCCTTTTCAGTTGGTAGACTCGGCCCCCTTCCGTGAGTTTGTGCAATGTGCGGTTCCTCAGTGGCAGGTTCCCAAACGCCACTTTTTCTCACGGAAGGCGATTCCGGCTCTCTACCGGCATGTGCAAGGCAATGTCTTGGTCTCGCTGGACAGGGCGGTCAGCGGTAAGGTGCATATTACCGCTGACTCATGGTCCAGCAGGCATGGACAGGGACGTTACCTTTCTTTCACGGCCCATTGGGTCACTCTTTTGGCAGCTGGGAAGGATGCAGGACAAGGTGCAGTAGTGTTGGAGGTTGTTCCACCGCTACGCCTCCAAAATGCTACTACTGGTTGTGACACACCTCTCTCCTCCACCCCCTCCTCTTCTTCTTCCTCCACGGCCTCTTCCTGTGCTTTGTCCTCGGAACCAGCGGTGCTCCGTAGGCGTTCAAGGGGCTACGCAAGTACGCAGGCAAAAAGATGCCATGCCGTGCTTGCGCTGGTGTGTTTGGGGGACAGGAGCCACACTGGGACAGAGGTTCTGTCTGCTCTGCAGGGGCAGGCCGAGAGGTGGTTGATGCCACGCCAGCTTAAGCCAGGAATGGTAGTTTGCGACAATGGCACCAACCTCCTCTCCGCTCTCCGACAGGGACAACTGACCCATGTGCCCTGTGTGGCTCACGTCCTTAACCTGGTGGTGCAGCGGTTCTTGGGCAGGTACCCGGGCTTACAGAATGTCCTGAGGCAGGCCAGGAAAGTCTGTGTGCATTTCCGCAGATCTTATAATGCCAGTGCTCGCCTGGCTGAGCTGCAAAAGGAGTCGAACCTGCCCAAGAATCGCCTTATATGTGACATGCCCACCAGGTGGAACTCAACGTTGGCCATGCTGCAGTGGCTGCACACGCAGCAGAGGGCCATCAATGAGTACCTGTGCGACTACGGCACCAGGACAGGGTCAGGGGAGCTCGGGTTTTTTTCACCACGCCAGTGGGGCATGATCAGAGATGCATGCACTGTCGTGTCACCATTTGAGGAGGCCACGAGGATGGTGAGCAGTGACAGTGCATGCATCAGTGACACTGTACCTCTTGTCCACCTGTTGGAACATACGCTGCGTGGAATAATGGACAGGGCACTTGAGGCAGAACAGAGGCAGGAAGAGGAGGACTTCCTTGCCTCTCAAAGCCCCCTTTACCCAGACAGTGTTCCTTCTGTCCCACCCATCGCACAGGAAGAAGAGGAGGAGGAAGAGGGGGAGGAGGAGGATTGTGTCAGCATGGAGGTGGAGCCTGGCACTCAGCATCATCAGCAGCAGTCTTTTAGGGATTATTTACAGTCCCAAGAAACCAGTGGACTTGTACGTGGCTGGGAGGAGGTGGCTGCGGATCATGTCGTCCTTAGTGACCCAGAGGACTCCGGACCGAATGCCTCAGCTAACCTATGCTGCATGGCCTCCCTGATCCTGCAAAGTCTGCGGAAGGATCCTCGTATTCTTCGGATCAAGGAGAGGGACCATTACTGGCTGGCCATTCTCCTTGATCCACGGTACAAGGGTAAGGTTGCGGACCTTATCTTACCGTCACAGAGGGAGCAGAGGATGAGACAACTCCGGGAGGCCTTGCAGAAAGGTCTGTGCAACGCGTTCCCAGAGACTGGGAGGTTACAAACTCCTGGTCCTGGACAACAAGTTGCTGAGGCTTCGGTCAGTCAAAGAAGGAGCGGTGGGGAAGGTGGCCGTCTGACCAATGCGTTCAGACAATTCTTTAGTCCGCAGCCTCAAGGTATGATCGGTTCCAGCAACCATCGCCAGCGTCTGATATACATGGTGCAGGAATACCTAGGGGCAAGGTCAGACTTGGACACCTTCCCCACCGAAAATCCTCTGGCTTACTGGGTCTTGAGGATGGATCACTGGCCAGAGCTTGCACAGTATGCAATTGAGCTACTGGCCTGTCCTGCATCCAGCGTTCTTTCAGAATGCACATTCAGTGCTGCTGGAGGATTTGTCACGGATCACAGGGTGCGCCTGTCCACCGACTCTGTTGATCGACTGACCTTCATAAAGATGAACCAGTCTTGGATCACCACCAGCTACCAAACACCTGAAGCTGATATAACAGACTAATTTATTTTCAAATGTCACATCCCTTCAAGACTGATGCTGATGCTGAGAGACTGTCCTATAATGTTGACTGACTATCCTCCTCCTCCTCAATGATCCGATTGATGATGATAGCTTGGAAGAACATTTTTGTTTCTGGGTGCCGCCACCAGTGGCTAAGGCCCAATTTTTCAGCCCCTGTTTAACAGGGGCGTGTTATTACAATTTTTTATGCAATGCTTTGCAGCAGGGCTCATTCCTGCACTCCAACTAGAGTATCTGAGAGTGGTTGCAGTGTCGTGGCACCAGCACCAGTGGCTAAGGCCCAATTTTTCAGCCCCTGTTTAACAGGGGCGTGTTATTACAATTTTTTATGCAATGCTTTGCAGCAGGGCTCATTCCTGCACTCCAACTAGAGTATCTGAGAGTGGTTGCAGTGCCGTGGCACCAGCACCAGTGGCTAAGGCCCAATTTTTCAGCCCCTGTTTAACAGGGGCGTGTAATTACAATTTTTGATGCAATACTTTGCAACAGGGCTCATTGCTGTGCTTTAAGTACAGTATCTGTGAGGGGTTGCAGTGTTGTGGCACCAGTGCCTAAGGCCCAATTTTTATGCCCCTGTTTAACAGGGGCATGTAATTACAATTTTTTATGCAATGCTTTGCAGCAGGGCTCATTCCTGCACTCCAACTAGAGTATCTGGGAGAGGTTGCAGTGTCGTGGCACCAGCACCAGTGGCTAAGGCCCAATTTTTCAGCCCCTGT
This sequence comes from Rana muscosa, assembly GCA_029206835.1. Taxonomy (NCBI): domain Eukaryota; kingdom Metazoa; phylum Chordata; class Amphibia; order Anura; family Ranidae; genus Rana; species Rana muscosa. The sequence continues at coordinate 203,871,443 of CM055124.1, forward strand.
TTAACAGGGGCGTGTAATTACAATTTTTGATGCAATACTTTGCAACAGGGCTCATTGCTGTGCTCCAAGTACAGTATCTGTGAGGGGTTGCAGTGTTGTGGCACCAGTGCCTAAGTCCCAATTTTTCTCCCCCTGTTTAACAGGGGCGTGTAATTACAATTCTTGATCTAATAATTCACAGCAGGGCCCATTCCTGCGCCCATCAAGACTAACTGTGAGGCCTTACAGTGTTGTGTCAACATCACCACCACCACCACCACCAAAGGCCCAATTTTTCAGCCCCTGTTCAACAGGGGCATGCAATTACAATTCTTGATCTAATAATTCACAGCAGGGCCCATTCATTCGCCCACCAAGAGTAACTGTGAGGGCTCACAGTGTTGTGGCAACACCAACATGTAAGGGGCAAATTTCAGCTGAGTATATACGGCAGGCCCCTACTTTCAAACATCCAACTTACAAACGACTCCTCCTTGCAAACGGAAGGATACAACAGGAAGTGAGAGGAAATCTATCCCTAGGAAGGGAAATTCTCTCCTGTAAGAGTTAATATGGGAAAAAAAGTGTCTCCTCTCCACTGATGCTTTATCACCAATTCTTGTTTCAATAAAAACCCAAAATTTTCAAAAAACATTTGTCATTAGGACGGAAAGTGAGGTGAACTGTTCTGAACAGGTGCACACTGCACAGACAGCAAAACAAATGTTACAGGGGTGATAACCCTTCCCTATGTTTTCCAAAAAGCTTAAAAATAGATTTTTTGGCTGGAGCTACACTTAAACAATGTACCTGTTCAAAATTACAAACAGATTCTACATAAGAACAAACCTACAGTCCCTGTCTTGTATGCACTGCCTGTATACGGCTGTTCAGTATATAGGTCCTTTTTTATTTTGTGTGCGGGGTTCCCCTTAATATCCATACAAGACCCAAGGGGGCTGGTAATGGGCTGGGGTAGGAGGGGGGGGGGGTGTGATGGGGTAGCTATGCCATTTTTCTTAAAGATTTTCATCCATATTACTGGGACCAGACATTACATTAAAGCCGCAAGCAGTTTTAAATGGCTTTTTTTCCTTTAGAAATGTAATTTTGTGCAGGGACAGTTCTAAACACGGGAAACACGTGGCACTTCACAGGCATACTTTAGAACCCCCCAGGTACGATATTTAAAGGAATATTTGACTTTTTTTTTTTCACTTTATGCATCATTAAAATGACTTATTTTTGCATTGATACATGTCCCCTGGTGCAGAACCCGGGTTCCCAAACCCTTTTTAGGACAATAACATGCATAATAGTCGTTATAATTAGCACTTTCGATTTCGAACGTTCACATCCATTGTATTTAATAGGGTTCTAAAGTTCGTGCAAACTTTCGGTCCGTTCGCGGGTTCTGGTGCGAACCAAACCCGGGGGTGTTCGGCTCATCACTATATGTAGCCTCACTTTCCACTCTTGCTGAGAAGTATCCACTAACCAGTCAGAGTCCCAGCCACTGTCTTGAAGCTCATCTGCCAATGCAAATATAACTTCAAACCTTCCTGCCAGATTCCCTCTCATTCCTAGATAGGCTTCAGCTTTAGATACGTCACTCTTGGTTTCTATGTCATGGGAAGCAGTAACATGGTATCTGTTAAACCCTGTTCTTTCAGGAACCTTACATAAATACTGAACTCTGCACTCCAGCTGTGGAATCTGTGCCTCGGCCCCTACCATCCTCTCATATGGTGTGCTTTTGGCTATTGGCCTAGAATTTAACAACATGACTGCCTGTGTGAGGACCCGATCCCACCCCCTTAGTGTATGTGTGGGTGTAAGTTTGCGTATCTGGTCCTTCAATAGCCCGTTGTATCTTTCAATCAAACCAGCTGCCTGTGGATGGTATGGGATGTGGCACAACCAGTACATTCCAGAATCTTTGGCCCACTGCTGTACTGTTAATCCGGTGAAGTGTGAGCCATTATCACTTTGGACTTGTTTGGGACAACCATAAGCAACGACAAGTTTCTGAAGCAGTTGAAGCGTTGCGGCTTGATCTGCACGTTTGCAAGGATGAACAAGCATAAGTCCTGTATAGGTGTTCACTGCAGTGCAACAATATCTCAGTCCATTGTTTCCCCGGGGCAGGGGACCGGTGAAGTCAATCTGCCAGATCCCTGCAGGCCTCTCACGGCTCTTATTCGACCCAGTGGAGTACTTTTGCAATGGCCATTGTCGCACTTCTCCACACACTGTACAGTTCCCTATTACAGTCTTTATCATGTCCATGGATATAGGCAATCCTCTCTGCTGTGCCCATTCATATGTTGCTTTCTGCCCCAAATGTCCAGATTGCTTGTGGGCCCAGTTGGCCAAGTTCATCAAAACAGGATCAATTGGCACAACTGCCTTCACTTTTGCGATTTCATCTGCAACTCTGTTATAGTTCTCAAAGTCTGGTACTAGGTGCACATGTGCATCAACATGCCCCACTTTTATGGTTCCTTCCAGATGTAGTCCCAGACTTCCTTGCCTCCCCACACCACCTTTCCATGAATCATCCATTCATTGGACTTCCACGTGGGCATCCAAGTTGTCAGTCCTTTAAAAACCGCCCAGCTGTCAGTGTAGATAGTGACATGGGAAGAAGGATCCTCCTGAAGAGTCATCACTACAGCTTTCAACTCTGCATACTGACTGGACCCTCCGATTCCGGACTCCTGCAGGACTGTGTCTGTACTTGGGTTGTAGGCTGCTGCTGTCCATTTACGCCCAGACGAGGTGATTATGGCTGAACCATCAGTGAACCATGCTGACTCCTTCATGTCTTCTGACAGAGACTCAAAGGGTGGAGCCTCTTGAATGGGGGATGACTGCAGCACAGGAATTTTTTCTTCTGGCCGGGTGCTGGTAAAAGTAACAAGCCCTGCCAACTGTTTTGAAATGTCTCTAACATCCCCAGCTGCAATACCCCCTCTTTCTTGAAGGTACCACTTCCATTTCATCAGTGTCTGGTTCTGGGCTACAGCTGCCCTAGTGGTGAGTCCATTATCTCTCACCCATCCTGCTATTGGCAATGCAGTATGGATGGTGACTGTGTCCTTTCCTGTAATGGTCTCTACATGTTGAAGTGCTGTGTAGGCCCCAAACAGGTACTTCTCTAGGGGCGTGTATCTCGTCTGTGCCCCTGTCAGTTGTTTGGACCAAAATCCAATAGGTATTGCTCTCAGTCCTTTCTTTTCATTTGGCTGCCACAGACTCCAAGATATGGTACCATTCTGCTCCACTACATCCAGCTGAAATGGTACTCCTTGTCTCACGGGTCCCAATCCCTGATGCTGCAAAATAGCTTATTTAGCAGCCAGGAATGCAGTCCGCTGCTCTGAACCTCATGAGAATTCAGCCTTTTTTCTGGTAACATTGTATATAGGCCTCAGAATCAGTCCAAGATGTGGAATGAACGATCTCCAGAATCCCACAACTCCAATGAACTTCTGTGCCTCCTTTTTGGTAGTAGGGGGCAACAGCGCCTGGATAGTTTGCACAACTGTCTCTGAAATCTTCCTCTGTGGCCCAGTCCACATCATTCCTAGGAATTTCACCTCTGTGGCAGGTCCTTGGACTTTGTCTCTGTTGATAGCCCATCTTCTGTTCTCCAAGTGCTGTATCAGCAGGTGCAGTGCTTCAGTTACATCTTCTTTTGTCCCAGAGATCATGATGTCATCAATGTAGTGAAACACAGCGACTTTCAAATTCAGGGTACTTAAATCTCGGGCAATCAGTCCATGACAAATCGTTGGAGAATGAAGATAGCCTTGCGGAAGGACAGTGAAAGTGTACTGGCGGCCGTCCCACACCATAGCAAACTGGTCTTGACAATCTGGGTCTATCAAAATTGAAAAGAAAGCATTAGCCAGGTCTATCACAGCATGATATTCTCCTGCATCTTTAGCAATTTTCTCAACAATTGAGATCATATCTGGTACAGCTGACTTCAATGGAGGTGCCACTTTGTTTAGACCTCTGTAATCCACAGTCATTCTATATGTCCCATCAGGTTTCTTTACTGGGAACACCGGAGACGAGAAAGGACTTACAGCAGGTCTAAGGATCCCTACTCTCAACAGTTCTTGAATAGTCTCCCCAATTTCTTTGTGGCCTCCAGGAAGTCTGTACTGCTTGAGACAGACTGGCTTCTCTGGTGGAGGAATGTAGACAGGGGTCCATTTCGCATGACCTCTGACCACAGCCTTCACCGCCCTTACCAGATACGCTTTATCAGGATACCCGAATGTGAATGTACCTCTTTCAGTCTTAATTGACTGACCTTGAAGTACATCCATCCCAAGAATATTTTCGGGTAACTCTGATATCAAAACATTTGTCATAAATCCTGATCCCTTGCCAATAGCCAATTTCACCCGTATCCTAACTGCTGGTGTAGTTTTCCCTCCCAAACCTTCTACATAATTTCTCCTTTGTGATGGGAAGGATTTCCTTGCAAAAGTGTAACTTCAGCTCCGCTATCAACTAAAGCCATTACATGTGTAGGAGAAGATGACTTCCCTCAGTGACAGGTGCATATGGGCGTCGGTCTCCTGCTGTCACTGCCCTTGCTGCTATTACAGGAGACTCACCTTCCCTTCATAAAGGATAAGGAACCTCCCAATCCATTTTTCTGATTCTCTCTAACTCCTCCCCAGGATAAAGGGATTTGGGTTCATGTTCAGTTTTGGGAATTGGTCTGGGGCTAACAGGAGGGGTCTGTTCTGTTTCCTCTAAGTCTAGGCTGATGTTATCTTCACTAGGAGTAGTGTTTCTAACCCTGACAGTTTTCCCTACTAAATGTTTCCACCTCTTCAGCATTTCTGCAGTAGAAATGCCATCTATCTCATCTTTAGGTACTCCTGCCTTTAATAGATCCACCCACATTTCTTTCCTAGAAACAACTAGCCTGGTTTTCTCTCCACCTTCTGTCTTCTCTACCCCATTCCGTTTCTTCTCTGTTATTTTCTGCTTGTATTCTTCCTGTCTGGCCTTGACCTTATCTACTGCCCTGACAGGTTTTGTTTTAGTCTCCTCTATCTCCCCCAACTGGCTTAAAAGGGTTGTGGCTTCATGAATCTTGCTGTTTAATCCCAGGCCTCCCATTATTGTCCTTGTCAGGCTGTTTACCATTATTATCAAAACTGTAGCTGTATTTCAACAGAAGCATTGAATACAACAATGCTATCTACCTATTGTCTACTCAAACAAATTATTTTCAGTTTGAGAGCTGAAAGAAATCTCAAACAGGTAATGTCTTACTGTGGCTATAGAGACATTAGCATATTGGATACAACAATGGTATCTAACCTATTGTCTACTCAAAACGAAACCTGTAATCTAAACTGTAATTCTTTTCAGTTTGAGAGCTGAAAGAAACATCAAACAGGTAATGTTCTAAATACAACAATGGTGTCTAATCCCATTGTAAAAAAAAGCATTTGATTTGAGAAATCTACTCAAATCAAAATACTGACAGTAATCTGACCAACTCACTATTGTAAAATTGTCCCATGTATCCTATGTCTGATTAATAATAATAATAAAAATCATATTTTTAACAAACGCAATACAGCCATACAGCCTCTCACACCTAGCAGCCGATATGACTTTAGCGATCTATAAGTGGAAACTCATGGATAATCCTCTGCCACAGGATTGTGTAACCAGCAGTCAGTTAGTTTTAGGTCAGCTGCACAGTACCAGATCCTTTAAGCTATCCGGCAGTACTGTGAGGTAGGTTAACTTCAGTGCATCCTCCAAATGAGTCACCAGGCCGTTCCTGAGAAACCAGCCTTTAGCTCGGTTCTCTCCAGCAAGGTCCTCCCCTGGAATCTTCTCTGTTTGAGTGGCTTCTTCCCGCAGGACAGACAGCACAGCACCACCTTTAGTTAAGTAGGCCCCAGAGGGCCTACTTGAAACAAGTAGGGCCTACTTGAAACAAACACAGCAGCATAGCCTCAGGCCTGGAGGGCCATGAGGCAGAGACTCCCCCAGAGCACATGGCACTGCCCCTTAAATATCATTCCCCAGCATGCCCAGCTACAAAGAAGCTCCTGATTGGGCTGTTTCTGGGGAAAGAATATCCAATGCACTTCAGCTCGGTGTATTTCTCACACTGGCCTGTGACAACAGTGACACCTACTGGCAACAGTGCGAAATGCACACAACACAGCCAAAAAGCTGGAACAGAACCCAACACTTTACATAATCACTCTGAGCTATTTACAACTCAGATACCCCTAAATTTACACATAGCGCCTATTTATAAGTAACAGGGCGCTACATTCAATTGAGATATTTTATGATATATGAAAAGACAGGAAAAGGAAACTCCAGATTTTTTATTAATTTATCAGGAACCTTTTGGCGGTCAATCTATCCTTTAAACTAAGCTTATCGGATCTAGTTGCAGTTTAAACTTCAAATTAATTCACCTCCTCAGGAGTGTAGAGAGAATCTTCTAGACTTGTCTGCTATTGAAAGCCTTAGCAAACACTCTGCAGGGTGACATGTGTCAAAGGCGGAGTCTCTAGGAGCTGGGAATGATCAAAGGAGAGTCCTACACCATGGAAAGGGGGAAAAAATGTCTGGCTCCCGGAAATTTAAGAGTGATTTGACATAGCTGACATTGCCCTTCATTCCTTGGTTCTAAGGTGTCTATTTGTAAAACTGCCTCAGCGTTGGCACAGCTGTCATAAATAATTCCTGTTACGTGTCTTATATGTGTATTTCCTATGATCTACAGCCCCATCTAGTGGTCATAATGAGGTATTTTCCTGATTTCTGTACTTCAGTAAAATACCACATTATGGTCACTAGATGAAGCTGATGATCATTGGAAATACACATATTAGACATGTGTGCATATTATGTATAAAATTCCATTGACCAACAGGAACAGAACACTGAAAAGTTATAAAAACCAAAGCACAGCTCTAACATCCGCAAATGGCAATGATTAGCATCTAATGAAGATAATTAGCTCATACAACATGTGCAGATCATTTCCATTCACAGATCAGCAGAGTTTTATGCATATATGCCGGCTTATTCATATATGTTTATGACTTATTTTTAATATGTTTAATAAATGATAGAATGTGCTTCACGGGGCTGGTGTGCAATGGTTTCTCTGTTTTGTCTGTAACACCAGATCACCCTATCTGTCTAAGAGCTGCTAGACACAGTGACCTTTGGAAACAGAAGAGCATTGACTATGTAACTGTCAGAGAGATGAAGATTCACTGGATCTTGCCTTAAGCACCTCAGGATCTTTAAATGCTTTGTCTTTTTTTTCCCATCATTTATTGTGACCTTGTTGTGCAGCCTGTTGTTCTGTGTAAACTGCTATTTAAGTGAACAATGCCCTTTTTCTAATCTGAAATATGACATTGACAGGTATAATTGGCTGGTTATGTCTTCTTCTTTCAGATACTTTGATATGAGGCCAAAGAGAACTCCAGGGAGGTGGAGGGGAGGGAGATTTGGAGGAGCAATAACAGGGTTTGAAGATGTGGGCACATTTATTTTGATTGTATGAATAAGTATTGATTTTAAAGTAAAACTTCAAAAAAAAAATGTGCAGGATTTGTAAGAAAAGTCATTTGCAGCTTACCAATTCTTAGATGTGGTGGCTGCATTCTTTTTTTTATTTTTGGCTTTTTTTCCACAGCACTCTCCTGCTCCTCCCTCCTCCAAGCTAACAGACTGACTGGAGACTGCACTGTCCACTCCTCTTTCCTGTGAAGACCAGAAGTTCAGGGTAGCTGCACTGAGAGAGCAGGAACTAGGAGAAATTAAAGCTGTAAACTGCAAATATTGGGGTAAGAATTAAAAAAAAATACTTTACTTGAGGTATGTTTATTTCATTGTTCTTATTGTATTAGGCTCGGTTCACACTGCCGCAATTTGGGATCTGACTTGTGAGACCCCCAAGTTGCATGACATGTGAAATCCCATGTTAGTCAAAGAGAGCTGTCTTAATTAGCACTACTGAAGTCGCTCCGACTTTAGAAAAGATTCATGCACTACTTTGATCCGACCATGACACAACTTCAATGCTAGAGAGTGTAAAAGTCCTTTCAACCCTTGTTGAAGTCCTTGATTTGGTGTTGGTGCTTCAATCATCCTGACGCCATAGTGGGTGACATGGTGTCAGGATGATTGGAGACCATTATTTCTAATATTACATTGTAATATATATTGAAATAATTTAACCCACCATAATGCAGCTTGTAGCCTGCCACCAGATGCAGCTTGTCACTGTAGCCCACCACCAGATGCAGCTTGGTACCGTAGCCCACAACCGCAGCCACCAGATGCAGCTTGTCACTTTAGCCAACCACCGCAGCCAAGAGATGCAGTTTGTCACTGTAGCCCACCACCAGATGCAGCTTGTCACTGTAGCCCGCCACCAGATGCAGCCTGTCATCATAGCACACCACCTCAGCCACCAGAAGCAGCTTGTTACTGTGGCCCGCCACCAGATGCAGCTTGTCACCGTAGCCCACCACCAGATGCAGCTTGTCTCCGTAGCCAGCCATCAGATGCAGCTTGTCACCATAGCCCACCACTGCAACCACCAGAAGCAGCTTGTCACCATAGCCCGCCACCGCAGCCACCAGATGCAGCTTGTCACTGTAGCCCGCTACCAGATGCAGCTTGTCACCGTAGCCAGCCACCAGATGCAGCTTGTCACCGTAGCCCACCAATGCAGGCACCAAATGCAGCTTGTCACTGTAGCTCGCTACCAGATGCAGCTTGTCACCGTAGCCAGCCACCAGATGCAGCTTGTCACTTTAGCCAACCACCGCAGCCAAGAGATGCAGTTTGTCACTGTAGCCCACCACCAGATGCAGCTTGTCACTGTAGCCCGCCACCAGATGCAGCCTGTCACCATAGCACACCACCTCAGCCACCAGAAGCAGCTTGTTACTGTGGCCCGCCACCAGATGCAGCTTGTCACCGTAGCCCACCACCAGATGCAGCTTGTCTCCGTAGCCAGCCACCAGATGCAGCTTGTCACCATAGCCCACCACTGCAGCCACCAGAAGCAGCTTGTCACCATAGCCCGCCACCGCAGCCACCAGATGCAGCTTGTCACTGTAGCCCGCTACCAGATGCAGCTTGTCACCGTAGCCAACCACCAGATGCAGCTTGTCACCGTAGCCCACCAATGCAGGCACCAAATGCAGCTTGTCACCGTAGCACACCACCGCAGCCACCAGATGCAGCTTGTCACTGTAGCCTGTTGTGGAGAATTTTATGAAGATGTATTTAATATGTATTGTCATAGTGTCACCCAGTGTTAGTACTTCCGCAACCCGCTCTAAAGAGCTGACTGGGGCAGTCTGAGGCTGGTTGAGATAAACTTCCTGATTTGGAGAAGGGTGTTTGCGGAATGAGGCCTCTCTGCAAAAACATTATCAGTTTAGCAGGTGTGTGCTCTTGTCATCTCTGTGGTGCCTGATCAGCATTTGAGGTGATGGCGTGAGCGCACACCTGCGGATAAGCTCCCCTCATCAGGAACTGTGTTCATTGGTTTTGTGGGCGTCGACAGGCAGTTGATGCTGGGATGCCTTGATGATAAGACCAGTCTGGTGATGCTTCCTTCTTTGAATGAATGGGGTTCGAATGACGGTGAGTGAATTTTAGCTCAAGATAGCATTATTGCAATAAGATGAAGTGTGTGCTTATTTAGCACAGGAAAAATAGGCTGCATGCTCTGCATACAACCTATTTTTCCACGACAGTAAAATGGCGACTCACGGTGGGACTAATTACGGCCTCTTTGAGCATCAGATCAGCAGAGGGGGAGTATGGATGCACGATCTGATGTGTGGAGAGGTTGTGCTTTGTAAAAGAACAAATTTTTCGTCTTTTTGAAATAATGCTGTGTATGTGTGTGTGTGTGTGTATGTCTATGAGAGATGTGTGTGTGTGTGTGAATATATGAGGGATGACTGTTGTGTGTCTGTGTGAGTGTCTGCGGTATGAGAGATGTATGAGAGATGTCTGTTGTGTGTAAGTGTGTGTGAATGTATGAATTTTGTATGGTGTTTAACTGACTAGATTGAAGTTGTGTAGAGATAGCTGTTTGGAAAAGTTATGTATGGAACAAGTAAATTGCATGAATTTTGTAGTGTGTAGAGAAGCTGAAAATGGCTGCTCCCATGAGGTTTAGCGGGGGAGGGGTGGATAGTTCTGTGTACCTGTTGACTTTCCAAGGTTCAGAACAAAATTATGTGTAGCGTTTGTGATTTCTATGAAAAATAGAAATGGATAGATTGTGATTTTTGCCTTTGTATGGGACAAAGACACGTGTCCCCATGAGTGAGATTGAACCTGTGTGCTCATGCCTGCCTGCTGCATTGTTAAAGATGGCCACTGCATTGAGCCATAAGACATGTGCTTTGGTGGGGGAGGGGAGCCAGCCTGGCTATCTACAATGGCGAAAGTTGGTGACTCTCTGTAAGTAGCATGCAGGAGTCTTGTGCTCGAGGGGCTACGCCCTGAGAGATGATCTGATGTTACAAGCAACAATGTACTGTAAGTGTGTGGTGAATATTTCAGAGTATATTTACTTTGAGAAAAGAAGCGTGTTGTTTTAATGTTGCGCATGTAACTAACGTTTTTGAATGTGCTGTTTAGTTGGCCAAAGGGTCTTAAAATATTTTAGTGCTCATGTGGTATCTCAGGTGTGAGGCTTTGTGGAGACGGCATGAGCCTTGTGGAGTGTAGCTGAATCAAGACACACATTTTTCAGTGGATTTTGATTCATTTCTAGGTGTAAAGCCTCGTACACACGAACGAGTTTCTCGGCAAGAAACGACAAGAAAACTGCCGAGATAGCTTTCTTGCCGAGAAAATCGTTCGTGTGTATGGTTTCTCGTCAAGAAAACCGACAAGAATCTCGACGAGAAATATAGAGAACCTGCTCTCTATTTTCTCGTCGAGATTCTCGTCAGCCTGTTTCTCAACGAGAAAATTGTGTGTGTGTACACTTACCTGTCCTCCGGGAAGCCCGTGCATGATCGAAATGACTTAGACGCATGCGCGGTAGCTTCCTAGGCATAGATAGGGTGTAGCAAGATGGCGGCGACGGCATTGAATGTGACGAGCGCACGCTCGTTGTAGTCGATGACGTCACCGCGTTCGCTCCGTTCAAAGAACCGCGGGTTCTTTGAATCGAGCGTGTGTACACTCTGCCTGGAAAAGTTTCTTGTCCAAGAATCTCGTCAAGAAAAACAACGTGTTTTTTCTTGATGAGATTTTCAGCCGTGTGTACGAGGCTTTTGAAGGAGATCAAGTTTCATCGATGGACATGGGGTGCATATGACAAAAAAGGAGGACTGTTGTGGAGAATTTTATGAAGATGTATTTTATATGTATTGTCATAGTGTCACCCAATGTTAGTACTTCTGCAACCCGCTCTAAAGAGCTGACTGGGGCAGTCTGAGGCTGGTTGAGATAAACTTCCTGATTTGGAGAAGGGTGTTTGCGGAATGAGGCCTCTCTGCAAACACATTATCGGTTTAGCAGGTGTGTGCTCTTGTCATCTCTGTGGTGCCTGATCAGCATTTGAGGTGATGGCGTGAGCGCACACCTGCGGACAAGCTCCCCTCATCAGGAACTGTGTTCATTGGTTATTGTATTATTATTGTATTATTGTATTGAATCCTTTAAACTATATTTCTTGTGTTGTATTCTGAGTGGAGCTCCTGTGAGCTCACTTCCTGTGGAGGAGGTCACATGTTGTGACATCACTTCCGGCTGGGAGTTTAATAAAATAACCTTTTGTGGGTGTCGACAGGCAGTTGATGCTGGGATGCCTTGATGATAAGACCAGTCTGGTGATGCTTTCTTCTTTGAATGAATGGGGTTCGAATGACGGTGAGTGAATTTTAGCTCAAGATAGCATTATTGCAATAAGATGAAGTGTGTGCTTATTTAGCACAAGAAAAATAGGCTGCGTGCTCTGCATACAACCTATTTTTCCACGACAAGCCCGCTACCAGATGCAGCTTGTCACCGTAGCCCACTACTACAGCTTAATGCACTTTAATGAAAATACTTTGTGAAATAAAAAAGAAATCCAGAACAAAATGAGATAATATAGCACAGCAATACATGAAAAAAGTCAAAATGAAACGGACGCATCTGCTTTTTGATGTAATATTTGGAAGAAAAATGTTTTGAAAAAGGAGCCTGCAGTAAGGAATAAAGTACTTGTCAATAACACCTAGGGGTGTATTTACTAAAACTGGAGAGTGCAAAATCTGGTGCAGTTGTGCATGCCAAATCGCAGCCTATTGCCGGCAACGTCACTGTCCCAATCGGTGCGACGCTGAGTTTGCAGCGCTGCACTGATTTCCAAAAGTAGTTCCTGCACTACTTTTGACGACTTCGGGGGCGATTTCAATAGACATCTGTGCATAAACCCGCACAGATGTCTTTCAAATAGCCTCCGAACTCGCACTGAAATGCGGGTTTGAAATCGTGCGAGTTCAGCTGAAATGTGTTCTCATCTGCACAAACTCATTTGTTAGCTTCAGTGAAATCACTGCTGCAGCTCAGGATGAGTAAATGAAGCAGTAAAGCCCTGTACACACGATCGGATTTCCGATGGAATCAAATTCGATGGATTTTTCCATCGGAATTCCGATGAAGCTGACTTCCATCAGTCTTGCCTACACACTATCAGACAAAATTCCGACCGTCCCAAACGCCGTGACGTACAACACGTACGACGGCACTATAAATGGGAAGTTCAAATCCAATGGCGGCAGCCTTTGGGCTGCTTTTGCTGATTTCATGTTACCGCGTGTTAGTAAAAGTTTATTGAGAGCCGATTCGTGCTTTTCAGTCTCCGTGCTTTTCTGTCCATTACAGCATGACGAATGTGCTATCTCCATTACGAACGCTAGTTTTACCAGAACGAGTGCTCCCGTCTCCTAATTCAGTCTGAGCATGCGTGGGTTTTTTCTCCGATGGAGTTCCACACAGACGATCGGAATTTCCTATCAGTTTTTTTCCATCGGAAAAATGTAAAACATGTTCTATTTTTTTTTACTGATGGAAATAGGTCCGATGGGGCCCACACACGATCGGTTTGTCCGATGAAAACAGTCCATTGTCTGTTTTCATCGGTCAAACCGATCGTGTGTACAGGGCTTAAGTGTACATAACCTGACATTATGCATACCTCCCAACTTTTTCAGGGACACCTACCAGCAAAAGTATGCAGGCATAGAACACACCCCTTGCCACGCCCCCTTAAAGGAGAATTGTACAAAAAAACAAGATTGATTAAACCCACAAGTGCTTTTTATCCTCTACCATTCCTTTATATTGTCTTTTGGAATTTACAAATGCAGCAATTTAGAAATTGGATGAAAGGATTAGCACTGGGAAACACTTTTTGATAGATAAAAAGTGCATTTTGTATACAAATATACAGATCAGACTAAAATGAGGGACAAATGAGGAGGAAAGAGGGACAGGGGGACTTTGTTCCAAATCAGGGACAGTTGGGAGCAATGCATTATGTCATTTTATTTTTGTTTATTTTGACTGGAGTTTTCCTTTAAGCTTCATGAATCTGGGAGCAATAACTTTTCACCCCAAGAAAATTTCGACAGACGCTCTTTCAGCTGAAAGTCTTTTTCACTCTATATTCTTTCCAGAGGGCGGCTGCCAAAAGATCTTGTCTAGCAGGTCGGAAATGGAAAAACGGCTTCATCTCCCACATACTGTATTCCGGTGCCAGATAACCAGGAATGTCACACTGTTCTGCCATGGCTGAAACACCAACAACGTATTCAGGAATTTCAATAAACATCCTATAAACATTCTTTCATTTTTTTTCTATGGGGAAGTGGTTTGACCTGTGTATACATTAAAGTATGGGGAAGCCAAGACCCACCATTCTGAGCAGTGCTAGTACATATGGAAATAAGGAGGTGCCTATTATCCTGGCTGTCATGTTTAGAACTAGAATAGAAGGAAGCAATCACAACTTTTCCCCGACTTTCACGTGCTGAATGCTTGTTAAGGTCTGTAAAATTGATGCCATGTATTCAGCTGCAACCTAAACTTTACTTTCATATCCTATGTATTGCTTTTTAACCACTTGACCTCCAGAAGATTTACCCCCTCTTCCTGACCAGGCCATTTTTTGCGATATGGCACTGCGCAGTCACGTGATACTGTACCTAAACAAAACGTATGTCCTTTTTTCCCCCCACAAATATAGCTTTCTTTTGGTGGTATTTGATCACCTCTGCAGTTTTTATTTTTTGCGCAATAAACAAAAAAAGACTGACAATTTTGAAAAGAAAACATCCAATATTTTTTTTTTTTAAAGTACAATTTCTTCATAAATTTAGGCCAATATGTATTCTGCTATATATTTTTGGTAAAAAAGTCCCAATAAGCATATATTGATTGGTTATAGTGTCCACAAACTATGGGATAATTTAATTTATTACTAGTAATGTCGGCGATCAGCGACTTATAGCAGGACTGCGATATTGCAGCGGACATTCTGACACTAATGCCGCGTACACACGATCATTTTTCCCGTCCGGAAAAATTACATTTTTTTTTTCGCCGAGAAAAACGATCGTCTGTGGGCTTTATGCCGTTTTTCTCGTTGAGAAAAACGGCAGGAAAAACGACGAGAAAAATTAGAACATGTTCTAAATTTTCTCATCGTTTTTTCCATCATTTTTTTCCGCGGCAGTTTTCCCATAGGAAGACACTGCCGCGGAGCCCACAGACGGTCGTTTTTCTCGACAAAGAAAAAAATGACGGGAAAAACGGTCGTGTGTGGGGGAAAATGCTGTTCCCTCGTTTTTCATTTTTTTTCATGTCGTGATTCACGGCGGTGTTTTCACCGCCGTGAATCACGATCGTGTGTACGCGGCATTACTGACACTTTTTTGGGAACCAGTGATCATTGCTAAAAAATATGCACTGGGGGGCGTGGCCTGGACATCGCTGAGTGAGGCTGCTTTTCTTTAGAGCTCCCGGCCTAGACCCTCATGCCCCGGCACTACTTACTTAAAAACCGGTATGAGCTCAGCTAAGAAATACAGGACCAGAGCAGTAGTGAAGGGGACCCCCTCGGGGAAGAACTCAGGGGAAATCCGCCGCTACTTTAACCTCCTGCAGGAGACATCTCCCGGAGCCAGAGTAACGGCGCAATGAGGCCTAACACGCGGAGCTGCACAGCAGGCCTCCACTTCGGACTCTAGAGAACCCACACCTGACACCCCACCACCACCTGACTACCTCCCAGAGACCCCCACGGGGCACCAACAAGCCGAGATGTCTTCATCCCAGCAGCCAGAATCCGCTATGCTAGACCAAGAGATCAGGGAGATGATGCAGGCCCTCCCTACGCAGACCGCCATTGAAGCTCTAAACTTCCGCCTGGAAGAAACTCACAGGCGTGATATGCAGGAGGTGAGGGGAGAGGTGTCTACCCTGGCGGACCGGGTGATGAGGGAGAAACATCCGTGTCCTCACTGGAGGTCCGGGTGTCGGCGCTGGAGCAGTCTCGCGACCAGCACCGGGACACCGCAGTGGCGCTTCAGATGCATTTGGAGGACATTGAGGACCGGAGCCGCCGTGGTAACTCTGAGGCATCCCGGAGACTGCAGAGGTGGAAAACGTTGGTGACACTGTCAGGGAGATCTTCCGGACCGTGCTCGGTGACCCAGGGGCAGACGTTATCCTAGATAGGGCGCATAGAGCCCTAGGCCCCAAGCCTGCAGACCCGAGTAGACCGCGAGATGTGATCTGCAGACTGCATCGCTATGCCCAGAAGGAAGCTATCCTGAGACGCGCATGGGAGCATGGTGACATAGAGGTGAGCGGGTCGCAAGTCCGGATCCTCCAGGACCTGTCTAGATCGACTCTGCCCCGAAGGGCCCTGCTACGACCGCTACTGGACTTGGCCAAGCAGAACGGGTTCACGTACCGCTGGGGGTACCGGCTATCGGTGCTATTCCGCGGTGAGCACGGAGCCTTCACCCTTCAAACCGCCGCAGATCTACCGGCACTCTTCCGCTTCTTAGACGCGGAACCAATCCCGGTTCCAGACTGGCTACAACTCCTTCCACGCCAACAGGGCAGGTCGGGCACCTCAGCACACCGCGGACCCTTCCCTCCCCGCCAGCAACAACGCGGCAGACAGAGACAACGGTCCGGTTATGGAGGTGCGCCACGTGAGAAGGCCTGGGGCCACCTATCCCTGACCTTCACCCCCAAAACTGTCCCCGTATGTTTACCCATGGCCACGCAGTCCTGCAAGCATTATACCCCGGGGCCACTGTACTTTTGCTGGAACTCCCGGTGTTAAGGCCTCACGTCCCCACTCACACAAGCTGACAGTACCCTCTTCCACTACTCCCTCTAGGCCGCCAGCCAGTCTGCCTTCCCCGGCCGGATGCCTCGGCCCCCCTAGTTGCCCCGCGGGCACTGGATTATAACCATCTGGAACCACAGCAGGTTTACTCGGCCATCCTCTGGCCTTTGATGTGGTCCTGGACATTTCCCGAGCAACACTAGACGTACTGCCCTCCACACTGAACATTGGGTGCCGGCCGGGCAGGAGTTTACACAGTGACAGACCCCGGTGTTTGGCAGGGGGAACGGTGATCCTGCTTGATGAACAGCCTCAAGGCCCGGGGGGAGGGAGAGGGTTAACCCACATTTCCCCCCGAGGGAGGGGGGTGGGAATGGCTGAGGGGGAGAGCCGGAACACTACCCGGACATTAAACGTCCTGCTTCTGGAACGCCAGGGGGACCCTAGGGGGTGGAGAGAGTTACATTTGTTCATATGCCAACATGCCCCCGCGTGGCTGTCCGCCGCGGTGTTGACTCTGCCCCCCTCTCTCTCAGGTGTTTTTCTTTTTGTTTGCTTCCTTTTTTGTTGGTGACGCCTGCAAAAACACTGGGGGGGCTCCCTCGAATTGTTCAGTGACTAATGGGGTCGCTCCTGCCTGCTACCTGCCGATCTGTGGCTTTGCCTGGGTGAGGGTGTTTGGTTGGTTTTGCATAGGTCAGGGAGGGGGGGAGTGTATTACTAATGAAATCTGAATTGGACTCTTTAATCTCCGGATGCTACCACTGATTGCACTGTTACTATTGCTCTGGTTATGTTACATGATAATTTTAGTTTATCTTGTTCTGTTAGATTGTAGAATCACTCACAGTTAGATGTTTTGTCTTATTTAGCTCACTATACTGGTACCTGTTTGTATCGTCATCATACATTGCCGGGGGTGGGTGGAGAAAGCCGTGGGTTCGCCTCCTGGCTCTGTCTACCCACTCTCCCACTTAGGTTTGCGCTCCATTCCCAGAGTTTTTTCTGGCGAGCGCCACAGCCAATTGGGCTGCATTAGATTTTCTCCCACTGCCGCACGCTCTGGTGACGGCCTCCTAAAACCCCCCCTTTTTTTTTTTTGTATTGATTTCTCTCTTGTTTGTGTGCGTGTTTCTATTTTTAGGATCCTCCTCTTTCTATTCTCCTTTTATTTATTTATTTTTCTTCCCTACTCCTACCCTGACTCCCCCCCCTCTTTCCCCCCCTTATTGTGCATATTCCTGTACCCCCCCAATGTTCCTTGTTGTGGGAATTTCTCTCCCCCTCGAGCATGGATGTCCTTAACATAATATCCCTAAATGTAAAGGACCTAAATACGCCGGAGAAACGGCGGATGCTACTTAATGAGATGCGCTGCAGGAAGGCAGACATTGTTCTCCTGCAGGAGACACACTTCAGGGAGAATAACCTCCCGCTACTCAGGAACAGACACTATCCCTTGACCTACCACTCTAAGTACAGGGAAGCTAAGTCCAGAGGAGTAACTATCCTCATCTCTGCTAGGGTTCCCTGGACGCCCATGGACTCTCAGACAGACGGATAGGGCCGCTTCCTGTTCCTGAAAGGCATGGTCGGGGACAGGAGGTTGAGCCTCGCAAATTTATATGCACCTAACCAAAACCAAGACGTGTTCCTTAGGAAGCGACTGATCCACCTTATGCGCTTCTCGGAGGGACAGCTTATCATAGGAGGAGACCTAAACATACCCCTGATTCCCCGGGAGGACACTTCCTCTGGTACTTCCTCTGGTACTTCCTCTACTACTCGGGACATGCGCAAGCGTATTGGCCTCGCCTTACACTCCGCAAAACTGGAAGACGCTTGGCGCCTCTTTCACCCGGAAGATCGCGACTACACATTTTATTCTAAACCGCACCAGACCTATTCGTGCATAGACTACTTTCTAGTACCCCACGGACAGCTCCACGCGATCAAAGACACCTCCATCGGATCGATTACATGGTCCGACCACACCCCGATCAGCATACGGTACGCCATATCAGACAAACAAGCGAGACAGAATCTGCAATGGCGACTAAATGAGGGACTACTGCAGGACCCTGATGTTCTAGCTGACATTGTTAGGGAAATAAGGCACTATTTCGACACTAATACTACTCCCGATAGCGACACCGGGGTGGTGTGGGAAGCCCACAAGGCCGTAATAAGGGGGATCCTCATCAAACATGGATCCAGACTGAAACGGAAACGGTCTGCCCAATTAGATCTACTCCTCACCAAGCTTCGCGCTCTAGAGTTATCTCATAAGGCGACCCCGACCAGTCAAATTGGCACCGATTTCGACGTTGTTCGTTCGCAAATAACTGACCTACTACAATTCAAAGCCAAGGCGGCTCTGCGCATATGCCGTAGGAAAGCGTATGAATCGGGTGACAAATGTGGGAGGCTTTTAGCCCAAACTCTACAAACGCAGAGACTGGCAGCTTACATCCCGCACATCGTGACCTCCACTGGGCAGAAACAGGCACTACCACAACAGATCACACAAAAATTTAGAACCTACTACAGCTCCCTATACAACTTAGCAGTGACACCCCTCCCCCCTGATGCCATGACAACATACCTGAACCAATCCCTGTTGCCCTCACTGCCGGAGGAGACACGGGACCTCCTAGAGGATCCCATAACGTTGCCTGAAATACAATCAGCCATGAAAAGCACAAAGCTGGGCAGAGCCCCTGGCCCAGATGGGCTCACCATTGCCTACTACAACACCTTGCTCCCCTCCCTGCGTCAGCACCTGGTCATCTTATACAATGCTCTTGGGGCAGGGAAAACCTTCCATGCGACCACAGTACAGGCACAAATCTCGGTCATTCCTAAGGAGCGCAAAGACCCGGCCCAGTGTGGGAGCTACCATCCGATCTCCCTCCTAAATACTGACCTGAAAATCTTCACCAAAATTTTAGCATCCAGACTGCAACAGCACCTACCCCACCTCGTACACCTGGACGAAGTGGGTTTTGTCCAAACCAGGGAGGCGAGAGACAACACCACTGAAGTTCTCAACCTACTTCATATAGCGGCCAGTACCAAAACGCCAAGTATATTTCTGGGCACGGATGCCGAAAAGGCGTTCGACCGTGTGAGTTGGAGCTTCATGTTCAAAACGCTGAAGCATGTGGGCCTGGGGAACAGGATGCTGAGCTGGGTATCTGCAGCTTACGCGGCACCCACAGCCAGGGTGAGAGCGAACGGCGTACTCTCGTAGGAATTCCGGATTACGAACGGGACCAGGTAGGGGTGCCCCCTCTCGCCCCTTCTGTTCGCTCGGACCCTGGAGCCCTTCTTATGCCACGTCTGAATGAACCCGGACATCACTGGTATAGGTTCCCATGACACGCGACACAAGGTTTCCGCCTTTGCGGATGACCTCATGTTCTCCCTGGCGAACCCCACAGTTTCCCTACCGAACCTACTACGAGAGTTCGACACCTACGGACGACTCTCCAACTTGAAGATCAATTTTACCAAATCGGAGGCCATGGGCATAGGGATACCACAACACCAGCTTACGGGACTTAAAAGCAGCTTTGGCTTGAAGTGGACTGACTTGGCCCTAAAGTACCTAGGCACTTATTTACCCACCTCACTGACCCAGTTGTTTAAACTTAACTTCCCTCCCCTGTTGAAATCAGTCCAAAAACTACTAGACAGCTGGAGTGGAGGCCTCCACTCTTGGTTGGGGCGCTGTAACATACTAAAAATGTCTATATTACCCAAGTTCCTCTATCTCCTCCAGGCCCCTCCGATCCGCATCCCCGGGAACTTTTTCAAGCAGGTACACTCCACCTTCTCCCATTTTCTCTGGGCAGGGAAACATCCACGCCTGAGCAGGAAGCTGCTTTCTCTCCCCAAGTTACGTGGGGGCCTGGCAATGCCGGACGTGCGCACATACTACCACGCAGCACATCTTAGTAGGCTACTGGACTGGTGTCGACACACAGACACCAAACTGTGGACGCAATTGGAGCAAGACTAATGTGATGTGCTCCTCTGCAGGGTCCCCTGGTGCCGTGCGGCATTGCCACCTAAACTTAATCACCACCCCCTGATAGGCAACACGGCCGATGTCTGCTCGCAACTACTGTTGAAATCCAGACTCTCAACCTGTGACTGCCCCCTAAGGCCCGTGATCGGACAGCCCCAATTCGGACCTGGTTTACATGACAAAAAGTTCCATGACCTCAGAATCGGGGGACTTTACCAGGCATCCCACTTCAGCACATTGGGGAGATGGAAGACGCATGCAGAACTGTCAGATCCCAATGGCCCATACAAACTTGACTTTATGAGAGCCTTACAACTCAGCCATTTCCTCAGCGGACTCGCGCCCCCCCCCCAGCGACTCGCACCAACCACTCACCACCATAGAGGAACTCTGTTCGGGGACCGGGGTGATTCCGCATACGTTATCCCTAACTTACACCATCCTGGTTGAGCCGTCGGGGGATTATTATCCTCCATGCTTGACCAGATGGGAAAGTGACCTGAACTGCCAATTCACCGATATTAAGAAACAGCAAATAATCGAATTTGCCCACAAATCCTCCCTGTGCGCCAAAATTCAGGAAACAAACTTCAAAATCCTCACACGCTGGTACAGGACCCCAGCCCTCCTTCACAAACTTTTCCCGAAGTCCTCGGACCTCTGTTGGCATTGCCAATCGGAGGCGGGTACCCTCCTTCACGTGTTTTGGTCTTGCCCACGGCTACGGAGTTTCTGGGGTGAGGTACGTCATATAACCCAGAAATTTACTGACCGGACGGTGCCGGACGAACCGGCTTACTTTCTCCTGCATGCGACGGACACTCCGACACGTATATACAAAAAATCTCCTAGACGTAGCCAAAGCCTGCATCCCACTCAACTGGAAATCCCCACACCCACCGACCATTGCCCAATGGTTACACAAAGTGGATGATATTTGCTGGATGGAAGACCTGATCCTCACTGACCAGAATCGACATGAAACATATTCCAAGACATGGCAGTTATAGAATATGTTTAAATATTCTGACGAGGGACAAAGCCTCAGAGGATCCCCCCTGGCAACCTGATGACTGACCTCGCCATGTCCCAGGATTGCACTGCTACCCGGACGTGTGACTGCTGGGGAGGGGTATTGATGCCCACATGAATCCATGTTCGAGGACATCTGTCCCCGCTATATCCCTCCCCCCCCCTTTACCCTGCGTATTGCCTTTACAACCCTACCCTACTATTCTAATTCTTAGGCCCTGCTCTGTATTTCTTCTGTTTTTTAAAAATTTTCTGCTGTTTTTTATCTACTTCTTAATATTTTTCTTTCTATGATAAAAGAGAAAATGGGAAGGAGGCTGTATCCACGGGACCAAGGAAGGCGATTGCCCCCCTCTCGCAGACACTCTTGACAATACCTCACACGAAAGGGGCCACTTTGGCCCCATGCAGAACCTACACCTGTATGATAGCCTAGGCGAGGACTCCACTCTCGTGCCCTATGTTGCTTAGTTTCTGTGTATGGGAAGTCTATCTGAATAGATGCTTTCTGACTGTATAATATGCAAACGTATTATCTCTGTTACTGTGGTCCCTGTGGACCGGTCTCTCTGGTTTAAATAAAAAATAAAATAAAATATGCACTGACACTGTACTAATGACTCTGGCTGGGAAGGGGTAACATCAGGGGCGATCAAAGGGTTAACTGTGTTCCTAACCAGTGTTTTACTATACTGTGTGAGGTGCTTTTACTAGGGGAAGAGATGAGTTTTATTCACAAACACAAACTCTACCCCTTCCCCCCCTGTCAGAATGGTGATCTGTTTTGTACATGGGCAGTTCCATCTCTCTGCCGGACGATCAGCGGGTGCTGGCAGACATCAAGTACCTGGCACCCACCGATTGGCTTCCGATATGTGTAATGACGGCAAAAGCGTGCCGCCAGCAGCTGCATGCATGCCCCCTACACGAAAGTGTATATATATATATATATACGTGATCCTGCGCACAGCTGCTACCCCGTAGCAGTAAAACTGCTATAGAATGGTTAAAGGGGAATAACTTAAAAAAATTAAGTGGGAAAATTAAGGGAAATTAAAAGGATATTTTTTGTATGTGTATTAAAAAAAAAAAAAAAAGTGTTATAGTTACCTGCTCTGTGCAATAAAATTGCATAGAGCTGTCACTTACCTTCTCTATGGCAGTCCCCCCGCTAGCGGTGTCTACTCCTCCCTTCTCTGGGTGCCTTCTTTAGCAGGCCAGATGCTAAGAGGTTACCTGTTGCGTGCGCTCCTGAGCCAGGTTGTGTGTGTCCATAGACACATACAGCTCCAGCAAGCCACGCCCCACTCCCTCCTCAAAGAAGTTTGACTGACAGCTGTGGGAGCCTATGGATCCCATTGCTCTCCTCTGAAACCAGGAAGTCAGAGAAGTGGAGCTGCAGCTGGGACAGCACTGGAGGGAGGCGAAGACAGTGGGGTGGTTGGGGGAGAACAGGTAGTGGGGTGTTTTTTTTACTTTAATGCAGGAATATATTAAGATAATAAAAAAAGGGATTTTTATAACAGCTTACCTGTAAAATCCTTTTCTTGGAGTACATCACGGGACACAGAGCGACTTAGTCATTACTAATGGGTTATATAGATTACCTTCAGGTGCTGGCACTGGTCACTTCCAAACCGGAAGTACCCTCCCCTATATAAGCCCCTCCCATCCGGGAGCGCCTCAGTTTTGTAGCCAAGCAATAAGTGTCCCAAAAAGAGGGGTGGGAGCTCTGTGTCCCGTGATGTACTCCAAGAAAAGGATTTTACAGGTAAGCTGTTATAAAAATCCCTTTTTCTTTTTCGTACATCACGGGACACAGAGCGACTTAGTTATTACTAATGGGACGTCCCAAAGCAATGCCAAATGAGGGGAGGGATACATAAGCTGGGCGCCATCAGGCATGAGGATCTTTTGCGGCCTGCAACACACTGCGCCCAAAGGCGACATCCTCCTGACTTCTAACATCTACCTGGTAGAATCTAGTAAACGTGTGTACCGAAGACCATGTTGCGGCCTTACATACTTGAGCCAGGGAGGCCTGGTGATGCACTGCCCATGAAGTTCCAACTGCTCTTGTGGAGTGCGCCCTAACTTTGAACGGAGGCGGTCTCTTTCTCAAGCCATAGGCTTGTATTATGACCTGTCGAATCCACTTGGCTAAAGTAGATTTTGATGCTGCCTGACCCTTTTTAGGGCCTTCCGGCAGAATAAACAAAGTATCCGTTCTGCGAATCTGAGCAGTGGCTTTTAGATAAGCTTTAACTGCTCTTACTACATCCAAAGAATGTAATAACTTTTCCTCTACCGAGCTAGGTTTGGGGAAAAAAGAAGGAAGAACCACATCTTGGTTCAAATGAAACCTCGATACCACCTTGGGAAGAAAGGCTGGATGAGGACGTAATACTACTCTGTCCTTATGGACAACCAGATATGGCTCCTTACAGGACAAGGCGGCTAATTCCGATACTCTTTTAGCCAAACGGCTACTAAGAAAATCAATTTCCTGGTGAGAAGAACCAAGGAAATGTGTTGCAATGGTTCAAATGGTTGTTTCTGTAGAACCGACAGAACCAGGTTTAAGTCCCAAGGACATATGGGAATACTAACCGGAGGGCTAATACGCATCACTCCTTGTATGAAAGCTTTGAATAGTGAATGCGAAGCCAAGGGCCTTTGAAAAAATATTGACAAGGCCGAAATCTGACCCTTGATAGTACTCAAGGCCAGCTTCCTATCTACAGCCCACTGTAGGAAGTCCAAAATCCTCCCTATCACGTACTTACGTGGATGCCATTTCTTGGCCTCACACCACGTAATGTACGCTTTCCAGATCCTATAATAGATCTGCCTGGATACCGGCTTCCTGGCATTGATCATGGTAGATACCACAGAATTAGAGAGCCCTCTCTTTTTCAGAATGTGGGCTTCAATAGCCAGGCCGTCAAACCTAGGGCTGGTAAGGAAGGGTGGTATATCGGTCCCTGCGACAGCAGGTCCGGACGATGTGGGAGGGTCCAAGGACTCCTCACTGACATTTTTACAATCTCCGCGTACCATGCCCTTCGGGGCCACGCTGGAGCCACCAGAATCACTGGTTTCTTTTCTACCCTGATTCTGCGGAGTAATCGCGGTAACAATTGTGGCGGTGGGAATGCATATATCAGCTTGAACTGATCCCAAGGGAACACTAGGGCATCCGAGCCGCAAGCTAGAGGATCCCTTGTGCGAGACACAAATCTGTCCACCTTTGCGTTGAATCTGGATGCTAGCAGATCTACATCCGGTGTTCCCCACCGCTGGCATATTGCCTGGAAAACCTCGGGGTGAAGAGACCATTCCCCCGGGCATAATTGTTGGCGACTTAAAAAGTCCGCTCTCCAATTTTCCACTCCTGGGATGAAAACCGCGGATATGGCTGGGACATATTTTTCTGCCCACTCCAGGATGCAATTTGCTTCCCTCTGGGCTGCACGACTCCTGGTGCCACCCTGGTGATTGATATATGCCACTGCTGTGGCATTGTCTGATTGAATTCTGACAGGGGACCCTTGGAGTTTGGATGTCCATGCTACTAGGGCATACCGGGCTGCTCGTATCTCTAAGAGATTGATGGGCAGGGCCTTTTCTGCTTCTGACCACTTGCCCTGGAGAGACCATTGCTCCAGTACTGCCCCCCAGCCTATGAGGCTGGCATCTGTAGTGACTACCTTCCAAGAAACCGGACTGAAGGGTTTCCCTTTTTCCAGATTCTGGGGCACCAACCACCAATGGAGGCTCTTGCGAACGGAAGGGGACAGGGACATTGGTAAGTCTAAAGCCTGAACTTTTTTGTTCCAGGCTGACAGTATGGCCCTTTGCAAATTCCTTGAATGGAATTGACCGTAGGGTACCGCTTCGAATGAAGCCACCATTTTTCCCAGCAGCCTCATGCAGAGGCGTATGGATGGTTTTCTTTTTGTACCCACTAAGTGGGTCAAATCTTTTAAAGACGACACCTTCTCTGGAGGTAAGAAAATCTTTCTCTGATTTGAATCCAGCCTTAGCCCCCAAGTATTCCAGACTTTTGACTGGTCTTAGAGCTGACTTTTCCCGGTTGATAATCCAACCGTGATATTCCAGATACTTGATTGTCTTGTGAATAGCTACTTCCAGCTTTTCCACTGAGTGGTCTATTAGTAGCAGGTCGTCTAGATATGCCATTATCGTTACACCTTGTGTTCTTAGATTGGCCAATAATGGGGCCAGAATTTTTGTGAACACTCGTGGTGCTGTGGCCAGACCAAAAGGTAAGGCTCTGAACTGAAAATGGCGCCCTTCTACTGCAAAGCGTAGAAATTTCTGGTGGGCCGGAAAGATGGGAATATGCAGATAAGCATCCCTTATGTCGATCGAGGCTAACCATTCCTGCCCTTGTAGGGCGGTGGCCACCGATCGGATCGACTCCATCCGAAAAGTCCTGATATTTAGGAACTTGTTTAGCCCTTTTAGATTTAATATGGACCTCACGTCCCCATTTGGTTTGGGGACTGTGAAAAGGTTGGAGTAAAACCCGAATCCGCTTTCTTCCAGGGGAACCTTCATGATTACACCTTGGAGCAATAGTTGTTCTAGTGCCAGAAGGAGGGATCCTCTCTTCTGGGGATCTCTTGGCACGTTTGACCTCATAAATTGGGCAGGAGGAGTGCCTTTTAACTCCAGCTTGTATCCCAGACTTACTGCGGAGAGCACCCATCTGTCTCTGATGGTGTCCCGCCAGGTCTCTGTGAACAACTGAAGCCTTCCCCCCACCCGATTGAGTGGGGGCAACGCTTCATGACTTGGGGGGAGGTTTTGTACCTCTCTTGATCCAGGGCTTCTTGTTACCCTGTGATTGTCCCTGATTTCTGCCCCCTGAATTTGACCGCGGAGGCCGTCGGAACTGCTTCACAGCCGATGTGCCCGGGATTGGAGAAGTAGGCCTCTTAAAAGAAGGACTTCTACTCTTGTTCTTAACCGGTAAGAGTGAACTTTTACCGGCAGAAATTTTCTGGATATATTTGTCCAGATCTTCTCCAAATAAGCGTTCTCCATGAAATGGGAAGCTAACCAGCAGTTTCTTACAGGGAGCTTCAGCAGACCAGTTTTTGAGCCACAGAAGCCTACGCATATGTACTATAGACAGCGTAAAGCGGGAGGCCTGTTGGATTGTATCCTTTATGGCGTCCACCGCAAAACACAAGGCTCTAGGCAGGTCAGCTAGGGCAAGAGCCTGCTGATCTGGTAAGTCCCTTAAGACTTGTTTCAACTGATCTTTCACTGCTTGGCAGACTCCAATCGCTGCTACCGCAGGTTGTGTCACCATGCTTGCTGTAGAGAAAGCAGATTTTAGTAAAGACTCCAATTTTTTATCTATTGGGTCTTTGAACATTGGAACATTATCTACTGGACATGTCAGTGATTTGTTCACAGAAGAGATGGCTGCGTCCACTGTAGGGACCCTCCATTTTTTTATGAACTTATCCTCCATGGGATAGATCACCGGAAATCTCTTGGGGGGAGCAAATATTTTATCAGGATGCTCCCAATCCTGGTAAATAAGCCCTTCTAATAAAGGGTGGATTGGGAAGGAACAGACAGCCTGGGGAGCTTTTAGCGACCCCAGCGAGGAAACCGTAGTGGATGGTGGTTCCGCCAGAGGCATTTTAAATGCTGATCGGACCATGTTAGTCAGAGACTGAACCCATAATCTTTCAGCCTGAGATGCTGAGAAAGGTTCTTCCACTGTTGATTCCTCCATAACTGAATCAACCTCATCCTGATCCCCTTCAGGTAGGTCGATCCCTGTGTGGGGCTGTTCCTCCACTAACAGGCACTCTGAAGGAGGAGACGGAGATCGGACGCGCTTTCCCTGTGACAGGGAAGCAGCGATCAATGCTGTTAATCTCTCTTCCAATCCTCCCAGAGTTGAGGATAAAACCTCCTCTGTTATATATACAGGAGCAGGTGGACTGGGGACAGCCGCAGCACCAGGCACTCCTGCGGGGTTTCTACGGCTACTGACCTCTGAATTCTCAGGGGAGATTGGTGCAGTACAAGCATGCCCAATATCCTCAGAGCCCGATGGAGACCCCTTTGGCTTCCTGGAAGATCTATTTCCGGAGCGTCTGGACGACATATCCTTTAAGCACAAAGCTGAGGTATTCCCGTCGTCATACACCAATTTTGCTGGTAATAGTCTAACAAAGTTGCTGCTATATACCAGCTGGTGTCCACTAAAGTGCCTTTCTATGGGGATGCCTGCATCAACCGCCTCTGTGTGCCACTGTTTGTTGCTAGCTCTGTTTGCATCCAGCTGACACTTGTACTGTGTCTTTATACAAGCTGGGACGCCTGCACATGCGCAGAAGCGCCGTGGCGCGCATCGAGCGTCATCCACCCGCCCCGCCCCTTTTTTTTCATAGGAGGCGCGTGCACGCGCCCGCGCGCCATTGGCGCCCTTTTCGAAACCAAGCAGGGACTAGGAGCCAGGGCCCTTTTTGCCGGAGGGCCTGTGCGGTGGATGAGAGCAGCAACAGGGCAGAGGAAGTGGATTCCCACAGAGAAACTTACCAACTGCCTGGATCTTTTGACTTGAGAAAACCAAAGATCCACATGACAAGAAAAATGGACCACAGCGGCCTCTAGTGGTTTAACACAGGTACCGCGGTCCTCTTTTTTTTTTTTTTTTTCTTGACTACTATTAAAATTTTACATTTTCAGTAGTTACAGGCATACACAGATATTAGCGGGAATACCGTTAGGTAACAGACAGAAAGACAAATTAGGCTTGGGGGTCCCCCAATAGAACCAAGTTCCTGGGGGCCCCCACTTACCTGATCCCCGCCGCAGGACTCTGTTTGGTCCACAGAAGCCCAAACTTCACCTATCACGGCAGGCATTGTAATTAAACCTTCAGGGACCGGGTTCCCAAGGATTCCACTCCCCTGGACCTGTATAGCACCCTGCACAGACAACATCTTGGTCGTCGGTATGACCAGAGCTCTGGATCCCAGGGTCCAGCCCTCCTAAGAGAGGCATTACAGGCAAAACCTTGCTCTTCCGCTGCAAGGCCCGGGTACCGACCGTTTAGCTATGAAGCTTTTTTGGTGGGATCCGGAACAGCCTACTAAGGCCCAAAAGAACCTGTACGCAAGCCCAGTGAAAACACATGTTACTCTTTGGCCAACACCTTAGACACTGGCAAAAAACTGAGGCGCTCTTGGATGGGAGGGGCTTATATAGGGGAGGGTACTTCCGGTTTGGAAGTGGCCAGTGCCAGCACCTGAAGGTAATCTATATAACCCATTAGTAATGACTAAGTCGCTCTGTGTCCCGTGATGTACGAAAAAGAAAAGCAATTTGTCTTTAGAACCACAGCTTGCTGTCCGGACATATTTGACAGTTCTCACTTTTTTTTTTTGCTACAAAATTACTTAGAACCCCCAAATATTATATATTTTCTGAAAGCAGAGGCCCCGAAGAATAAAACAGTGGCTGTTGCAATTGTTTTATGTTGCACATTTGTAGCTATTTACCAAACGCACATTTTCATAAACAAAAATACACAAATGAAATTTAGTGCAAACACAGTATAATACCCAATATTTTTGTCAAATATAAAAGATGATGTTGCGTCAAGTAAATAGATACCAAACATGTCAAGATATAAAATTGTGCATGGCTGTGAAATGATGGCAACTCTTTAACAGCCTTTACAGGCTATCAGTTTAGCGTTAAATGTCATCTCCGGCGCTAGAGTTATTGCTCTCACTCTGATATTTGCAGTGAAACTCCACATGGGGTGCAATCACCGCTTACATATGTGTGCTGGGCTTATGTGTGCGTTTTGTTTGCATTAACATGGGGGGACGGGGATTTTAAAATTATTATTTTTCATTTTTATTTACATTTTTTATTTCCCATTTAACTTTACTACTATCACAAGGGGTCAACAAGCTTTTGACAGTGACATGTACTCTTTATGGAGACATCAGGGGTTTATTAGACCCCTTGATATCTCCCCTGGCCTTCAAAGCATCTGATCAAACCTAGATTGGGTTTGATCAGATACTTCCCTGGCTGTAACGGCCAAGGAAAGACAGCTCTGAAACCAGAAGTGCAAAATCCTTGTGACCTCATTTATCACAGAGGAAATCGGGGAATAGATATTTTTGCATCTCTTCTGTGGGCAGCCAATTTGACCACTAATAGTGGTCCCGGGCTCCCTGGTGGTACAGAAGAGCCTGGGAACAGTGGCGGGAGGGGTGGCAGCTTCTACAGCACTGTAAAAGTGAGCTGATCACTTTTGCATCACTGGCACTTAGAAGAAACTGTATCAGGAGTAGCTGCAGCCATGAACCTGGTATAACCACTACTGTCCGTAAAATTTATTTTGTAATAATTTCTGTTTATTAGGTTTCAAAACATATATATATATATATATATATATAGCGATACCCCCAGTTAAGAGGGCTGCCTTGATTGTTTTGGGCCCTGTAGTGCACCGCTGTCAACCCCTGGCAATCTGCTCTAACCTCTCGTGGCACAGTTAGTAAAGGGGATGATAGAATTGCAATCACTCTAATATTCTCTATGACACAATCCCACAGTAAGGCACACAGTAATGGTATAGAACAGTAAATGACACTGACAACCAATATACTTAACTCTAATATTTTACTGTTGGTAAAGGTTAAAATGATAAACAGTATGCAATGCCACATGCAGAGCCCTGCAATATAGATATACTTATTAAAACATCAAAACGTTCAGCAATATGATAGACAGTTTAACAGACCCCGCTGCAGCTATCCTCCCTCGTGGACAAAATGGCGCCCAGCAATGTCCTACACTACCCAGTCAGGCCTGACTATGACTTGGGTATAGTTCTGTGGAAGAAATCTTCGCTAGCAAACACGGTGGTGCACTTTAAGAACAAATTGTAATCCAACAAAGTAACGATGATCGGTAACTTTATAATGCCAGGGAGACTGATAGCTCAGTTCTGTAGATAGTCTCCTCAAAGTGTAACTGCAATCACTGTGGTGGCCCTGAATACAGCCAGTGGGCCTAAAGATAATGTGGTGTAGTTCTGAGCAGGTGCTCTCTCACCCAACCGGACTAGTCCTTGTCCGTTACTTCCGTTACTGTAACTTGATTCACAGTGTCCACGACACCCGGGTCTTCGGTCCTCCTGGTAACAGCACTCAGCAACAGGATCAGACGCTCCGCAGGTTCCTCGGTGGAGCGGAAGGCTCTTTGGAAAAGCACAAGGCCCAGGCTTCAGGCCTTGTACACCCAGCAGGTCAGCACAGGGATCCTCTTGCTGGGAGGGCGGTGTCCAAAGAGAAAGAACTGGGGCCCGCCTCCCTCTTATAAAGTCCACCCCAGCAGTCTTTGCGCTGGGCAATGCACCCTGGGTGCCTCAAGGTGTACTGGGTACTGTAGTCTCTGGGGAATTAAAAGGGCAATACCCCGCTACATATATATATATATATATATATATATATATATTGTGAGGGGGTTAGCTCGGCAGCGGGTGTGTGTGACCCCCGGGATGGGCTCCCCACACAAAACAGGCCCAGCAAACGGAGGTTGTGGTTTTCAAAATCAAAAAAGGTGCGGTTTATTTTCTATTTACAGTGACAAAACACAGCAAAGCAAAAGAAACATAACCAAAATAAATCCTGGTCAAGTTGACCTCTGACTAAACATACAGGTTTCCTAACTAACAACTGGGATCAGCCTAGTGCTGTCCTAGTCCCTAAGTCCCTGGTTTAGTAAAAGTCCAAACAAATAGCCACACAGGCTTTGCCTCACCGCACAGGGGTTCACTCTCCCTAGACAGTCCACACAGGTCTGGTTCCAGGCATGAGCTAACATCTAATGAAGCTGGGAGTTCTTATAGAGGCCTAAATGAGCTGACAAGCTTCAGCTGGCCTCATCAACTCCCTGTCTGTACGACGCCCAGCCCTCTCCCTAGAGGTATGAGTCATCCATGAGCCCACTAGCCTTATACAACTCTCCACCTAGTTGTATAAGTCGGCGTAAAGCCTGAATCTGGGCGAAATATATCTACCCCCCTGGATGCAACCAGGTGACTTTACCTTCCTGCTGTCACATACCCCCCCCTCTTGTTTTAACCTCGGGGTTGGAACACCAGCAATCAGGCATTCATGTACTCGAGACAAAGCATCCACATTCCCCATTTGAACGCCAGGGCGATGCTTTACTGTGAAGTTGAATTCCTGGAGGGCCAGGAACCACCTATTCACTCTTCTATTTGTTTCCTTGTTTTGAGCCATCCACTTTAACGGAGCGTGATCCGTAACCATGTCAAAGTGCCTACCTAGCAGGTAGTACCGAAGGGAATCTAGAGCCCACTTCACCGCTAAACACTCCTTTTCAACGGTGGCGTAATTTACCTCATGGGACTTCAACTTCCTGCTGAGGTAAATGACTGGGTGCTCTTCCCCGTTCCAGACCTGGGACAATACTGCTCCTAACCCCACATCTGACGCATCACTTTGTACGACAAAGTCTTTAGAGAAGTCGGGTGAGTACAACACTGGCTGGCTACATAAGGCTTGTTTCAAGAACTGGAATGCTGCCTCAGCCTCGGGGGTCCATTTAATCATGACCGACCCTTTCCCCTTCGTCAGGTTGGTTAGGGGCACAGCCTTAGAAGCAAAGTGGGGAATGAATCGCCGATAATACCCAGCGATTCCCAGAAAGGCTCGTACCTGCTTCTTGCTGTTGGGACGTGGCCAACTCTGGATGGCCTCGACTTTGTTGAGTTGGGGTTTTATTACTCCCCTCCCAATGGTGTACCCAAGATATTTGGCCTCCTCCTGCCCAATGGTACACTTCTTGGGGTTAGCCGTAAACCCCGCTTCCCGAACAGAGTCCAGGACTGCTTGCACTTTTGGCAGATGTGAGGCCCAATCTGTGCTATGGACAATTACGTCATCCAGGTAAGCCGCAGCATACTTCCGATGGGGCCTCAGCATCTGGTCCATTTTCCGCTGGAATGTGGCCGGCGCATTCTGTAACCCGAACGGCATTCTTTTATATTGGAACGCCCCGTCTGGGGTTACAAATGCGGTTTTCTCTTTGGCCGACTTGGCCAGGGGGATTTGCCAATACCCTTTTGTGAGGTCAAGAGTCGTCATGTATCGGGCTGTTCCCAGCCGGTCGATCAACTCATCTATACGTGGCATGGGGTAGGTGTCAAATTTTGTAACTTTGTTCAACTGACGAAAATCGTTACAAAATCGCCAGCTCCCATCCGGTTTAGGCACCAACACGATGGGACTAGACCAATCACTTTGGGACTCCTCTATCACCCCTAAGTTCAGCATTTTCTGTACTTCCTCCCGTATTGCCTCCCGTCGAGCCTCTGGGATCCGATAGGGTTTTAACTTCACCCTTTCACCGGGCGGGGTAATGATGTCATGCTCTACCCCAGATGTTTGTCCCGGCAGCTCAGAGAATACCTCCTTGTTGCGAAGCACAAACTCCTTAACCTCCTGTTGTTGGGGTTGTGACAAGGTGGCTGCTATTCCAACCTCCGGAATCACGCAACCAGTTTGAGCTGGTGACCAAGTGTCTGCGACTAGGGACTCTCTATCCCTCCAGGCTTTCAACAGATTAACGTGATATATCTGTTCGGGCTTTCGCCTTCCTGGTTGTCTGACCTTGTAATTCACTTCGCTCACTTTTTCCATTATCTCGTAGGGGCCTTGCCATTTGGCAAGGAATTTACTTTCAACCGTAGGGACAAGTACCAATATCCTATCCCCCGGGGAAAAGGTACGGGTCTTGGCTCCACGGTTGTACACTCTCTGCTGTGCCAACTGCGCTTGGGCCAAATGTTCCTTCACGATGGGCATTACCTGTGCAATTCGATCTTGCATCAGGGCGACATGCTCAATCACACTCCTGTGGGGAGAACTCTCACTTTCCCAAGTTTCCTTGGCAATATCCAACAGCCCTCTTGGGTGTCTCCCATACAGTAACTCAAAGGGGGAGAATCCCGTAGAGGATTGGGGCACCTCCCTAATAGCAAACATCAAATAAGGAAGTAAACAGTCCCAATCCTTTCCATCTCTATCCACCACTTTCTTCAACATTTGTTTTAGGGTTTTGTTGAATCTTTCAACCAGCCCATCGGTTTGGGGGTGATATACAGACGTACGCAATTGCGTCACTTTGAACAATTTACACAGCTCTTTCATAACCCGGGACATAAAGGGTGTACCTTGGTCCGTAAGCAGTTCTTTACAAATACCCACCCGGCTAAAAACAAGAGATAGCTCTTTGGCTATGGTTTTGGCCGAGGTATTTCGGAGAGGGATCGCTTCTGGATAACGGGTGGCATAGTCCATTATAACTAATATGTACTGGTGCCCCCTAGCGGACTTGATTATAGGACCTACCAAATCCATGGCGATCCTCTCAAACGGGACCTCAATGATGGGTAGAGGGACCAGCGGGCTACGGAAATGTGGCATCGGGGCCAACCTCTGACACACAGGGCAGGAGGAACAATAATTTTCTATGTCCTTCATCACCCCCGGCCAATAGAATCTCTGTAATACCCTCTCTCGGGTTTTCTCTGTCCCCAGATGACCTCCAAGAATGTGCCCATGGGCCAACTCCAACACCAACTTCCTGTAAGGTTTGGGCACCACAAGCTGCTCAACGGTTTCTTCTGCCCTTTTTGCCACCCGATACAGTAGGTCCTTCTCTACGCTGAAGTATGGGTAAGTGCAGGTATTATCTGGGTTCACTAACTCGCCATCTATTTTCACTACGTTTTCCCGTGCCTTTATTAGGGCGGGGTCTTTCAACTGTTCTGTGGCAAAGTTTTCCCTGTGAACCTCAAGATCAGAAAACTCCACAGACGGTAGGTTTTCGTCTGAGGAGGTGGGCTCCTCTCCAGTTTCTTGAGTCTCCCCTGCCAATACTGATAAGGGAAATTCCGGAGAGTCCTCACCACTCTCAGGGGAGTTCTGGCTATCACATTCCTGGTACATAGGGGCACCAGTGAGGGGCTCAGGATCATCCCACAGTTCCCAGAACTTCGGAAAATCCCTTCCCACAATGGCGTCATGCGGTAACTGAGATACTAAGCCCACTGGATGAGAGAGGGTACCTTTGGGGGTCTCGAAACACACTGTAGTCACTGGATACTCTCGGGTGTCCCCATGCACACAAATAACAGCTACCTTGCTATTCCCAGAGACCTCTGTTTTAACTAACTCAGCCTTTATCAGGGTCACAAGGCTACCTGAATCCAGCAATACCACAACATTTCTACCATTAACACACATTTTGCATAAATGTTTCTCAGTTCCTCGAATGGCAGTGCATGCGACTGTCGCACACAGCGACTGACGTCTGCCCGTCAGAAAGTCACACTGCATGGGTTCCTCCACAACCGGGCAATTGGCTGCAATATGTCCCGCTTGCCGGCAGCGGTAGCAAACGATCCTTCTTGCCGCCTCTTGAGCCGCTGATTTCCCAGGCTGTTCTCGCCAAACTTGGGGTAGAGCTCCCACCCTCTCACTCTCTCCACCCTCACCCCTTGGAATCCTCTTATCCGCCCCTGGGGATGGTCTGGTCTTAGGGTGGAAAGTCCGAGTGTCTCTGGAAGAGGCCGTCAGGTTCTCTGTAGCCAAGTATTTCTCCACACGATCCACAAGACCATCGGCCGTCTCTGGGTCTCCATGGCTTACCCACTTTTGGATGGCAGTAGGAAGAGCTCTCAAAAACCGATCCATTACAACACGTTCCACAATCTTTGGTGCGGACAAAGTCTCTGGCTGTAGCCACTTTCTGCTCAGGTGAATGAGATCATACATTTGAGACCTGGGGGGTTTTCCAAGCTGGAAAGTCCAGTTATGCACACGCTGAGCCCGGACAGCCTGGGTGACACCCAGCCTTGCCAATATTTCAGCTTTTAGCATCACATAGTCTTTTGCTTGGTTAGGCTCTAGGTCATAGTAAGCTTTCTGCGATTCACCAGTTAACAGAGGAGCCACCAGTCCAGCCCACTGCTCCTCAGGCCACTTTTCTCTTTCAGCGGTCCTTTCAAATGTGGTCAAAAATACCTCTGGATCATCCTCTCCAGTCATTTTTGTCAATAAACGACTCACCCCAAAGGACGCGGTATTAGTGGGACGGCTTTCCTCACTGGTCTGCGGACGTTGCTGCATTACTGCTTCCATCTGTTGTTGTAGTCTCTGCTCTTGCTTCTGCAACAGGTCTATGAAGCGGGCCTCAGATTGCTGCTGGGCTCGTTGCTGAGCCTCCAGACTCTGTTGCAAAGTTGCGTTTGTCTGCTGCTGGGCTGCAAGGCTCCTTTGCAAACCTGCATTTGTCTGCTGTTGATTGGCATTTGCTAGAGCCAGCTGCTTCAGTATCTCCTCCATGCTGGCTTAAAAAAAACTGCCACTGGTTCTCCACCAACTGTGAGGGGGTTAGCTCGGCAGCGGGTGTGTGTGACCCCCGGGATGGGCTCCCCACACAAAACAGGCCCAGCAAACGGAGGTTGTGGTTTTCAAAATCAAAAAAGGTGCGGTTTATTTTCTATTTACAGTGACAAAACACAGCAAAGCAAAAGAAACATAACCAAAATAAATCCTGGTCAAGTTGACCTCTGACTAAACATACAGGTTTCCTAACTAACAACTGGGATCAGCCTAGTGCTGTCCTAGTCCCTAAGTCCCTGGTTTAGTAAAAGTCCAAACAAATAGCCACACAGGCTTTGCCTCACCGCACAGGGGTTCACTCTCCCTAGACAGTCCACACAGGTCTGGTTCCAGGCATGAGCTAACATCTAATGAAGCTGGGAGTTCTTATAGAGGCCTAAATGAGCTGACAAGCTTCAGCTGGCCTCATCAACTCCCTGTCTGTACGACGCCCAGCCCTCTCCCTAGAGGTATGAGTCATCCATGAGCCCACTAGCCTTATACAACTCTCCACCTAGTTGTATAAGTCGGCGTAAAGCCTGAATCTGGGCGAAATATATCTACCCCCCTGGATGCAACCAGGTGACTTTACCTTCCTGCTGTCACAATATATATATATATATATATTACACACACCTTAGGCCCCATGCACACGAGACGCAGGTGCAAACTCTGCTGAACACACGTTTTTAAACGCTGAAACCGGCGTTTAAAAACGCGCGTTTTGCCGCGTTTGCGGCCGCGTTTAGCGGCGTTTTACCGCGTTTGCGTTTATAAGCGTTTCATCATAAGACCCTCCCTAAGCTCAAAAAACAGTAAATTTTAACCATTTCAGCCAGTTTGTGAGACCAGAGTGAGTAGCAGCAGCTGAGAGAGCAGCAGTGTACTTGTATTTAGCGTATCACTTGCCACGTCACCCGCCACAAGTTGTGGATTGTCCACTTGCCACGTCACCTGGCCATGTTACCTGCCACGTCACCTGGCCACGTCACCTGCCACAAGTTGTGGATTGTCCACTTGCCACGTCACCTGGCCACATCATGTGCCACGTCACCTGGCCACGTCACCTGCCACAAGTTGTGGATTGTCCACCTGCCACGTCACCTGGCCACGTCACCTGGCCACGTCACCTGCCACAAGTTGTGGATTGTCCACTTGCCACGTCACCTGGCCACATCATGTGCCACGTCACCTGGCCACGTCACCTGCCACAAGTTGTGGATTGTCCACCTGCCACGTCACCTGGCCACGTCACCTGCCACAAGTTGTGGATTGTCCACTTGCCACGTCACCTGGCCACGTCACCTGGCCATGTTACCTGCCACGTCACCTGGCCATGTTACCTGCCACGGCACCTGGCCACGTCACCTGCCACAAGTTGTGGATTGTCCACTGGCCACGTCACCTGGCCACATCACGTGCCACGTCACCTGGCCACGTCACCTGGCCAGGTCACCTGCCACAAGTTGTGGATTGTCCACTGGCCACATTACCTGGCCACGTCACCTGGCCACATCACCTGACACAAGTTGTTGATTGTCCGCTTGCCACAAGCTGTGGATTGTCCACTTGCCACGTTACCTGCCACAAGTTGTGGATTGTCCACAATGCAATGCAAGCAATTACAGTTTTCTTTTATATTTTTTAATAGTTTTTCATCATTTGCCATAATTCTTGAGATTTCTAATGTTAAAAAATAGGTCACCTTTAAAAACGCTTATAAACGCAAACGCGGCAAAACGCCGGTACCGCGTTTAGCCGCGTTTAGCCGCGTTTAGCGTCTGAAACGTGAAAAACTTTTGCGTCTGAACCCATTTTTTTGCTTCTGGAAAAACGAGGTTAAACGCAACTGCTTGTAAACGCCAAAAAACGAGACTGTGTGCATGGACACATAGGATAACATTGAATGGGTTCAGGAGCAGTTGAAAAAAGTGTCCAACTGCCTCTGAACACGCGTTCAACAGCAAATAACAGCGTCTCGTGTGCATGGGGCCTTACTGTGTTATCATAGGCAGATCACTGCTCATCTTTCAGCCCCAATTCACACATGTACACTCTGGGAACACACAGAAACGCACTTGCGTTTCCATTAATTGTTAATACCACCCCAAACGCAGCAGTGCGAGGCTCACCATCCACAAAAGGCACGCAGTGGGCAGCCCATTCAAGTGAAACGCCGGCCTTATGCTGTCATGCTACACATGTGCAAAAAAGTGTGATGTATTGATGTGAATGGGGTTTACACTGGTCTGGAACATGTGTGCATTCTTGCCCTTTGCATCATTGACAACCCATTAATTTCAATGGGCTGCCAAATGCCCGGGAAAAAGTATGGCAGGTGTGACGTTTAAAAAAAATCGCACCTCACTAAACTACGGTACTATGTGGTTTGGAGGATGCAAATGCGCTGCATTTGTTAGGCTGCTTTCTCACTGATCTGTTTTTCTTCTGATTTTGCATTAAAAAAAAACGGAAGAAACACACGTGACCATGTACTCCTATGGAACTCCTCACATTGATCCATTGTGGGTCCACTGCATTTAGTAAAATCCTGCTTGCTGAATTTTTGATGCAGGATTGGTGCAGCAAAAACAACACACCAAAAACGCACCTCCCATTTGAAATGCATTGAAAATGTGGCAAAAACACATCAAAAACACACCTCGTGTTGCAGTTTTTGAGTCACATATCCTGTGAAAAACGCACTACGAATGCATATGCGTTTTTATCGCATTTGTGCTTCGGATCAGTGTGAAAGTGCCCTTAGATGTGTAGCGGGGTCCTCAAATTGATGGGATACACCTGGGGAATAGTGTGACCCAGGTGTATAATTGTGTTAGGGTTCAGACCCCTTTTTGTTTCGTGGAGGATTGGAGGATGTAGTATTCTCCTTTGCCTGTGGGTGGCGGGGTACCCACAGGCTTCAGGTAGAATCATCTCCTGCAGTGCTCCCTGTTTTGTCCCTTCTCGGAGATGGTATGGCTGGGGCGGGGAACCCGCCGGGCCGTTGATGGGAGGAGATAAAAGGGGGAGACGCCCTTACCACGAGGTGTTGCGGAGAAGGAGGTCCTCGGAGGAGGAGGGTTGCGGTCCGCACCCAGGGCCCTTAGGCCTGGGTGCTGGAGATCCAGGAGTCTGGTCCAGGTGCCCATGGCCTGGTCCGGAGTCATGTTGGCGTCCATCCCAGGCACCTTTAGCCTGGGGTGAGGTACTATCGAGGAGGCCTGGGGCCCAGTACCTTCGACTGGGTCCCGCTAGGGTGGACTGTCCGAGGGTCCCTGAGCGGAGGGACTCGTACCTGAGGTGAGGAGGCCAGAGAGGTTACCCACTGGAGACCCGGAGCAGCACCAACCCGGTGACAGTGGGCCTCTGGGAACTCTTTTGGGGGGACACATCCCCCTGATAGGGGCCACAGCGCATCGAAGAGGGCTCCATTGCTGTTCATAGGGGTTGCTGGAAGAGACCCCATCTTTCCTGTTCTGTAACAGCCGGATTGGCTTAGGCGCCGCTGGTCATAGTACAGTGGCATAGAACTTAAACTTTAGGAAGTGCCTCGATCTGCTCGGCCCACCGTTGGCAAGGTTATAGGTCCCAACCAGTTTGCTGCAAAAGAACTGTTTATTGTGCTTTGCGTATTGGAGTGTCAAATAAACAAGTGTTGGACCTTTCTCCGGTGTGTGAACTCCAGTTACTGGAAGCAAAGGGGAGGCTGGTGAGCTTGCAATTACAGACTCAGTGCATTCACAGAACACACCGGCCCGAGGAAACATCAGTAAGTGGCCTTCACCTCCCTACTACAATGGGGAGGACATGGGCCGTGGCGCATCTCACTCTCACAACCCAGGAACCCCTAGACATGAGTTGGCATGTAACCGATAAAGATGGAGAGAGAGTGAGGCCGCTACACGTGGGGGCTCGTGAGTCCGGGATAGAGTGTGTTCTAAAGATGGACTTGAGAATGTCTACATTTGAACTTTGCTGCCCAGAGGAGTTCCGAGCAGATCGGCCATATTACTGGCCAAAGTGCGTCCCTGCTCGGAGTTGTGGAAATGACCCTAACAAGGGAAAGGCCCATGCGGAGGAGCGGAAAAAGGGAGAGGACCAGCCGTGTGACGTACTGCACGTGGGGACTGTTAACGCACTGCGCCACGAGGCACCCCATGGCGACATCGTTCGTGGGCGGAGTCAAGAAGAAGCCCGCGAAAATGTACAGCTCATGGGAGGAGTCTGGCCAAGTGTGGGGATACACGTGGAGACTCCGGCGCGGGGTCAGTGCATGATGGAGCAGCAGATAGTCGGGATGACCTCAAGTGCCCCGTGGATTATGGTTCCTCACCCCACGAGAATGACTTCCTTTGCTGCCCCCATCACAGACACGGGGATAAGACTCAGGCCCCGAGGGCGGTTGGCTCTGTACACTTGCAGAGACACGGAGGCCCTCGGTGTGATCTGTCCCGGCTGCTCGGGACTGGTGGTCACCCTGAAGCCATTCGGGCGATGTGAGGAGTGCAGAGAATTCCTTTTTGAGGTTGAGTCGTCCACAGCAAGGCCCCGGGCCCTTCGCCTCAACCACCTCACGGGTACCGCTACTCCGGAAGGGGAGATCAAGGCCTTTGTCGAGGTTCCCGTGCGCGCTGACCAGGGCGATGGACTGCCCAACAGAGAAAAATCCGAGGATGCTGCCTCGGTCGCCACAAGTTCTCTGCTCCCACCCCCGAAGAGGAAAGTTGGCCTAGTACAGGCATCCTATGGACGTGGTCGAGCTTCACCCCGCTGCTTGCCTGGCCTGGATGGCGCCGGTCGAGAAGGAAGTCCCGGACATCCCAGTCTTCTACAAGGGTCAGGTGAGCCAGGGGCTGGGACTGTGGTGGTGGTTGGAGGTGTCGGGGGCCCATTGGAGGTGGAGCCCCCCAGGGAGGATGATTCTGTGTCCACCGCAAGATATCTGCCTGCGGAGATGTATGACACCTCCGACCTAGAGTCGCTGTCTGATTGCGGAAATGATGGCGAGATAGACGAACTGTTCAGCCGCAAGGGCTGGGATAGAATGCCACTTCTTGCTTCCCGTGCGGTACGGGATTCACCTATGTACACAGGAGACAGCACACCTCGGGTGGAAGACCCGCAGCTTACGAGGGAACCTACCCCTCCACCGGTGTCCTCACCTACTGTTACCTCACCTGCTTTGGCTGTGGGGACACCCTGCGCTTCTCTGAGAGCGCCGAAAGTCAGTTTCAGGGAGCTGGTAAAGGCACCTCGGCATCCGGAAGCTATTGTGCTGCCTGGAACTGGAGAGAAAGCCACTATGCCACCTTTGGCCCGCTTGCAGAGACTGTTTTGCCACAAAGTAGCTCGGGAATATGGGTGGGAGTACCCGTATCTGCCCCGGGACTTGCTGTATGAGGTGGAAGTCTGGAGAGCAAGATGGTATGACGAGTTTGTGTGGGACAAGTTGAAGGTGCCTCATGCTCGCAGGTACCTGGAATGTGTGCCGGCAGTGTCTAAGAGGTTTGAGGACTGCAGAGCTGAATGGAAATTGGGGCGCCATATCCATGCTGACAAGATAGTCATTTGCAGAAGAGAAGGAGAAGATGTCGAGTATTCGATAGAGGCATTTGACAAACACCTGAAACCCCTGTATCTGCCGGATCCAAAGTTTTACTTATAAGAGAAAAGAAATCCTGTTTATTTCCTTTGTGCACTTGAACTTTCTGGAAGAGCCATTCCCAGACACCCAGGACTGTGCCCTGCTTTTGTTTTTATTTGGGCTTTTCTTTTTCTCATTGGAGACTTG
Organism: Rana muscosa; assembly: GCA_029206835.1. Classification (NCBI taxonomy): domain Eukaryota; kingdom Metazoa; phylum Chordata; class Amphibia; order Anura; family Ranidae; genus Rana; species Rana muscosa. The sequence goes on from CM055124.1 coordinate 203,913,196, forward strand.
GGGCTGTTGTGTTTTTGTGTTTCCCCTTTTCTTCATGTGCCAAAGGCAAGGACATTTGGGAATAGTGGCAGAGTAGGGAAAAGCTGGAAGAACGAAGATTCGTTGAGTGTCATGACCGCGGCGCTGTCACCAGGTGGCAGTGTTGCGCAACAAATGTTTGAAAATGTTTCACACACACATCACCTTGCTTGTTGGAGTGAGTGGGTCTCTCGGCTGACGGGCCCACTCATGCCAAATGACACGAAATTATGTTAGGATGTTGTTTTTTTCTTTCCCCTGCAGGAGGATCGTCAATCAAGATCATTGAGAGTGGGTGGCTCTTAGACAGTGTGGGAGAGGGGTTGTGATTATGCAGATGTTTAAACTGTTTTATGACATAAGTTGTTTTATATGTTCCCCATTCCCTGAGCAGGTCTTGGCACTTGGGAAAAATTTAGAGGAACTGCCTCAGAGGTTTCACTCCATGTCACCACTTTATGGGAGGCATGGGTGTGCACCTGACGCTGGGGACCAGCGTCCAATCACAGGGGGGAATGTGTAGCGGGGTCCTCAAATTGATGGGATACACCTGGGGAATAGTGTGACCCAGGTGTATAATTGTGTTAGGGTTCAGACCCCTTTTTGTTTCGTGGAGGATTGGAGGATGTAGTATTCTCCTTTGCCTGTGGGTGGCGGGGTACCCACAGGCTTCAGGTAGAATCATCTCCTGCAGTGCTCCCTGTTTTGTCCCTTCCCGGAGATGGTATGGCTGGGGCGGGGAACCCGCCGGGCCGTTGATGGGAGGAGATAAAAGGGGGAGATGCCCTTACCACGAGGTCTTGCGGAGAAGGAGGTCCTCGGAGGAGGAGGGTTGCGGTCCGCACCCAGGGCCCTTAGGCCTGGGTGCTGGAGATCCAGGAGTCTGGTCCTGGTGCCCATGGCCTGGTCCGGAGTCATGTTGGCGTCCATCCCAGGCACCTTTAGCCTGGGGTGAGGTACTATCGAGGAGGCCTGGGGCCCAGTACCTTCGACTGGGTCCCGCTAGGGTGGACTGTCCGAGGGTCCCTGAGCGGAGGGACTCGTACCTGAGGTGAGGAGGCCAGAGAGGTTACCCACTGGAGACCCGGAGCAGCACCAACCCGGTGACAGTGGGCCTCTGGGAACTCTCTTGGGGGGACACATCCCCCTGATAGGGGCCACAGCGCATCGAAGAGGGCTCCATTGCTGTTCATAGGGGTTGCTGGAAGAGACCCCATCTTTCCTGTTCTGTAACAGCCGGATTGGCTTAGGCGCCGCTGGTCATAGTACAGTGGCATAGAACTTAAACTTTAGGAAGTGCCTCGATCTGCTCGGCCCACCGTTGGCAAGGTTATAGGTCCCAACCAGTTTGCTGCAAAAGAACTGTTTATTGTGCTTTGCGTATTGGAGTGTCAAATAAACAAGTGTTGGACCTTTCTCCGGTGTGTGAACTCCAGTTACTGGAAGCAAAGGGGAGGCTGGTGAGCTTGCAATTACAGACTCAGTGCATTCACACACCGGCCCGAGGAAACATCAGTAAGTGGCCTTCACCTCCCTACTACAATGGGGAGGACATGGGCCGTGGCGCATCTCACTCTCACAACCCAGGAACCCCTAGACATGAGTTGGCGTGTAACCGATAAAGATGGAGAGAGAGTGAGGCCGCTACAGATGTATAGTGCCACCCCTGAAGAAGCCGCTTGGTGATTTTGGGTTCCCTGACCTCCACCTCAACTCCAAGAATGACCTCAGCCCCTCTTGGCAGACCTGGTTATATACGATTAAGCATAATCCTGGCTGTGGTTTGTCACCAAAGAAAAACAGACACACACATGGTAGTGATAAACAAATTGAATATATTATCATGGTTTAACACGTGGAAACTCACAGCACTGTTAAACCTTGCCGCAGAGCATCAATACAATAGAAATGACAACCTTCAAAAGTAGCAACTGTAATGCCGCGTACACACGGTCGGAATTTCCGAGGAAAAAAGTCAGACGGAATTTTTTCATCGGATATTCCGACCGTGTGTATGCCCCATCGGACTTTTTCCGTCAGAAATTCCGAACGGAGTTAGAGAACATTCCGTTCGTCTGTATGGAACTCAGACGGAAAAAAAACACGCATGCTCAGAATCAACTGGACGCATGCTCGGAAGCATTGAACTTAATTTTTCTCGGCTCGTTGTAGTGTTGTACGTAAACTGCGTTCTTGGCGGTCAGGATTTGGTGTGACGGTGTGTATGCAAGACAACTTGAACGGAATTCCGTCGGAAAAATCCATCGGAGTTTATCCCGACGGAAAATCTGACCGTGTGTACAAGGCATAAGTATAGAAAAGACAGTAAACTATATGCCCATAGCACGGGGCTGAGAGAGAGGGGAGAAGGTTTGTCAACTTCTCAGCTCCTTCTGGGCCACAAGCACCATTGAGAGGTGAACAACACAAACAAAAAAAAATGGGTTAAACAGCTACAGTAAGCACAGTTCCGTAACGTTACAGGTCCTGGGTTGAAGAGTACTAGTGTCTTCTGCTAGTAAACGTTGGGGCCCTTTGTAAAGAGAGTAGGTTTAATCAAGCAAAATTAAAACAGTAATTATATAGGAAATTACGTTAGGTAGTGGTTTGTAAGAGCAGACTGGCTAAAGGTGGTAGTTCCAAACAAGCATCCTCTGACGCTAGAAAGGGTAATAGGTGTCTGCATGCAGTGTCTGTACTGTGTTAGGAAGGATGTTTCACCCGCTCATCAATCCTCTGTGCGATGACACAACGGAGATTCCAAACTAGCAAGGTGATTGGATAGCAGCTGACTGGACACCTGGATGGGTATTGCGATCCCTGAAGCGGTGTGGGTCGTCTCCACTGTGCTAGGTGGCGCTGAGTTGCTGAGCAAGGTCTCTGGGCTGAACAGTGGTGTACCATGTGGATGTCACTGTTTCTGGCTCCTTTCTCCTCAGTCTCTTGGCAGCAGTCTCAGGCAAAATGTGTCCCTCTCTCAGGTGGAGTTCCATCACACACTCCCTCATGTCAGTGTGGCTCTCTCTCCCTCAGGTGGAGTTTCACCACACACTCCCTTGTGTCAGCGTGTCTCTCTCTCTCTCTCTCTCTCAGGTGGAATTCAGACTGTCACACCACCCAGGGGCTTTTGTGGCTTGGTCTCTGTCTCTCCTCAGCCACCTCAGTTCTCTCTCTCTCTCTCTCTCTCTCTCTCTCTCTCTCCCTTTTCCCAGTGTCCTCTGTGTCTCCAAGTTTTCTGGAAGGACAAGTCAGCATCTCCCTATCTCCATCTTGTGGCAAAGAGGAGAAATTGCATGACAAATAGTCTTTCATTGCTCCATGACAAAATGCCTGCTACAGATGCAATCGGGTGAAATTAAAATTAAAGAGTAACTCCAATTTTGCTGACATTGCATTGCATGTACATTGCAGGAATTTTAATAAACTTTTTGAACACATTCCTACATTTTGTTTTTATGGATAAATAGCTCTTTGTTTGTGTCAATGTGCAAAGTGAATCTGTATGGGAGTGGGTTTATAACCATCAGTCAGCTGCTGCACGTGCAGGGCTCTGAGGAAAGAGGCAAGGTGTACATCCCTTTAGACGTAATTTCCTATTGGGAGTATCTAATCAAAAATTAAATTTTTGTTGCAGGGGATGCCAAAAATCTGGATTTTAATGCAGACTTCTGGAAAAATCAGTTAGCCAATCACACAAGCAGGAACTGACATTTCTGGGGGTGTTGTGTACACTATCTGTGTACAGAACACCTCCAGGTAGCCATATTGCATTGCATTTTACAGACAATTACAGAGCTGCAGATTAAAAAGGAAAGGTCATTTTTAATAACATTCAATTACAATATGACTTGTGTCGCAATTGTATATGCTATATTATTATTTGTTTATTTTATTTGCTGTTTTTTTCTTACGAAAGTGGGGTTACCTTTTAACAATTAAAGCTGTAGTAATTGGAGAGAAAAAAAAATTCCGGGCCCCCTGCAAGGTAATGTGCATACTAGCACATTATGAGAGACTTCCCTTAAAACAAAGCCCTCCACTGGCGCACTGTCCCCTCTGACGGGGCTTCCATCTTCACCCGGTCTTCCTTCCAGGTTCACGGGCTCCGGCTGTTTGAATGGCCGAGCCGCGATTAATTCACTCCTGTGCATGTGCATGGGAGCCACAGACACGGTATGTTTCTTGCCATTGAGGCAATTATTCTATGCATGTATATCTTTTACAAATGTGAGTAGGATTTTAACTGGATTTTTAATAAACTGAGCATACTACACTATGTGTGGCCACTGCTCTTTTTTATATGTCATGGAGAGAAATGCCACCATTCATAGTCAACTGCAATTAGAGATCACATCAGGGTGGATGACTGATTCGAGAGGAGCATTGCACCATTGTTCTTTCAAGCGTGTTTGACCTATATTTAAGTGGTTGTAAACCCTCCTGCATCACTTTTACCTATAGGTAAGCCTAGAATAAGGTTTACCTATAGGAAGTGGAAATATCTCCTAAAACATACGCCGTTTAGGAGATATTTACCTTGTAGTGCACCGATGATGTCATCGTTGCATGTGCTGTGAAGAAACTGACCTCCGTGATGTTTCTTCACTCGTATGTGCCGTGACTGACGGCTCCCACGCACATGCTTTTACTTTGCAGGGAACAACAGAGGAAGTAAAACCCCTCAGGGTTGACTTCCTCTTTAATTTATGGGTCTGTTTTTGATGGTATTATTATATTATATAATAAATATATATATATATATATATATATATATATATATATATATATATATAAAATATATATGTAGCGATACCCTCAGCTTAAGCGGGCCGCAAGGTTTGATTTGGGCCCTGAGTACAGCTCTCCAACCCACCGGCAATCGGCTCTACCCACTCTGGCACAGCTAGTCTAAAGGATACACACATATATCCTTATACTTTAAGAGAGAGATTCAAACATAGAACAGTAATAAAGGGATAACGGATTTTACTTCTTGTTATGCAAAGAAAACACACAGCAATGACAATATGATTTTTAACTTGTATGCAGAGCCCTGCAATGACAGTCACATTACACCATAAGAATAAAGGGGGGGGGGGGTAAAGGAACGCCACGTGGGGCGACCGTTAACTAGGTACCCTATGGTACAACAGCTAAATGTATACCTAACGGATCAGGCCTGATCCCTTACTCTAAAACTTAGTCCTGTAAGAATAATGGTTTCTTCACCGGCTTGCTGTAGAGGTGGTGCACATAAGAATAATAAACACTTTGTAATCCAACAGGGAGAATCTGAACAACTGACCGTACTTCACTAGAGATCCTCTGGATCAGTCCTGCTGCGGATCTCCAGTGAGAGTCTTAAAGTGAGGTGGTAGGCCTCGGCAGTCTATAGGCACAGTACTATAAACAGGTTATTGGATGAGCTTTCGCTCAGCTCACCCTCCGGACGCGACCCGTCCGGGACTTCCACCGGCTGTGTCGTCACTCGCACACAGCGGTTGCTGCCATCGGGTCTCCCATCCAATCTAGGCTGCAGGCAGGAGATGTTGGATGCCACCCAGGCTCGCAAAGGGTGGAAGGCTCTTTGGTTCGCTGTAAGAAGTCCCCAGGCTTCAGGCCTTCACACAGCACAGCTCCGCACAGGTGGATCAGTCTCAGCCGTCCCGTGTCCAAAGAGAGCGAGTCAGGCCTCGCCCCTTCCTTATATCACTTCCCCCATGAGTCTCTGGGGCATAACCCAAAACATCCGGTGAACAGTGGACCTCTGGGAACCGTAGTTCTTTCTCCTAATTAAAGGGGAAACACCCCGCTACACACTCCCCCCACTAAAACTCTTTGGTCCCCAAAGATAAACAATTTAACAACAATTCTGAACCAATTTACTGAATGCGGAGTATGATGTTGGTACAGGGAATTTCCACCAAAACTCAGAGGTGGGGTTCCCTATACCACAGGTCACACTAGCATGGGTGGCCTGTCTAACTGTGCCAGAGAGTGAGCTGGGGTTGCCTCCCACCAAATGAACAGTGGAAGGATCTGAGCACTCAGTACTTCTTCTGGCAGTGGCAACAGAGTCCTCTGAGCTTTTTCCCAATTGAGGGTAGGTTAATCTCCTGGGAGGCCTCACGACTCTGTAAGTTCTTTGCTCCCTTGGGACTTCAGGCTCAGGTACCACAGGCTCTGCGTCAGGAACACTTTCTGACACCATCACTGATTCTGGGGCCTCTTCCTCCTCTGCTTCTGAGTAAAGGCCCGGAATATCTTCCCAGCATTCAGGCACATCACTGGATGGAATGAACTCTGTAGCCTCTGGGTTCAGGGTCCCATCCTGTGTATCTTCAGTGGGTGGAAGGTCTATGGCGGAACTCCCTGGAGTTGAGGAGGGCCATAGCCACTCAAGTTCTCCCCTCCCATCTTCACTTGGTTGGGAAGCCTGTCCATCCCTAGCTCGGAGGGTCTGAGACCGAGTGTTGGGTCTGGGGGTATCCAAGATGGAAACAGATTCCGGCAGGTTCTTCACTGAAGGTATCCTGACTGCCTCTTTAAGTGGGAGTAAGTGATTTCTGTGCCAGGTTTTCAAGGGTCCCACTCTCCCCTCTGGCTTTAACTTATACACCGGTAGTCCAGGAAGTTTTCTACAAATGACATAAGGCTCGGACCTCCATCTATCAGCAAGTTTATGCTTCCCTGGGATCCCTAGGTTGCGTAGCAGCACACGGTCTCCAGGCTGCAGGTCTTGCACTCGAACCTTCAGGTCAAAGTTCCTTTTATTTCTGACCCCTCTCCGGTCTGAGGCCGCTTGGGCTTGTTCATAGGCCGCTTTCAGTTTATACCTAAGTCGGTCCACATATCCTTTGTGGGAGGTAGCAGAGGTATAGTCTAGGGAAATGCCAAAGGCCAGATCCACTGGCAATCTTGCTTCTCTCCCAAACATGAGGCGGTAGGGAGAGTAACCCGTCACATCACTGGTGGTACAATTGTAGGCATGCACCAAAGTGGATATGTGTTGACTCCAATGCTGCTTCTTCTCTGTCTCCAGAGTCCCCAGCATGTTTAACAAAGTCCGATTAAACCTCTCAGGCTGGGCATCTCCTTGTGGATGATAAGGGGTAGTCCTGGTCTTTTCCACTCCCAGGGAGTCCAGTAGGTTCCGGATCAGGCGACTCTCAAAGTCCCTTCCTTGGTCGGAGTGGATTCTCTGTGGTAATCCATAGTGGACGAAGTATTTTTCTAGAAGCACCTTAGCTACAGTGGAAGCCTTCTGGTCTCTGGTGGGGAACGCCTGTGCATAACGGGTGAAATGATCGGTTACCACCAGAACATTTCCCAATCCACTCAAATCGGGTTCGAGGCAGAGAAAGTCAATGCATACCAGATCCATTGGGCCTTGACTCTGTAGGTGGCCCATTGGGGCAGCTTGATGGGGTAGAGTCTTCCTCTGGATGCATCGTGCACAGGAGTGGCAATGTTCTTCCACTTCAGCCCTCATACAGGGCCAATAGAACCGGCTTCTGACAAGTTGGAAGGTTCTTTCAGCTCCCAGGTGACCATGCTGGTCATGTAAGGCAACCAGCACAGTCTCTCGGTGCTTCTCTGGGAGAAACAACTGCCATTTATCCTCGGAGTCATCAGAGGGGCCCCTTCGGTAGACCACTCCCTGATGGACCTGTAGCTTGTCTAGCTCCCTCCATAGCAGACGAGCCTCCTTGGAGGGGTGATGTCGAAGTTTCTCTGGACTCTCGTTTTCCAATGCTTCAAAGACCAATCTCCCTATGGGGTCTTCCAATTGGTCGCACCTCAGTTCCTTCTTAGACAGCTTCGACAAGCCTTCCTCTTCAAGTTGAGTCACCCCACAGTAGTGTTTTGGAACTCCCACTGTGGTAACTCCTATTTCCTCTGCTCTGGAGCCTCCTCGGGCTTGGAATTCAGCTCCTTGACAAAGGGCCCGCACCCCGTCCGGTGCTACCTGAGTCCAGTCCTCCCAGTCATCAGCCATGGCATGAGATCTTCGGGACAGGGCATCTGCATCCCTATTTCCAGCCCCTGGTCTGTACTTCAGACTGAAGTTGAACCCAGTTAATGCAGCTAGCCACCTGTGTCCTGTGGCATCCAACTTGGCAGTGGTGAACAGGTAGGTCAGGGGGTTGTTATCTGTTTTCACTGTAAACTCTGCTCCATAAAGGTAGTCTCTTAGTTTGTCCACAACTGCCCATTTGAGGGCCAAGAACTCCAACTTATGGGTGGGGTAGTTTTTCTCCGAGGGGGTCAGACTTCGACTCACATAAGCCACTGGTCGCATTTGCTCTTCATGCTCCTGATAGAGCACTCCCCCTAGGCCTTCATGACTAGCATCAACATGTAACTCGTAGGGTCTGGTGGGATCAGCATAGGCCAATACTGGGGCTGTGGTGAGGCTCCTCTTCAAGGTTCTGAAGGCCTCTTCACACCTGGGGGTCCACTGATCTTGAACCGACTCCCCGGGTCTTCTAGGGCCCAAGCCATCCTCTTCCCCTTCAGTCCGGAGCAGTTCATTTAAAGGCTTGGCAATACGGGCAAACCCATCCACAAACCTCCTATAATAGGAGCAGAACCCCAGGAAAGATCTAAGTTCGGTGACTGTTGTGGGTCTTGGCCAGGAGGTAACCGCCTCCAACTTCTCAGGATCAGTCGCCACCCCTTTTTCAGACACTACGTGTCCCAGATAATTCACCGAAGACTGGTAGAACCGACACTTTTCGGGGGAAAGCTTCAACCCCTCTTCACTAAGTCTCCTCAACACTTTCTCCAATCGGGCCTCATGTTCCTCCAGCGTTCTCCCGAAAACAATGACATCGTCCAGGTACACTAGGACTTCTATGAGGTTCATGTCTCCAACAGTCTTCTCCATGAGTCGTTGGAAAGTAGCTGGGGCTCCAGATAGGCCCTGGGGCATTCTGTTAAACTCAAAGAATCCCACAGGAGTTATGAAAGCGGTCTTTTACCTATCCTCTGGGTGCATGGGAATTTGATAGTACCCACTCTTGAGGTCCATCACGCTGAACCACTTAGCTCCAGACAAACTCTGTAAGGCGTCCTCTATCCTTGGCGTGGTGTACTGATCAGGGGTGGTCCTCCTGTTGAGAGTTCTGTAGTCAATGCAGAGCCTCAGCGACCCATTCTTCTTCCTGACCACCACTATTGGAGAGGCATAAGGGCTTCGGGACTCTCGAATCACCCCAGTCTTTTTCAGTTCTGCAAGCTGTTCTCTCAGATCCTCCAGATCTGCCAGCGGAACCCGCCTGACTCTCTCCCTGAACGGTTTGTCTTCTTGCAGGCGGATGCGGTGGGTAGCACTCCTCGTACGCCCCACATCGAATTCATCTTTTGAGAAAATCTTCTCCCATCTAGTCAGCTGGGCCTTGGCTCTCTCCTTCCAGGCCCCAGGTAAGTTCGGGTTTTCAATGGAAAGTTTTTCCCAAACATCTCCTTCTTCACCCGCTTGCTTCACTTCTGACCAGCTGACTGGGACAGCAGGACTCACCTGTCCCAGCAACATCCGGGCAGGTATCTCTATGGCCCTTCCTGTAGAGTTCCTTACACTCACCGGGACTCTTCCCCTGGCTTTCTTCAAGGCCTTGATTGGAATCACTTCCGGTATCACTTCCAGGCCTGAGTGATCTTCCCTTGGGTCGGATTCCAGCATGACAAAGGGGCCAGGCTGCTCCCAGGTGAGCTTCACAGTGGCCTTGAGGCAAGCCACCTGTCCGGGCTGCAGCACCACTCCTTCTCTCCCCAGTCTCCACACCTTCCCTATCCCCTCTCCTGGGGTCTTCTGCTCCAACACTAACCGTTGGTAGGCTGTCTTCAGCATGGGATGGATGTTTGGATCTTGATGGCTCCTCATCTTCACCAGGGGGGTCAGAAGTCTTCTCACTAGATCCGTATTGGTGCCTATGATGAGGGACATCTGGTTGGCCCCGGGTGGTCTGGGACACACAACCGCCAGGGTGTCGAATACTTCTGTCTTCCCAGCCACAGAGGGGTCGAATGTCAGCTTTATGGGTAGATAACCATCATAAGGGAAACTCTGCGTTCCCAGGCCCCATATCTCCAGCTCTTCTATCTTCTGTATAGGCAAATGGCTTAAGTGCCTATCATAGAAGTCTCTATACAATAAAGTCACTTGAGCTCCAGTATCCAGAAGGGCCTTTGTATACACTCCTTCCACCTGGATAGATACCGTGGGGGACGGGCCGACCAATTCTTCTGGGTACGGCCGGGTTGAGGTCACTCTCTTCTGAGGACTTGTCTTCATCCAGTTGGTTTTTGACTTTGTTCTCCCCTGAGCCTGGTATGCATTGACCCCCGCCACCCTAATGGGGTTACAAACCCGCTGAGGGATGTTATTGTCTCTTGGTTGTAGGCATTCCTTCTTGGGAGTGCTAAATTTCTTCTGAGGGGTCTTGTCCCCTCTCTCTGGTGTGTATCTTGGTTGAGAGACCCTAAATTCCTTCTCAGGGGTCGTGTTTTCTCTCTTCCTCTTCCTTCTATTCAGTTTGGAGCTCACTGAAAGAGATGGGCACCCGGTTGACTCCCTCACCGGGGCCCTCTGGCGTTTCCCGCCGGCTGGCGATTATCCATTTTCTTCTTCTTAGGACTGGAACACCTACTGGCAAAGTGGCCACTGCCTCCGCAGTTGTAGCATAACATCTCTTCTCGGTCCCGAGTGGGACTCGGTATTGACGTATCTGGGAACAACTCCTTTCTGGGGCTTGGTTTCTCTGCTCCACCTTGACCTTTCGCCATTATAGCAGTCATCATCTCCATCATCTGGGACATCTGCAACTTCAAAGTGTCCACCTCCGCTCCCCTATCGGGAGTCATGGCCGGTGTAACTATTGCTACCGGCTGTTTGACGGGCTCTATCAGGCGTTCTTTTTTTTTTCTTCCAATATAGCCTCTTCCTCTCTAATCATTCGGATGAGGTCAGGGTACTCCAGATTCCTCCCATCCTGCCGGGCACGCAGTGTCCATGCAATTGGATCCATGGGTTGGGCTCCCCTCACTACCTGTTGAGCACAGGCCTCATCTACTTTCCCTGGGCTGATCCCCTTCTTTAGGATCATCCTATGCAGTATTTTGTCCAGGCGTCCCATATAGTCTGATAGTTTCTCACCTTCCTTCTGGTAGCAATGCTCCAGCTGATAAGCAAGCTCCGTGACTTTCTCTGTCCCACCAAACACATTCTGTAACACATCGAGGCACTCTTGTGCAGTACAATCTGCCTTGCTCATCTTCAGGTTGCGTACGGCCTCTAGAGCAGGCCCTTTTAAACTTTCCACAACCCTCTGTTTCTTTCTGCGGTCCGGAACTTCCCATTCCTCTAGTGCCTGAGTTGCGCTGTCTAGCCACTCCTCAAATCCCTCTTCTTCCAAAGGTACTGGTTTCCTCCCTGAAAACATCCGGAGTTTCCTGTACCCCGACATCGGGTAATCTGTGGGCTCTTTCTTGCACTGAGCTACAATCTCCCCCAGAACAGCGCATAATTCTGCACTAAGGGTGCCTGGGCTTGTCCTGGGACTCTTTGTGTCCTTCTGTGGGGATGACGGGGAAGATGGCTGCGGTGACAGTGTTATTTTTGTCTGAGGGCTGTCTCTTGTGCGCGGCAGCGCATGCAGCAAATGATAGACCTGATCGTCCTCATCTTGTATGCTGTTGCCTCTAAACTGTTCAGGAATTTCTGCCTGCCATTCCAGTAAGACATGTGAAAGTCCACCACTAGTTTTCACGTCTATCACCCATGGTTTGTGAATCGGTGATAGGGACATTATGAGTTGTATCATTGCTTGTGTCTGCCATATCCCCGGGAGTTCTATAACTGCCGTCCTGGCTGGGTCTACGCCCCATCTCTTGTACCACTGTTCTACCTCTATCGGGTCCATGCCGGTAGCTTCTGGCGGTTTCACCGCTGTCTCAGTAATCCCGGATGTACGAGCCCCCACGTGTAGCGATGCCCTCAGCTTAAGCGGGCCGCAAGGTTTGATTTGGGCCCTGAGTACAGCTCTCCAACCCACCGGCAATCGGCTCTACCCACTCTGGCACAGCTAGTCTAAAGGATACACACATATATCCTTATACTTTAAGAGAGAGATTCAAACATAGAACAGTAATAAAGGGATAACGGATTTTACTTCTTGTTATGCAAAGAAAACACACAGCAATGACAATATGATTTTTAACTTGTATGCAGAGCCCTGCAATGACAGTCACATTACACCATAAGAATAAAGGGGGGGGGGTAAAGGAACGCCACGTGGGGCGACCGTTAACTAGGTACCCTATGGTATAACAGCTAAATGTATACCTAACGGATCAGGCCTGATCCCTTACTCTAAAACTTAGTCCTGTAAGAATAATGGTTTCTTCACCGGCTTGCTGTATAGGTGGTGCACATAAGAATAATAAACACTTTGTAATCCAACAGGGAGAATCTGAACAACTGACCGTACTTCACTAGAGATCCTCTGGATCAGTCCTGCTGCGGATCTCCAGTGAGAGTCTTAAAGTGAGGTGGTAGGCCTCGGCAGTCTATAGGCACAGTACTATAAACAGGTTATTGGATGAGCTTTCGCTCAGCTCACCCTCCGGACGCGACCCGTCCGGGACTTCCACCGGCTGTGTCGTCACTCGCACACAGCGGTTGCTGCCATCGGGTCTCCCATCCAATCTAGGCTGCAGGCAGGAGATGTTGGATGCCACCCAGGCTCGCAAAGGGTGGAAGGCTCTTTGGTTCGCTGTAAGAAGTCCCCAGGCTTCAGGCCTTCACACAGCACAGCTCCGCACAGGTGGATCAGTCTCAGCCGTCCCGTGTCCAAAGAGAGCGAGTCAGGCCTCGCCCCTTCCTTATATCACTTCCCCCATGAGTCTCTGGGGCATAACCCAAAACATCCGGTGAACAGTGGACCTCTGGGAACCGTAGTTCTTTCTCCTAATTAAAGGGGAAACACCCCGCTACATATATAATAATAATAATATATATTTTTATTGTGTAATACTTGGTGGATTACAGCACCCTGTGCTTTTTTTAACACTTACCTCTGCTACAGAGAATACTGCTTTGGGCTGCCATGGTACGCCAGTCACATGACCTTACACCTAGTCATTAGGTTACAGGACTTTTGCTTTATGGGGGGGGGAAGGGGGATATTTTTGCTTTGGGGTGAGGGGAGGATTGCTATATCATTGCTCTCCTCTTGGCCCCCGAGGCAGCTCTAGGAAGTAAAATTAAAAATCCTGGTCTGCAGTCCATTGCTTGAAAAGTACTGAAGCCTCTACATCAACATTACAGCCAGGCAAACTAGCATTTTCAGAAGTAGAGGTAAGCTATGGCAGCCTTTATATTCTCCCACTATAGGCTTCCTTTAGTTTGAAGATCACATAATACACTGATGAGCCCTATTTAGGATGAAACAGGCCAGTGATGTTATCTTACCGGATGAATGGTAACAACATACAGTGGGGAGAACAAGTATTTGATACATTGCCGACTTTGCAGGTTTGCCGACTTTGCAGGTTTTTCTACTTACAAAGCATGTAGAGGTCTTTAATTTTTATCATAGGTACTCTTCAACTGTGAGAGACGGAATCTACAAAAATCCAGAAAATCACATTGTATGATTTTTAAGTAATTAATTCACATTTTATTGCATGACATAAGTATTTTATACATCAGAAAAGCAGAACTTAATATTTGGTACAGAAACCTTTGTTTGCAATTACAGAGATTATACATTTCCTGTAGTTCTTGACCAGGTTTGCACACACTGCAGCAGGGATTTTTGCCCACTCCTCCATACAGAGCTTCTCCAGATCCTTCAGGTTTCGGGGCTGTAGCTGGGCAATATGGACTTTCAACTCCCTCCAAAGATTTTCTATTGGGTTCAGGTCTGGAGACTGGCTAGGCTACTCCAGGACCTTGAGATGCTTCTTACGGAGCCACTCCTTAGTTGCCCTGGCTGTGTGTTTCGAGTTGTTGTCATGCTGGAAGACCCAGCCACGACCCATCTTCAATGCTCTTACTGAGGGAAGGAGGTTGTTGGCCAAGATCTCGCTATACATGGCCCCATCCATCCTCCCCTCAATACTGTGCAGTCGTCCTGTCCCCTTTGCAGAAAAGCATCCCCAAAGAATAATGTTTTCACCTCCATGCTTCATGGTTAGTGTAACGGCACCCCAAATACGAAAGGGGGTAACGCCGTTTAGATCTCTTCCCTCTCCTGGACACACATTCGCTGTCGATCCTCCACAGCCAGACGACCACTTCCCATAGGAATTAATCCTTCTGAAAGAACGAGACGCACTCTGTATCTTTCCAAGGATAGACTGACTTTATTGCCAAAAACATTGAAACCTTTATACACATCCAATACTGCATTAATCTAAAATGAACAATGGTCCAGCTCCACCCACAACATAACAAGACCCAATACACATTTGATAGTAGGCTAGCTTTTGCCTCCCACTACCCATCTCTTAGAAGGCAAAAGCTAATCCCTTTATGTTTAAATAACTATGCATGACCTTTATATTCACCAGACTGTCTGTTACTTTACAATGCACACAAGGACAGACTTAATTTCCCCAATCCACATCACCACAAACAATGAACAGGTCTTTTAGAAGCTGGGATTAGCATTACACTAGGCAGACAGGTGATTGAGGCTGAACACCTCAGTATCTCTCAATTAACCTGTTGAGTGCAGAATCAGTAAATAGTCCTTTACAGATATCCTTGGGAATATGGTGGATAAATATTACAGACCCATTTTAGGTAGTCCAAGATATATTTCTTAATGTCCATTATTTCCTGGCTCACCCTGTGTCCAAAGTGACCCCCCTGTCACACATCTCCCCTTTCGGCAGGAGACTAACACAGGAGGTGACCCCAGACGGGTTGACTCCGAAGTTAGTCCATAGGTCCATTCTTCTAATGCCGGTATCCACACAGTACCCCAAATAAATTGCTCCAAACAGAGCATTACTTACCCAGCCAACCTCTGCCTCTCTCAGAGAACATACCCGCCGCTGGGGAGAAGACAGGGTGACTGGGCTCAGTCTTTCATGCTGTTGGGGATCTGGGCCGACTGCCCAGCATCCCTAAGGTATACAAGTGGAGACTGAAGTCCCATCCACTTGTGGTAGGTGAAAATCCCCTAGTGCTTGCAAAGCAAGGCTGACATCCTCCTGTCCCAGTGTCACACCATTTTCTGGGGTTGTGTCAGTGAGAACCGACGTCCCATCCAGTCCCACAGGAACTCCCTCTTCTGTTAGTTGAGAGCAGAGGCCCGCGGCAATCTGCTCTGTTGCCAGCTCTTCCGCTGGGTTGCTGTGAGTGGAGACCGTAGTCCCATCCACTGACATCAGCTCAAGTTGCAGTTGTGTGCAGCGGCCAGTAGTATTCTGCCCTGCTGCCAGTGATTCAGCTGGGGGTAAAAGCTTTACCACCTCAGCTTGTTGCTGGAGAGGGGGGCTAACTGCCCCGGCTCCCTAAAATCCACAGTTGTTTCCGGTGCTGGGCAGAGGTTGCTAGCACTCTGCCCTGTTGCCAGCACCTCTGCTGGGGGCTCCACACCATCTGCTCTGGTTAACTGTTGGGGAGGGAAAAGGGCTGCTTCTCCCCCCTGCATCTCTGAACTCCCCTGGGAAAGAGGAACCATCACCTTCTCACCTCGGGCCTCCAAAACTGCCACGGGTGTAGAGCAGGGGTCTGCAGTACTCTGTCCTGCTGCCAGTACTTGGGCAGGCGATGCATAATCCATAACATCCTCTGAACAGTCCCTTTAAGTCCATACCTTCTGTAATCTGTGGCTGGGGAGATGAGCCAACTGCCCTAGCTCCCTGGAACTCCATATCATCCACTTCGGATTTAGGGATGGCAATCTTCAGATTTTCCACTGCCGATTCTTCAGCCAGGATTTCAGAGTTGTCCACTGGTATTTCCTGATCGTCCCAGGCAAGGGTAGCCCCACCCTGCTGCTGAGCAGATTCTAGCAGCTGTCTGTAGGCGATCTCCGATTGCAGTATTTCCACCGTTCTCTCTTTTGTCGCTCTCGTTCTCTCTCTTGTCGCTCTCGTTCTCTCTCTTGTCGCTCTCGTTCTCTCTCTTGTCGCTCTCGTTCTCTCTCTCGTCGCGCATCCTGCAGCTGGATCCCTTTAATGGCTTCCTGTATGGCGGTCTCTGATAGGTTAGCGCCATATAATGCCAACCGCTCTCGAACTCGTTGCTGAAACAAGTCTTCAACTGACCGGGGTCCTGCATCCATCTCGGCTAGTTCACTGATCAGGGTGGCCTTGTTCTTTGTCCCACTGGTCCCTCCACGGCTCTCAAGTAGGTCTTTCAGCGTGGCTTTCCTGCAGGCTGCATAGCTGGTCATTCACTGTGGTGGTTTGGAGTGTCCCAGGAGCTGGAGGGAAAATCCCACTGCTGCCACCAATGTAACGGCACCCCAAATACGAAAGGGGGGAACGCCGTTTAGATCTCTTCCCTCTCCTGGACACACATTCGCTGTCGATCCTCCACAGCCAGACGACCACTTCCCATAGGAATTAATCCTTCTGAAAGAACGAGACGCACTCTGTATCTTTCCAAGGATAGACTTACTTTATTGCCAAAGACATTGAAACCTTTATACACATCCAATACTGCATTAATCTAAAATGAACAATGGTCCAGCTCCACCCACAACATAACAAGACCCAATACACATTTGATAGTAGGCTAGCTTTTGCCTCCCACTACCCATCTCTTAGAAGGCAAAAGCTAATCCCTTTATGTTTAAATAACTATGCATGACCTTTATATTCACCAGACTGTCTGTTACTTTACAATGCACACAAGGACAGACTTAATTTCCCCAATCCACATCACCACAAACAATGAACAGGTCTTTTAGAAGCTGGGATTAGCATTACACTAGGCAGACAGGTGATTGAGGCTGAACACCTCAGTATCTCTCAATTAACCTGTTGAGTGCAGAATCAGTAAATAGTCCTTTACAGATATCCTTGGGAATATGGTGGATAAATATTACAGACCCATTTTAGGTAGTCCAAGATATATTTCTTAATGTCCATTATTTCCTGGCTCACCCTGTGTCCAAAGTGACCCCCCTGTCACAGTTAGGATGGTATTCTTGGGGTTGTACTCATCCTTCTTCTTCCTCCAAACACGATGAGTGGAGTTTAGACCAAAAAGCTCTATTTTTGTCTTATCAGACCACATGACCTTCTCCTATTCCTCTTCTGGATCATCCAGATGGTCATTGGCAAACTTCAGACGGGCCTGGTCATGTGCTGGCTTGAGCAGGGGGACCTTGCGTGCGCTGCAGGATTTTATTTCCATGACAGCGTAGTGTGTTACTAATGGTTTTCTTTGAGACTGTGGTCCCAGCTCTCTTCAGGTCATTGACCAGGTCCTGCCGTGTAGTTCTGGGCTGATCCCTCACCTTCCCCATGATCATTAATGCCCCACAAGGTGAGATCCTGCATGGAGCCCCAGACCGAGGAAGATTGACCATCATCTTGAACTTCTTCCATTTTCTAATAATTGAGCCAACAGTTGTTGCCTTCTCACCAAGCTGTTTGCCTATTGTCCTGTAGCCCATCCCAGCCTTGTGCAGGTCTACAATTTTATCCCTGATGTCCTCAGACCCCTTTCACACTGAGGAGTTTTTCGGGCGGTTTAGTGCTAAAAATAGCGCCTAAATACCACCTGAAAACTCCTGCCCCTGCAGTCTCAATCTGAAAGCCCGAGGGCTTTCACACTGAAGCGGTGCGCTAGCAGGACCGCTCCAAAAGTCCTGCTAGCAGCATATTTGGAGCGGTGTGTTTACCGCTCCTTCCCATTGAAAGTAATGGGAAACCGCAGTATTAACCCTTTTTCAGCCGCTAGCGGGGGTTAATACCGCACCGCTAGCGGCCGAATACCGTGGCAATTCCGATGGTATAGCACCGCTAATAAAGGCGCTATACCGCCACCGCACCCACCACCCCAGTGTGAAAGGGGCCTTACACTGCTCTATGGTCTTGGCCATTGTTGAGAGGTTGGAGTCTGTTTGATTGAGTGTGTGGACAGGTGTCTTTTATACAGGTAACAAGTTCAAACAGGTGCAGTTAATACAGTTAATGAGTGGAGAACAGGAGGGCTTCTTAAGGAAAAATAACAGGTCTGTGAGAGACAGAATTCTTACTGGTTGGTAGGTGATCAAATACTCATGTCATACAATAAAATGCTAATTAATTATTTAAAAATCATACAATGTGATTTTCTGGATTTTTTAGATTCCGTCTCTCACAGTTGAAGAGTACCTATGATAAAAATTACAGACCTCTACATGCTTTGTAAGTAGGAAAACCTGCAAAATTGTCAGTGTATCAAATACTTGTTCTCCCCACTGTAAGTGTCTGTTATGTTTTGTATAATAAACAGCAAAATCAAGATTAAAAAAATCACCTTTATTACAATTTACTGTCAGATCAAGCACATGATGATTCTTCTAGACAATTTCATACACTTTACAATACAATCTTTGGTTGTTTTTCAACTGTTGTCTTTGATTTAAAAATGACACTTAAACAATTATACAAAAAAAATGTTAATATTGAACCAGCAAAGTCAATGTAATCAATATAGTATATAATCAATGTAAAATATGAGCAAAGTATGTCACTCACTGCTCTCTCAACTGGCCTATAACAAAGTACTTATATAGAAATCTCAGCTTTAAAAACACTCCTTAGCTTGTTCCAACTTCACAACTACATAGTCCTGTCTTTTGGTTTCATGTCCTGCATTCAATAATCACAAAATGAACTCTGCTATGCCCCAAACCTGCTCAGTAAACAATTCATTTTTTTATATTCACTGACACTATGGGAAAACCCCGCTGCCTTGGTTGTCTGAGATTTTAAGCCCCCCTGGGAGAGGGGGTTAGATTAAAACAGTGGTCCCCAAACCGTGGACCTTTGCTAGCCTTTATTCAACTTTTGGGGCACTATTGCTCCTATTGACACCAACAGTGAGGCATAATTCATGCCACTGACACCAATGATAGGGCACTATTCTTTTCACTGACACCAATGATAGGGCACTATTCTTTTCACTGACACCAATGATAGGGGCACTATTCTTTTCACTGACACCAATGATAGGGCACTATTCTTTTCACTGACACCAATGATAGGGGCACTATTCTTTCCACTGACACCAATGATAGGGGCACTATTCTTTCCACTGACACCAATGAGTGGGTACTCTTTCTCCTTCCACTGACCACAGGTACTATGTCATTTATTTACTCCCAATAATCACTAAGCCTGGGACATTGCTTAGTGATCACTTAAAAAGTGATTCTAATTATGCTTTGTGATAACCCATACGCCACAATTCACTTTATCATGCCTTACTGTGCTGTAATACCATAGACCATTGGTCTCCAAACTGCGCCCTTTTGCTTGCCTTTATCCGGCCCTTGAGACATTATTCCTGCCACTGACACCAACAATAGGGCATAATTCCTGCCACTGACACAAACAATGGGGCACTATTCCTTTCACTGATACCAACAATGGGGCACAATTCCTGCCACTGACACCATTAATGGGGCACTATTCCTTCCACTGATACCAATTGGGCATAATTCCTTCCACTGACAATAAAATTGGGCACTATTCTTCTTACTGACACCAACTATTTATCCCCTTAATACCAAAGATCAGGCATTGTTTACTCCCATTGGGCACAGTCCGGCCCCCCTAAAGTCTGAAGTACAGTAAACTGGCCCTTTCTTTAGAAAGTTTGGGGACCCCTGCCATTTACCATGTTTTTCAATGGCCCCCAGCACAAGAGCAGTCACTCCTGCTAATTTTTTTCACCTTTTTTACATACATTGTGGTATGCTTCAGTGTGCGGTGTAAGTGGGCTGAGGTGCCATTCAAAATCTATAGCAAAGCACACGCACAACACATTGTAGTTCACTGCGGTAAATCAAGCAGTACTGAGCACAATACCAAAGATCACTATATGTTATAGGGCCCCTAGGAACAACAAAAATAAAAATGTTATTCATACCAATTTTATAAACATCATTATGATAAGTAACAATATTTAATACTAAGGAACCTTAAGTGCCCGTTCACACTACCGCGACTTGGGATCTGACTTGTGTCGCCCCAAGTCGTGCGACATGAGAAATGACATTAAAGTGAATGAGAGCCGTCTTAATGCACACTATTGAAGTCGCTCCGACTTCAGAAAAGGTTCCTGTACTACTTCAAGGCGACTTCTAGGTGACTTGTACCCATTGACTTCAATGGAAGTCGTCTCCGTGTCTTAACTGAAGCAACTTTACAGGAAGAGAAAATAGTTTTCTCAGGCAAACCCCTCTCCCCCACAGAGCTGATTATTCTTTGATTGGCCACTGGCAAAGTCGCCTGTCCTGGAGGCGACTTGAAGTTGCCTTGAAGTTGCCTCGCAAAGTCGTGCCGACTTTCATGTGAACCGGCACTAACAGCATGATTTTTTTTTAAAACATGACTTTATTTTAAAGTGTAAACCCCCCCCCCCAAAAAAAGAAAAAAGTTATATATTGCAGTTTATCAGTCCTTAGATGTGGTGGTTGCATTCATTTTCTTTTTTTAGGCTTTTTTGTCCCCTTTTCTTATACCTGTAATCTGACAAGTGAGTCTGTAATTTTTCAGCTTCTAGCAAAAAGGGCAGTTAGAGGGATGAGACAAACCATTTAACACTTACAGTGGTCATTTTTTTTATTTTTTCATTTTTATTAGTTTATCTAAAAGCTTTATCAGAAAGGAAAAAAAAATGTTTATGTAACTGTTAAAAATGTGGTAGCTGCAGTTAGGCTTTAATTTGTTAATCACTTAGGAAATGTCCATCTAAAGCTACTTATCCATCTAACACTACCCTCTTCTCAGGTAGACAATGCTACCGTCTAGGGGGGGATATGTTGCTTCTCTGTACATACCATGGAGGACTGAACGTAGCCACCCTAAGACAAGAAGCGTGTTACTGGCTGGATCACCAGAAGAAAACAAAGGATAGAAGACACAGAACAAGAAATCTAATGCAGCGATCACATCTATGGATTGGTAAGCTGCAATATATTACATTTTCGTGAATAGTTGGGACATACCAGCCCACAAATAGTCAACAATGCACCAGCCTGTTCTGCCAATTGCCAGACCTGCCAGACAACCAGACTGGGCTCTGGCTTAATCTATGACAGCATATGATTAAATGCTACAAATTCATAATTTTTAATTTTTTTTTCCTTTTTACTGCAGATGCATTTATCCAGTTTGCCAAATAAGAAGCCTGCAATTTATTTTCTGTATGCAGTAAGTTGCTGCTGTCTATTCAAGGCCTAGAAATCCTACCAAAAGCTATTACAGAAAGCAGTTATGACACTATCACCATGGTAACAAGATACCTACAAAGTTACCCATATCCTTGAATCCCATCTCTTGTAAGTAGATAGATAGCATAGACAGAATAAGAATTTAAAACGATGTACCGTATACATTCCATAGAGGCATTTAAAATGTCTTTAATGTACGGTTTATGGTTTCAGAAAATATATCTGCCGCTGAGAACAAAGATCAGCATGGAAAGGACACAAAGTCAAACGTAAGACGCAGATTGAATAAAAACACCACAGAACCAGTGAGGTCCTCTTCTTAGTAGAAGTTACAGCTTCTGGGCCAGCCAGTAGCAAGAATTCAGTCCTATTTACAGTACTCCTTGCGTAGCTCTGTAGAAAAAAAAAGCATATTGTTACCTGCCTCTATTACTGAAAAAAATCCTTTCCATCATTTTAAAGAATTGTTTCCAAAGAGATATAGTTACATAGTTAGTCAGGTTGAAAAAAGGCACAAGTCCATCCAGTTCAACCATAAAAAAAAAAAAAAATAATATCATACAATCCCATATACCTAATTCTATACCCACAG
Source organism: Rana muscosa (assembly GCA_029206835.1). Lineage (NCBI taxonomy): Eukaryota > Metazoa > Chordata > Amphibia > Anura > Ranidae > Rana > Rana muscosa. The sequence continues at coordinate 203,935,222 of CM055124.1, forward strand.
TTGATCCAGAGGAAGGCGAAAAACCCCAGCAGAGCATGATCCAATTTGCTACAGCAGGGGACAAAACTTCCTTCCTGATCCCCCGAGAGGCAATCGGATATTCCCCGGATCAACTTCACCTATAATAAAGTACAACTGCACTGTATTCCACAGGGGAATGTAGTCCATCTCAAGTCTGCCCACATCAGAACTGCAATGACTCTCTTGTGAGTCAGTGTTTGTTGTACTTAAAGTGGAACTAAACCCATCGATTTAACTAGGTTGTATTTCCCAATGGGTTACATTTAAGGCATGCATGGGATGATAACTGTTATGGTTCCTTGTGCTCTCAACCAAACTGTCAAGACATCAAGTGACTGGACTAATCACATATACAGCACCATGGTATCTGCAGATCAAATAGAGGCTAAAATGGCAGCTTCCGTGGCTGTAAAGAATAAGAGGATTTAGTTCCACTTTAAGGCTCGCTTTAAAGGATCACTTTTCAAGCTGCAGAATTCCATGCCCATCCCAATGAGGATCTGTAGCCACACTCCTCCCCTTTTCCAAGCCGGTCCCCAGAGACTGAGGTTTTCATAACGTCTCAGCTAACGATTACATCTCCTTGCTGCGTGTACAGTGCGTACTTTGAACTGTTTTCTGCTCTGGGTCTCTCTTGATGTAGATGAATATTGCCTGTTATAAGAATCAGTCTCAGCCAAAGCTACCAATTAGTGGTCAGAATAAGAGAGCGTGAGGTTTACTTACCGAGATCTAAGTCAATGTTCTTTGGCGTGAAGGGTCTGTCCATAGCAGCACGCTCCTTCAAAATGTTATTTTTATAATCTGGGTAGCAAACATATTTTAGGTTTTATTTTTTGAAACTTGTTTAAAAGCATAAAAATACATTTGCAGACTATTTTGGGTACATTTTGCTGACACCAAGAATATTTTTGTTTCTTCAGTTATCCTGATTATTCTCCCAAGGGAAACTCTAATGCCGCGTACACACGACCGTTTTTAATGACGAGAAAAATGCAATTTTTTTAAAATGGTCATTAAAAATGATCGTGTGTGGGCTTCAGAGCATTTTTCACGACGTGAAAAATGGGCAAGAAAAAATTGGAACATGCTCTAATTTTTCTCGTCGTTTTTCACATCGTCGTTTATCTCGTCATGAAAAACATCCGTGTGTAGGCTTTAACGACGTGAAAAAAAATGCGCATGCTCAGAATCAAGTATGAGACGGGAGCGCTCGTTCTGGTAAAACTAACGTTCGTAACGGAGATAGCACATTTGTCACGCTGTAACAGACTGAAAAGCACAAGGCTGAAAAGCGCGAATCGTCTCTCAACAAACTTTACTAACATGAAGGGTGGCACCATCCGAATGGAACTTCCCCTTTATAGTGCTGTCGTACACGTTGTACGTCACCGCGCTTTACTCGAGCATTTTTTTCCACGATAGTGTGTAGGCAAGGCAGGCTTGAGAAGAATCACGTCGAGAAAAATTCCGTTTTTTTCAATGACATTAAAAACGGTCGTGTGTACGTGGCATAACAGTTTGGGGCCAGTTGCATTTTACTTTTTTAAAGTGGTACTAAAGGTTCACGTTTAAAAAAAATAAAAATAACAAACATGTCATACTTACCTCCACTTTGCAGTTTGTTTTGCACAGAGTGGCCCCGATCATCATCTACTGGGGTCCCACGGCGGCTCCTTCCTGCAATAGATAACCCCCTCTGGGAAGCTCTCTCCCGAGGGGGTTACCTTCCGGGTGCGCTCCCGTGTCATACACTCGGCATACATAGCCGCCGAGTGTATGACTCGGCCCCAGCGGCAGCTTCATTGGATTTGATTGACAGCAGTAGGAGCCAATGGCTGCGCTGCTATCAATCTATCCAATGAAGAGCCGAGAACGACGCGGGATCGCGCCCACGGAAGTTGGGGGCTCAGGTAAGAAAAACAGGGGCTCGGGGGGGGCCGGACAGTGCAAGGTGTTTTTTCACCTTAATGCATAGGATGCATTAAGGTGAAAAAACACGAGGCTTTACAACCCCTTTAAGTTAATACCAAACTTTTTATATATACTATTTATATAAATTGTTTTCCGGGTTTGCACCTATCATAGAAAATTAGGATTTTTCTTAAAGCGAATCTTTAGCTATAACAGTTTGATAATAATAATGTCCTTTAACAAAAAAATAAAAATATTCTGCATTAATAATTATGCTACCAAAATTAGTGTGCGCTGTAATTTGCCTCCAGCATTGCTTCTGTTTCTTCTTGTTGAAGGCTGCCATATTGTGTTAGCCCAGAGTAGTCAATTCATTATTGAGAACTCTCCCCCTCTCCTCAGTCTCAAAAACTATATGTCATTTCCTGTAAATAAATGGTGTGCATTTCCGGTGTTCCGTCAGATATGGTGACCCGTCAGAATTGGTGACGGAAGTGACATTCCGTCGCCGCCATTTTGCTACACCCCACAGTAATGATACACCAAGAAGGGGGCAAACGGACATCTTGTTACACCCACCGGAGTTCTGCATTTCACTGTTATTTTTAACAGTAAACGGAGCAAATATGGTGAAACACAGTATTTAGAAATCCGACGGACTGTTTAGATGTTTAATTTTAAAAGCAGCAGCAAACCTGCTGATCTCACAGGTTTGCTAATGTGACAGAACACCGCTGCTTTTATAATTCAACACGTAAACAGTCAGACGGATTTCCAAATACTGTATTTTTCACCATATATGCTCCTGGGATAATCTAGGCTTTTATTGGTTTATTCTTTGTTAAAATGCCTTTTTTGGAGGAACAAATCTGTTATTATATTACAGAAGAAAGTACCTACAGTATCTTGGTATTTCCCATAATTCCCTGCTATTGGAGACTTAGGCCCCTTTCACACGGGGTGGATCCGCTCAGCAGACTCCGCTAGCTCAGCGATAGGAACACTGTTGATCCCCGCTGAGCAGACGGATGACATTTCCGTCTCTGCTCACTGTGCTGAGACGGACCTGTCAGAGCCCTGCTTTCCTCTATGGGGAGATCGGATGAAAATGGACAACATGTCTATTTTCCTCTGATCCCATCCACTGGATTTATGGCAAACGTATCGCCATCCCTCTGTTTTGACTGGATCTTGTTGGATTAGATGGCAGGCGGGTGTCAGCGGACACATCTCTGCCGACATCCACCTGCCCATACAAGTCAATGGGTGGCCCACTCGGATCCACCTGAAAAACGGACAGGCGGATCTGAGTGGGCTGATCGTGTGAAAGGGGCTTTACAACAGTAATAGCACCGAAAACACAAACTTTTATTTGTTTATTATTTCCAAGTTAGCCTTATAAGCCTGGAAGGTAAAAATCTGCTTTAAAGTGACACTAAACTCTGGCTTAAAGAAAATCTATTGAAGTATGTATTCTTAACTCAAAAATGCACCTTCTATTGTTGTTCTCCGTCCCCTCCAAATCTCCAAATTCAATTTTTGTTACTGTGATCCGGCTTCCTGTTAGAGGGTGGCTACGCTTTTTCTCCATGGTCCCATTCAATGTGGGAAAATAGCCACTCTCGCTTACTTGCTCCCAAGATGGACCAGGGACTATGGGATTTGTAGTGTATGTAGCGGAGCCTCACTCTCCCTCTCGGGTTTTCTCATGGTGATTGGCTTGTGTCTAGGGGTACCTTGGAGAGGAGAGTGCAGGAACACTACGCCAAGCTCTCCCCTCGTATGTGTATGAGGGTTGAGCAGAGTTACTTGAATTACCTCCGGGTCTGTTCACTGCATACGAAGCCTCCAGCTGTCCCATGGAGATGTGTCTGCCAATAACATAGAGCCCCACACCAATCGAAAGTCCAACACTCCTTTATTTCTCTACTTTCAGGGTGAACACAATCAGTTGAACTTTTAGTAACAGACAGACAGGGGTGTGGGTACGAGTAGGCCCAGGCACAACTGAGCTCTCCTATTCCTTTGCTAGCAAATAGGCCTGGCGCACGGTCTCTGCCACCGGCCGTGAGTTTTGGTCGCTGCCACCAACCGGATGAACCGTTGAGGCCCATGCCACAGGCCTAATAGCAGGTCTCTGCCACTGACCTGAGTTGAATAGTTGGACCGCTGCCACCAGTCATTGAACATGAACCACCTTCCTCTTTGAACTTGGCCCCTGTTCGGGAAAGATATCCCTCCGGGCGGTCTCCAGAGGTTCACCCGGCACTGGCAATCTGCTGCACCAGGTCTTCGGATGAGTCCCTCCTCCGGTTTCTTACGGCTCTGGATTCGGTGCCCCACTCCCGGGGCCCTCTAGGACAATCCCTCCCTTGTGGGACCCAGCGGAAGGTACTGGGCCCCAGGCCTCCAACCGAGTACCTTACCCCAGACTGAAGGTGTCTGGGATGGAACACGAACTCCAGGTGCCCAGGCCTAGGCCGCCTGGACACCGACCGCGAACAGCAGCCCTCAGGCTGAAGGTGCCTGGGACTCGAACCTCGTGTCCGCCCTCTTTATACCCTCTCCCAGCAAGCACGGCGGGTTCCCTGCCCCGCCGTACAACCGCTGCGAGAGGTCACAAAGGGTACAGCACTGCAGCGATGGTTCAACCCCGGCCCAAAGTGACAGCGCCACCTGCTGGGCCGCAGGGAACTATGCATCACTGGTGTCTTTACCAGTTTTAAAAGTATATACCCGCTACATGTACATACAGCAGTGTACATAAAAGCAACTAACAGGTTTAGAAATTCACAGAGAACGAGTATGAAACAATTTTATGAAAAATAGATTACAATGCCATTAAGTAGTGGATATGTATTGATTAGATTTGGAGAATAAGGATATCATTTAGTGTCACTTTAGTGCCATCTTGTTTTTATGCATGCTGCTCATATAAAACATTTAAAAAGTAAATTTTGTTGTGCACCTAGTGAAAACAAATTGATATATAACAGTGTAGATATATAATTACCAATGTGGAGATCCTCCTTTTTATACTGAATCAGGTCTGGGGGTCTCAAGCAAATTTCTTTCATGTTGACCTCCTTCCTGTAGAGAAAGAACTGAAGTAGTCATAATCTGATATATTATATCAATTAATCACTGTGCACATCATTCCATTCACTTCTACAGCCTATTCATTGGCGACATCTCTAGCGACACCTATTATGTGGCCTGATTCTCTTATTATCCAGGATCCTGAAAGCAAAGCATACATTATACAATTTTCTTTCCTTCAACCACAGGTTGAAGGAAAGAAAATTGCTCAATTCCCCCAACAACACAGTCAGTGTTGTTGGGGGAATTCCCGCGGCACTATTGTGTTCTGACAGCGGGGAGGTTTCTCAGCTGTCAGAATACAATGATCATTGCATGCGGCTATAGCCGTCGGCAGTGATCATATGGGGGGAAAAAACAGCCTCTCCATAAATGGATCACAATTCTGCTGGCCTTAGTAACATGCTCCCCTAGGCTTAAAAGGTCACTCTACCGAAAAAAATAAAAATAAAAATTAACCACTTCAGCCCCGGAAAAAATTACCCCCTTCCTGACCAGAGCATTCTTTGCGATTCGGCACTGCGTCGCTTTAGCTGACAATTGCGCGGCCGTGCGACAGTGTATCCAAACAAAATTTATGTCCTTTTTTTCCTACAAATAGAGCTTTCTTTTGGTGGTATTTGATCACCTCTGCGGTTTTTATTTTTTGCGCTATAAACAAAAAAAGAGCGACAATTTCGAAAAAAATTCAATATATTTTACTTTTTACTTTTTAGGCCAATGTGTATTCTTCAACATATTTTTGGTAAAAAAAAAAATCGCAATAAGCATATATTGATTGGTTTGCGCAAAAGTTATAGCATCTACAAAATAAGGGATAGATTTATGGGATTTTTATTATTCATTTTTTTTACTAGTAATGGCGGCGATCTGCGATTTTTATCGGGACTGCGACATTATGGCGGACACATCGGACACTTTTTGACACTATTTTGGGACCATTGTCATTTGTACAGCGATCGTGCTATAAATAGGCACTGATTACTGTATAAATGACACTTGCAGGGAAGGGGTTAAACACTAGGGGGAGATCAAGGGGTTAAGTGTGTCCTAGGGAGTGATTCTAACTGTGGGGGGGATGGGCTACCACTGACATGACAGCGATCACTGCTCCCGATGACAGGGAGCAGTAGATCCCTGTCATGTCACTAGGCAGAACAGGGAAATGCCTTGTTTACATAGGCATCTCCCTGTTCTGCCTCTCCGTCTCACGATCGCGGGTCCCCGGCGAACATCGAGTTTGCGGGACCCTTGGGCATGCTCCCCGCGGGTCCCGACGGCAAATTCAAAGGGACGTACAGAACGCCCATTTGCCTGTACGAGCCATTCTGCCGACGTATATGTGTGTGCGACAGTCCGCAAGTGGTTAAAACACGGTACACTACAAAGCATGGTAATAAATTACCATGTGTTGTGGAGTGCTGCATTGCACATATGTTGGTAGGGTTGTATTAAGAATGAATGGCACAGCAGTGCACCTGCAAGAAAAAAACATGTTTTCGTGAGCTGTGGGAATGCACGCAACATACTGTACATCACATGGGTTACTGCAGCTCACAGATGTGACTGGAGCCTGAAATGCAAACTGGGTTCTGCAGTGTTGAAGCTGTATGTAGGAAGGCCCATACACCATGGTAGGGTAAAGGTACTCATAAAATCTGTGGATTCCTGAAGGGTATAAAGTTCTACTTAACGTGGGCCTACATGCATTTATGCGTGCTTACAGGCATATGTCATTTAGAAGCCTAAGCATGTAAACTCATTCTATTGGCTAGAATATTCATTTATTCTAGTAACTAGAATGCATTTATATGTTTACTCACGTATGTGCGCAAAGTTATGCCAGTAAACTCCTCTCTGAACGCATGTTTGGGGCATTTTTTTATGCCTCTGAACACTGCTCTAAAATATAAACAATGAATCTAAATGACACAATGTGCATGGATAGATTGTCTAAATTAGACTTGCATCAGAGGCATGGCAAAAAATGAAAATTGCCTCTAAAATAGGGTGACCAGACATCCCCGGTTTCAGGGGACAGTCCCCGGATTGAGGACACTGTCCCCGGACCAAGTCTGTCCCCAGTTTTGTCCCCAGATTGAAATTTCCCCAGCTCCTGTTCAAATCCAAAGACAGTCAGTGCAGAATTAAAAAAAAAAAAAATCTGAATTACACCCCCTACTCCGCCGCCCCTACTAGCTTAGAGGGGTGTATTTTTGTCCATTATCTGTGCACCTTTCTGATGATCATGTGCTGGTTCGGGTGCATGCCCATTCAGCTCCGCTCGCATGTTCTTCTGCCTTGGCAAGTCCAGGCCGGCCGCCTGCCTGCTTATCTCCTTGCCTTCCCTGGCGGAGTGATCTTCCTCCGCTCCCCACCCAGTCGTAGCCGGGGCCTGAAGAGTAAGACTTGAAAGGCTGGGAGGCGGGCGGTGATGGGCAGAGAGTCGCTGATTGCCGCCATTACTAGTAAAAAAAAAATATGTCCCCGGATTTCATTGTAAAAATATGGTCACCTTACTCTAAAAGCAGTTTTTTTTTGTTGTTGTCATGTATGTGGCCATAAAAAGAGATTGTACTTCCTGTGCCTGCAGCCTGAGCACATAATGTACGTACACAGATTGTTTGCCTTGGTATAACATAAATTCACCAAGGTCAGCTGTTAGCAGTTTTAATTGAGGTGATACATATGATTTAATACTATCTTCATTCATTACCGTTTAGGTGTTGTTTAATCCGCACTTTGCATTTCTGTGAATTGTCTTTTTTTTTTCCTTTCGATGCAGATTGTACTTCTGGTATCAGGACCTGGGCTTGAACCTGGGACCTCGTCGGTGTCTGGCGTTTACTCTTCCCACTGAGCTATCTGGGATGCTGGACAGCTCCCTGCCTGATCTGCTGGACTAACCTTTCTGATCCAATGGACAACCCTGCCTTGAGTCTTGATTACCGATGAACCTTGAACTCCTTGCTCCTCCCATGAACTTCCTATATAAGCCTTGTCTCAGCACTTCCTCTTTGCCAGGTTATTGTGCCTTCCCTGCCAGTGCCTTGCTGTTGGTTTTCCTGTTGCCATCTGTACCTACAACCACTCGTGATTGACCTTTGGCTTGTTCCTGGACTTCTCTGCTGCCTGATCCCAACCTGCAACCACTCGTGATTGACCTTTTGGCTTGTTACTGACCACGCTGCTGTTTAATCCTTATCTGCTGATCCGCCACTGGACCCCGGCCTGCTCACACCCTGGTGGGGCAAACCTGAGGACCGCGACCTGGTACTAGCTTGCAGCCAAATCCATCTCCACCACCCGGAGCTCTGGGGAAAACCAGCTAGTACTTAGACTCCGCACCTCAGGTGAGCCTGTGTCATCTGCCAGAAGTGACTGCCTGTATGCCTGTCCTGCAACTGCTATAGCAACTGGTCTTCAAGCCCGACGCCTGATCGTGACATCTGGATTTGATATACAGTGGGGAAAATTATTTGATCCCCTACAGATTTTGTAAGTTTACCCACTTACAAAGAAATGAAGGGTCTATAATTTTTATCACAGGTGTATTTTAAATTATAGAGACAGAAAATAAACCAAACATCCAGAAAATTGAGTTGCAGTTTATTGAGTAAAATAAGTATTTATTCCCCAAGCAAAAAACTTGGTGGAGAAACCCTTGTTGGCAAGCACAGAGGTAAGACATTTCTTGTAGTTGGTTACCAGGTTTCTACACATCTCAGGAGGGATTTTGGTCCACTCTTCTTTACAGATCTTCTCTAAATCATTAAGGTTTCTTAGGATTGGTTGTTGCTTGGCAACTTAAAGTTTTAGCTCCCTTCATAAATTTTCTATAGGATTAAGGTCTGGAGACTGGCTAGGTCACGCCATGACCTTAATGTGCTTCTTCTTAAACCACTTTGTTGCTTTGGCAGTATGTTTTGGGTCATTGCCATGCTAGAAGACCCATCCAAGACCCATCTTCAGTGTTCTGGCTGAGGGAAGAAGGTCCTCAATGAAGCCAAATCGGTCTGTACCATTAACAGAGAAACAGCCCCAAAGCATAATGTTTCCACCTCCATGCTTGAATGTTGGGATGGTGTTTTTAGGGTCATAGTCAGGATTTTTCTTCCTCCAAACACGGCGAGTCAAGTTAATGCCAAAAAGCTAAATTTTGGTCTCATCTGACCACAGCACTTTCTCCCAATCCTTCCCTGAATCATTTAGATGTTCATTAGCAAATTAGACGGGCCTGTACTTGTGCCTTCTTGAGGAGTGGGACCTTGCGGGAGCTGCAAGATTTCAATCGATGGTGGCGTATTGTGTTACTAATGGTTTGTTTGGTGACTGTGGTCCCAACTGCCTTGAGATAATTTACAAGCTCCTCCAGTCTAGTTCTGGGCTGATGCCTCCTTTTCTCATGATCATCCTTACCCCATGAGGTGAAATCTTGCATGAAGCTCCAGACCAAGGGTGATTGATGGTTTATTTAGTATTTTTTTTCCATTTGCGAATAATCGCTCCAACAGTTGTCTCCTTCTCACCAAGCTTCTTGCTGATGGTTTTGTAGCCCATTCCAGACTTGTGCGGGTCTACAGTCTTGTCCCTAATGTCCTTTGACAGCTCTTTGGTCTTGCCCATGATGGTGAGGTTTCAATGGGAAAAAAGAGATTCTGTGGACAGGTGTCTTCTATACACATAACAAGTTGTCGTTAGGAGCACCTTCTTAAATTGACAGGACTAATCTGTGTACCACAGGAGCACATATTGTAGCCAGTCTGTGGGAGGCAGAATTATTGTTGGTTGGTAGGGGATTGAATACTTATTTTACTCACTGAACTGCAACTCAATTTATAGCATTTGTATCATGTGTTTTTTTTCTGGATTTTTGGTTAATATTCTGTCTCTATCATTTAAAATACACCTATGATAACAATTATAGACCCTTCATTCCTTTGTAAGTGGGCAAACTTACTAAATCTGCAGGGGATCAAATAATTATTTTTCCCACTGTACAAACCTTTTATATGCTGTAATTTGACTCTGTTTCCAAGTCTGTACATCTTTTTTGTGATACACTAATAAAATATATATTTGACTATAAAGTGATACATATGGAATCAAACGTTACTTACGGTTGGGGTTTGCCCATGTGATAACCATAACCTGTGAAGTAGAAACAATGGATTCAAACACTTGGACTAATGATAAAAAAACTATCAATAGGACCATCTTTGTTGCCCTTGGGTATTTTCCAAAAACACGGCTTACTTTATTTCCAGTAAAAGCCATTACATTCTAGGGTGTAGGGCTGGGCGATTTCCCCCCCAAAAAAAATCTGCGATTTTTTTATAAAAAACTCGATTTACGATTCGATTAAATTTTTTTAAAAAATTATATTAATTAAAGTGCATCAACAAACAAAATTGCAAAGGCAAACTCTTTCTCTAACTGCAAAGTCAGTGTGCAGTGTGCAACAAAGATGGTTAAACATCCAAATTATTAATACTGTATTTGGTGTTAGCTAATAAAACAACAAAAAATCCTGAGGTCACTCTTAGTTGAATTGAACTGTGCCCGTGCCTCACTGTGCCCATGCTTCAATCACTGTGCCCATACCTGATGAAGATTTTCATGGGATACGGATTTTACTGCTACACCGGCGGCCATTCCAGTATTCAAAAGCCGCGCCTCCTCCTCGTCTGTGATAGGCGGAACACTCAATTTCCCAGCATTTAGTGTTCCACCTATCATGGACATCCGCTTATCCTCATAACACAGACGAGGATGAGAGGATGTCCGTGATAGGCTGAACACTGCCTGCTGTGAAATTGAGTGTTCCGCCTATCACAGACGACGAGGACTCGGGAGGCGCGGCTTTTGGACACTGCAATGGCCGCCGTCTGTCTGCATGACACACTGATCAGGTAGGCAGACGGCGGCTTGCGGTTAGTTAGTGTTACATTACATCTACTCGCGGCGGCTGCAGGAAATAGATGTAATTGGGGTACGGATACGCCCCCTGCAGCCCTGCTATGGAAACTTTGTTGAAAAAAAAAAAATCTAAAAAAATCGATTTTCTTCAAATCTGAATCGATTCGAACTCAAAACTCGATTCAAGATTAAAATCTATTTTTTTCCCAGCCCTACTAGGGTGTCCACACAAAAATCCCCCTTTTGAATATTTGAAGATGTCTAAATTCAAGTTTATGTAAACTCTAACAATGAACTTCTCTTATTTGGTCCCTATGAATTTGTTAAATAAAATTTAAAAGCCTTTTGTTGCACCTGTTTTGTAATTTAAAAAAATACCGTTTATCTTATTAAAAAATTAGAAGTGTTGTGAGCTGATAACATCCTGTGATCTTTGCTTGTGTGGCCACATTCGCAACTAAGCATTCCAGAGAAACACAAAACTGTGGCAAAATAAATATCACGCTTATGGTGCTATTATATCTTAATGGCACCCCAAACGCAGGAATAAATCCCACTTTTTGTTGTGCAACAAAACATGTGAAAAGGGCAACAAAATGTGCAACAAAGGATGGGCAGCACTATGCTGTTGCACGACAAACACGTTGTGACACTTTGTGAATCTTATTGTACAATCTCTGTACAATTTTCTTTTAAATTTACCAATCTTATGGAGTAGGAGGACCCACCTATCTATCCATTTACTCTGTATCCAATCAGGCAGGCCCTTGCAATACAACAGGGGTTTCCAATCTGCGGCCCATGGGCCCTTATATAGCCCCAGAGAGTTTAGCATGCGGCCTGGGCCAGTCTGGAGAAACGCTGGGGATTCCATGCAAACATAGCAGCTGTGGCAGCCTACATTGACAAACCACGCCTGGAAGCGATGCAGTGCAAACATAGTTAGGTGCAGGGTGTGTGCTAATAAGGTCAGCTGGTGAACTGCTTCCTGTCCCTCTCTGGTTTTCACGTCTCAAATCTACATACCAGGAAGTCACGAACTTCTCTATGGAACAAACCAGGAGCTAAGGTAGGGCCTTGTTTTAAAAATCAAACAAAGCTTTTATTTTTCTGCAGAAGATGGTAAATTGGTACATAGGGGAGTTGGAATTTAGAAAGAAAAAAAAAGTGAACTTAGCCTTTAAGCCAGCCATAGATGGAGCGATTTTTTTGTTAAGAAAATCACTTTATTCCCCCATCAACACAGTTAGTATTGATGAGGGAATCCCTCCCATGGAGCTATTGTGTTCTCCCAGCAAGAGGGGGAGGATGGGGGGTACAGGGAGCCATCCCTGCCGGAACAACACAGTGATTATTGCTATCGGCTATAGCCGCTGGAAATAATTGCAAAAAAAATCGGACAGGCTGATTGTACCCAAGTTGATTGACTGATCGATCAGCTTGGAAACATTCATCTTGCCCATACATGGTTTGAATCTAGGCTTGTCCCTTCAAACCGTCTATGGCTGGCTTTACTCCTTGTTTTCTGTTGTGAGAAGAAAATGGGTTAACAAATGTAGCATTTACAAGTGTGATTGCTGTGATTGGCCATCACAGCAATCACAAGTCACAAAGCCATTCTGATTGGCTCTGTGCATTTTACCAGTTATCTGTGCTGTCTAATGATAGCACAATCTCAAACATAGTGTGCATACACAAATAGTAACTATAGCACCATTTTTAAACAGAACATTTCAGAAATACAACCAACATGTCTCCACAATTTTTTTACAATATGGCAGCATTGAAGTGGGTAGAGTTGACTCCAGGGTCCTTTTCTGGGCATAGAGTAATAAATAGAAATATTTACCTTACTTCTCACTTCGCTTCCTCCCTGCTGCATGACAGGTTCACAAAACTGATTCTCTTTGCTACTCCACTGGTTGTGGCCTCTCTAATGATATTATGTACTGTACAATGCAGGACCTGTGGTCTTGCATTGTACACGAAGATGCTGAGTGTCCCGTCCACATCCCAGAGTGTCAAAGGGTAAAGTAAGTACCTCTACTTACTCCTCTACCTCTAGAACAATGAGCATTTAACCCACCCACTGCAAGGAATAATTTTTGATTCCTCTGCAAATCCGCTTTAAAAAAAACAAAAAACTTGTATTTAGCCTTCTTAATGCATTTCCAAAAATGGCTAAATTTCAGCAAAATGTCCTGCCGATATGTACGGCAAAGCAACAACTCCTGATTTTACTCATCCCTATCATTATGTGCTTATGAAAAACTAAGTAGATGCTTATGGAGTCCTACCATTATTTTACAAGAAATCATTTTTTAGGTCCTTTTTTTAATTGGTTGACAGCCAGGCAACTCAGTAATCTAAATGTAATAAATTTTTTTTTACATTAATACATTTCTCTTTGGGCCAATGCTTATATTTTTTACTTACTAGTCCCCTAGCCTGCTGTTATGCTTTAGGTAAACTGATATAGGCATGCCGTTGTATTCTTTGTTTTTACATGAAATTGCAGCTGACATACTTCTTGCAGACGGTTGGCTAGCCTGGGGCTGCTCTTGTTGTGTTTGCTACGTGTCAGAGTCTGCGAGCTTCACTTACCTTTTCTGCAATGTTTGCGGGTGATGAGAATTACAGCTGTGAGCAGGAGAAGGAAGAGTAGAAGGGTTGCCAGGATGTATCCGAGCTGCTGGAAGAAATGCAGCCTATTTTCCGGAATTATAACATTGATCACTTTGTTTTCCCGGATGATGGTGGAATCTGTGGGCATGAAAACAACCAAGTGGGGAAAATGTAACACAAAATAAAAAAAATAAAAAATCCAGGCAACAAGTGAAACCAGTTAGTGAGTTTCTAATACCATCCAGAAAACATTGCAACTGTGCTAAGGCCAGATATACCCATTAATTTACCTTGAAGCTGAACACCATGCAAATATAAAAAATACAGAATAATGCAGTTATTTAATAAAAAAAAATCTAAAATATAGCTAGTTTAAGCATCTAAACTTGACTTACATTCTCCCTGTACAGCAGCACTCAGACTGGTAGAGGAAGTGGCAGCACATGGGGTCTGTCACTTGTTTTTCATACACATGTGCTGACAAGGAAAATGCTGAAAGGAGGAAAGCACAGAGAGATAACCTCATCAGTATGTTGATGCTCCTTCATAAAGCAATCACAGACTGGGGCAGTGAGGCAACCTTAAAGTGGAGCTCCAACCCTCCCTCCAAATGCTGTAGCTGCTGACTTTTTATATTAGGACACTTACCTGTCCAGGGATCCCACGATATCGGCACCCCAGCCGATTTTCTTTTTGGCTCTCGGGTGCTGCTGCCACCATTCATGGTAAGGGAAACCGGCCGTGAAGCCTTTTGGCTTCACGGCCGGTTCCCTGAGGAGCATGCGCAAAACGCGCTGCACTTTCTAACTGGCCTGGTGGCAAATAAAAAAGTAGGGGGCTGACCTTTCGGGGGACTTCGCCACAGCCAGGTCCCCCAGAAATGGGAACAGGTACCTGTCAAAAACAGGTACCCATTCTCCCCTCCCCCGAAAGGTGCCAAATGTGTCACCGGACAGAGGAGGGAGCAAAGAAGCAGAGCTTCCACTTTTGAGAGGAACTCTGCTTTAAAGAGAAGCTAGAGACTCCCCTCAAAAAAATTTGTATACTGTAGCTGCTGACTTTTAATATAAGGACATATACCTGTCCAGGGATCCAGCCAGTAGTGTATTTAGGTTTTGTGCTGCCCTAGGCCTGGCTAAAGTCGTGCACCCCCCTAATTTAAATATGACCCACCCCTTCCTGTCAAGGCCACACCCCTTGCTGTTTAAGACCCGCCCTGACATTTTCGAGTGGGGACACTAATTCTGAGGGCCTGGGGGGGGCAATGAATTCCCTTAAAAAAAACTGACAGGGGCTATAACCCTCCCTTACTCTATCCAAAATGAAAAAAAAAGTGTTGCCTATAGTTCTACTTTAAGCACAAATTTCTGATAATTTTATGGAGAGGTCTAAGAAGATATAACCATAACAATGGTGCAGCAGAAAACATATAGCACAGTGAGGAAGGTTTGTGGTCCAGGATGATAGGACAGTCAAAATTAGAAGCCGCGTGCATACCAGAAGCAGCGCGGCCGCTTTATGGGGGCTCTAGACTAATTTGCCTCTCAGCCCAGTCCGCTCCATAAGACTGCAAGCCGGCGGAGACTCTTTCCGTGCTGCCCCCCTGCAGAGTGCTGCCCGAGGCCTGGGAATTGTCGGCCTAGGCCAGAATACAGCGTTGGATCCACTTTAGCTGCAATAAAGAAAAGTCCGGTCACCAGACTGGCAGTGATGGGGCTGTGTCAGCCCTGAATGGATAGAAATACAAATCCCTTGGTTGGTGAAATAGTTACCATATACAATTTATACATTATACAGTGGTTATAGGAGCACAGAGTGAAACACAGTCACTATTTTGTTCTGCTTAGCAAGAATGTTAGTCTGGCTATACATTATACAATTTCCTTGTACAATTTTCGTTTTGTTTTACCAAAACCATATAATAAGAGGTCATAGTAAATAGTTTCAATTTGTATGCAATCAGGCAGGCCTTTGCACTACATAGTTGAAGTTAAATCTAAAGGAAATTAAATAATTATTTTCTATATAGTTAAGTATAGTTGTCTATAGCTGACTATGTTTACATGTACGGTATATCTAATAATGGTATTATGTTGCATAGACATAAATAGACATGGAGGGTCTGCAGTTGCCTTGAGCCAGTCTAGTCTTAACAAGTCACTGCATTTTTTAATTAAACCATGTCCAGACTATGCAAACTAAAGTATTTAAATATTCTGAAAAAAGTACTTTAAGTCAAGCCCTTGTTTATCCGTTGCTATTGGTAATGTGGAGACGTTCATCTTCAAATATTACAGCAGAAACACAGACATCTTAGCTTATTTCTCATTACTTTCTTCTGTATTAAAATTGTGGCTGGCTGCAAGCCCTCTAATGTAGACACACAGCAGGGTTTTCTATGCTGTTACAAATCAATTTAACCCTGATTTTAGAGTCTTTGTAAACTTTTTTTGAGAATGAATTACCTCACAGTACAAGCAGCCAGAGAGGCCAGTGCAGGCTTTGTTTTAAAGTTCCATTAATGCTTGTTAGAAAAATTTTAATGTTTTAATGTCCATAGTCTAGGCACAGAGGCACTTTAAGAGATGGGGTAACCTCCAGGTAGGGTTGATTTGCGTACGGAACTCACTGTATAGAGGAGCTTTAAAACTGATGTACATTCCGAATCCCACATTTGGACATAATGCTATGCTAGGCATGCCTGAATGATGACATCCTTTTGTACAAGCTCCTCCCCCTTGTGTCATGTGATTATTTTAAGACCCAGTTCTAGAGTGGTCAATTAGAGGCAGCATGTTATCCGCATTATATCCACATATACTGTATGTATAAATCACAAACAAGACAAAAGACAGATGGTTTTAAGCCCAACAGAAGTCTTGGCAGTGGGAAATGAGTGCCATTGTGGTACATAGAGCTGTGCAAAGTGTAAGGCCAGGTTCACACTAGCTGCGAAGAAGAGAAACAAGGGTGCACCAGCCTGGTGTATTATCTTTGGGATAGATTTTATTAAAAAGAAAAACATCAATACTACTCACAAGTGTAGCAGAGAAAATCTCAGTACAACGATGTCGCATGTAGATGGCAGCTGAAGGTAGAGCTCCGAACCACACTCCACAGAATCACCGAGGATAAAATGAGGGCCACTGCCGGCTTACGTGTTTCGAAGCTCAAAGCTTCTTCCTCACTAGCTGCGACCGCGGCTCCCAGCGGGGGGGGGGTCCGGTGCGTTCCCGTTCTCCATTAAAGGGATGAATCAGCTCAGATTTTTTGCCTCAATTCAGACCTGAAACTGAGCCAAAGACGTACAGGACCCTTTTCCAGTGCGGACCGCGGTTCCCCCCGGAGCTGTGTGAACCAGCTCCATTGAGAGCCGGTCACAGTCTTCTGTCACGCGAATTGGAATGCGGGGAAAACCACATCCAATTCACATAAGTGTGAACCCAGCCTAAAGATAGGTTACAAATAAGTGCACCACTAAGCAACCAATCAGATTTCAGTTTAGTGACATCAGGGCTAAGAGTAGGTAATTTCAATTACAAACATTATCGACAAATATCTTTGACAGTCAGGTTCAGAAACCACCAAGGCTCAGTTAAAACAACAGCAGTAAACCAACAGTGAGCTACAGAATTTCTGCTGATTAACCACTTGTCCACCGCCCACTGTCAATTGACGGCGGGCGGAGGATACTCTCGTTCTGGGAGGACGTCATATGACGTCCTCCCTTTAAAACGAGCTAGAAGGCGCGCGCTCGCCGCCAGCGGCGCGCGTGCGCGCCCGCAGCGTTCACAAGGCCCCGGTGCGCGTGCCCGGCGGCCGCGATTGCCGCCGGGCACCCGCGATTGCCCGGGAAACGAGCAGGAAAGTGGGTCTCTGTGTGTAAACACAGAGATCCACATCCTGTGAGGGAGAGGAGGCTGATGGTGTGTCCCTTGTACATAGGGACAACCATCAGTCACCTCCCCCAGTCAGTCCCCTCTCCCCACAGTAAAAACACATTGAGGGAACATATTTAACCCCTTCCCGCCCCCTAGTGGTTAATCCCTTCCCTGCCAATCACATTTATACAGTAATCAATGCATTTTTATAGCAGGGATCGCTGTATAAACGTGAATGGTCCCAAAAATGTGTCAAAAGTGTCCGATGTGTCCGCCGCAATATCGCAGTCACAATAAAAAATCGCAGATCGCCGCCATTACTAATAAAAAAAAAAAAAAAATGCTATAAATCTATCCCCTATTTTGTACACGCTATAACTTTTGCGCAAACCAATCAATACGCGCTTATTGCGATTTTTTTTTTTACCAAAAATATGTAGAAGAATACGTTTCGGCCTAAACTGAGGAAAATTTTATTTAAAAAAAAAAATGGGTATTTATTATAGCAAAAAGTAAAAAATAGTGTTTTTTTTCCAAACTGGACGCTCTTCTTTTGTTTATAGCGCAAAAAATAAAAACCGCAGAGGTGATCAAATACCACCAAAAGAAAGCTCTATTTGTGGGAAAAAAAGGACACAAATTTTGTTTGGGAGCCACGTCGCACGACCGCGCAATTGTCATTCAAAGTATGACAGCGCTGAAAGCTGAAAAATGGCTTGGGCAGGAAGGGGGTTTTCGTGCACAGTAGGGAGGTGGTTAATAAATGTTACAGTGAACTGCTTACTGATACTTTACCTTTGGCTGGAGCTGCTGAGGTCTCCTTGATGGTTTTCTTTGGTTCCTCTACCTTGGGAGGCTCTCTGGGAGGCTCTTTAGGAAGTTCTTTAGGTGGTTCCCTAGGTGGATCGTAGATTTTTAGATGAAAGATTCTACGTTCATGAAGTCCACAGTAATGATGGTGAAGATGGCAAGAGTAGGTTCCTTCATCTCCTCTTGTCAGATCCGATATACGAAGGGAAAAGTCTCCATGGGCAAATGCTTCATCTGTGATGTTCATCTTTTTCCTGATAAAAAGAGGACCATATGACCGCTGCTCTCCAGAAGCATACATGTCAATCAATCGATCGGCTCTGTCATGTGGGATTCCTGGGGCTTGCCGATCCCAATGTACCACTTGCTGGTCTGCTTCACGGTGGCGGTCGGTCCACATGTGATTCCAGTTCTCACAAGGCAGTACCACGTCAGTACCAATCAAAGCCACAATAACGACTTTTTCTCCATCCCAGTACATCTTCACTTTACGCTCTAAAAGAGAAGTATTTTCCATAAAATAAATAATAAACCACTAATGCTGTTTCTGATTAAGAATTCTAACAGCAATGCCAAAGAGTCCAAAGTAACATGTTGCAATATACCGGTATGTGTTTCTTAAACTAAGCTAAAAGGGGATAGAAATGAACTACACAGCAGGATCCAATTTGTTATTGTTAGCTGCAGCCTTGTGACTTGCTTTTTCTCCTTCCCTGTCTAAACCCATATAAACTTCCTCATCTGGCAGCAGAAGACATTCCCAAGCTTTAAATTAAATGCTGGTCTGTCACAGTTAACGCTGAAGCTGCTTATATATTTTTTGCTACTTCTTAGCAGGTGTCCAAATCTTTACGTATTTTCAGGCCTGGTTCACACTTGTCCGACAAACGCTCCGACATTGGGAGCTCATGTCGCATGACGTGTGAAAATCAATGTTTCCTTATGAGAGCCGTCTTAACTGGTACGGCACAAGTCGGTCCGACATTAAAAATGCTCCCTGTACTACTTCTGTCCGACATTGATCCTACTTCAGCCCATTGAATATCATTGAAGTCGGATCTAAGTAGGATCCTTGTCCTAACCATCCGACATTACACATCCGACATGGTGATTACAGCAGCAGTAAAAGGAATTTATCTCACCCTGGGATTGTTTTGATTGGTCAAAGGACAAGTCAGACTAGCACAATGTCGGATCAAAGTAGTATCCTGTTCATGAATGTCGGATGGATGTCGGACCAATGTAGGATCAATGTAGGACTGATGTCGCAGAGCAAAGTAGGATGAAAGTCGGATGAATGTCGTGTCGTATCAGTGTGAACCCAGCCTAAGGGAGATAAATGTAATTAAAGCCATAGTCTCTGGGATGTGTGTGGCTGTTGTGTGCATAGGGGGTGTAGGGGCTTAAAGCACATCCATAGCTCCCAACTGTCCCTGATTTTGAGGGACTGTCCCTGATTTGGAGCACTGTCCCTCTGTCCCTCATTCCTCCTCATTTGTCCCTCATTTTGGTCTGATCTATAGAGTTGTATATAAAACACACTTTTTATCTATCAAAAAGTGTTTTCCAGCCCTAAACCTTTCATCTGATTTCTAAACTACTGTATTTATAAATTCCAAAAGCCAATATAAAGGAATAGTAGTGGTAAAAAAAGCACTTGTGTGTTTAACCAATCTTGTTTTTTTGTACAATTCTCCTTTAAGAGGGCGTGACAGGGGGTGTGTCCTATGCCTGCATACTTTTGCTGGTAAGTGTCCCTCATTCCCATCTCAAAAAGTTGGGGGGTATGTACATCTAAACCCAAGAACAAACATTTTATGTAACACAGATTACCAACATTGTTGTAGCAGCTGCATTCGTTTTTTTTTCAGGCAAGTTTATCTTTATTTTTACCTGGTGATCTTGCCAGTAACACACTACATGTCCCAGGGTGACAATGCTCACCCATTGAACTGTATCTCTTAAAGGAGCATTGTTGTCATGCTAGGCTGGTCTTCTGATTTAGATTACAAAAATCTCTCCCTCCCCTTATCTTTATAATAAGGGGGGACTTGTTCTGTAATCACAGAGATTGCTGGAAAGGCAAATAACTGTGTTTGGGCTTTCAGTTCAGTGCAAAGGAATTTAAGAGGACACTGGAGTTCTATCAGGATCTACAGGTATTGTTCTGCACTTGCAGAAAATGTTCTTAGCTTGAAAAAAGAAAATGAATGCAGTCACCACATCTGAGGACTTGTAAGCTGCAATATCTTAAATTTTTGTTTTCAAGCTTATATATATTTGAAGCTTTCTTCCTTTCAGAAAAGAGGAAAAACAGCATTACAGAGAAGGGCTTGTTTAGGGTGAGTAGAAGCACGAAAATCTGAATTTCATAGGAATTTTTTTTTAACTATAAGGGCTTGTTCAGACGTTTGGGCTGGGGGGTGGTAAAAGCAAGCAGTTGAGCTGTGGTGCAGCTGCTCAGGGCTGCACACAAGCCGCAGCCACAATGCTTTGCAGCAGCAGCAAAAAACATTTTAACAGTCAGCAGGAGGTACCACTGCAAAATGTGACCCATTGAAGTGAATTCATCAGCTGCCACAACAGCCCTGCAAGCCCCTTCAATGCACGCAGTTGCAGCACAGTGGTTCAGCATTTTCAGGGTTAAAACAAACCGTGAGGAGGCAACATATTAATGTATCACATGTATGAATGAGCCTTAAGAGTCCTTGCACATTGGCAGCTGGGCCAGTTCAAGTATGAATAAGCCTAAAGGGTCTTTGCGCATGGGCAGCTGTGCTCAATCAACATAAATGCCAGTATAATTGTCCTGCCTGGGCAGCTTAAGTGCAGCATACAGCCTCCCATACAAAACTGAAATGATTCCACGCAGTGGCTCTTTTTGACCCCTAAGGGAGCTGCTGCCTAGGACAACTACCAAGGTAGAGTGAGGCAGGGCCCAGATCCACATTTTTTTATGTATTAACTCTTTCTCCTTCCTCCTTTAAATTGTCAGCCCAATTTTTCAGCATTACAAAACCATTGGAATCCGGGACGCTATGCGCTCCACGGTCCCGACAGGAAGTGGCGCAATGAAACAGAGAATCTTCGAATCAACAGCACACCCACACAGAGAGTAAAGAAGAAAGTCTTTATTGTAGCATAAATATTAAAAGCACTGGATGAGTACAGGCAGGGGAAATGCAGGTAGGTTGACGCGTTTCACACTATGGAAATGATTTGTCAAAACCAGGAAGTGGCGCAATGATGCTTGAAGCTCCGCCCTACGTGTTTCATCAGTACGACATCATAAGGAGAGGAAGGAGAAAGAGATATATATAAAAATGTGGATCTGGGTCTTGACATACAGCGGTGTATGCTGTAAATGCGAGATACCCCGTTGAGGGCATATCTCTCTGCTGGGTGCAGTAGCATTAGGGGAGCACGAACTAAAGCACCAGCATGAGTATGAATTTTTGCTATGTATGGTCATTTTACAGAGCACCTGTCACTTTATTTATATTTATTTTTACATGGACTGATTATTTTATTTTTAACCATACATGGACTGATTATATCAATCAAGAATTGTTGCACATGTTACAAACTGGGTATATTGTTTGTGGTTTAAAGAGCGCCTGTCACTTTAACGTTACAAATCAACTAAATGTGAATTGGTTACATACCACACCAAATAAGCACTTTACACTTGTATGTATTTTTTGGTACACTGTGCAGTTTACATGTATTGTGTTTTTTTTAATTCGAATTGCAGAGCACTGGGCACTTTTTTAAAATTCATCTGATTTCACATATATTATTTAAAGGAAACCACATGCCTATATTTATAATATATTTAGCAGAGCATCGCCACACCCACTATTTTTAATTTTCAATACAGTCTCGCATAGACATGAATGGCTGTGTGCTGCTGATCTTTGGGTATATGGCGGTGCTATCATAAACATGAGTATAGCGTACGGGCGCATTCAATAAATAGAAAACGTTTTTGCATACGCCCATACGCTATACTCGTATTTACAATAGCACTTCTGTATACCTTATGCCGCGTACACACAACCGTTTTTCATGACGAGAAAAATTCAATTTTTTTATTTGGTCATTAAAAACGATCGTGTGTGTGGGCTCCAGAGCATTTTTCACGACGTGAAAAATGGGCATTAAAAATTTGGAACATGCTCTAATTTTTCTCGTTGTTTTTTCACGTCGTCGTTTTTCTCGTCATGAAAAACGGCCATGTGTGGGCTTTAACGACGTGAAAAAAAACGCGCATGCTCAGAAGCAAGTGATGAGACGGGAGCGCTCGTTCTGGTAAAACTAGCGTTCGTAATGGAGATAGCACATTCGTCACGCTGTAACGGACTGAAGAGCACGAGGCTGAAAAGCGCAAATCGTCTCTCACCAAACTTTACTAACACGAGGATCAGCAAAAGCAGCCCAAAGGGTGGCGCCATCCGAATGGAACTTCCCCTTTATAGTGCCGTCGTACATTTCGTACGTCACCGCGCTTTGCTCGAGCATTTTTTTTTCATGATAGTGTGTAGGCAAGGCAGGCTTGAGAAGAATCACGTCGAGAAAAACGTCGTTTTTTTCAATGACATTAAAAACGGTTGTGTGTACGCGGCATAAGTCCAGCAGTGCACAGCCATTCATGTCTATGGGAGGCTATATGCTGCCCCTGAGCGGCCCGGGTAGGGGACTGGCATTACCATTTACATTGAATAGGTTCAGCCACCCATGTGCAAGACCCCTTATAAAAGGTCTAATGTAAAATTGGTTGAAAGTATTATTATGACATTACTCCCCCACTTATGTGAACAGTCTGGCATCCACATTTCTAACGCCCTTGCCCTGTGAAGTTTATTCTCACCTGACTTGGTGGTATTCAGCTGGACTCTAACTGTTTCATCCAGGTGACAGTAGTGATGATGGAGATTACAGGAATATAAACCCTGATCATTCACTGAAACACCTTTCCATAGGCAATGGTTCCATAAAAAAGAAAGAGACACAACATAATTATCATGACAATTTTAAATAGACTGCTGTTTATGTTAATACTTATTAAAAGGAAAAGAGAAACATTATTTGCAAGGTACTATGCTGTGAATTTGGCAACCATGCTATTTGAAGGCAGAGCCAGTGGCGGACCTACCATTTGTGCAGACTGTGCAGCTGCACAGGTGTCTTTCAGGACTTAGGGGCCTAATTGCACTAGAATTGGGTTAGGCTAGTTCTAAGATCCCCTCCTGGTGGATATTGGTTTATTCTAAGGGATCATTCACGCCAGCGAGCTGCACCAATTTCACAGCTGCAATGTGTGCTGGGAGACGCGGTCCTGATGTGCCAATCTTCTTTTTTACAGAACTTTATTGAAATGTAACTTTTTAATTGCGTTTAATTTTTTGCACCAGCATTGCAATACAGTGGTTCACATTGCAACCCACTGCGCTAAAAATACAGCATGCAGTACTTTTTTTTAGCGTGCACAGCGGCGCACTGTGGTATGAACTGACACCATAGGAAACAAGGCATAATGCCTTGTCTATGCATTGGGGCTGTGCTGGAAAAAGCTGCTACCCTAGCCCCAGTGCATCTGGTGTGAAGGAGCCCTCAGGGGGGTTGAGAAGTGGGAGACATTCTTAACACAGATTCCCCAACTTTGATCCTGGTTTCCAATATCTCAGTGGATTGCCTGCTTGGCCAGCACTGATGCAGAATGCTTCCACTATTTTTATATGACACCAGTGTAGACTAGTATCTATCTGGAGGTGTACGTGTGTATGTAGGGCCGGGACAAGGGGTGGGCAGGAGGGACGGCTGCCCAGGGCGCTGTGGTATCATGTGAGGTGGAGGGGCACCGCATGGAGGTTGGGGGGAGGAGATTTGTGTTAGGAGGGGGAATTTGGAAGGCAGCAAGGGGTAAGAATTGTTATAGGTGGGGAAATTTGGGTAGTGTGTGCTAGGTATGGTGATTCAGGGGAATTTGTGTTGGCAGGGAGGATAGGCTCAAACGCTGGCATGTTTGTCTTAGGCTCTAGATTACCTTGTCCTGGCACTGTATGTATGTATCTATGTATGTATCTATTTACAGGAAATACGTGTTTGCACATGGGCATTAGTTAGCAGGGAAGAGGTGGGGGGATTGCCTTTGCACAGGGTGCCTTTGAGGTCTACAGTATGTATTCTTTTCTCTTGAAGCACTGGCCTTAAAGGGGAACCAGGATTCACATTTCTAAACAACATTTCTGACAGGCACATGGCATCAAAATCATTTATTTGTCGTCCGTTTGAAAATATAAAGTATTTTTAGTATATGAAAAAAACAAATACCAGGAGCCAATATGAGTTTTAAAGGTGCCACACACACAAATTATTATAAAAGATATTCAAGGTTATTTATACCTATTTAAAATTCCAAAAATTGGCTAAAAAACATCTTTACAGATGACATGCAGTTATTCTAGTTCACGTGACATGTTTCGCCATAATATGGCTTCTTCAGGAGTTAACTATAGATACTGCATATGTAAACACTATAAATTAAAGAATAACTTATTAATCAAACAAACAATAACATCAGATCATACAGTAATTTACTGTATGATCAGATGTTATTGGTTTGTTTGATTCAGGGGCGGGCTGGGCGGGGGGAAGGGTGGAGATTTCCCCCCAGGCCGGCTACCTTATATTCAAAACGGCCGCGCTGCCTGTTTGCTATTTTTTACTGTAAATTGTAAAATTCGGCCGCTGATTGGCTGGCTGGCTGCTGCAGTGCATTCTGGGTGTTGTAGTCTGCATCTCGTTTTTTCTATCTCCCCCGCGAGTCTCCTGTATGTTCTATCTGTGCCCTCATTTACTTAGATCCTCCCCCTATCTCCAGTGCCGTTTGCCCAGAGAACCCGGAGGCGGAGCGCTGCTACTGCCAGGTGCTGCAGACACTGCAGGGAAGGGGGTGAGCAGAGCTGATGTTCTAAGAAATGTCAGTCTGGAGAGGTAAGCTGGCAGTTTCACATCAGAACTATTCAGGAGGATTTGTTTGCAGTGTGATGAGAATGATAAAGGATTGGAAGAGCAGAGTGTGTATGGGGGAGTCGGCTGAGCCTTGCTCACAGCAAACAGATATCTTGGGAGCTGGCTCATATCACTATATAAACAACCCCCACACTCTGTGTATGTCCAGATAATGTGAACAAGCTTTATAAGCATTCAGTTTAACCCTGTGTTCTCCAAACTCTGTACAATCAACATGTAAATTCCCCACATACACTAAACACTCTATATACATGTTACCTGTCCTCAATAAACAGAGCAGAGCACAGTGTTCAGTTATTTATATGGTGGTGCAATTGTATGAACGCTGATTATCTAGAGAATTTATTTTTTATTGAGAATTGTTATTTTGCATCTACTCAGTTAGGCTTTTTTCACACGCACGTGCACAGGCATGGTTTTCATGCATTACGTGTAGGGCAGCCTATTAATTTCAATGGGCTGCCCTACACACAAGCAACATGGAAAAGAAGTCCTGAATATTTTCCAAAAGTGTGCGGCACCCTGTAATTTGGTCCACATGTTTGCAGATGCATGGAGGTGTCAATAACAAATAATGGCACTGCTGCACATCTGCTTAAGGACAGCACATTTCCTTGCATGTTGGGAAGCATGTAATTTTGCATGCGTTACCCACACGCATAGATGTGAACTTAGGCTAGTCGGTTTACACAGAGCGGGGATCTCCATCTCCCACTTACCCAACGCAGCCGAGAGACATATGAAGTCCTGCCTCTTGGACCAGCTTCTGTGATGGACGTCATACTGGTCCAATGCCGGGATGTGTGATGTCCATCTTAGGAGCCAGTCCAGCAGGCAGGACTTAATGTGACAATGGCCAGGTAAGCGGGAGATGCTCGCTCTGTGTAAACCGGCGGCTCTCCCCTCTCCCCTGTCCCCATGCACTGGCAAGGCTGGGCTAATGGGCACTGCTGTCTGATCAGGCTAAATTGATGGTCACAGGTAAAGCTGAGCTGATGGGATGGGCACTGATGAGGCTGCATTTATGGGCACTGGTGAAGCTCCATTTATAGGTACTAGTGAAGCTTCATTTATGGCCACTGGTGAGGCTGCATTTATGGGCACTGGTGAGGCTGCATTTATGGGCACTGGTGAAGCTGCATTGATGGCCACTGGTGAGGCTGCATTGATAGCCACTGGTGAGGCTGCATTGATGGCCACTGGTGAGGCTGCATTGATGGCCACTGGTGAGGCTGCATTGGATGGATACTAATCAGGCTGCATTGAAAAACCAGGTGGGCATGAATGGTGAGCTGATTCGGTGGTTCAATGGGCCACTTGACTGGACTTGCCCCCCAGGCAAACTTAGAAAGTTTTGGAACTTATGAATACCAACAACCTAAATTTATTCTTTACTATGTCTTACGACTTTGAGAAAGTCAGCTTTCTCGATATCCTTATTTCTTTTTCGTACATCACGGGACACAGAGCGACTTAGTCATTACTAATGGGTTATATAGTTTACCTTCAGGTGCTGGCACTGGCAACTTCCAAACCGGAAGTACCCTCCCCTATATAAGCCCCTCCCATCCGGGAGCACCTCAGTTTTTTGCCAGTGTCTAAGGTGTTGGCCAAAGAGTAACATGTGTTTTCCTGGGCTTGCGTACAGGTTCTTTTACGGGCCTTAGTAAGCTGTTCCGGATCCCACCAAAAAAGCTTCATAGCTAAACGGTTGGTACCCGGGCCTTGCAGCAGAAGAGCAAGGTTTTGCCTGTAATGCCTCTCTTAGGAGGGCTGGACCCTGGGATCCAGAGCTCTGGTCATACCCACGACCAAGATGTTTTCTGTGCAGGGTGCTATACAGGTCCAGGGGAGTGGAATCCTTGGGAACCCGGTCCCTGAAGGTTTAATTACAATGCCTGCCGTGATAGGTGAAGTTTGGGCTTCTGTGGACCAAACAGAGTCCTGCGGCGGGGGGAAGGGTGGAGATTTCCCCCCAGGCCGGCTACCTTATATTCAAAACGGCCGCGCTGCCTGTTTGCTATTTTTTACTGTAAATTGTAAAATTCGGCCGCTGATTGGCTGGCTGGCTGCTGCAGTGCATTCTGGGTGTTGTAGTCTGCATCTCGTTTTTTCTATCTCCCCCGCGAGTCTCCTGTATGTTCTATCTGTGCCCTCATTTACTTAGATCCTCCCCCTATCTCCAGTGCCGTCTGCCCAGAGAACCCGGAGGCGGAGCGCTGCTACTGCCAGGTGCTGCAGACACTGCAGGGAAGGGGGTGAGCAGAGCTGATGTTCTAAGAAATGTCAGTCTGGAGAGGTAAGCTGGCAGTTACACATCAGAACTATTCAGGAGGATTTGTTTGCAGTGTGATGAGAATGATAAAGGATTGGAAGAGCAGAGTGTGTATGGGGGAGTCGGCTGAGCCTTGCTCACAGCAAACAGATATCTTGGGAGCTGCCACATATCACTATATAAACAACCCCCACCCTCTGTGTATGTCCAGATAATGTGAACAAGCTTTATAAGCATTCAGTTTAACCCTGTGTTCTCCAAACTCTGTACAATCAACATGTAAATTCCCCACATACACTAAACACTCTATATACATGTTACCTGTCCTCAATAAACAGAGCAGAGCACAGTGTTCAGTTATTTATATGGTGGTGCAATTGTATGAACGCTGATTAGCTAGAGAATTTATTTTTTATTGAGAATTGTTATTTTGCATCTACTCAGTTAGGCTTTTTTCACACGCACGTGCACAGGCGTGGTTTTCATGCATTACGTGTAGGGCAGCCCATTAATTTCAATGGGCTGCCCTACACACAAGCAACATGGAAAAGAAGTCCTGAATATTTTCCAAAAGTGTGCGGCACCCTGTAATTTGGTCCACATGTTTGCAGATGCATGGAGGTGTCAATAACAAATAATGGCACTGCTGCACATCTGCTTAAGGACAGCACATTTCCTTGCATGTTGGGAAGCATGTAATTTTGCATGCGTTACCCACACGCATAGATGTGAACTTAGGCTAGTCGGTTTACACAGAGCGGGGATCTCCATCTCCCACTTACCCAACGCAGCCGAGAGACATATGAAGTCCTGCCTCTTGGACCAGCTTCTGTGATGGACGTCATACTGGTCCAATGCCGGGACGTGTGATGTCCATCTTAGGAGCCAGTCCAGCAGGCAGGACTTAATGTGACAATGGCCAGGTAAGCGGGAGATGCTCGCTCTGTGTAAACCGGCGGCTCTCCCCTCTCCCCTGTCCCCATGCACTGGCAAGGCTGGGCTAATGGGCACTGCTGTCTGATCAGGCTAAATTGATGGTCACAGGTAAAGCTGAGCTGATGGGATGGGCACTGATGAGGCTGCATTTATGGGCACTGGTGAAGCTCCATTTATAGGTACTAGTGAAGCTTCATTTATGGGCACTGGTGAGGCTGCATTTATGGGCACTGGTGAAGCTGCATTTATGGGCACTGGTGAGGCTGCATTGATGGCCACTGGTGAGGCTGCATTGATGGCCACTGGTGAGGCTGCATTGATGGCCACTGGTGAGGCTGCATTGGATGGATACTAATCAGGCTGCATTGAAAAACCAGGTGGGCATGAATGGTGAGCTGATTCGGTGGTTCAATGGGCCACTTGACTGGACTTGCCCCCCAGGCAAACTTAGAAAGTTTTGGAACTTATGAATACCAACAACCTAAATTTATTCTTTACTATGTCTTACGACTTTGAGAAAGTCAGCTTTCTCGATATCCTTATTTCTTTTTCGTACATCACGGGACACAGAGCGACTTAGTCATTACTAATGGGTTATATAGTTTACCTTCAGGTGCTGGCACTGGCAACTTCCAAACCGGAAGTACCCTCCCCTATATAAGCCCCTCCCATCCGGGAGCACCTCAGTTTTTTGCCAGTGTCTAAGGTGTTGGCCAAAGAGTAACATGTGTTTTCCTGGGCTTGCGTACAGGTTCTTTTACGGGCCTTAGTAAGCTGTTCCGGATCCCACCAAAAAAGCTTCATAGCTAAACGGTCGGTACCCGGGCCTTGCAACAGAAGAGCAAGGTTTTGCCTGTAATGCCTCTCTTAGGAGGGCTGGACCCTGGGATCCAGAGCTCTGGTCATACCCACGACCAAGATGTTTTCTGTGCAGGGTGCTATACAGGTCCAGGGGAGTGGAATCCTTGGGAACCCGGTCCCTGAAGGTTTAATTACAATGCCTGCCGTGATAGGTGAAGTTTGGGCTTCTGTGGACCAAACAGAGTCCTGCGGCGGGGAACAGGTAAGTGGGGGCCCCCAGGAACTTGGTTCTATTGGGGGACCCCCAAGCCTAATTTGTCTTTCTGCCTGTTACCTAATGGTATTCCCGCTAATATCTGTGTATGCCTGTAACTACTGGAAAATGTAAAATTTTAATAGTAGTCAAGAAAAAGAAAAAAGAGGACCGCGGTACCTGTGTTAAACCACTAGAGGCCGCTGTGGTCCATTTTTTCTTGTCATGTGGATCTTTGGTTTTCTCAAGTCAAAAGATCCAGGCAGTTGGTAAGTTCTCTGTGGGAATCCACTTCCTCTGCCCTGTTGCTGCACTCATCCACCGCACAGGCCCTCCGGCAAAAAGGGCCCTGGCTCCTAGTCCCTGCTTGGTTTCGAAAAGGGCGCCAATGGCGCGTGCACGCGCCTCCTATGAAAAAAAAGGGGCGGGTGGATGACGCTCGATGCGCGCCGCAGCGCTTCTGCGCATGTGCAGGCGTCCCAGCATGTGTAAAAGACACAGTACAAGTGTCAGCTGGATGCAAGCAGAGCTAGCAACAAAACGGTGGCACACAGAGGCGGTTGATGCAGGCATCCCCATAGAAAGACACTTTAGTGGACACCAGCTGGTATATAGCAGCAACTGTGTTAGACTATTACCAGCAAAATTGGTGTATGACGACGGGAATACCTCAGCTTTGTGCTTATAGGATATGTCGTCCAGACGCTCTGGAAATAAATCTTCCAAGAAGCGAAAGGGGTCTCCGTCGGGCTCTGAGGATTTTGGGCATGCTGTACTGCGCCAATCTCCCCTGAAATTTCAGAGGTCAGTAGCCGTAGGAACCCCGCAGGAGTACCTGGTACTGCGGCTGTCCCCAGTCCACCTGCTCCTGTATATATAACAGAGGAGGTTTTATCCTCAACTCTGGGAGGATTGGAAGAGAGATTAACAGCATTGATCGCTGCTTCCCTGTCACAGGAAAAGCGCGTCCGATCTCCGTCTCATCCTGCAGAGTGCCTGTTAGTGGAGGAACAGTCCCAGAGATCGACCTACCTGAAGGGGATCAGGTGAGGTTGATAAAGTTATAGAGGAATCAACAGTGGAAGAACCTTTCTCAGCATCTCAGGCTGAAAGATTATGGGTTCAGTCTCTGACTAACATGGTCCGAGCAGCATTTTAAATGCCTCTGGTGGAACCATCAACCACTACTGTCTCCTCGCTGGGGTCGCTGAAAGCTCCCCAGACTGTCTGTTCCTTCCCAATCCACCCTTTATTGGAAGGGCTTATTTACCAGGATTGGGAGCATCCTGTAAAATATTTACTCCCCCCAAGAGATTTCCAGTGATCTATCCCATGGAGGATAAGTTCATAAAAAAAAATGGAGGGTCCCTACAGTGGACACAGCCATCTCTTGTGTAAATAAATCACTGACATGTCCAGTAGATAATGTTCCAATGTTCAAAGACCCAATAGATAAAAAATTGGAGTCTTTACTAAAATCTGCTTTCTCTACAGCAAGCATGGTGACACAACCTGCAGTAGCAGCGATTGGAGTCTGCCAAGCAATGAAAGATCAGTTGAAACAAGTCTTAAGGGACTTACCAGATCAGCAGGCTCTTGCCCTAGCTGACCTACCAAGAGCCTTGTGTTGCGGTGGACGCCATAAAGAATACAATCCAACAGGCATCCCGCTTTACGCTGTCTGTAGACATATGCGTAGGCTTCTATGGCTCAAAAACTGGTCTGCTGAAGCTCCCTGTAAGAAATTGCTGATTAGCTTCCCATTTCATGGAGAACGCTTATCTGGAGATGATCTGGACAAATATATCCAGAAAACTTCTGCCGGTAAAAGTACACTCTTGCCGGTTAAGAACAAGGGTAGAAGTCCTTCTTTTAAGAGGCCTACTTCTCCAGTCCCTGGCACATCGGCTGTGAAACAGTTCCGACGGCCTCCGCGGTCAAATCCAGGGGGCAGAAATCAGGGACAATCACAGGGTAACAAGAAACCCTGGGTCAAGAGAGGTACAAAACCTCCCCCCAAGTCATGAAGGGTTGCCCCCACTCAATCGGGTGAGGGGAAGACTTCAGTTGTTCACAGAGACCTGGCGGGACACCATCAGAGACAGATGGGTGATCTCCGCAGTAAGTCTGGGATACAGGCTGGAGTTAAAAGACATTCCTCCTGCCCATTTTATAAGGTCAAACGTGCCAAGCGATCCCCAGAAGAGTGGATCCCTCCTTCTGGCACTAGAGCAACTATTGCTCCAAGGGTAATCATGAAGGTTCCCTTGGAAGAAAGCGGGTTCGGGTTTTACTCGAACCTTGTCACAGTCCCCAAACCAAATGGGGACATGAGGCCCATATTAAATATAAAAGGGCTAAACAAGTTCCTACATATCAGGACTTTTTCGGATGGAGTCGATCCGATCGGTGGCCACTGCCCTACAAGGGCAGGAATGGTTAGCCTCGATCGACATAAGGGATGCTTATTTGCATATTCCCATCTGTCCGGCCCACCAGAAATTTCTACGCTTTGCAGTAGAAGGGCGCCATTTTCAGTTCAGAGCCTTACCTTTCGGTCTGGCCACGGCACCACGAGTGTTCACAAAAATTCTGGCCCTACGATTGGCCAGACTAGGAACACAAGGTGTAACGATAATGGCATATCTAGACGACTTGTTGCTGATAGACTACTCAGTGAAAAAAACTAGAAGTGGTCGTTCACAAGATAATCAAGTATCTGGAATCTCACGGTTGCATTATCAACCGAGACAAGTCAGCCCTAAAACCAGCAAAAGTCTGGAATACTTGGGGGCTAAGACTGGATTCAAATCAGAGAAAGATTTTCTTACCTCCAGAGAAGGTGTCGTCTTTGAAAGATTTGACCCACTTAGTGGGTACAAAAAAGAAAACCATCCATACGCCTGTGTATAAGGCTGCTGGGAAAAATGGTGGCTTCATTCGAAGCAGTACCCTACGGTCAATTCCATTCAAGGAACTTGCAGAGGGCCATACTGTCAGCCTGGAACAAAAAAGTTCAGGCTTTAGACTTACCAATGTCCCTGTCCCCTTCCGTTCGCAAGAGCCTCCATTGGTGGTTGGTGCCCCAGAATCTGGAAAAAGGGAAACCCTTCAGTCCGGTTTCTTGGAAGGTGGTCACTACAGATGCCAGCCTCATAGGCTGGGGGGCAGTACTGGAGCAATGGCTTCTCCAGGGCAAGTGGTCAGAAGCAGAGAAGGCCCTGCCCACCAATCTCTTAGAGATACGAGCAGCCCGGTATGCCCTAGTAGCATGGACATCCAAACTCCAAGGGTCACCTGTCAGAATTCAATCAGACAATGCCACAGCAGTGGCATATATCAATCACCAGGGTGGCACCAGGAGTCGTGCAGCCCAGAGGGAAGCGAATTGCATCCTGGAATGGGCAGAAAGGTATGTCACAGCCATATCCGCGGTTTTCATCCCAGGAGTGGAAAATTGGAGAGCGGACTTTTTAAGTCGCCAGCAATTATGCCCGGGGGAATGGTCTCTTCACCCCGAGGTTTTCCAGGCAATATGCCAGCGGTGGGGAACACCGGATGTAGATCTGCTAGCATCCAGATTCAACGCAAAGGTGGACAGATTTGTGTCTCGCACAAA
This sequence comes from Rana muscosa, assembly GCA_029206835.1. Lineage (NCBI taxonomy): Eukaryota > Metazoa > Chordata > Amphibia > Anura > Ranidae > Rana > Rana muscosa. Next base: position 203,968,410 of record CM055124.1, read on the forward strand.
GGATCCCCTAGCTTGCGGTTCGGATGCCCTAGTGTTCCCTTGGGATCAGTTCAAGCTGATATATGCATTCCCACCGCGATTAATCCGCAGAATCAGGGTAGAAAAGAAACCAGTGATTCTGGTGGCTCCAGCGTGGCCCCGAAGGGCATGGTACGCGGAGATTGTAAAAATGTCCTTGGACCCTCCCACATCTTCCGGACCTGCTTTCGCAAGGACCGATATACTACCCTTCCTTACCAGCCCTAGGTTTGACGGTCTGGCTATTGAAGCCCACATTCTAAAAAAGAGAGGGCTCTCTAATCCTGTGGTATCTACCATGATCAATGCCAGGAAGCCGGTATCCAGGCAGATCTATTATAGGATCTAGAAGGCGTACATCACGTGGTGTGAGGCCAGGAAATGGCATCCACGTAAGTACGTAATAGGTAGGATTCTGGACTTCCTACAGTGGGCTGTACATAGGAAGCTTGCCTTGAGTACTATCAAGGGTCAGACGGCCTTGTCAATATTTTTTCAAAGGCCCTTGGCTTTGCATTCATTAGTCAAAGCTTTCATACAAGGAGTGATGCGTATTAGCCCTCCGGTTAGTATTCCCATATGTCCATGGGACTTAAACCTGGTTCTGTCGGTTCTACAGAAACAACCATTTGAACCATTTCGGCACATTTCCTTGGTTCTTTTCACCAGGAAATTGATTTTCTTAGTAGCCATTTGTTCGGCTAAAAGAGTATCGGAATTAGCCGCCTTGTCCTGTAAGGAGCCATATCTGGTTGTCCATAAGGACAGAGTAGTATTACGTCCTCATCCAGCCTTCTTCCTAAGGTGGTATCGAGGTTCCATTTGAACCAAGATGTGGTTCTTCCTTCCTTTTTCCCCAAACCTAGTTCGGTAGAGGAAAAGTTATTGCATTCTTTGGATGTAGTAAGAGCAGTTAAAGCTTATCTTAAAGCCACTGCTCAGATTCGTAGAACGGATACTTTGTTTGTTCTGCCGGAAGGCCCCAGAAAGGGTCAGGCAGCATCAAAAATCTACTTTAGCCAAGTGGATTCGACAGGTCATAATACAAGCCTATGGCTTGAAAAGGAGACCGCCTCCATTCAAAGTTAGGGCGCACTCCACAAGAGCAGTTGGAACTTCATGGGCAGTGCATCACCAAGCCTCCCTGGCTCAAGTCTGTAAGGCCACAACATGGTCCTTAGTACACACGTTTACTAGATTCTACCAGGTAGACGTCAGAAGTCAGGAGGATGTCGCCTTTGGGCGCAGTGTGTTGCAGGCCGCAAAAGAGCCTCATGCCTGATGGCGCCCAGCTTATGTATAGTGTATCCCTCCCCTCATTGGGCATTGCTTTGGGACGTCCCATTAGTAATGACTAAGTCGCTCTGTGTCCCGTGATGTACGAAAAAGAAAAAGGGATTTTTATAACAGCTTACCTGTAAAATCCTTTTCTTGGAGTACATCACGGGACACAGAGCTCCCACCCCTCTTTTTGGGACACTTATTGCTTTGCTACAAAACTGAGGTGCTCCCGGATGGGAGGGGCTTATATAGGGGAGGGTACTTCCGGTTTGGAAGTTGCCAGTGCCAGCACCTGAAGGTAAACTATATAACCCATTAGTAATGACTAAGTCACTCTGTGTCCCGTGATGTACTCCAAGAAAAGGATTTTACAGGTAAGCTGTTATAAAAATCCCTTTATCTAAAGATATACAGGGGAAAGTCCAAAGCAGACTGTTTAGGAAGGAGACGGCTGGCAACACGATGTTGCACGCAGCCAGTTTCCACTCAACAACACTCAAAGAATCCATACCTTTTAGCCAGTTCCTCCGAATCAGGAGGAATTGTACATCAGATGACGATTTTCAATTTGAATCTAATGAGCTAAGTAACCGCCTACTAGCAAGAGGTTATAGTAGATCCACCTTAAAGAAAGCTTTTAACAGAGTAAAGGGAATGGAAAGACACACTTTGATTTTCAAAACTTCCAAGAAAAAGAAAAAAAAACTCAAGAAGATAATACTTCAAGGATAATTTTCAAATTCTCCAATGAGCATAAGAAAATCAGACAGATTCTAACCAAATACTGGCCCATCCTCACTGAGGACCCAGTCCTTAAGACATTAGTACCATCTAAACCAGTGATCACTTTCAAAAAGGCAGAATCCATCGGTGGCATGTTGGTCAAAAGTGAATACAAGGGAGAGGCTAGAAAGGACCCATGCAAAATCTTTGGGACCTATCCTTGTGGGGCATGCTCTTAATGTACTGTCATTGGCGGAGGATCCACACTCACCTTACCCAATGGGGAGACCTTCACACTTAGGCATTTTGCCAATTGCAAGACACAAGGTGTGGTCTACTTGATGGTCTGTCAGTGTGGATCTTTTTACGTCGGAAAAACAAGACAGGAATTAGGGAAGAGAGTGGAAAAACATATACATAGCATGAGGATAGGGAATCTCTACTTGCCTCTTGGGAGACACGTAGCAAAAAAACACAGATATAGAATGCCCAATGTAATTTTTTCAGTTATTGAAAGGATTCATATTCCATGTAGGGGGGGGGGATTGGAATAAGGTCCTGCTCCAGCGGGAAATGCGCTGGATCAGGCACCTTAGGGCAACCACGCCCCCAGGTCTGAATGAAGTCGAAAGTTTTCGTCCATTCCTGGAGGGCTTTAGCTCTGGAAAGACTGATTAGTTTTGTTTATGTTTCTGTTTTGGGTTTGTTTTTCCTTTTATTGATATACCCTGATGTCCCACCCATCCTTGTTTGAAATTGATTTTTAAATTTTTAATTATCTCTGTTATTCTAGCTTTTCTCCATATCAATGGATGCAGGATGATTTCTCTTTTTTCTAGACACATTGACACACATATGGGGTTTGAGATATATATAGATTGTTGTTTATATGCATTTTGTATGTTTAATGTTCTTAACAGTCTTTTCTGCGGAGGTATATTATGATCTCCTGGGCGGAAAGGATTTTTTGATATGCTCCCATGCATGCATCCAATTGGTCAGTGACACAACCAGAGGTTTGTCTTTGGGGTGGCCCGTCATATCTCTCTATCCAGTATTCCCCTTTTTTTCCGACTTTACATGTTCATATCCGGTGCCGGGGAGGGGGTTTTCCTCATTGGAAATTGCCCCCTATCAATTTTTTCCTTGTTAGGGACACATTCCTATCATAGGTTAAAAACGGCACCGGTGGTATTAGTCCATGGCCCGCTCCCCGTCCATATCATTGTTCTGGGAGAAGGATCTATATCCTGGGTACCAGTTAACACTGTTACTCTATGTCTGATTGTCCCATCACAACCCAGCACCATCTTTCTTACCCCCTATATCGGTATCCCCTAAATTTGCCCACATTCAAGATGGCCGTTTCTGCACTTCCTGCGGTGCGGAACGGACCAGAATTGGGGCTGATCGGGCTTCTGTGGTCACCCATCGTGCCCTTCTCTCCAGCGGGGCGCGATGGATGGCATCACATCGGGCATGTAATGGGACCGTGGGCCAGCTTTTTCGGCCTCGCTGCCTTGTTTTGCTGCCTACAAGCGCCGATGGCAGACGCGCCGCTGATTGGTGCGGTTGCGTCATGTGACCGGCGCTTGACGTGATCTGGCGTGGCAAGTGCGGCGTATCCATGGCAACATGACGCTCTGCTCTATGAGCAGGTGCGTCAAGTGACCTTGTCTGGACCAATCAGACACAGCAGAGGGATATATAGGACGCCAAAGAAGTTATATGGTGTCATTCTCTCCCTCTGCTGGCAGGCAGAGGTTGTTTCTGTATGGACCTCTGTTGCATGGAACCTTTTCTGGATATCAATCGTGATTCTTGATCCTCTTGACAGGTAATATTTTAAAAGTTCCACCTAGGAGAGGGAGGAATTTCTTCTCTCTCTTTTTGATGGATAGAATAATTTTTATCTTATTTCATATATATTTTTTGATGTTTTAGGACATATATCTTTGGACTCAAGAATCCACTGGTTTTGTCCTCCTATATGAGTTATATTACCTGATGAATCCGAATTGTAGATCTCCACTTTCCATCTACAGGTACCATATCCATTTTCTTTAGGGAGATTTATTTTACTCCCCAATGGAATTACTTTCATACTCATGTATGTTATATTTTTTATTTAAGGCACCTATCTTGGACCAATTTTTTCATATGTCCGTACTTCTCATATGGACTTGTTTTTGATGGAAAAGTTTTCCTGGAACTTTGAGGGTATCGGGGAATCCACAACACAGTGTTACTGGAACCTGAGATGCACATATGGGAGCATTGATGGAATAATTTTTCATATGAGTTTTTTGTGTAAGTTTTTTTGCTGTTTCGCTGTATTCCATATAACAGTTGAAATTAAAGTGGAAACTTATTTTATTGTTTCTGTATTTAATAGAAAATTTATTCTCGTAGAAGTGAATGCATTTGAATTCCCTGAAGAAGGACGTTTACAGTTTGAAACGCGTTGGACAAGCCTCTTTTGATCTGCTTCTGGCTGGAGCGGTCAACTCAGGCTATTGTATTCATCTTCGGAAGATTTGTATTATGTCAGATCTATGTAGTTTCTGTACAATTTTCATATATATATGCTTTTTTGTACCATTTGTTCTCTTTTCATACATGTGTCCGCTTGACGTGGCATGTGTACTAATAAATATTTTTGATATTTTAATTGAGTTTTTCTCATATTTTTTACATTGCCTGCAAAATCCCACAAACTAGAGGTTTTTTCTGGTGAGGCTGCATTGATGGCCACTGGTGAGGCTGCATTGATGGCCACTGGTGAGGCTGCATTGGATGGATACTAATCAGGCTGCATTGAAAAACCAGGTGGGCATGAATGGTGAGCTGATTCGGTGGTTCAATGGGCCACTTGACTGGACTTGCCCCCCAGGCCTAAGGCTGCCAGCCCTCCACTGGTTTGATTAATATGTTATTGTTTAATTCATAGTGTTTACATGTGCAGTATCTACAGTTAACTTCTGAAGAAGCCATTTTACAGCGAAACATGTCGAATGAACAAGAATAACTGCATGTCATCTGTAAAGATGTTTTTTATTCCGTTTTTGGAATTTCAAATATGTATAAACAAACTTGAATAACTTTTATACTAATTTGTGTGTGTGGCACCCTTAAAACCCCTATTCCCTCCTGGTATTTGCTTATTTCAAAAATTTCCAAGGGGTGTAGTGCCTTTGATTCTCAGGCACTCATCAATTCCTGCAATACTTTGTATTTTTCGTATATGTTTATGGAGATGTAGTATACAGGTGTTTTAGGGTTTTCATTAATTTTACAGAAATATAAATACCTTTTATCACCAAGGAGAAATTGCCATCTCGGAAGGCACTTGGTGACACCAGGATACGGCCTTGGTTATATCCGCCATATAAGCGTTGCTCTCCAGCAGAAAACATGTCCAGCAGCCGCTCCCCACGGTAGAACCCCTGACTGCTAATCAGGTCCCAGTGTAGAACGCGCTGCCTGTCTAGAAGGTTGTCCTGTGTCCATACCATGCGATAGCTCTGACAAACCAGGAGGGCCTGGGAGCCAGTATGTGCACTGATGTTATTTACAGATACCACCACACTGTCTGGGTTCTGCTGGCTGGCGGGCACTGTGGGAAGAAAGAACAAAATGTCAAAGGCTTTGTTAGTTATTTTTAACAATATGCAGGATTGATGTAGCGTCAACAGTGTGCATAGCACCTACAATATAGATAAAATATGTGCAGTATCTTGCAGTAACCCACACCAACCAGAAGCTGGCACACTAACCAGAAGAGACACATAAGTTGCAACATATTTTATGTATTGACTAACAGGATTGTTCTCTGATAAACGTAGTCTAGTATTATGCACCTGGTGAATTATGTCTCTTATTGTGCACAACCTGGGCTAGTTTTGAATTGTTTAAGGGGTGTCATTTCCCTTCCTTTTAAAAAGTTATCTACATTCTATGTGTAGCCAGGTGCTTGGCTAGGATTGTAGAGTGGGGGAAACATTGGCTGCTGCTCTCTGTGGCTGCTGCCCTGTAGTGCTGAACGTCATAACAGCTGTGTCAGTGAGAGGAGGGAGCTGCTGAGCAGGAAGAGTTCAATGGACTGAGTCAGGCAGTACTGCACTGTGGGAACTGTAGTCCAGAGGAGAGAGACTCTACTGTAATCAAGAGCTTTCGAACTGCATTCCCCATAGAAAGATTAGCTGGAGTAAGGAAAGAGCTGCATTTTCTTAGGCTTTACAGGGCACAGCTTCCTCTTGCCACGAGGGAGCCCACAGAGAGCACATCACTGTCTACTGTGCACCATCTCTGCTGCTTTTTGGTGGTCTAAACAGGATCCGTAAGTCCTGAGTTCGGGGGTGCTGGCAGAGTCACCTGGGTGAGCTGTAATATTGCTGGTACTGGTGCTATGGGGTTTTATCTATATGCTGCTAGAGACACTGAACCCTTTAGGAACTGACCATACAGCCATCTAGTAGCCTTATTGCTGCTTGCAGGCTTGACTGGGACTATTCTCATGTGTGTCAATTGTACAATTGGGCCCCAATGCTAACCGTCTGAAGAGTTAGGACTAAAGACTGCCCCTGTACAGCTGCTAAACGGAGACCTTTACTTACTGCCTATGGTAAGAGGCACCTCTCAGGGGACATTGCACCATATCTTAGCTATCTCCCTAAAGTGCACTTTAGACTAGTTATAGTATTACTATTCACATTGCAGTTATGCTTATATGCACTGTTAATTGCTTACTTAGTTAATCCCAATATCCAATATACAGAACTCTATTGAAAGTTACTTTGGCACAGTGATTAACCCCTTCCATACCGGGCCATAGCAAAATGACGCCGGCAGGAACCCTCTCTCCCTCCGGCTGGACGTCATATGACGTCCTGGGTTTGAGGGGGGATATCTGAATGATGCCTGCAGCTAGAGGCATCATTCAGATATCCTTGTTTGCAGCCGGCGATCTTGCGCACCATAAGAACGATCATAGCGGCGGTTCTGCCGCTTGATCGTTCTTATAGGCGGCGGGAGGGGACATCCTCCCCTCCCGCCGCCATCCGGTGCTTCTCCGGGCTCTCCCATGCGATCGGGTCCCGGAGAGAATCGTTGGCGCCGGTGGTGGGTCACGTGATGAGCATAGAGATGACTGGTGACCAGATGGTCACCAATCATCTCTATGATCGTCGGAGGCCCGGGCGCGATGTGATGACGTCACGTCCCGGTCCTCAAATGTAAACAAAGCCGCCATTGCGGCTGTGAGTATGAGATTGTGAAAAAAAATTCACTGATCTCATGCTTTCCAGCCTGGAGGAGAGATGTGGGGTCTTATTGACCCCACATCTCTCCATAAAGAGGACCTGTCACACACATTCCTATTACAAGGGATGTTTACATTCCTTGTAATAGGAATAAAAGCGATCAAAAAAAAAAAAAAAAAGTAAAAATAAAAAAAAAAAAGTAAAAAAAAAAAAAAAATAATATATATTTTTTTAAAAACGCCTGTCCCCAATAGAAGCGAACACACACGTAAGTCCCGCCCGCATATGTAAACGCCGTTCAAACCACACATGTGAGGTATTGCCGTGTGCGTTAGAGCGCGTGCAACAATTCTAGCACTAGACCTACTCTGTAACTCTAACCTGGTAACCTGTAAAAAATTTCAAAGCGTAGCCTATGGAGATTTTTAAGTACCGAAGTTTGGCACCATTCCATGAGTGTGCGCAATTTTAAAGTGTGACATGTTAGGTATCTTTTTACTCGGCGGAACATAAGCTTTCATATTTTACAAAAAAATTGGGCTAACTTTACTGTTTTGTTATTTTTTAATTCATAAAACCATTTTTTTCCCCAAAAAAAGGCGTTTGAAAAATTATTGCGCAAATACCGTGCAAGATAAAAAGTTGCAACGACCGTCATTTTATTCCCTAGGGTATCTGCTAAAAAAAAAATATATATATAATGTTTTGGGGTTCTGAGTAATTTTCTAGCAAAAGAATGATGATTTGTACATGTAGGAGAGAAGTGCCAGAATAGGCCCGGTATTGAAGTGGTATAAAAATAGGATTTTTAAAACAGCTTACCTGTAAAATCCTTTTTTTGGAGTACATCACGGGACACAGAGCGGCATAGTCATTACTATGTGGGTTATATAGAATTACCTTCAGGTGCTGGCACTGGCAACTTCCAAAACAGGAAGTACCCTCCCCTATATAAGCCCCTCCCATCCGGGAGTACCTCAGTTTTGTAGCAAAGCAATACGTGTCCCCAAAAGAGGGGTGGGAGCTCTGTGTCCCGTGATGTACTCCAAGAAAAGGATTTTACAGGTAAGCTGTTTTAAAAATCCTATTTTCTTGTTCATACATCACGGGACACAGAGCGGCATAGTCATTACTATGTGGGACGTCCCAAAGCAATGCCAAATGAGGGGGGGGATACACCATACATAAGCTGGGCGCCATCAGGCATGAGGATCTTTTGCAGCCTGCAACACACTGCGCCCAAAGGCGACATCCTCCTGACTTCTAACGTCCACCTGGTAGAACCTAGTAAACGTGTGTACTGAAGACCATGTTGCGGCCTTACAGATCTGAGCCAGGGAGACCTGGTGATGCACTGCCCATGAAGTTCCAACTGCTCTCGTGGAGTGCGCCCTAACTTTGAACGGAGGCGGTCTCCTTCTCAAGCCATAGGCTTGTATTATGACCTGTCGAATCCACTTGGCTAAAGTAGATTTTGATGCTGCCTGACCCTTTCTGGGGCCTTCCGGCAGAACAAACAAAGAATCCGTTCTACGAATCTGAGCAGTGGCTTTTAGATAAGTTTTAACTGCTCTTACTACATCCAAAGAATGCAATAATTTTTCCTCTACCGAGCTTGGTTTGGGGAAAAAAGAAGGAAGAACCACATCCTGGTTCAAGTGAAACCTCGATACCACCTTAGGAAGAAAGGCTGGGTGAGGGCGTAATACTACTCTGTCCTTATGAATAACCAGATATGGCTCCTTACAGGACATGGCGGCTAATTCCGACACTCTTCTAGCCGAGCATATGGCTACTAAAAATATAAATTTTCTGGTGAGTAGAACCAAGGAAATGTGCCGCAAGGGTTCAAACGGCTGCTTCTGCAGAACCGACAGAACCAAATTTAGATCCTATGGGCATATGGGAGCTTTAATCGGTGGAATAATACGAGTCACCCCTTGCATAAAGGATTTGACAAGTGAATGCATAGCCAGGGGCCTTTGAAATAGTATTGATAAGGCCGAAACCTGGCCCTTGATAGTACTTAAGGCAAACTTCCTGTCTACAGCCCACTGTAGGAAGTCCAGAATTCTGCCTATAATGTACTTACGTGGATGCCATTTTCTGGCCTCGCACCAAGTGATGTACGCCTTCCAAACTCTATAGTAGATCTGCCTGGATACAGGCTTCCTGGCATTGATTATAGTTGATACCACAGAGTTAGAGAGACCTCTCTTCTTTAGGATGTGGGATTCAATAGCCAGGCCGTTAAACTTAGAGTTAGTAAGTAAGGGTGGTATATCGGTCCTTGCGAAAGCAGGTCCGGACGACGTGGAAGGGTCCAAGGACTCCCCACAGACATTTTGATGATCTCCGCGTACCAGGCCCTTCGGGGCCACGCTGGAGCCACCAGGATCACCGGCTTCTTTTCCAACCTGACTCTGCGAAGGAGTCGAGGCAACAATTGTAGCAGAGGGAATGCATATATCAGTCTGAACTGATCCCAAGGGAACACCAGAGCATCCGAGCCGCAAGCGAGGGGATCCCTTGTCCGGGAGACAAATCTGTCCACCTTTGCGTTGAATCTGGATGCTAGCAGATCTACATCCGGTGTTTCCCACCGCTGACATATTGCTCGGAAGACCTCGGGATGAAGGGACCATTCCCCTGGGCATAACTGTTGGCGACTCAGAAAGTCCGCCTTCCAATTCTCCACCCCTGGAATGAAGACAGCTGATATACATGGGACATGCTTTTCTGCCCATTCCAGGATGTGACTTACTTCCCTCTGGGCTGCACGACTCCTGGTGCCTCCCTGATGATTGATATATGCCACTGCTGTGGCATTGTCTGATTGAATTCTGACAGGGGACCCTTGGAGTCTGGATGTCCAGGCTACTAGGGCATACCGGGCTGCTCGTATCTCTAAGAGATTGATGGGCAGGGTTTTTACTACATTTGACCATCTGCCCTGGAGAGACCATTGCTCCAGTACTGCCCCCCAGCCTATAAGGCTGGCATCTGTAGTGACCACCTTCCAGGATATCGGACTGAAGGGTTTTCCCTTCTGGAGATTCTGGGGGATCAACCACCAGCAGAGACTCTTCCGAACGGAAGGGGACAAAGCCATCGGGAAGTCTAGAGCCTGAATTTTTCCGTTCCAGGCTGACAATATGGCCCTCTGTAAATTCCTTGAGTGGAATTGGGCGTATGGCACAGCTTCGAATGATGCTACCATCTTTCCTAGCAGCCTCATGCACAGGCGTATGGACGGCTGTCTTTTTGCACAAAGCAGACGGACCAAGCCCCTCAAAGAGGATACCTTTTCTAGAGGTAAGAAAATCTTCCTCTGGTCTGAATCCAGCCGTAGCCCTAGATATACCAGGTTTTTCACTGGCTGTAGGGCTGACTTGTCCAGGTTGATGACCCAACCGTGAGATTCTAGATACTTGATTGTATCGACAATTACCACTTCTAGCTTGGCAACTGAGTGGTCCATCAACAACAGGTCGTCTAGGTATGCCATTATCGTTACACCTCGTGTTCTTAGATCGGCCAACAGTGGGGCCAGAATTTTTGTGAACACTTGTGGTGCTGTGGCCAGACCGAATGGTAAGGCTCTGAACTGAAAATGGCGCCCTTCTACTGCAAAGCGTAGAAATTTTTGATGACCTGGAAAGATGGGAACATGCAAGTAAGCATCTTTGATGTCGATCGAGGCTAACCATTCCTCCCCCTCTAGGGCAGCGGTGACCGATCGGATCGACTCCATCCGGAAAGACCGGACGTTTAGAAATTTGTTTAGACTCTTTAGGTCCAATATGGGTCTTATGTCCCCGTTTGGTTTCGGGACTGTGAAAAGGTTTGAGTAGAAACCCAACCCCCACTCTTCCATAGGAACCTCCATAATTACTCCTTGGAGCAATAGTTGTTCTAACGCCAATAGGAGAGACCCTCTTTTCAGAGGGTCTCTTGGCATGCCTGACCACATAAAATGGGAAGGAGGAGACTCTTTTAACTCCAACTTGTATCCCAGAGTTACTGCGGAGAGCACCCATCTGTCTTTGATCGTCTCCCGCCAGGTCTCTGCGAACAACTGAAGTCTTCCCCCCACCCGTTTGAGTGGGGCCAGCCCTTCATAGGCTTGACTTGGAGGCTGGTTTAGTACCTCTTCGGATCCAGGGCTTTTTATTACCCTGTGGCTGTCCCTGATTTTTACCTCCTGAGTTTGACCGAGGAGGCCGTCGGAACTGCTTAGTAGCAGACGTCGCAGGGATAGGAGAGGTAGTCCTCTTAAAAGATGGACCCCTAGACCTCTTCTTACTCGGTAAGAGAGTACTTTTACCACTGGAAATCTTCTGGATATACTTATCCAGGTCTTCGCCAAAAAGGCGTTCCCCATGAAATGGGAAGCTAACTAAGAGCTTCTTACAGGGAGCTTCAGCAGACCAGTTCTTGAGCCACAGAAGCCTACGCATATGTACCAAAGACAGCGTGAGGCGGGAGGCCTGATGGATAGAATCCTTGATGGCGTCAACCGCAAAGCATAATGCTCTAGGCAGATCAGCCAGAGCCTGGGCCTGCTGGTCTGGCAAATCCCTCAGGACCATTTTCATCTGATCCTTTAAAGCTTGGCAGACCCCAATAGCTGCCACTGCTGGCTGTGTAACAGCCCCTGCTGTGGAAAAAGCAGATTTTAATAAAGATTCCAATTTTTTATCTACTGGATCTTTGAACATTTGAACATTATCTACTGGGCATGTCAGTGATTTGTTCACAGAAGAGATGGCTGCATCCACCGTAGGAACATTCCATCTCTGGGTGAACTTTTCCTCCATGGGATAGATCACCGGAAATTTCTTAGGCGGAACAAATAGTTTATCAGGATGTTCCCAGTCCTGGTATATAAGTCCTTCCAATAATGGATGTATTGGAAAGGAGCAATTAACCTGGGGAGCTTTTAGCGACCCCAATGAGGAGACAGCAGTAGTTGATGGTTCAACAAGAGGCATTTTAAATGCAGATCGAACCATGTCAGTTAGGGTCTGGACCCACAATCTTTCAGTCTGTGATGCTGAAAATGGTTCACCTACTGTCGATTCCTCAAAAACAGAGTTAACCTCCTCCTGATCCCCTTCAGGTAGGTCGGTCCCTTCCTGGGACTGTTGCTCTGCCAACAGGCACTCTAATGGAGGTGATGGAGATCTGGCGCGCTTTCTTTCCTGTAGAGAAGAAGCGATCAATGCTGCCAATCTCTGCTCCAATCCCTCCAGAGTTGAGGCAAAAACCTGCTCTGTTATATATGCAGGAGCAGGTGGACTGAGGACAGCCACAGTACCTGGCACTCCCGGGGGTTCCTTATGGGTATTAACCTCTGATTTCTCAGGGGAGGAGGGTGCAGATGACTGCTCCAGATCCTCAGAGCCCGATGGAGACCCCCTACACTTCCTGAGAGGTATATCTCGGAGTTTTTTAGGCGGCATATTCCTTAGTTCAAAGCTGAGGTATTCCAGCCGCAATACACCCCTTTACTGAAATAGTCTAATGCAATTTGCTGCTATGTACATCAGTGGGCGTCTACTAATGCGTCTTTCTGGGGATGCCTGTATCAACCGCCCGCTGTAAGCCCCTATACCATGCTACCAGCTCCTTTTCATGCTCTGTGTCCATAGCAAGCAGCGTGGACTGAGTCCTTTTATCTTGCTGGGATGCCCGCACATGCGCAGAAGCGCTGGGCGCACAGAGCGCGTCATCCGCCAGGCTCCGCCCCCTTTTTTGAAGCTAAATCTATAAAAAGAAAGCGTGTGTGCGCGCGCGTGTGCGCGTGCACGTGTGCGCTCTTGGCGCCCTGTAGGGAGAGGAGCCAGGGCCCCTGTTTCACCAGGACTCGGGGATGGAAGGAAACTACTTGGCAGCATGACAGAGGAATGCAGCTTCCCTGATAGGGAGCTCACTCATCTGCCTGGACTTTCACCATGGAAGGAATAGTCCCAAGAAAAAAAGACATTCCACAGCAGCCTCTAGTGGACAAACACAGGTACCGCACTTTTGTCTTTTTTTTTTTTTTTTTAAAACCTCCTTTATGAAAAACATTTCCAGGTTTACAGTTTTTAAAACTTCCTTTATGAAAAGACATTTCTAGGATTTCTTAGGCATATACAGCTATTAGCGGGAATACCTTTAGGTAACAGGCAGAAAGACATATTAGGCTTGGGGGTCCCCTCAATAGAACCAAGTTCCTGAGGGGCCCCCACTTACCTTTTCCCCGCCGCAGGACTTTGTTTGGTCCACAGAAGCCCAAACTTCACCTCTCACGGCAGGCATTGTACTAGACCTTCAGGGACCGGGTTCCCAAGGATTCCACTCCCCTGGACCTGTATAGCACCCTGCACAGATAGCCTCTTGGTTTTGGGTATGACCAGAGCTCTGGATCCCAGGGTCCAGCCCTCCTAAGAGAGGCATTACAGGCAAAACCCTGCTCTTCTCTGCAAGGCCCGGGTACCGACCGTTTAGCTATGAAGCTTTTTTGGTCGGATCCGGAATAGCTTGCTAAGGCCCAGAGAACCTGTACACAAGCCCAGATGAATACATGTTAACCTTGGCCAACACCTTAGACACTGGCAAAAAACTGAGGTACTCCCGGATGGGAGGGGCTTATATAGGGGAGGGTACTTCCTGTTTTGGAAGTTGCCAGTGCCAGCACCTGAAGGTAATTCTATATAACCCACATAGTAATGACTATGCCGCTCTGTGTCCCGTGATGTATGAACAAGAAAAGCCCTGTATGGAAGTGGTTAAACAGTCTAGCAGACTGTGTAGAACCCTACCTTCTATATGCTCAAACCACCATTTACTCTAACCCATACCAATTACCTTAGTTCATTTACCACTAAATGGTCTTCTGTTTATTTCCTAATACTAATTCACAGTTGAGTTTAAGCTATTCTCATGTGTGTTTCTTTAAGTGCATGCAGCAACTTTCAGCTTGTTCTTTTGAAAAAAAAAATAACTTACTGGCTCGCTCACCAGATGAAAATAGAAGAAAAAAAGCCGAAAAAAGAAAATGAATGCAGCCATCACATTTAGGAAATGGTTAAGCTTCAATATAATACGTTTGCTTTTGGGTTTAATGCCACATTAAATATTGCATATATTTTATCCTTTAGCACTCACTTCCAATAATAAATCCCAATAAGTGATACTGTATCCCAAGGTGTTCATAACCATGATTGAGTAAAAATAGAAGAAATTAATATATGTTCTAAATTCATTTTTGAAAAATAAAAAAAGATAACACATAGATCCATAAGAAATGCTGTAACATTCCATTTGGATATACACTTGGTGCAAATATCCTTTCTGCAGCTCTGGGAATAACTGGCAGTCACACAGGGTTAGGGGATTACAGGGATCACTTTGTTCTGAGTACACGTGGGACCCCAGTTATGTATTAATAAGCCCATAAAAAACAGAAAAATAAAAGATTGGAAGGGACGAGAGGGGCATGATAGAGTAGAGAACCACAAAAACTGACGAAAAAAGATAATCAAATACTAAGGGGAATATAAAGCATGGGCAGTGGGTATACTGTATTAAAATAAGAAGATGTAATAAAGGTGAACTTGTGCTTTAAAAATAGGAAGACATTACATCTAGAATTTCACATTTCAGTGTTATGGAATGTAAGACTTGCAGGTGCCAGTGGATGGATTTCCTATTATCATAACTCTGCTAAATTCCAATATAATGTCTTCATCACTAGCTGGGAGGACAGAAAACGAAATTACAGCGAGAATAAAAATAAGTGCTTCTAAATATTTTAACATCTTGATAGATCTAGAACTCTGTGTCCATCAAGATTGGCACCTCAAAAAGGTCTACAAGGAGACAAAATAAAACACACTGGACAACTGGCACTCATTTAGCCCCATAGTGGTATACAAAAAGACTTGGAGAAAAACATACAGTAACTAGAAGAGTTTTAAAAAGTGTGAAAGGTTGAGAACTTCTGTCTATGATCCCATTTGAAAGGATTTACCCTCTGTCTGGGTGACAGAGACAGCAATTCAAAGAAATATGGAGACAAAGAGAACACCAAGGATACTTTTTTATATGAAATGTAAAGAATTAGCACATCTGTTTATTAAGCTGTGTTCCCTGTATGACTTTCAAGCTTTACTTTAGATCAGGGGTCTCCAAACTGCGGCCCTGGGGCCAGATGCGGCCCTTTACTTGCCTCAATGCGGCCCTTGGGGCACTATTCCATCCAACTCAGACGGGGCATAATTCTTGTTGCTGACACCAATGGGGCACTATTCCTCCAACTGACACCATCAATTCTTTCAATTGACACCAACGATGGGGCACTAGTCCTCCCAGTGGCACCAAAGATATGGTATTATTTACTCCCACTGGACACCTGGACATTTTCTACTCCCAATGGCCCTATCTGGCCCCCCTAAAGTCTGAAGGACCGTAAACTGGCCCTTTGTTTAGAAAGTTTAGAGACCCCTGCTTTAGATAAATGGGCATTTTAATAGTTTTAAATATTCTCCAATCTCCAAACCTTCTTTTTCTATCATACAGACTTTGTAATAGGGATTATATAGTTTATAGCAGCCTTTCTCAACTCTTTTACCCCACAGGAACCCTTATAATAATTCTAGGTCTTGGGGAACCCCAGCTGAAACCAATTTATTAAGGGTCATTGGGAAAAATGCCCCTAACTCTGGTAGCTAGTGGGAAAAAGACCCCCATTGCAGATCACTAAACCGAACATTGGAGTCATGCAGCTGACTATGCCAATTGGTGTTGGCCCAAGTCTATACAGGTACCATCAGCTGGGAAGTCAGTCATCCTCAGTTCGAGATCCCCCTGTTTGAGAATGGCTGGGTTAAGCATGCAATATATTTTATAGACGGCTCTTACCTGAGTATAAATAAACAAGCTGACCTGAAAGAAAAAAAGAAAAAAGTGTTAATTTAATATTGGGCAGAGGTAACAACTTTTGTTTCATGTTCTGTTCAGCTACTTTCTTCACTAGGCCACATGCCTTTTTTTATAAGGATGACAAAATCTGCCCTGCGTGCCGGTTCACACAGGGATGGCACGACTTGCCGCGCGACTCTGCAAGGCAATCTGCACACGACTTCAGAGGCGACTTGCAAAATGACTTCTGTATTGAAGTCAATGCAAGTCGCCCTGATGTCGTCCCAAAGTCATACAGGAACCTTTTTCTAAGCCAGAGCGACTTGAGTCGCTCCTATTAGAACGGTTCCATAGTACAGAATGGAGCGTGACTTGTCAGGTGGCTAAGTCACCTGACAAGTCGCCCCTGTGTGAACCGGCACTAACAATGCCTTCATCGGTAGCAACTTTGTTCAACACTAACCAGGGTCAGAATCTGTAATCATGTAAATTCATACGCCTGTTCAGTTTTTGGCAGAATTCATAAATCTTTGTGGCTACATTCACACCTAAGCGTCACATTTTTAAGTGTTTTTTAAGTGTTTTTTCAATCATTTTTGAGTGTTTTTTTTTGGAGCAGAGTTGAAAGTTTGTCCATCTTTTGTTAGGTGTTTTTTCAGGCGTCTTTCAACTAAAAGGTGTGGAGTGCTGCTGAAAGGGCTGGAGAGCTTCCATTTGAGCAACAAAACACTTGCAAAAACCCTCATGTTGCGCTTTTCAGGCATTTTCATTAAAGTCTGTGGGAAAAAACACTAAATTCTGCCTGACAAGTGGCTCATATACTTTTTTGAGTGACAGGCATTTTCCTACAAGCAACAGGATGCTCAGATGTGAACAAGGGCTATTGAAAATGTTGAGCGTTTCTGACTTTCGTGCTGCAAGCTACAAAACACTCAAGTGTGAACGGGCCTCCCACCCTGTAACTTCATAGAAAGTTACATTGTAGCAGTCTGGTCACTATGAGAGAGGAGAATGAGGAAATGCTTCCTGTTACCTGCAGCAGGCTGATGACATCATCTAATGCCCCGTACACACGATCGGATTTTCCGTCGCGATAAACTCCGACGGATTTTTCCGACGGAATTCCGTTCAAGCTGTCTTGCATACACACTGTCACACCAAATTCCGACCGTCAAGAACGCGGTTTACGTACAACACTACAACGAGCCGAGAAAAATGAAGTTCAATGCTTCCGAGTATGCGTTGACTTGATTCTGAGTATGCGTGTTTTTTTCTCCGTCGTAGTTCCCTACAGACGAACGGATTTTCTGATAGAAATTTTTTCAGTCGGAAAAAAAGAGAACATGTTCTCTTTCTAAATTCCGACGGAAAAAGTCCGATGGGGCACACACAAGCTATAATTAAGCACTGACCTTCAGTGTGAAACATGTAAGCAGTTACCCCGGCTATGCTGTGATGAATTTTGGTGTAATTTTTCCATCTTTTTACAATAAAGGCGACCGTCAAAGGTTTTTTGGAGTGTGGCTGTCCATATTTTTTATTTTTTTCTCTTCAAGGGGCACACACACAGTCGGAATATCCGATGAAAAAATTCTGTCTGACTTTTTCCATTGGAAGTTACGATCGTGTGTAGAAGGCATACATATAGACTATAACATATAGACTGTTACTGAATTGTCCAGTTTATTGAGTGCATTCCTAATTTATTCTTAAAATGTAGTTATATATAAATCAATACAGATTTATTTTAAAGTATATGTCTGGGCAAAATGAAAAAACATATGCAGCACATCTCTGCAAGACATCCATATTTCTCCATATTCTGTATCCTTAGGCCTCATGCACATGAATGGCGAGTTTCTAAAAATATGCTAGGCCTAAAAATTCTGGGAGTTCTCCCACGCATGGGGAGCCGAATACAGCCTGCCATACAAGTTCAAGAGAATAATTCCAGGCTTGGTAAATTTTTACATAGTTACATTGGTCCAGCTTGGACCAATGTACAGTGAAACCTCGGATTGCGAGTAACGCGATTAACGAGCGTTTTGCAATACGAGCACTGCTTTTAAAAAAAATCCTGACTTAGTTTGCGAATGTTGTCTCACAAAACGAGCAGGATTCAAGCCACAGCGGTGTGCAGTACCGCGTTTGGCCTGAGGTGGGGGGTTGCCGGCGCCGTTTGGAAATGCTCGTAAAAACTCGGAAATACTCAGTTCCCAAGCCTTTCAGAGGTATTCAGAGTTCAGCCGAGCTGTCCTCGGGCCTTTCCGAGGCTCTCCAGCCCCCCCACCTCTGGCCACATGCGGTATTGCATGCCATTGAAGTCAATGCGGAACAAATTATTTTCGTTTCCATTAACTACTATGGGGAAACTCGCTTTGATATTGCGAGTGCTTTGGATTACAAGCATTCTCCTGGAACGGATTATGCTCGTAATCCAAGGTTCCACTGTAACTATGTATATACCATACCTGGCCGATGCCCCTGGAAGTTGGAAATCACTGAAGTAGACATCACTACATCTGTGTGTTGGGAGATGTAAATCTGGAGGACATGCCTACATCAATAGGCATGTAAGAATTTTACCAGACTGGTAATAAAAGCTGTTTCTTGCTACAGGAACAAGTTAAAAGTACAAATAATGCTTAAAGATGCTGTAGGGGGTGTGATGGATGTTTGAGAGTAGTTTTGGGTCATGAAGCCAGGTCCATAAAGACATGGTTTAACAACATTGGTGTGGAGGAACTTGAGTGGCCTTGACCACAACCAAATTGAATGCCTTTGGGATGAAGTAAAATGCCATATAGCAGTGGTCGCCAAACGTTTTAAACAAAGGCCAGTTTATTCTCCTTAAGACTTTAGGGGAGCTTTACTGTGCCCAGTGGGAGTAAACAATGTGTCAGGCTTGTTGTTCAGTGGCCATGTAGTAGGAGGAATAATGTTACATCATTGGTATTAATGGCAGGAATAGTGCTCTATTGTTGGCATCAGTTTGAGGAATAGTGCCCCATCATTAGTCTCAGTGGAAGGAATATTGCCCCTATATTGGTGTCAGTGGGAGAAATAGCGCCTTGTATCAGTGGGAGGAATAGTGCCCCAAGGGCCAGATAAAAGCCAACAACGGGCCATAGTTTAGAGACCACTGTCATATACTGTAGAATACCTACTAAAGTCAGAGTCTTGTTAACCTTGGTGTTTCATATGGGAAAGTTAAGTTAATTTCCAGCTCAAAGATGGGACTGGGTTCCAGGGAAATGCTTGGATTTGGTCACAATATTGTGGAAAAGTAGAGGGAGGAATGCATAAGATATGTTCCTACTTTATAGCAGCTGCTCTGTAATTATGATTTTATTGGCTTTATCTGCAGAATGCTTACAGTGCTGAATTACAAACCCCGAGAACACCAACGTATAATAACACAGAGGTAACTTGTTATTTAAGCTATTCAATGTGGGTAACACACAACTAAAATGATGTGTACAGCTCCGAAAAGGACATAAAGAGAAGCATTACAATCACATAAAATACTATGTGCAAACAAAATCCTAGTTCAACTTAACATAACTATATATACAGTATATCACAGCTGCTAGTGTCATTGCTTATTTCAAGACATGTTATTCTTATGTCAATGCAACCTGTACAGGTTGCATTGACAATGGTAGATATGGTCAATGCCACCATATCTACTTATCCTGAAGTACATAGACAAAGTTTACTTTTGTTCATGTTGCCCTCACTGCTTCTTTGAGACTTCTGGTAGATAAGTGGCCAAGAAGGAGAAGGCTTTCTAACATCACATGATCTGAAGACCAAGAGTTATGCTGAAATTCCAACAGAAAAAGTCAGATGGAGCCTACACACGGTCGGAATTTTTCCGACCAAAAGCTCACATCGAACTTTTCTTGCTGGAATTTCCGATCGTGTGTACACGGCATTAAGCCTCGTACACACTATTTTTTTTTTTTTCAACCCGCCAGTTTGAATGAAAAAAAAACTGACAGCTCCAGTCAGAGCAGATGTACTAACAATCCAATGTTGATACAGCAATCTCTCCTGCTTTGCTATTGTGTTCTGAAAGGGGGACGGCCCACCCGCCAGAACACTCCAGCCAGCGTCGGTCGTCAGACCTTTTTTAGTCATGACCCTACAACAGAAGCCGGCCGAATGGCTGGCTTCCGTCAAACCAGCTGCCGTACACGCGGGCCGAATGTTGGCCAATTTCTATTGACCCGGCCGATGCCGCCTGACATTCGGCCCATGTGTACTAGGCTTTAGGATCCATGCACGCTGGCTTAAAAATCACTACTTCTACAGGAGTTTTGTGTTTTGCCTGAAGAAGCAACTCAATGTTATCCTATGTTTCCATGCACATTAGGACGATTACGGGCATATTTTAGGCTCAGCGTTTAGAGGCAGGAAAACCCTTCTGGTTTGTGTTTTTGATTGGAGCTTTCTAGCAGAAAAAACACCAAACTCACCTAAGCTGTGTACAAAAACACTTTATATGAGTGTTTTCTTTTCTACCAAGGGAACTGGCATTTTTTTAAGCCCAGTGTGCATGGATCCTTAGATGTGGTGGCCGCAGTGTTTTCATTTTTCAAGCTAAGAACATTTTTCAACAAGTACAGAAAGTATATGTTGATCTTTCAAGAAATGCAGTGTCCTTGTCACTTTCTGTGAGATGAACAGAAATCAAAATAATCTTATCTTTCTTCTGTAAACTATTAGTCCCATCAGCCCCCATGTAATGGAGATGATTAAAGGGGTTGTAAAGGTTCAGTTTTTTAAAATAAAAATAACAAACATGTTATACTTACCTGCTCTGTGCAACGGTTTTGCACAGAGCAGCCCCGATCCTCCTCGTCTGGGTTACCCCGCGGGCTATCCTGGCTCCTCCTCTTCATCGGGTGCCCCCCCACGGAAAGCCGATATCTCTGGGGGCACCTGTGTGAGCGCGCTCCCGAGTCCTGCTGCTGTGCCCATTGACAGAGACAGCGGGACGCTCCCGTGTCACTGGATTTAATTGACAGCAGTGGGAACCAATGGCTCCCGCTGATATGAATCTGTCCAATGAGATGAGAGCCAGCAGCTGGAGTTGCCGGGTTCGTGCACGGCGCTGGAATGAATGGGCTCAGGTAAGAAAAAGGGGGGGTCTGGGGGAAGGGGCGTTGCAGCGCATAGAATGCATTAAGGTGAAAAACTTTGAGACTTTACAATCCCTTAAAAGACAGACATAAATAAAGCCCAGGCTGGGTAAAAACCATGGCTTCCTCCATAGATATAGTGGAGGAGTGAGTGTAACCATTCAGGAAACAGAAGTGTGTTATTTGCAGGATTAACAGGTGAAGACAATTTTATTTATTTTTTTAAATAAAAGCAATAGGGGCACTCATCTAAAATCTGATTCCAGAGATTATGGGAAGAGCAGTTTCATCAAAGATCTGATTCTAGAATTTTGGGGTAGAGTCTCCCCCTAGCCTTTTATATATCGTGTGGGATCTACAATTGATTTTTCAGCTCCACTTACCTGCCATTATTAAAAGATCTCACTGTGATGATTTGATTTTACATTATACAGAATTTCAGCAGGTAGAATACGGGTTGGTCATAGAAGGGAGGAAATGCAAAGACTCCAATGGGGGATCTCGCCTCCTCACAAAATAGAAGAAGCTAGTGGTTAAAAAAAAAAAACACTACCAGTTTCCTCCTAAATTGTGAATGAGGACAATATACAGTTTATATACAGTCATGTCTTCTGTCCCACAAAACCTTTGGTTGTGAGGTATGTCAAAGCAATACCTGTAGTGTTATCGTAACTGATTAGTAAACCAAAGGATCCATTATTTCTTCAGAAAGTTTGATTTTCTCTTTTCACTTGGAAACTGACATGTGGCTAGAGCAGTGGTCTCCAAACTTTCGAAATCAAAGGGCCAGTTTACTGTCCTTCAGACTTTAGGGGGGCAGGACTAGGGCCATTGGGAGTACAAAATCTACAGGTGTCCTGTGGGAGTAAACAATGCCATATCTTTGGTGTCAGTGGGAGAACTAGTGCCCCATCGTTGGTGTCAATGGAAGGAATTATGCCCTTTTGATATGGTCAGTTGGCAGAATAGTGCCCCATTGCTGGTATAAGCAACAAGAATGATTCCTCATTGTTGGTGTCAGTGGATAGAATAAAGGAGCGGATAAAGGCAAGCAATGGGCCGCATCTGACCCCAGGGCCGCAGTTTGGAGACCCCTGGGCTAGAGTGTAACTATTCTGTATACAATTTTTGTTGTTTATTGGAGCAGAACCCTATTTACCAGCTTGCTAGTCACCAAATCTGGTCCAGTGTTCCCAGGTTTATGTATCTCTTGGCCAGTGGAACCACTTATCATAGTGATAAACACAGTAGAGCACAGGAGAAGGGAGGTGGAGTGCCAGAAACGGCAACTAGGAAGCTCATCAATCTTTGCATTACCCAACACTTTGGGGCTTTGAGGGAGCCCCCAGGTTTAAATTTTTAGCATCTGCCAAAAACAGAAATATCAATTCTGGATTGACTAAACCATTAACCTGAATTAAATGTTGTGTAGGGCATTACTACTGGTTGTCTAAGCTTTTACTAGAAGGATCCTAGATAAGCAGCATCTGTAGATAAGCAGCATCTGTAAGACCCATGCTGGTTTCCTGTCTTGTTCTGCTGTAAACATTCTGCTGATTCAGCCAAGATCATGTGACCAAATGGACCTTTACAGTTAAATACACAAACTTATGTTTTCCCATCAAGAAAAATCATGTGAAAACGAGGAAACATTTCCAATTACAGCCACATACAGTCCATTAACAATTGTTTTTACAGATGGTCCTTTTTTTAAGTAACGCTAAACCCTAAAAACTATTTTTTTTGCATTTTAATTAAAGTAGTGAATGGTAAGCACCTCTGTCAGATTTATATTTGTTCTCTGTGTCCTGTTGGGGAGATTTCTTTTAAATTCCTGACTTGGAGACACAATAGGATGTGAAAGAAGAAGGGAAATCACCTTTTACGCAGTTGTCACCAGAACAGGTTCCCCCACTGGAGGATTTCCCCTCGCCTTTGGTTCCAGTGGCAATTGTTAAATTTTGGATCCCTCTTCAATTTTTGTCCAGAGGATAGTGATTTCCAGGATACAGACAGCAACAAACACCTGACAAAGGTGCTGACCCTTATACGCAAGATCCCCAAAAAAGTTTTGTATTTAGATTTGCTTTAAATTGCTGATAATCTGTAGCAGACATTTTGCTGATGAACAGAGCTAGAATGTGTAGAATGTGTCTTTTTTTTTATGGTCAAGGTAAACACAATTACAGACACTTGTATAACATTGACACTCCATATAACCTCTACAGAGCAGTTAATGACTCATACCTCCAGCTGTAATGAAGATAAACACCTACTGTCGTTAACTGGTGCTCTTCCATCAGCAGTATGAATTGTGTGATAAACAGTTTAAATTGAGAGCAGATGGCCATAAAAATTGCTTCTAATAAAGTATATTTTTACTGCCTGCCTCTTGGTTTTGCAGTAAACCTTAAGAGTTCCTTGCACCCCCTCACCATCACGAGTCTCATTTTACTACACTACAGAAGCTTTTTCAATCCTTCCTGTTATGATCCCTATTTCTCAACAAGTCCAGGTGGATTAACATATAAAATATACAGTCCCCTTTGTGCACGCACAGACCAGCAATATTTATCCATATCTAAAGCTCCTTAACCCCTTTGTGCCCAGCTCCGGGGTTAGGGTGACCACGTGTCCCAGATTGCCCGGGACAGTCCCGCATTTTGCAGGTCTGTCCCGGGCACCTACATTCCTGGACAATACAGTGTCCCGGAATGAAACTGACACAGCCACCCCCCCCCCCCCCCGGGCCAATCTGATGCCCCCAAAAAAGGCCGCCACATCACCGTTTTACTCACTGACAGTACTTGTCCTGGCCGGGAATGCCTGGAGGAGCACGATCCCCGCCCCCTGCTTGTGATTGGAGAAATCTTAAATCCCGCTTCTCGTGTCCAATCACTGTGCTGTGATTCGTTACAGCACAATCTGATTTTTGGGAAGGGAGGGTGTCCCTGAATGGTAGTTTGGAAATGTGGACTTTTTGATCAAGTGACCATTGTGATTGGCTGTCACCACTCTGCTGGGAGCATTCGGTAAGCACATTCGCAGCACAGAAACTGTCTGAAGCATATGTGCGGTGTGTGGGCCTCTACTAGGCTGGAAGAGAACAACAATATGTATATGGAAGTGCTGCAGGCACTTCACAGAGGAATGTATTACTTAATCCTATAGGACAGCCTTCCTCAACTAGGGTTCTGTAGAACCCAAGAGTTCCTCCAAAAGTTGCTTGGGGTTCCTTGAGAAATTATCAAATTCTGACATCAGATATGTATTAATTGACTCCAGTAAAAAATTTTAGGTATCTGTAATGCCGCGGTCGGAATTTCCGACAACAAATGTTCGATGTGAGCTTCTTGTTGGAAAATCCGACCGTGTGTAGGCTCCATCGGGCATTTGCTGTCGGAATTTCCGACAACAAAAATTTGAGAGCTGGTCAAATTTTCCGACAACAAAACTTGGCGTAAATTCCGAGCGTGTGTACACAATTCCGACGCACAAAATTCCACGCACGCTCGGAATCAAGCAGAAGAACCGCACTGGCTAATGAACTTAATTTTTCTCGGCTCGTCGTACGTGTTGTACGTCACCGCGTTCTTGACGTTCGCAATTTCTGACAACATTTGTGTGACCATGTGTATGCAAAACAAGTTTGAGCCAACATCCGTCGGAAAAAAATCCACGGTTTTGTTGTCAGAATGTCCGATCGTGTGTACACGGCATAAAGGTCTTGTTCCAACTGAC
The DNA here is from genome assembly GCA_029206835.1 of Rana muscosa. Lineage (NCBI taxonomy): Eukaryota > Metazoa > Chordata > Amphibia > Anura > Ranidae > Rana > Rana muscosa. Next base: position 203,993,491 of record CM055124.1, read on the forward strand.
CACCAATATAAGGTTCATTCTTTCTATTAACCACCAATGTAAGGGGCATTTTTCCATTATCCACCAATGTAAGGAGCATTCTTCTAATTGTCACTATTGTAAGGAACATTTTTCTACTGACCACCAGTATAATGGGCCCAATATATCACTGACCATCAATCTGAATGGGACCATTTACACTGACTACTAAAGTAGGGTGACCGGACATCCCCGGTTTCAGGGGACAGTCCCCGGATTGAGGACACTGTCCCCGGACCAAGTCTGTCCCCAGTTTTGTCCCCGGATTGGATTTCAACAGGGGCTGAGGCAATTTCAAAGACAGTCAGTGCAGAATGAAAAAAAAAATTACACACCCCCGCTCCGCTAGCTTAGGGGGGTGTATTTTTTTTCATTATCTGTGCCCTTTTCTGATGATCATGTGCTGGTCGGAGCGGAGGGAATATTTCTTCAGTTTCGGGTGCATACCCATTCAGCTCCGCTCGCATGTTCTTCTGCCTTGGCTCAAGTCCGAGCCTACCTGCTTATCTCTGTGCTGTCCCTGGTGGAGTGATCTTCCTCCACTCCCCACCCAGTAGTAGCCGGGGCCCGGAGAGTAAGACTTGACAGGCTGTGAGGCGGGCGGCGACGGGCAGAGAGTCGCCGATTGCCACCATTACTAGTAAAAAAAAAAAAAAAATATGTCCCCGGATTTCAATTAAAAAATCTGGTCACCTTATACTAAAGGAAGCATTTTACAGAGCACCAATCTTAGGGGGAACTTTATCACCAACTATTAATTTAATGGGACATTTCTCCACTGACCTCCAAAGTAAGTGACACAAACATTTTCTGTTTGTTTTTCTGGCATTTGATATTATTATTCCCATTATTTCATTATTCTTATTGTTATTATTAAGACAATTTTGCTGTACAGCACAGCCTCATATGTTAAATATGCCACATACCATATCCCTGATTTATCTAATGAGGACTGGGAGGAAGCATGCTCAACCCATTTTTCTGTATCCCTGGCTGTTAACAATAAATTGATCCACCTTTATATGTTACATCAATCTTATCTGACGCAAGTTTGATTGCACGCAATGCATTGTATACATACCGCTACCTGCACTAGGTGTACCTGTCCGCGAGCGGACTTCGCACATGTTATGTGGCTTCGTCCAGTCATAGCGAGGTATGGGCAGCAGGTAACGGAGATATTGACTGCAGTTTTGTCAATTCCTGCTCCCTTTACTCCACTGGTGTGTTTGCTAGGGGTACTGGACGAGGAGTTGTGCCCTAGACATAGTAGGACCATGTTAATGGAAACACTATTTTTGGCTCATAAAGCTGTGGCACTAAAGTGGATTCAGGCCACCCCTCCATCTATACGTAAATGGCTTTGGTTAGTAAATCAGATATTACCTTATGAAAAACGTATTTTTGAACACAGAGGTTGCCCAGCTAAGTATAACAAGGTGTGGGATTGCTTGGTGTTCTTCCGCTCTTACTGCCGCCAACGCTTGAGGATATCACTAGGGGTATTAGGTAGCAGTTATCAATAATTATGTGATTCTATGTTATTAAACATATGTATCGGATTGGTTTGAAGGGGAATACTGTATAATTGTAATAATGCAAAAGCTTTGTGCACTGTAAATGTACCTTAATGTTCGCTATGCTCATGTTCAGCGCTTTGATTAATGTCATTGTCTTGTACCTTTTTCAATTAAAAGAGTTTAAAAAAAATATGCTACATACACCACATATCTTAAGGTGGTTCCAAAGGCTGAAGTTTTTTTTTTACCTTCATGCATTCTATGCATGAAGGTAAAAAACCTTCTGTCTGCAGCAGCCCCATCTGAGCTCCCTCTCGATCCAGTGATGTGCACGACAGCATCGGCTCTCCGGAGACTCTCCCTCCTCATGAAACAGATTGGCTCCTGCTGCGGTCAATTACAGCCAGACAGCTGATGAGGAGAAAGAGGAGTCGGGAGCCAAGCCGTGGCTCTGTGAATGAATGGGCACGCAGAGCAGCGGCTCTGGAGTGCACCTACTTTGGTGCCACCATTGCAAGCTGCTTGCTCTGGGGGCACTCAACGGGAGGGAGGGGCCAGGAGTGCTGGCAGAAGACCCGAGAAGAGAAGGATCAGGGTTGCTCTGTGCAAAACCATTGCACAGGGCAGGTAAGTATAACATGTTTTTTTTTGCCTTTAATACCACTTTAAGCTTTTGTTTATTCTTATTTTTCAACTTACCGATCATGCCAATGTATAGTAAGCTGTAGATACATTAATTATTAGTAACAAAGGTTACCTCTCCCTATTGACCTACCTACTTGAATGGGGTTGTTCTCCAATGCTAGAGTCTAGTCATTTATATAGCTCTTCCAAGTTAGGCATTTGATGAGTATAGCATCACACACTCATCTGGTGTTTACTCAAGCACTGGGCGCTCATTCCTTCACATATCGTGGTTGGGTGAAGGTATATTGTGTTCTGGATTAGCTGTACTGAAAAAAAATCCATGAAGGACTGAACTGACAAAAAAACGTTTCTTCCCGGGCACAGAGAAATGTGTTCTGATTTGTGCTCCCACTTACTATATTACATTATACTGGAATTTTCCTATTGTGCATGCTCATTACACTGTCACTCTAATACTTCTCTGTTCAACCTTCCTCTTCTACTCTGTTATTTTTATGTCAGCCTTTGTCTCAGTAACTTCTTCTGATTTGCTTACAAAATGCCATACTGAGATCTACATCTTTTATTCCATTATTCAGCCTTATTTCTTTTGTAGCCCGCAGAAAATTTTCTGTCTATTTAAATGCTTTCATCATCAGATCGGATCCCATTGTTGGAGGTTATTTTAGACCGTTATCTGCATTTCCGTTTTGCATATCCATTCATGCACTGAGATTCAATGTGCCAAATCTCTGCCCACGGGGAATGCAAGACACATACGGCCCTTATTCTTCACAAAGAACAAATAATAGCATTTAGGATGACTACATGGCCCAGGAATTAATGGGTCCGCCCAATGGTTATTAGCCAAACACCTGACATTCAAGCTTGAAGGCTTGGTGGAATATTTGCTCAAAGGATTTGTCTCTTTTTTCAATCTATGTAAGTTAGGGTTGCCACCTTTTCTTCAAGCCACCTGAACACTTTAGCGGTGCACAGCATTTTTATTTTTTATTTTTGTAGTATACAAAACAAAAGACAACAAAATGTAGTACAAATAGATGTAAAACTTGTAAAACCTTTTGTTAGAAATTGTGCTGCACCAAAACGCATGGCATTTTGTTATCATACGTTTTGCAGCAGGTAAATGAGCGCATAAGCAAGGTGTGTTTTTGTGTCATTAGGACTTAAACACAACTGCATACCTGCAAAAGGGCTGTGTGTTTGTGCATTGCAGGAATGCGCACAATTTTGAGCACATTCCTGCAACGCAAAAATGTCCACCTAGGGAAAGGGGTAATGAATTGAGATTCAAGGAGGTCCAGTTGCTCAAATTTTCTTCCAGCCGAGGTCCGACATGCTCTCTAATAAAACATAAAAGTAGGCCAATCACATCCATATTTCATGTAAAATAAAATAAAACCACCTTACATAAGGTGCCCCCATTAGTGTCCCCCTTACATCAGGTGTGCCCAGTAGAGTGCCTCCTTACATTAGGTGCCCCATCAGAGTCCCTCCACACATCACAGTCCCCCTTACGTCAGGTGCCCCCATCTAGGTCCCCCTTACATCAGATGCCCCCATCGGAGTCCCCGTTACACATCACAGTCCCCCCTTATATCAGGTGCCCCCATGCCCCCCCTTTCCCCGGTACTCACAGATCACAAACTCCTCATTCCTCTCTCCAGTCTACAAGCAGACAGTCTTCATTCCTGGGCAGTGCCGCTGCGACTGAGGTGAGTTCTCAGTCTGTGTCAGCTCCCTATCACCCCCTGCAGGGTGGATGGAGGAGAACGCCTAATTCTCTTTCCAGCTATGAGCCACGTATCGGTCTGAATAATGTGTCCGGTTTTCAGGGGGACTCAAAACCCGGACACAGGATTAAAAACCTGGATTGTCCAGGTAAATCCCGGAAAGGTGGCAACCCTTATAACTATGTATACCTATGTATAAAACAACAAATGTGTCATTCACCAAGCATTCACTGCAAGTGATTCAAACACTGTAATTGAAATCATGCACAAGGAAGATATTCCTTCAATTAATATTTAGTGTATGTCAAATTCAAAGCTTTATAAATGTACTTCTATTACATTGTAAAAATTTAAATGAATACATTTGAGTGATTGTCTAATAGAAAAGTAACAGTACGCACAGTGACACTAAACTCTAATTAAAGAAAAAATTCTATTCAATTCTATTTGATTGTATTCTTGATTTAAAAAAAAAAAAACTTCTATTGGCCTCAACTCCCTCCAAATTTTTAAATTCCTTTTTGTTGATACAACTTCCTGTTAGAAGGTGGCTACATTCATTCTCTATGGTCCCACTTTATGTACCCCCTCTTACTCGCCCCTGAGATGGACTATGTGATTTGTAGTGTGCAATGAGCAGTGCACATGACAGCAACTAATGTGCACAGCTCATTCCAAACAAATGGAAGGGAAGGGGAAAAGTAGAGCTTAAGTTATAAAAACACAACTAGAAACAATTTAATGAAAAATAGATTACAGGACCATTAATTAGTGAATGTGCATGGATTAAATCTGGAGAAAAAGGATTTAATTTAGTGTCACTTTAAAGTGGTTGTAAAGGCTCAAGGTTTTTTACCTTCATGCACGAAGGCATGGCTGGCCAAAATTAGAAAGCAGAGTAAATGTAAAGGGCAAGCCAGGAGTGGGAACCCAAAAGTCAGGACAGCCACAGTCTCAAATCTGAACCATTGGACAGGAGTCAAAGTTGAGGTTTTAGGCTTGGCTCACACTGTCGCAGGTGACTGCGGGTGCAGGAATCGCACCTGTTCCTGCGTCCGCAACCACTCAAAGCCAAAATGCATTGCCGTTTAAAAATGTGCAGGGCTGCCATTCCTTCTTAATGGAACCTCCACGTATCTAAAAACTCAGCTTGTTTGCGGGTGCGGGTACCGCGGAGAAATCGCATGGTGCAAAAGCACCTTCGATTTCCCGGCCACTGCGTTTTTAAAATGGAGCAGGAACCTTTTTCCTGCGTAAAATGCAACCAGAAAAACCTGTTCAAATGAATGGGCTGCTGTTCCTGCGCAAATACGGCCCACAGACCCACAACAGTGTGAACCAGGCCTAAGACTAAGGGCATGTGAGGAGGTAAAGTTTTAGTCCAAAAACAGGCTAGGTTAGTTTTGGGAGGCTGGAGAAGAAAGCCAACCCACCAAAAAAGCAAACACTATCATTGACAAATGGTAGGCTGCAAGAATTGCCTCTTAAAGGTTCATTCACACGGGCATCTAAAACAACACATTTAGATGCATATAGTTTTATGCAGGATTTTCTGTTAGCTCGACAAGCAAATACCTGGGTTCCATGCAGAAAATATGACTATACCCATCTAAATAAAGCCTTAAAGAGGAAGCAGTCAATCACAGGGTAGCAATGCAAAAATGGGAAGAAATTCTGGACAGCCGCACTCCAAAAAAGTTTTTGCCTTTTTATTCAAAAATGGACATCAAAAATACATGCCACAGCAGAACAGAACAGAACGGACAGAAGAGCTGAAGCGTTTCACACTAGCAAACAGTGCTTAGTCCGTTCTGTTCTGTTCTGCTGTGGCATGTATTTTTGAAGTCCATTTTTGAATAAAAGGCAAAAACTTTTTTGGAGTGTGGCTGTCCACAATTTCTTCCCATTTTTGCATTGTTACATGCATTGCCAGCACTTGGGGCTTCTAATCTGGAGGAGAGGCTTTTACTTTTGCTTTAACTCCCTGGAGCGGTGATATCCCTAAATCACAAGGTAGCAGAAGGAGCTGGCTGTAAGGCCAAGGCAGATTTCCTCTGCTAAAGAGCTTATATAGCATACATGGACCCAAGGAGGACACAAGGATGTGACAAGCCTACCTTTCAAAGAAAATTTCACTACTGGTAACAATTGCATCTGCAGCACAGGTACATTCTGGTACACTACCTGTGTGCTGGGATGACTGCACTCCTGTGCATGTGCAGAAGTGATGTCATCCTGCACTGGCCAATCAAGACGACCAAAGACAAGCCCCTGGAAAAAGCCAAATAGTAGATGCCAGAACTAAATTAAGCACTAATGCCTTGAATTCCACTTTTAGCTTTGAATGAACACAAATGGCATGACAGAAAGGTAGCCAACATATCAAAAAAATAAATTGCATTAGGCAGAAAGGAATATGAAATATCCCATCACTAAGTCCTGGGTGTATTATGTCACATTGCTTTAAAGTGTATCTAAACCCAAAAACAAAAATGTAATATATTGCAGTTTACTAATTCCTAGATGTGATGACTGCATTCATTTTCTGGTTTTCTCATTTTTTCACCTGGTGAACTGGCCAGTAACACACTGAATGTCTTAAGGCCTGTACACACAATCAGAAAATCGTACAAAAAATACCGCTTTCGAAGCGATCGTACGATAATCTGATCGCTAGTACACAGATTTCAAGAGCCAAGCACGACAGTTTATGCAAATGTAGCGGGTATTTGAATTTAGGGGAAACATCTGGGTGGTAGTGTAACCCAGATGCACTGATTGCTAGGGGATCCGGGACATTTTTCTGGTTCTTGGAGGACTTTGGTGATGTGAGGTTCCCTGCGGCCTACAGGTGGCGTTGTTGCCCTGGGCCGGGGTTGAACTCACACCACAAGACTGTGCCTTTTTGTCCTCCCCTGGAGCTGGTACAGCAGGGCGGGGAACCCGCTGTGGCGCGAAGGGAGAGGAGATAAAAAGGGGCAGACGCCCTGACCACGGGGTTGAGAGTTGAAGTCGGAGGACGTGGCCGCACCCAGGCACCTTTAGCTTGGGTGCTGGCGTTCCGGGCCCAGGTGCCTTTGACCTGGCCGGAGCGGAGATGGAGTCCATCTCAGGCACCTTTAGCCTGGGGTGAGGTACTATGGCGGATGCCTGGGGCTCAGTACCTTCGACTAAGTTCCCCGAGGGTGGAGGAAACCTGAGGGGGCCCTAATTCCTTGGGTGCCCGTGTCTGAGTTTGTGAGGTCTGGTGAGCAGAACTTCTCCGGAGAGTCCGGCGCATCATTGCTGGTGACAGAGAGGCCTCCGGTATCTCCCTTGGACGGATATCTTTTCCCTGACAGGGGCCGTGCTAGCGAAGGTAATTCACGTTCTACTTCACATAGTCAGTGGCAGTGACTATTCACCACTGGTGATACCACAGTGGTTGGCAAAAGAAGGGAAAGGATTGTGCCTCGACCTAATCCCATTACTACTGAGTTGTTGCAAAAGAATCCAACTCAACTGTGCTGTATGTTTATTCGCTGAGAAGAATAAGACTGTGTTGGACCTATTCACTGTGTGGAACTCTGGTTACTAGGAGCAAAGGAGTCAAGGACGAAGTACAGGACTTGACTCTAGGACACCTACACAAAGCCCGATCTTTCTGGCCTTCACCTCGTCACTATGGAGGACATGGGCCGTAGTGTATCTCATCCCTCTCCCCAGCACTAACACCCCTAGACGAACAAAGACAAGCCGAGAACGAGAAGGGGAGAGAGGGGTGAGGCCGCTACACAAAATTATCTGATAGGACATGCACAAAAAAAATTCTTGTGCGACACCAGAAGTTTAAAAATAACAGCAGGATCAAACAGGTAAAAAAATTATTAATGACCGATTGCTGACATTTTTGATTTTGCCTTTAGTATCACTTTAAGAAATATAAAAGGGAAATTCCCCCCACATCTATGTGCTGACCTAATATATTCTTGCTAATAAGCTGCATCATCAACATGTTGCATCTACCCTGGAAAAAGTCTATAATGAGCGACAGTAATTGTGCTGAATTGGTTAAAATACAAGGATAACATATGCTATCACTGTGGCTGCAGGCAATAGAACATCACAAACCTAACATATATGTGAGCACAGGGACACCAAGCTAACAAATAAAAGTGTTATATCAGCATAAACAGGCCTGTGCTAGCACTGATGCAATGCTGAACTCGATTTTTTTTCACTAGCTTCTACAAAATAAATCCTTTTTTTTAGTTTCTTATACTTAAAGCTTTGTTGAAAAAGTAATAGTCTGCCCTAAATTGACATATGAATTTAAGGCAGATGCAAGCCAATTCAATAACATACAAGTTTATTTATATCTCCGTCCTCTGACACTGCCTGTTACAAAAAGATTTAATTCTCCCTATTGTACTTTATATTTCTCAGTGGTGGTGACGCACAATCTGCATACCCCACTATTTAAAACACTACTGAATATACATGCTATACCATTTTTAATTGTACACTGACCACATTAATACTGATATCCAAATAATTTGTTTAAGTTTTTTTCTTTAAAAATATAAAAACAGCCTAAAAAAAAAAAAAAAAAATCAGCCTAAAAAATATTTTTAAAAAAACTGAGAAAAAATAAAGGTTGCTCAATAGCAAATGTTAGGGACAGTCCTAGGGAAAAACATTTCCAGAGACAAGTTATAAAAGGCTGAGCATGCCTTTGCAAATCAAGAACAGTTGGCAAGTGTGTATTTCTATTATATACACATTTCCAGATGCAGCAATACCTACTCTTCAAATGTCTTTTGATGTCTATGTGTAAAATACACCCCCCTCTGTACCATGTTCTAGTTCTTACAGTATATTGATCACATCTCCTCCCCCAGACCTTCGGTGTGCACAGGACTGAATGCTTGCATGGAACAGAACTTTTCACTTCACTTTAACAATGGTAGCAACCATTGTTACTACCCGACACCATCTATTCATTGGTCAGAACAGAAGTACTGATATGGCATCCACACTGAAGGCCTCTAGGAAGTACCACTAAGAAAGTCTACAAAGAACTTGCAGACTACAATTGTAAAGTTTTAATAATGTTTATTATATTTACAATGCAATTACTCCTGTAATCAGAAGAGCAAATAGAGTTGGGTAGAAAAATAGGAAATGCTATAATTGTAAGACCGCCAGACTTGGTGGCAAATGTCAAAATTGCCAGATGGCCACTCGGAGCCTTTTACTACCGACAGAGACATACTGAACTCAGTATACAACAAACCTTTCCAAACAAGAGGTAAAGTGAAAATTGAAAACCTGATAAGTATACTAAAGCTCCACCTGCTGCCTGAAAAATGGAATACAAAAGATTACTATACACTATTTCACAAACAATGGCACAGATTTCATGCTATAAATAAGGTAACATTTATAAGGAGTAACAACAGTGTAATTTAAGAATTTCCATTCTTATATCAGTGCACATCAGGCCAGAGGGAGAGGCCAGGTGCAACCCGCAGGTTGTGGCCAGTAGAGGGGCTGAGATTGGCCATATGGAGCTGTCAATTCCTCAGGCAGGACTGGCTTCAGAAGATGCAAGAGAAGGTGGCAATTGCTGTCTATCAGCAGTACCTCCAGCAGGGGCACAAGGTGCAGGTAGGGACCAGCAGGAGGGCTAGCCTTTTAGCATGAAATCTATATGCTCTTGTCTTTATGTTATTGTATTGTAGTTCTTTGGATACCAATTTTTTAGGAACAGTAGGATCTTGCACCCTGGACTTGTTGACTACATTTCATTTTATACAGTGGGTATAGAAAATAATCACCCCCTTTTAAAATAATCACATGTTGTTGCTTTGCAGCCTTAAATAAAGACAGACACAGTTTTTGTTTTATCCAGCTGTATTTACTCGTGCAACTTATAACATTCAAGTGAAAGGTATAACACCAACATGTCAGGAAAAAATTAATAAATTCAAAAACAGAATCGCTGAATTGGAAAAAGGATTACTCGCTTGTGTCAATATTTTGTTGAACCACCTTTTGCTTTAATTTCAACCTTTGGTCTGTTGGGATATGTTTCTACTAACTTTGCACATCTAGACTTTGCATTATTTGCCCAGTTCTTCTTTGCAGAACTGCTCAAGTTCAGTTAAATTTGCTGGTGACCATTTGTGGACCTCAGTCTTTAAGTAATTCCACAGATTTTCAATAGAGTTTAAGTCTGGGCTCGGCCTAAGCCATGCAGTGACATTCGCCCTTTTCTCCTTTAACCACTGTGTGGTAATTTTTTTCTGTGTGTTTTGGGTCACTGTCATGTTGGAAGGTAAACCTTCTTTCCATTGACAACTTTATGTCAGAGGGCAGCAGATTTTCCTCAAGAATTTGATGGTATTTCGCTCCATCCATTTTCCTTCTATCCTGACAAGTGCTCCAGTCCTTGCTGCAGAGAAACACCGCCATAACAGGATATTATCATCTCCATGCTTTACTGTAGGAATGGTGTTATTTGGATGGTGAGATGTATTGGATTTCCACCAGACATATTGTTTGGTGTTGAGGCCAAATAATTACATTTTAGTCTCATCTGACCACCTTAAATGCACCTTGAGGATTCTGAGGCCACATGGAAAAAGATGTTATGGTCAGATGAGATTAAAATTTATTTAGGTGGCCTCAACACCAAATGATATGTCTGGGGGAAATTTAATACAGCTCATCATCCAAATAACACCATTCCTACAGTAAAGCATGGAGATGGTAATAAGTTAATAAAGTTGTCAGGGAAGAAGGTTTACCCTCCAACATGACAATGACCCAAAGCACACAGCAAAAATTACCACACAGTGGTTGAAGGAAAAAAGGGTGAATGTCTTTGCATGGCTTAGTCAGAGCCCAGACTTAAACCGCATTGAAAATCTGTGGAATGATTTAAAGACTGCAGTCCACAAACGGTCACCATCAAATTTAGCTGAACTTGAGCCGTTCTGCAAAGAAGAGGGGGCAAATATTGCAAAGCCTAGATGTGAAAAGTTAGTAGAGACATATCCCAAAAGACTAAAGGCTGTAATTAAAGCAACATGTGGCCCAACAAAATACTGACACAAGGAGGTGATCCTTTTTACAACTCAGTGATCCTGTTTTTTATTTTTATTTTTTTCTGACATGTTGGTGTTATATCTTTCACTTAGATGTTATAGGTTGCACTAGTAAATACAGTTGGATAAAACAAAAACTGTGTCTGTCTTCATTGCAGGCTGAAAAGCAACAAAATGTGATTATTTTGAAGGGGGTGATTCTTTTCTATACCCACTGTGCTGCAGACTATAAAAGTGTAAGTAAACCCCTCTATCAGTTTCAGCCAAGGAAGCTGCCATCTTTGCCACTGTTTAATCTACAACTGCCATGATGCTCACATGTGATCAGTTACGACACCAGCCATTGGATGGTTTGACAGTTTGGTTGAGAGCACAACCAATGGGAGTGTTACATTACCGGCAAATGCCGAAAATGAAACTGTTTTATGGATGGGTTTACTTCCACTTGAAGCTTGCCTGTGTAGGACACTGATTTTACAGTACTGTGAGATTTTTTACTGCCATTTTTCCTGTTTTACAGTTCCTAGTTAAAGCGGTTGTATACCCTCCGCTCCTAATTTAACAATTCAACTAGTTGTAAATCGATTGAGCGCTATTGTTTTAAATACATAAGTTTACTCACTGTTTTACAGATGATCGTTTAAAATAAATTCTCGAGTTATATCCGTGCCATCTTACTTGTGGTCTTCCGCATTTAGTTCTATTTCTATTTCCGCCCACAGTTTGTTCTATGCTGTGTAATCCCGGGCGTGTGCATTAAGTTCACTAGATTCAAGCCTCTTCTTCGCAACTCGGGATGTCGGGGCTGACGTCAACAACAGGAAATGACGCAGCCCCGACATAAACAAAGAATGTTTCTGGCAGGGTCTCGGCTTGCCGGATTTAACAATGATACGGCGCATGCGCGTATCCACGTAATCACTCGGTAATATAGCGATCACAGGGAAAGGAAGCAGGTAGGCAAAAAAAACAAAACACATTGCAATAGATTAGGGAGATGAGGAGATGTAATTACATGGAAAGTTAGAGATTTGGGTATACAACCGCTTTAACTGACTAAAAAAAAAGGAAAAATAATTTTTTTTGCTCAATTTTATTTTTAAGTCCTGATCACAAAAAAAAAAAAAAGAAAGAAAATATGTTTAAAACTACCACTTGTTTCCTTCTAACATAGTTGAGTAAACTTACTTCTATGCCAAGCACCAAGTGTGGTCTTAATATACCGGTATATACTCATTTACCAGTATATGGATAGAGTTTAGAGCACTCAAGGCTCAGAGGGATAGTGAGTTTGGTTCATGTTCAGAACTTAATAAAACATACGTAATTACATACATTCTCCTTACTTCTAGTATCCAGATATTTTGTATAATGTGCACTTTCCCATATGTCATCACTTAGCGTGGAGATAGGTTGCTAAAACCATGGCATTCATCCTAAATCTTGAATTCTGTGTTTCTCCAAATTTTTCCCATGTAGACTTGTGAATAAGGAAATGGCTGGGGAAAGCAGCCCTGTGTAATGTCACCTCCGGAGTAGTAGATGGAAATTTACATTCTGAAAGTTTGGGCGGAAGAGCTGGCTCATCTATAGGACTGCTGACACAGCTCATTAGTCGTACTTTGTGAAGATAACAGAAGTTTAGGAACTTATGTAATTCGTCAAACAAAATGTGTTTGGTTTGCAGAACCTCTTTCCACTATTTTTTGCTTAGGGTAGATCTACTTATACTCCCCCCCTCCCCTCCCCATGTACCCCAAGTCCTCACTGATGTCTCTATAATGTTAGATGAATTAAGAATCCAACACTCGGTTGAGCAGTTGTAGATGGGCAGAGCTGGGAATTCTAATTCAAAGCTCTTAATTATAAAGTGGCAGGAGATAATAAACTGACAAGTGAGTCAAGCTACTTGATCTATCCAAAGTTGAAATATACACAAAAAGGCTAAATGCATGTGGACACTCCTCCAAATTACTGAGTCCAGGTGCACAAAGACAGGTCAATAAAGAAATGGTTTCATAAGCTTGGTTGGGGGAACTTTAGGGGCCTGCACAGAGCCCTGACCTCGGTCCTAATGAACACCTTTGGGATGAAATTGAACACAAACTGTAAGTCAGGTCTTCTCATCCAACATCAGTACCTGACCCCACAAATGCTCTTAACACTGAATGTGAACAAATTCTAACCGGTACACTGCAAAATCATGAAGAAAGCTTTGCCAGAACAGTGTAGGTTCTTATAGACTCAATGTGGGGGGGCAAAATTTATATATTAATAACAATGGTTTTTGGAATGGGACTTTCAACAAGCTTGTATAGGTGTGATAATCATGTGTCAAACTTTTGCTATTATAGTCTATCTGTTTTAGTGGACGGGTCCTTTGGTTTTCAGACTTTCTTTTCCTCTAGGATCTCAGAATACGGGAGCAGGTTGGAGTGTTCCTAAAGGGAATGGTCTGGGAATTTAAGGTGGCTGTCAGCCTATTGTGCCTTTCTTCAATTGGCTATAGGGCTGCCTATTTGATAGACTTGAGATCAACTGAGGAAGTGAACATGGCAAGTTGACAGAATAAATACTGTAAGTCCTGATTAGGTGGTCAAACTCAAGCCCCTGAAACACATTGGCTACAATTGGCGAATTGTAGGTTAAAATCAATCTGTTGGCTGCCAAAGTTAAATTTAATTGTAAGGCAACGTAAGCACGCAACAGAAAGTGTTTTTTGCTGGCAAGTTCTCCAACCAGGAAATTTTACAAGGAATTCACAAAAAAATGATTGGCTTAACAAAACTGTATAAAGTGAGACATGATGCCAAACATAATGAAAAAATTGGGGTTAATTTGCGCTTTTACCATTTGCATGTCTACCCATTGATGTTATATAAATGGCTTTTAATTTATCTTTAGTGGCCCTTTACCAAACAAGTATCACTTCTGCATTTTGTGGAAAATATGATTTTACATAAAATAATAGCTGATATTTCAGTCTGGCTTTCATATGGAATTCTCTAATGTACCAACATTTAGAAAGGCAACTTTAACTGCCAAAAGCTGATGCCTATACAAGTACATTATAGAATCAGGAGAAAAATGATATGTGCTGGATCAGAAATGACATGGCTTTCAACAGCAACCACAGCAACAAATATCGCACAGCCAATGACGAAAATGATAAAAATAGCTTCCTGTGAAACTGAGCATTTCAGCTTGCAGAATTTATAAGCTGCAATTCTAGATTTAAATCAGAATTTACAGTAAATCTGATGTTGTCCAGTGTAATCAACATCTGGTTTTAAAACTCACAACTTCTATACATACAATGTTTATCAAAATACAGCAACATTATCTAACTATGAAACTAGAATGCAAGCTGGGGGTCTATAGGAGAGCATTCTATAGACACATGGATATGGTTATATCATAGCAGCAATGCAAGTTTACCATTCCATAGTGGGCACATTAGATTCCTCAAGAATCTGTACAAAGTAAGGAATTAATAAAAAAAAATATTTAAAAAACTGTTACCACTTACCAAGATGATTCCCACCCTCTTGACTCAATAGCTATCATTACTGGAAACTAGGCACTAGTAGTTGCCATCATAGAGCCCCCAGCACAAGAACAATGCCTTATGCTATAGCACCCCTTCACACTAAACTTCCCTGTAACCTCAACACTAACCCTTCATGTAACCCTAACCTTGCCTGTAATCCTACCCCCCACAATCACCCTCCCTGTAACCCCAACTTTAACTTTACTCCTATCTTTAACCTTAACCCCCATACTAACCCTCCCTGTAACACTAATCCTCACACTAACCTGTAAACCAAACAGTTGCCCTCTATGTAACCCTAACACTAACCCTCTAACTTACGTAACGTAACCTAATCTTGCTGTATCACTAGCCCTCACATTTACCCTGCCTGTAACCCCAACCGTAACGCTACCCATAACCCCAATACTAACCCTCACTATAACCTATACTCTAACACTAATCCTCATACTAACCTATTAACCTTGACCTAATCTTGGCTATAACCCCAAAACGTACCCTCCCTGTAATCCTAACAGTAAACATCCTTGTAACCCTTATGCCGCTTACAGGCGATCGTACATTCCGACAACAAAACCGTGTATTATTTTCCGAAGAATGTTGGCTCAAATTTGTCTTGCATACACACGGTCACACAAATGTTGTCGGAAATTTCGAATGTCAAGAACGCGGTGACGTACAAGACGTACGATGAGCCGAGAAAAATTAATTTCAATAGCCAGTGCGGCTCTTCTGCTTGATTCCGATCATGCGTGGAATTTTGTGCATCGGAATTGTGTACACACACTTGGAATTTCCGACAACAAGTTTTGTTGTCGGAAAATTTGAGAACCAGCTCTCAAACATTTGTTGTCGGAAATTCCGACAGCAAATGTCCGATGGAGCATACACACGGTCGGATTTTCCGTCAACAAGCTCACATCGAACATTTGTTGTCAGAAATTCTGACCGTGTGTACGCGGCAAAACAGTAACCATTTTTGTAACCCTAACACTAAATTTTCCTGTGCCCTAATACTAACCCCTCTGTATTCCTAACACTAATACTTCCTGTACCTATACCTCTTCCTATAACCCTCACACTAACCCTCTCTAATGTAAACTTATTGCTTGCATACCGGCCTCTCCTGCACCTGGATCCTCTGCTAACTTTCCTCAACTGTTTTGCTTAGCCGGCCTTACAATACTGCGTACGGCAGAAAATTGACTTTAGCTGTTCATAGAACTGATAGTATGGTAATTTGTGCAGGCACGGTTTGACTGCTCTCAGGGTAGGTTGTCCCCACAGAGTACTCCATAACCAGACAAAGCCTACTATGCCGACTGTACAAGTTTATATGAATAGTAGGAGCTGGAGGGAACAGAGAGCCAGCACCTGTGTATCAGAGGGCATAAAAAGTTTTTTTAACCTGTTTGATCAACCACTCCCCCTCCCTCAACAGTGTACCAAAAGAAAAATTTATATAATTGGAAGGGTGCCAACAGTCATTGCAGGTCCTAGAAGAATAGTAGCTTAATAAGGAGCTCTGGTGCTTTGTGCTACAAATAAGTCATTGGGAAACATTGCTTTAGGAAGGTCCATTGAGTTTTTTTTAATGGTTTCGGTATTTACCTTGGTACCAGATCCATGCATGTTTTTTTTCAAACCCAGCTTAGAAATAGCCATGACTGAACTTTATTGCCCTGAAGTAAGTAGTTGGGATACACAGCTGCAAAGGAAATTATTTTTAGGCTCTGGGTATTTACCTGGGTACTAGACCCAATGCAGATCTATAATTATTAGCATTGCTCTTTGTATTTTCAAACCCAGCTTAGTACTCCAACTAACTCTAATGCCGCGTACACATGACCGTTTTTCATGATGAGAAAAATTCAATTTTTTTATTTGGTCATTAAAAACGATCGTGTGTGGGCTCCAGAGCATTTTTCACGACGTGAAAAATGGGCATTAAAAATTTGGAACATGCTCTATTTTTTCTCGTTGTTTTTCTCGTTGTGAAAAACGGGCCATGTGTAGGCTTTAACGACGTGAAAAAAACGCACATGCTCAGAAGCAAGTTATGAGACGGGAGCGCTCGTTCTGGTAAAACTAGCGTTCGTAATGGAGATCGCACATTGGTCACGCTGTAACGGACTTAAGAGCACGAGGCTGAAAAGCGCGAATCGTCTCTCACCAAACTTTACTAACACAAGGATCAGCAAAAGCAGCCCAAAGGATGGCGCCATCCGAATGCAACTTCCCCTTTATAGTGCCGTCGTATGTTTCGTACATCACCGCGCTTTGTTCGAACATTTTTTTTCACGATCGTGTGTAGGCAAGGCAGGCTTGAGAAGAATCATGTCGAGAAAAACGTTGTTTTTTCAATGACATTAAAAACGGTCGTGTGTACGCGGCATAATGCCCTGGGCAACAAGTAAGCAGTGGAAATTATCTTGATATTTACCTAGGTACCAGAACCTATGCAGATCAATAACTAATACTACAGTATTATTCTTTGTATTTTAAAACCCAGCTTAGTAAATAGCCAAGATGAAACTTCAATGCCCTGAGCTATAAACAAGTATTTTGGATACACTGCTTTGGTGGAAATTATCTTTATGGTTTGAGTATTTAACCTGGGTAGCAGACCCCATGCAGAATTAATTTAAACAATCGTTACTTCTGACGTATTAAATAGCCAACTCTAATGCCCTGAGCTTCAGGTAAATAGTTCTAAAATTATTTAGCTATCTGGGCATCTATGTCTAGGGCTACCTACAAACTATCCATGGTTTGGGTATTTACCAGGTTGCCAGATCCCATGTAGATCTATCAGGAGAACTATTGTTCTTTGCATTGTTTTGTTCAAGATCATTAGAATCAAGGTAATGGAAGAATTTCTTACTGTGTAAAATAATCAATTGGCAGAGGAGAAGTTTCTGCATCATCCCCATATCTTCAGCTTCGCTTGATTTCAGGATCTCGGATCACCTGTGCTTCAGTCTGTCTGTCCTGCACTCTTGTTATTGTGCTGTTCAGCGTCCAGGTGACATCACTTCTTAGTGGATACAAATGCACGACTCAACATCTGCCTATAAACAGTCTTTAGTCTTTCGCTCTCACTAATAACTTTCAGCTCCCCACTTTTTTTTCTCCCTTTGCTCTGACCTATCCTATTCCAGCTGTGCAGCCTGATCCAGCCTCTCTCTTTGTGGATTGCACTCCCAGACCCAAGAACAACTGTGCACTCAGAAACCTCCTCATTTCCCCCCCACCCACCCCTCTCTGTCTTGCTTCTAGCATGGAATTCATTTTCTTGAAGTCTGTACAAGACCCAGCTGTAGGAGGCCGTTCCTGACAAAGGCCCAACCCCAACAACTTGTTTTTGATCTTTCCTTTTTATTAGTTTGTTAGCATTTAACTTTTTCCATCCAAGTGCTGAGCAATGATGAAGACACCGAAAGCTTGAAAAAAAAATTGAAGCCTCTCTGGATTAAAGAGGAGTCAGCAGAGAATAAACAGCCCTATTTTTAGTAGGAATTAAAGATCAGATGTATACAAATAATACAATTGTTCAGTAATTATTTTCAAATATTTTTATTGAAAATAATACAGTACAAGTTAGACCTGGTTCACACAGGGGCGAAATTATATATTTTGTATATTTATACAATTCAAAATAAAATAAAAAAAATAAGTAGTGGATTAAGACCAATATACTAAGTAGACTAATTGAAACATTAACGTTTAGAACATATAAAATAATTTACATAGTTAAATGTGGAGGAGACAGGTTTTAATTAGGGTTGTCCCAATACCGATACTAGTGTAGCGGGTACTTACTTTCCCGCCGTAAGTTTTTGAATTTTTCGGTGACACCAGTGGTGTATCTCCGGAGGTCCACTGGGTGGCGCTGTCACTGTGGGCCGACGGACGGATACCGCTGTGTGCTGAGCTTACTTTTGTCCTCTCTGGGCAGCGGTATGGTGGGGCGGGGAACCCCCCGTGCTTGCTGGGAGAGGGGATAAAAGGGGCCGGCCATCTTGGTCACGGGGTTGTTGGTCCCAGGCACCTTTAGCCTGCGGACGGAGTTCGTGTTTGTCCTCTAGGCGGACTAGGCCTAGAGGACCACTGGAGATCGTGTTCCATCTCAGGCACCTTTAGCCTGGCGTGAGGTACTCGGACGGCGGTCCGGAGCTCAGTGCCCAACACTGAGTTCCACGAGGGAAGGATCCTAGGGTACTCCGGAGATGGATGCCTGAATCCGAGGTGGGCGTAATGGACCGGGAAGAGCTCCTCATCCGAAGACCCGGTGCAGCATACTGCCGGTGAGCCTCTTGTCGGAGACCGTCCGGAAGGTGAATTTCCCTCGTGCGGAGACCATAACCCACTCTTTGGAGGAGAGTGGAGGATCGAACTTGTGTCTGGGCCTATTCGTACACACACCTCCTTTTCTGTTCTATAGCCAAGGGAGTCCATGTTATGTGCTAAATAAAGGAGTGTTGGACTTTAACGGTGTGTGGCTCAAGTTTCTGGCAGACGAGGTTCTCGGAGACTCTTGGAGGGAGGATCCGATGCACAGCACAGGCCCGAAGGTAAAAGAAGGCATTGCTAATACCACTTATACATCTGTGGTGGAAGCCAGGCGTAGCGCACCCTCTCCCTCCCCTATCATACCCCTAGACCAGAGACATAGCAAGCAGAACTTTTATAGAGGGGACGGGGAGAGGGGAGAAAGAGCCCGCTACACGTGGGGGCTCGGGTCCGGGATATGTGTTGTGCATCACTTTGTAGAAGGTGTCTGCCAGACCGAGTTAAGCGAATAGGCCAAAGTGCAGCCCTGCTCGAAAGTCGTGGACATGACCTCAGAAGGTGAAAGGCCCGCGCAGGAAAAGTGGTGAAAGGGGGAAAACCCAGCCGTGTGACGGACTACACGTGGGGGTTTTTAATTGCACTGCACCACCAGACACAACCCCCGCCGCTTAGTTCGTGGGCGTTTCTCAAACAAGCAAAGTGGAAAAGCCCGCGAACTGGAGCAAAAGGGGAGGAGTCCAATACGTGTGACAGACTAGACATGGGACATTGGCACGAAAAACTCTGCAGTGTGAGATGGAACAGCAACAGGTCGCCATGTTTGGACCCGCCTCATGGATTCCGGTTCACCCGGCGACTACAACATTGACTGCTGCTGCTCCGATAATGGATACGGGGATCCGACTGAAGCCGAGGGGTCGATTCGCCCTGTACTCATGTATGGACGTTGAGGCCCTGGGCATGATTTTCCCTGGGTGTTCGGTACTGGTATGCCTGTTGAAGCCGTTCGGACATTGTGAGGCCTGTGGGGAGTTCACTTTTGAAGTGGATCCAGAGGTTGAGAGGCCGAAGACCATCTACCCAGGCCGGGCTTCAGGTACCGTCACTCAGAAGGGAGGAATTGCGGCTGTGAGAGTCACCCCTGCACACACTGCAGCGACCGCGGAGGAGGTTGTGAAACATCAACGGGAGAAATCCGAGGATGCTGACTCGGTCACCACTGTCTCACAGCGTCCGCCACCGAAGAAAAGAACCAGCATGGTAGCCCCGACCAGCGGTGGTGGTGGACCGTCTCGCATGCTTACGCCAGACCCAGAGGGATCCATTGACGGGAGTTCCGGACGTCCCAGAAAAGGTCAAGGTAAGCCGGCAGAGAAGACTTGGTGTGAGGGAGGAGGTGTCGAGACGGCATGGCCTAGCAAGTCCCCGGAGTGTGGATGTTCTGTTTCCACACAGGGCTACATACCCGCGGAGGAGTGTGACACCTCCGACCTAGAATCTCTTTCTGATACGGGAGATGATGCCCTGATAGATGACTTGTTTGCCAAGAAGGGCTGGCACAAGGTACCGCTTGCTTCATTCCATGGAAGTGGGAATTCACCTATGTCTGTAGGGGAGAGCACACCCAGGGTGGAGGCGTCAGCGCCTGAAGGAGAATCCTTTCCTCAACTTGTCCCTGCATCCCCGGCACCATTTGTATCTGACACTGGGGTCAAGAGACTGCTGTTGCGGCCCCCAATGCCCAGAATGGAGGTGGTCAAGGCACCTCGTCATCCAGACTCAGTTGTTTTGCCTGGTGTAGGGGAAAAAGCTATCATGCCTCCTTTGGCAAGATTACAGCGTTTATTCAGTCAAAAGGTTGCAGCGGAGTACGGCTGGGAGTACCCTTACTTATCGAAGGACTTGCTATATGAGGTGGAAGTGTACCGGGAGCGCTGGTACAATGACTTTGTGTGGACCCACCTCAAAGTTCCACACGCTCGCAGATACCTAACATGTTCTCCAAAGGCTTCACAGCGCTTCAAAGACTGCAAGGCAGAATGGATGGTGGGAAGACACATCCACGCAGATAAAGTAGTGATCAGACGCAAAGAAGGCGAAGATGTAGAGTACCATCTAGAGACTATGGATCAGCACTTGAAGCCACTGATTCTGCCACATCCCCGTTTCTACCTTTAGGAGAGAAAGACTCCAATATTATCATGCTGCTGAACTTTCTGGAGAAATTGTGTTTGCGTGCCCACAGAAAGAGAAAAAAAAAAAAAGGGAACTGTTCCTGTTTGTTTCTATCTTACTGCAAGGAGACCACAGACTCTGGGGTAGATAGGGTTAGAGAGAAAGGAGAAGAAGTTCCACGGGTGCAGTTACCGCGAGGCTGACACCAGGTGGCAGTGTCGTGCAACGTTACAAACACTTCTCATGCATTCACTCTTTGGAGAAACAGGAATTTCTTTTAGGAGAAATTTCTTTTCCTCATACACACGGATACATGTGTCAGGGTTTTACATGTTAAATTTTATTTCTTTTCCCTCTACAGGAGGACATCCCAGCAAGATTACATACTCTGAGGAGGTCTTTAGTTAGGATGGGGGGGAAAAGTAAAATGTTGAAATGTGATTTTCATGTTGAATGTGTTGTCTTTCACTCCTCTTTTATTACAGGGGCTCAGACACAACTTCTTCGTTAGGAGAGTTTCCAAAAAGTTTTTTCTGTTTTCAATTGTTAGTGGTTTCTGGACTGGATCATGTCAGTTGTTTAGGATGTGGTTTACTCCAGACACTGGGGACCAGTGTCAAATAACAGGGGGGAGTATGTAGCGGGTACTTACTTTCCCGCCGTAAGTTTTTGAATTTTTCGGTGACACCAGTGGTGTATCTCCGGAGGTCCACTGGGTGGCGCTGTCACTGTGGGCCGACAGACGGATACCGCTGTGTGCTGAGCTTACTTTTGTCCTCTCTGGGCAGCGGTATGGTGGGGCTGGGAACCCACCGTGCTTGCTAGGAGAGGGGATAAAATGGGCCGGCCATCTTGGTCACAGGGTTGTTGGTCCCAGGCACCTTTAGCCTGCGGACGGAGTTCGTGTTTGTCCTCTAGGCGGACTAGGCCTAGAGGACCACCGGAGATCGTGTTCCATCTCAGGCACCTTTAGCCTGGGGTGAGGTACTCGGACGGCGATCCGGAGCTCAGTGCCCAACACTGAGTTCCGCGAGGGAAGGATCCTAGGGTACTCCGCAGATGGATGCCTGAATCCGAGGTGGGCGTAATGGCCCGGGAAGAGCTCCTCATCTGAAGACCCAGTGCAGCATACTGCCGGTGACGGGTGAGCCTCTTGTCGGAGACCGTCCGGAAGGTGAATTTCCCTCGTGCGGAGACCATAACCCACTCTTTGGAGGAGAGTGGAGGATCGAACTTGTGTCTGGGCCTATTCGTACACACACCTCCTTTTCTGTTCTATAGCCAAGGGAGTCCATGTTATGTGCTAAATAAAGGAGTGTTGGACTTTAACGGTGTGTGGCTCAAGTTTCTGGCAGACGAGGTTCTCGGAGACTCTTGGAGGGAGGATCCGATGCACAGCACAGGCCCGAAGGTAAAAGAAGGCATTGCTAATACCACTTATACATCTGTGGTGGAAGCCAGGCGTAGCGCACCCTCTCCCTCCCCTATCATACCCCTAGACCAGAGACATAGCAAGCAGAACTTTTATAGAGGGGACGGGGAGAGGGGAGAAAGAGCCCGCTACACGTGGGGGCTCGGGTCCGGGATATGTGTTGTGCATCACTTTGTAGAAGGTGTCTGCCAGACCGAGTTAAGCGAATAGGCCAAAGTGCAGCCCTGCTCGAAAGTCGTGGACATGACCTCAGAAGGTGAAAGGCCCGCGCAGGAAAAGTGGTGAAAGGGGGAAAACCCAGCCGTGTGACGGACTACACGTGGGGGTTTTTAATTGCACTGCACCACCAGACACAACCCCCGCCGCTTAGTTCGTGGGCGTTTCTCAAACAAGCAAAGTGGAAAAGCCCGCGAACTGGAGCAAAAGGGGAGGAGTCCAATACGTGTGACAGACTAGACATGGGACATTGGCACGAAAAACTCTGCAGTGTGAGATGGAACAGCAACAGGTCGCCATGTTTGGACCCGCCTCATGGATTCCGGTTCACCCGGCGACTACAACATTGACTGCTGCTGCTCCGATAATGGATACGGGGATCCGACTGAAGCCGAGGGGTCGATTCGCCCTGTACTCATGTATGGACGTTGAGGCCCTGGGCATGATTTTCCCTGGGTGTTCGGTACTGGTATGCCTGTTGAAGCCGTTCGGACATTGTGAGGCCTGTGGGGAGTTCACTTTTGAAGTGGATCCAGAGGTTGAGAGGCCGAAGACCATCTACCCAGGCCGGGCTTCAGGTACCGTCACTCAGAAGGGAGGAATTGCGGCTGTGAGAGTCACCCCTGCACACACTGCAGCGACCGCGGAGGAGGTTGTGAAACATCAACGGGAGAAATCCGAGGATGCTGACTCGGTCACCACTGTCTCACAGCGTCCGCCACCGAAGAAAAGAACCAGCATGGTAGCCCCGACCAGCGGTGGTGGTGGACCGTCTCGCATGCTTACGCCAGACCCAGAGGGATCCATTGACGGGAGTTCCGGACGTCCCAGAAAAGGTCAAGGTAAGCCGGCAGAGAAGACTTGGTGTGAGGGAGGAGGTGTCGAGACGGCATGGCCTAGCAAGTCCCCGGAGTGTGGATGTTCTGTTTCCACACAGGGCTACATACCCGCGGAGGAGTGTGACACCTCCGACCTAGAATCTCTTTCTGATACGGGAGATGATGCCCTGATAGATGACTTGTTTGCCAAGAAGGGCTGGCACAAGGTACCGCTTGCTTCATTCCATGGAAGTGGGAATTCACCTATGTCTGTAGGGGAGAGCACACCCAGGGTGGAGGCGTCAGCGCCTGAAGGAGAATCCTTTCCTCAACTTGTCCCTGCATCCCCGGCACCATTTGTATCTGACACTGGGGTCAAGAGACTGCTGTTGCGGCCCCCAATGCCCAGAATGGAGGTGGTCAAGGCACCTCGTCATCCAGACTCAGTTGTTTTGCCTGGTGTAGGGGAAAAAGCTATCATGCCTCCTTTGGCAAGATTACAGCGTTTATTCAGTCAAAAGGTTGCAGCGGAGTACGGCTGGGAGTACCCTTACTTATCGAAGGACTTGCTATATGAGGTGGAAGTGTACCGGGAGCGCTGGTACAATGACTTTGTGTGGACCCACCTCAAAGTTCCACACGCTCGCAGATACCTAACATGTTCTCCAAAGGCTTCACAGCGCTTCAAAGACTGCAAGGCAGAATGGATGGTGGGAAGACACATCCACGCAGATAAAGTAGTGATCAGACGCAAAGAAGGCGAAGATGTAGAGTACCATCTAGAGACTATGGATCAGCACTTGAAGCCACTGATTCTGCCACATCCCCGTTTCTACCTTTAGGAGAGAAAGACTCCAATATTATCATGCTGCTGAACTTTCTGGAGAAATTGTGTTTGCGTGCCCACAGAAAGAGAAAAAAAAAAAAAGGGAACTGTTCCTGTTTGTTTCTATCTTACTGCAAGGAGACCACAGACTCTGGGGTAGATAGGGTTAGAGAGAAAGGAGAAGAAGTTCCACGGGTGCAGTTACCGCGAGGCTGACACCAGGTGGCAGTGTCGTGCAACGTTACAAACACTTCTCATGCATTCACTCTTTGGAGAAACAGGAATTTCTTTTAGGAGAAATTTCTTTTCCTCATACACACGGATACATGTGTCAGGGTTTTACATGTTAAATTTTATTTCTTTTCCCTCTACAGGAGGACATCCCAGCAAGATTACATACTCTGAGGAGGTCTTTAGTTAGGATGGGGGGGAAAAGTAAAATGTTGAAATGTGATTTTCATGTTGAATGTGTTGTCTTTCACTCCTCTTTTATTACAGGGGCTCAGACACAACTTCTTCGTTAGGAGAGTTTCCAAAAAGTTTTTTCTGTTTTCAATTGTTAGTGGTTTCTGGACTGGATCATGTCAGTTGTTTAGGATGTGGTTTACTCCAGACACTGGGGACCAGTGTCAAATAACAGGGGGGAGTATGTAGCGGGTACTTACTTTCCCGCCGTAAGTTTTTGAATTTTTCGGTGACACCAGTGGTGTATCTCCGGAGGTCCACTGGGTGGCGCTGTCACTGTGGGCCGACAGACGGATACCGCTGTGTGCTGAGCTTACTTTTGTCCTCTCTGGGCAGCGGTATGGTGGGGCTGGGAACCCACCGTGCTTGCTAGGAGAGGGGATAAAATGGGCCGGCCATCTTGGTCACGGGGTTGTTGGTCCCAGGCACCTTTAGCCTGCGGACGGAGTTCGTGTTTGTCCTCTAGGCGGACTAGGCCTAGAGGACCACCGGAGATCGTGTTCCATCTCAGGCACCTTTAGCCTGGGGTGAGGTACTCGGACGGCGATCCGGAGCTCAGTGCCCAACACTGAGTTCCGCGAGGGAAGGATCCTAGGGTACTCCGCAGATGGATGCCTGAATCCGAGGTGGGCGTAATGGCCCGGGAAGAGCTCCTCATCTGAAGACCCAGTGCAGCATACTGCCGGTGACGGGTGAGCCTCTTGTCGGAGACCGTCCGGAAGGTGAATTTCCCTCGTGCGGAGACCATAACCCACTCTTTGGAGGAGAGTGGAGGATCGAACTTGTGTCTGGGCCTATTCGTACACACACCTCCTTTTCTGTTCTATAGCCAAGGGAGTCCATGTTATGTGCTAAATAAAGGAGTGTTGGACTTTAACGGTGTGTGGCTCAAGTTTCTGGCAGACGAGGTTCTCGGAGACTCTTGGAGGGAGGATCCGATGCACAGCACAGGCCCGAAGGTAAAGGAAGGCATTGCTAATACCACTTATACATCTGTGGTGGAAGCCAGGCGTAGCGCACCCTCTTCCTCCCCTATCATACCCCTAGACCAGAGACATAGCGAGCAGAACTTTTATAGAGGGGGCGGGGAGAGGGGAGGAAGAGCCCGCTACACTAGTATCGGTATCGGGATCGATACCAAGCATTTGCGCGAGTACTTGTACTCGCGCAAATGCTCCCGATGCTTCACCCGATACTTTTATAAAAAAAAATTGTGGCCAGAGAGGGTGGGAGGAGTCAGTGGCTGGAGAGGGCGGGGGAGTGCGGGCGGAGTCTGGCTGGAGAGGGCGGGAGGAGTGAGTGGCTGGGGAGGGCGGGGGAGTGTGGGCGGAGTCTGGCCGGAGAGGGCGGGAGGAGTCAGTGGCTGGGGAGGGTGGGAGAGGAAAGTGCAGGCGGAGTCTGGCTGGAGAGGGCGGGCACAGTCGGTAGACGGAGTCCGCGGGCGGAGAGTGAGTCCCTCACCTGCAGTTGAACCTGGTAAGCTGGCAGGGGTTCAGGGCGCAGCCGCATCAGGATCGGTGACCGGTGCTGTCACATTCGGTCACCGTCAGCGGCTGAACATCCCCACGCCCATCTTGGTACACCCTGCACTCGGCTGCAGTAAGCAGCAGCAGACATCTTGTTACACCCAGCCCGAGCTATATGGGCTGGGTGTAACAAGATGTCTGCTGCTGCTTACTGCAGCCGAGTGCAGGGTGTACCAAGATGGGCGTTGCAGCAGTTGTTTTTTTTTTTTAATCTTGTGTCATTTTTTAATTGTTCAGTAATTCAAGTTAAAGTCTAAACCAGGGATGCCCAACCTTTTGAAGAGCGAGGGCCACTAAAGCGACTTGGTAACTGGTCACAGGCCACAATAAGTGGAGCGGACGGAAGACAGATCCGTGTCCGCTCTTTACATGCAGAGTGGACACGGACACAGCCCACTCTACTCTATGGGCCCTCCCATCTGATCCAACCAGATGGAAAGGAACGGTTGGAGGTAGGTGGGTGCAAATGGGCACAAGCCAGTTTACATCTGCCGCTCCATAGAGGTGAATAGAGGGTCTGTGTGGGTTGAACCGATCATGTGAAAGGGGCCTAAGGCTGCTTTCACGCTGATGTTCTGCAGTTTACCTGCACTGCGGGTGCAGCGCAGTGGACCTGTGGCTTTCCTGGGTTAGCTGCACTTTGCCATCAATGTCTATGATATCCTGCAGATGTGATGTACTTTCTGAAAGTGCACCAAACCCACAGGTAATAACAGAAGTCTATGGCTCGATGCAGGTAACCCGAGGGTGCACTGCGCTGCACCTGTGGATCCGTTTGAAAGCTGCCCAGTAACCACTGCAGAACATATATGCCCATATATACACTTTTTAGTAATAAACTTACATTTAATAACAGTCTTCTATTCAGGTATCGCTGGCTGTTGCTGTCCCAGGCAGAGTGCATTTGGTATCACTCCACTTGTGACAGGAGCCGGCCCTAATACAGAAAGCATCGGCATACGCGGCTCTGCTCCCTCCGCAGCCGCTTGCTTCCTCTACCGCTGGCTTCATTCAGAACACTGATGCTCTGGGATGGCGGGTAGGCAGCCCGCGATCTGGGCTTGCGAATCTGCTATCCCAAAAAAGGAGGTCGTGGGCCACATTAGAGGGCTCCGCGGGCAACATGTGGCCCCCGGGCCACTGGTTGTGCACCCCTGGTCTAAGCTGTGCACATGAGTTCATTTTTTTACTAGGACCGCCTACACCAGGGATATGCAATTTGCGGAACTCCAGCTGTTGCAAAACTACAAGTCCCATCATGCCTCAGCCTCTGGGTGTCATGCTTGTGGCTGACAGTCTTGCTATGCCTCATGGGACTTGTAGTTCTGCAACAGCTGGAGGTCCACTAATTGCATATCCCTGGCCTACACCAACATAAGGGACATGTCTCATTGCATGAAGGTAACCTCCATTGGTTTTTACTTTGCCTAAATGTAGGCTTTATTAGATGATCAGCTGTCAGTTTTTGTTTTGGAAAGTCAAAACAGAATTGTAGTTTTTTGTTTTATCTCCCCCTCCCAATTCTACAGAAAAAAAAGTTTTTAACAGTACTCATCCTCTGCACACTCCAGCACGTTCCTCCACTGGTGACAATCAGTCCTCTTACAAGTTGAGTAAAGCTGGCCATACACCAATGCCCTGATTTTTAAAAATTATTTGAAAGCCCTTAAAATTGTATCCAGGTATGCAAGGAATATAATTTATATTGTGCCTAGGGCATGTGCATTACCATATGTACGAATTTCCTGACCAAAAACGATATTCACAGTTAGAATTTCGATTGTTGAGAAAAATTGCTATTCTGCAAAACTTATCACCACTTTGGTCAAAATGGATCATCGATTTGACCTCACTAACCTTTTGTAGCGGGTATATATTTTTAAATCTGGTGAAGACACCAGTGATGCATAGTTCCCTGCGGCCCAGCAGGTGGCGCTGTCACTTTGGGCCGGGGTTGAACCATCGCTGCAGTGCCGTACCCTTTGTGGCTTCTCGCAGCGGTTGTACGGCGGGGCGGGGAACCCGCCGTGCATCCTGGGAGAGGGTATAAAGGGGGCGGACATCTTCGCCACGAGGTGGGAGTCCCGGGCACCTTCAGCCTGAGGGCTGTGGTTGCAGTCGGTGTCCAGGCGGCCTAGGCCTGGACACTTGGAGTTCGTGTTCCATCCCAGAGACCTTCAGTCTGGGGTGAGGTACTCAGCCGGAGGCCTGGGGCCAAGTACCTTCCGCTGGGTCCCGCTAGGGAGGGGTCATCCTAGGGGGCCCCGGGAGTGGGGCACCTGAGTCCAGAGGCGTAAGGGACCGGAGGAGGGACTCACCGGAAGACCTGGTGCAGCAGATTGCCAGTGCCGGGTGAACCTCTGGAGACCGCCTGGAGGGATATCTTTCCCAAACAGGGGCCTAATTCTAAGAGGAAGTTCAGTCCACGCTCAATGACCGGTGGCAGCGGTCCAACTATTTCACTCAGGTCAGTGGCAGAGACCTGCTATTAGGCCTGTGGCAGGGGCCTCAACAGTTCATCAGGTCTGTGGCAGAGACTAACCTCACGGTCGGTGGCAGAGACCGTGCGCCAGGCCTATTCGCTAAAAAGGAATAGGAGAGTTCAGTTGTGCCTGGGCCTACTCGTTCCCACACCCCCCATGTTCGTCTGTTCTTGAAAGTTCAACTGAGTGTGTTCACCGTACTGTATGAGAAATAAAGGAGTGTTGGACTTTCGATTGGTGTGGGACTCTATTATTGGCAGACACGTTTCCATGGAACAACTGAGGCTTTGTATGTAGTGGACAGACCCGGGATATAAATCAATTAACTTTGCTCGACCCTCTTATACACACACGAGGGAAGAGCTTGGCGTAGTGTCCCTGCACTCTCCTCTCCTAGCATACCCCTAGACGCAAGCCATTCACAAGAGGCAAGAGGGAGAGTGAGGGTACCGCTACACTTAGAAAATCGTACGGACAGCTTACCACCCAGCATCATTCAACCACTTTGTGTGAGGCTCATCTGCAACTATATCTCACGCCGATTCTGTCGGTAAGATGAAGGAGTTCCTGGCTCTGCACACCTGCTGTGGCTGTGAGGAAGGGTCCCCACGTTCCCTTGCTGGATTTTATATTTACTTTATTATGTGGGACATGGAACACACAAAGGTGGATGGGAACACCCACAGTTTTCTGGTGGACAGGAACAGAGTAAAGGAATTAGGGTAGGAAGAGAATACTGTTGGAGTATCCAAGACACATAAGTAACCAAAGGTGGTGAGAACAGGACAGGAAAACTAGGAAAAGACAAACAGAGGTTCTAACCATTTGATACTCTACTATAAATATTTGTGTTGATGTCTGTGACCTAATTGTATATATTTTCAATCAGTTTATGTCCCCTGGGAAGAGATGAGAAAACTCTACAATGTGGACACACACAGCATTTGAAAACTGACAGGTTCTGCCCTATTTCCTCTTTAATGCCACCCACTTACACACGATCGGAATTTCCGACAACAAATGTTCGATGTGAGCTTTTGGTCAGATATTCCGACCGTGTGTAGGCTCCATCAGACATTTGCTGTCGGAATTTCCGACGACAAATGATTGAGAGCAGGTTCTCAATTTTTCCGACAACAAAAGTTCTTGTCTGAAATTCTGATCGTGTGTAGCTATTTCTGACGCACAAAAGTGCTGCGCATGTTTGGAACCAATTCGATGCATGCTCGGAATCATTGTACTTAATTTTTCTTGGCTCGTCGTAGTGTTGTACGTCTCCGCGTTCTTGACCATCGTAATTTCCGAGCAACATTTGTGCGACCGTGTGTATCCAAGATAAGTTTGAGCCAACATCCGTCGGAAAAAAAAAACCACGATTTCTTTGTCGGAAATTCCGATCGTGTGTACGCGGCACAAAACTTAAAACAAAAGAGACAAACTCTTTGGAAATACCCTTTAAAAAATAAGTATGGCCAAAGCTTTTTTGGCCATACTTCTATTCTGGGTCACAGGAATGCACTTGTTTCTGCACGCCTGTGACCCAGAATCAGCTGACAGCAGGTTAAAGCTGACATCACAGAGGCTGTTTAGGCTCTGGAAGGATCCACCTGCAACTGGCTCAGCCTCTCAGCATGCTGTCTGAGAGCCTGAGCCAGCCGCTTCTGCCCCCTCCACAGCTTGGCACTCCAGGGAGCACTGGAGGGGCAGACCAGAGAGCCGGTGACTATTAGTCACCGCTCTCCGCTCTGCCCCTACAGCATGCACTGAAGCACCGGGCTGTGGAGGCAACGAGAGTTACTGGCTCAGGCTATCAGTGACGCACTGATTCACACAAATGCGTTTTTTTATACTTTTTGCAGAAACGTATTTAATTTTTTTAACATGGGTTCCTATGGAACACGTTCACATCCATGCATTTTTGTGCCTCTGCGTTTTTGGAAAAGGTTGGGGACTTTTTTTCCCGCAAAATGCAGCATTTTGCATGTAATAGACTTCAAAATACAAATACTGTGTTTTTACAGCGATTTTAACGTGATTTTGCGTGGGTTTTTTTTGGGCTTTACATTCACTGTATATAGCTGGTTGCTAAGGAGTGGGCCAGGAAGCCAGCCGCCATGTCCTTAACAACGGATAAGTCATTAGATGTCAGCTAATCGGCAGGTAAAAAAAAAATCCCGAAAAAAAACGGCGTGGGGTTCCCCCCCAAAAGCCATACGAGACCCCTTGGTCTGGTATGGATTTGGAGGGGACACCCCCACACCAAAATTTTTTTTAAAAATGGTGTGGGGTTCCCCCAAAATCCATACCAGACCCTTATCAGAGTATGGAGCCCAGCAGGTCAGGAAAGAGTGCGATGCTTTGGGGCATGGGGGGACTGCCAAGAACATTTAAAAAAAATTACCAAAAATATATATAAACGATTGTGCTTCGAGGGTCGTAGCTTAGCGATCTGGGGTCACAGAGACCCCAAATGTAGGGGGTAGGTAGCTGAAGTCCTACCCCACCACTGGTCAAAATGGGGCTCCTGCCACCTATAGTTATGGAGATAGGGGGCTTCTTGTGCAGCCTGTCAGAATCTACATACAGAGTGGCCAGTTTAAATAGAAGCTGGCACACTCAGTTTGCAGCAGACTGAGCGGATGAGCTCACTGTGCCTCTCACTTCTTGTCAGAAGCACTGAGCTTAATGGACAGCTTGGAGCCTTGGACCAATGGTAAAGCACCAATGGAACAAGCTTTCCAATAAAAATGCTGCAGTGGAGGCTCTCCTCTCACTGCAGTGTCATAGAAGGGGGCATGTGTAAAAGACAAATTCCAGCCCATCCCTCCTAACTAGAAGGAAAAAGCATGGGTTTATGGGTATAAGATTTAAACCATAATCCCACGTTTTTCTCACACAAATCAGAATTTTCTGCTGCTGAAAATGTACTGTTTTAATCAAGCTAAATCATATATTATTATGCTATATGTTTTAACATAATAATTATTATTTATGGATTTACTGTGAAATTACTGCTGTGAAGGTATAACTTCAAACTTCAGTAATTTGTCCGTTAAGCCACCTGCTTGAGTACAGTTTTTGAAAATATAGTCAATTTCCTTAAAAACAATAAATAATAATTATTTGTATATTACTTAATTATGGTAATTAACCACTTCCCGCCCGCAGTATGCAAAATGACGGCTGGGAAGTGGTTCAGTTATCCTGACTGGGCATCATATGATGTCATATGACATCCAGCAGGATAAGCCACACTGGGGGCCCCACGCCATTTAAAAAAAAAAAAAAAATGTCGTGGGGTTCCCCTCCAAATCCATACCAGACCCGAAGGTCCTGGTATGGATTTGGTTGTGGACCCCACACAGTTTTTTTCAGAAATCTTTTAGCCGGCAATTTTTTTTACATTTAGCTGTCAGCGGGAAACCCTGCTGACAGCTGATGACTCATTGGCATCCCGGCCTGCTCCTTAGCAACCAGCTATATACAGTGTTTTTAAAATGGATAAAAAACGCATTAAAAAATGCATAAAAACCACAAAACTTGCATTCCTGGTGCGACGCCATTGAAGTCTATTACACACAAGACGCAATCTGCTGTGGGAAAAAAAGTCCCAGATCCATTCCAAAAATGCATCGGCTGAAATACGCATAGATATGAATGTGTACCATAGGAAACCATGTTAAATGGACTGCAGTGCATTTATGAAAAATGGATAACGCACAAAAAAGCGCATAAGTGTGAACTTAGGGTAAACCCCTCTCTACGTCATCCAAAATGGAAAATAAAAGTTTTTGGTCTTAGGTGGCTTTTAATTTTTAATGTGGTATTAAACCCAAAATCAAATGTAGCCAGGTGTTGGAAGGAGATATTGATCTTTATTTGCCTCTCTCCCTCTACTGTGATATTAATGTTACGCTGCACCACCCTCCTCCAGCCAGCAGAGGAAGAGCTAAAACCAAGCAAATCTATAGACTTCTATGCAGGGCGCTGAGAATGGTGAGAGTTATACTTTGAGACCGCATTGATATGATGACTACACTATAATGGTCACATTACAGATCCCAATATGCACTGTGCAGTAGGAGGAGTGGAGAGAGGACTTTTATTAAACTGCCTGGGAAAGTTCTTCCTTACCACTGAGGGAAAGCACCTCTGTCTGGATATGTGCCTGCCAGATGGAGACCATACCAGCGGAGATCCAAGCCTAAGGCCTCGTACACACGGCCGAGATTCTCGTCGAAAAAAACATGCCGTTTTTTTCAACGAGATTCTTGGACAAGAAAATTGTCCCGGCCGAGTGTACACACGCTCGATTCAAAGAACCCGCGGTTCTTTGAATGGAGCGTACGAGGTGACGTCATTGACTACGACGAGCATGCGCTCGTCACATTCGATGCCGTCGCCGCCATCTTGGTATACCCTATCTATGCCTAGGAAGCTACCGCGCATGCGTCAAAGTCATTTCGAGCATGCGCGGGCTTCCCGGCGAAAAGGTAAGTGTACACACACACAATTTTCTCGTCGAGAAACAGGCTGACGAGAATCTCGACGAGAAAATAGAGAGCAGGATCTCTATTTTCTCGTCGAGATTCTTGTCGCTTTTCTTGACGAGAAACCATACACACGAACGAATTTCTCGGCAAAAAATCTCTGCCAGCAAGTTTCTTTTTGCCGAGAAACTCGTTCGTGTGTACGAGGCTTGAGACTAGGAGTGAGGACACCCAGGGGCAGTATAGCAGTACCCACATCACAGCACCTGCATCCATGGGCATCTGTAAGGGGGGGGGGCAAGAATCAGGGATCGGCAAGGTGTCTGCACACAGACACTGGTGTCCGTGAGCGGTCCTTGCAGGGTCCGTCGCGGCCGCCATGGACTTTTTTCTGAGTCTGCTGCTCTCTGACTCACTGAGACCGTCCCTCCCTCACCCCCAATGCGATGGCTTGGGCCTTGGCTCGGCCACTCGGCTCCAGTCCCTCCTGTGTATTGTGTAGATAAATGTAGATCCACTCAAGTGGAGTGGTGGTGGAGTCCTGCTTGCGTGCGGAGTGATCTGAGGGACTATCCAGGGGAGGAACTGTCTGTCCCTCTCCCAGTGCGGGAGAGGGAACTGGAGAACAGGCAGGCAGCCTGTCACAAGGAGGAGGAAGCAAGGAGGACTCATGGAGTGGAAAATATATATATACTGTATAATATATTCTTTGCAGGGGGAGAGGCCAGAGAGCCTGGAGTGTGGTGCTGCAGGAAAACCTGGTGATTCGATTCTATATACAGGTGAAGAAAGGGTAAGAGTAAGAAGACTAAGTAAAGAGGGATCTATTCTATGGGGATCTATTCTATGGGGGACCTGCCCTGGCTT
The DNA here is from genome assembly GCA_029206835.1 of Rana muscosa. Classification (NCBI taxonomy): domain Eukaryota; kingdom Metazoa; phylum Chordata; class Amphibia; order Anura; family Ranidae; genus Rana; species Rana muscosa. The sequence continues at coordinate 204,027,642 of CM055124.1, forward strand.
GCTCGCTCTAAAGGGGGATCTATATGGGTTACATGGGCTACACTAAGCCCCTCCCCTTCATGACATTGTCAAAGAGGGGCGGAGCATGGGGGACCTTAAAATTATGCACCCCCTGAATAAAGTTCTGCGGACGCCCATGCCTGCACTGCTGCAGCAAGGAAATTGGAGCATCCACTCTCCATCTGTTTCCCACCGCTGATCATCTGAGGTTTTTAGGGAGAGACCGAGGGGGGCCCCCCTTCAACAGCAAGAGGTCACCCTAGCATCCCGGGGACTGGTTAGAGGGCCTATTCCCTATTGCTGATACTGCTACCCGGGACTGAATCACTGACAGGAGGACACCAAGTGTGCCCAATGCATACCGCACCCATAATGTATTCTATACCGCACTTGTTCCAAACCTAGACTGCACCTATACCAACCCTATACCGCATTATACCTGTCGCATTATACTGAACCTTTATTGCATTTGAACCACATCTACCTTGCACCTGTGCCAAGGCTATGCCATACTTTTACTGTACCTATACTGTATGCAGGTTAGCTGGGACTGTGGTTAAGTGCAAAGACGCACTTAAAGGGCCCCAACAATATCTAGCAGAAGAACATCTCCAAGGACTGCCCCTCCTGTAATAATTATTCTACAAGCCCATGTAGCACACGGATCCTTTTCCCCCTCTTACCTTCTCAAGCAGGGGGATAAGACACACCATGCCACATGCCCGTGTCCTCTAGATTATAAAGGTCAGGCGGTGTTACATACTTGGCTCCTGCAGTTAGTAGCTCCCGTCTTCTGGTTTCCCCTCTATGTTTATAGAGGTGAGTCTTTATCTTTCCCAAATGAGGTCAATGTCCACACAACACATCAACTCCAACGTGAGTTTATTTTATCTTGCTTTCAGGAACCAGAGAGTTGAAGTGAGAAAAAGGTTAGCAGATAGAAGTGGATTCAGGCACACTCTTGGCTTTGTCGCCACTCGGTCCAGAGTGGGTACAGCTCACCCGGATAGTCACTGAAAAGCACTAGCAGCCGGCGTAATGCTGGAACAATGACTCAGTCCCCTCCAAGGACCAAGTCAAGGAGATCCCTCCTGAACGTTCAACACTCCGCAGAGGCAGTCTGCGAAGCGAGGAATCCTTCCCTCTGACAGGTCACCAGGCCATTCCCGAGTCAGCAATAGTCTATTACTCGCCCTCTTGTTATGGGATCGATCCTCCCCTGGTTTCCTCTGTGTCAGAGCGGTTACCCTCACGCGGGTTCCCTGGGACTCCTCTTCGGTTGTAGACCCAGTCAAAGGTACTGGGCCCACCTGGAACTCTGTAGCCTCGGGCCGAAGGTGCCCGAGACTCCTCGATCAAGATGGGGCGCACCCCCCTCTGTGGGGTAGCTCCCTCCAGGCAGTGGGCCCCGGAATTCACTCTCCTCTGGGCATGGGCCCCGGGAATTGCTTTCTGTGTAATGGCGTCTGCCCCTTATATCCTCTCCCGGCATGCACAGCAAGCCAGAACCGCCCACCAACGGCAGCTGAGAAAGGACATCTAATACCTACTCCATCATCTGTGGTTCAACCCCGGGCATAGGTGACAACACCACCTATACTCCCATGGGGAAACTGCATGCCAGGTGACACAGCAGTAAGGCAGAGTCCAAATAATCAAGAGACCGAGCCAACTATTGCTCTGGTCACCCCTAAATTTAAGTATAGCGGGGTTAAATTTGGGGACCCCGCTACACCCCCTTTGTTCCTCTGCCCCTTTTACTACCATTCTCCTTTTCTTTTTGGACAGTGCATACTCAGTCGGTCTAGGACTAGCATCTCTGCCATAAATGCGCTCTGGCAGTATAGTTCTGATCTGGACCCCAAATTTCATCTTATGCCTAGTCCTTATATCCTTCAATAGTCTATAGTCTTTGAATGCTAAATTGTGTTTTACCATTATTAATCCATTTTGTGCTTGCCTAGTTACCAACAATATTGGCCTTTACAACCTGGTTTGGTGCCTGTTTTCTTTGATATTGCGCTATTATTGGGTACTAAGTATTACTTTCAGGGATTTTCTGTGAAAATGTATGTCTGTACACTCAACCTAAGGTATCAGAGGGGCTGAGGTTCTTGAGAAGGTAGAAGCAAAGAACCAACTTATCCAGTGGCCTCTACGGGTGTAGCGCTACAGAAACATTTATTATATTGCCTCTTACCAATTCTTAGATGTGGTGACTGCTTTAGTTTTTTTTTATGCTTTCTTTCCTTAAGCTGTCCTATAGATGTAGCAGTTAGAGGGTTGAGACAAACCAGTTACCACTGACAGGTGTGCTTACAATGATCATCATTTATTTACGTATATAAAACCTTTGTCCCAAAAAGAAGAAATCTGTTGCTGTAACTGCTTAGAAAGTGTTAGCTGGAGTTTGGCTTAAATTTTTAGTGTACTTAAATCTGGTGTAACATCTAACACTCCCCTCCACCCAGACTGGCAATGCTGCTCTTCAAAGGTACACTATATTACAAAAATTACTGGGACGGCTGTCTTTACACGCACATGAACTTTAATGGCATCCCAGTCTCAGTCCGTAGGGTTCAATATTGAGTTGGCCAACCTTTACAGCTATAACAGCTTCAACTCTTCTGGGATGGCTGTCCACTGGTTTAGGAGTGCGTCTATGGGAATGTTTGACCATTCTTCCAGAAGCGCATTTGTGAAGAATGGTCATCCATGTCTTTATGGACCTTGCTTTGTGCACTGGTGCACATTCATGTTGGAACAGGAGGGGGCCATCCTCAAAGTGTTCCCACAAAGTTGGGAGCATGAAATTGTCCAAAATATCTTCATATGCTGATGCCTTAAGAGTTCCCTTCACTGGAACTAAGGGGCCAGGCCCAACCCCTGAAAAACAACCCCACACATAAACCCCCTTTCACAAAATTATTTGGACCAGTGCACAAAGCAAGGTCCATAAAGACATGGATGAGTGAGTTTGGAGTGGAGGAACTTGACTTGCCTGCACAGAGTCCTGACCTCAACCCGACAGAACACCTTTGAGTTGAATTAGAGTGGAGACTATGATCCAGGCCTGCACTTCATAAATGTGCTTCTGGAAGAATGGTCAAACATTCCTATAGACACACTCCTAAACCTTGTGGACAGTCTTCCCAGAAGAGGTGAAGCTGTTATAGATGCTAAGGGTGGGCCAACTGATTATTGAACCCTGTGGACTAAGACTGGGATGCCATTAAAGTGTTTGTAAGTCTTGTTTATTTTTTCTATAAAAACAACAAACATGTTATACTTACCTGCTCTGTTGCAGTGGATTTGCACAGAGCAGTCCCGGTCCTCCTCTTCTCGGGTCCCTCTTCTGTGCTCCTGGCCCCTCCCTCCTGTCGAGTGCCCCCACAGCAAGTAGCTTGCTATGGGGGGCACCCAAGCTGAGCTGCAGCGCCGTGTGTCCATTGACCCCGCCCCCTTTCTCTCCTGTTTGGCTTACTGACTTTGATTGACAGCAGCGGGAGTGAATGGCACTGCTGCTGTGTCTCAGCCAATCAGGAAGGAGAGTCTCAGATGGATGAGACACTCGTGGACATCGCTGGACAGAGATGGGGCTCAGGGGGGCTGCTGCACACAGAAGGCTTTTTTATCTTAATGCATAGAATGCATTAACCTTCTGACTTTACAACCCCTTTAAAGTTTACGTGTGTGTAAAGGGAGACGTCCAAATACTTTTGGTAAAATAGTGTATCTCTGTTGCTCCTTTATCCAGAGTGGGGGCACTCTAATAAAGGAGATGTGTTACTGGCCAGATCACCAGGTGAAAACAGGGGAACCGTGGAAAAAAGCCTAGAAAACAGAACGCTAATGAAGCTACTACATCCAATGGTTGTAAGCTGCAATATATTACAATTTTGGTTTTGGGTTTAATACGACTTTAACCCAATTTGTCCTTAGAATCCTTTGGCAATCCTTGTAGTCTCTGCAGAAAAATCCTCCAGCACTACTTGCACATATGGGCTGATAAGTTGCACAATAACTGTACGCTTTTTTTTTTTTTTTTAAGAAAAGGTGCAGATTAAAGTACTCAAGAAAACTATTTATTTTAAAATTACAGCCAGATATTCTTGCAGACAACTGGTCAGCATGGATCTATCACTGAAATAATTCAGTCTGCTAGCTATTTTGCAACAACTGGGGCTAGCCTTTTAAAATTAGAAGTTTTCAAAGATAAATAATAGTAAAAAATAAAATAAAAAAGTAATTATAATACACATCGTCATACAAGGCCTGCATTAAAAGCTGTCTGTACTGCATATGGACATACTGTACACCTGTGTTAGCTGCGATACGTACATTCTGCACCACCGCTGCTGATTATACATCTATAAAGTTTATATCTCCCCTGCAAGTAAATAATGCCGCCAGAATGATCCCAACCTTCCATCATTCAAAATGACTGAAGGCTAAGGTCATGCTATGCCTGCGTTGCTACCACATGAATGTTATTGTAAACATCAACAGCATGTATTCGGTGGAGATGCTGGCATGAGAGCAGAATGACCTTGGCCTTCAATCATCAGAATGACTGAAAGTAGAAGTCAATCTGCACCTGGGTAGCTACTGCCTACCCATTGTTAATATCTACATGTCAACCCTGAATTTACTCGGTAGCGGTGCATAGGGTGGTATGGGAAGTAATTCCGAGCTGCCCTATCGATAAGCAGCTAACACAACAAATAGACAAATAGCAAAAACAAGTGAAACCAAAAAAGTGTAGCGCAAATCAAATGATACGGTGCACATGATCATGAATAAACACAGTGCCAAAAATGATGATAAAACAACAATAACAATATATGTAATAGTGCACAAATAAAGCAAAAACAAACAACTGTCTGTGGATAAGCCAGGAGATGGTGCACCAATGGACAACTGAATGTCTGTATAGTGGTAAGTGAAAGTTCAAAATTGGTGATAATTTCAAATATAAAATAGTAAGGTGAAAGCACGATGAGATGAAGAAAACTGCCACCAGTAGGTAGAAGGCTTACCGGAATGTTTGAACCCGAAAGAACGTACATTCAGGGCCGTCGGAACAGGACAGGCAAACCAAGCAACTGCTTGGGGCCCCCAGCTGGCCTGGGGCCCCAGCAGAGCTGCCTCCCCTTCCGCGATTGGCGGCCCCCTCCCGCGATTGGCGGCCCCCCTCCCACGATTGGCGCCCCCCCTCCTGCGATTGGCGCCCCCCTCTCACGATCGGCGTCGATGTCCCGCGTTAGCACCCCCCCTTCTGAATTAAAAAAAATAATTGTGTAGCACCCCCCCCCCCTGCTTAGGGGCCCCAAATTCTCAATCTGCTTGGGGCCCCCAAATTCCTCCAAACGGCCCTGCGTACGTTCAGTGGGTCAAACAGGCTTTGTGTGGAATGGCCACTGGGAGCTGAATCATCAGTTGCGCTCCAAACAATGACAGATAGTTCAAACCGCTGAGGGGAGGCTATCCTTGTAGAATGTTCTCATAAAGAGCGGTGGTCCAGATGATCCCAAAGTGGTATAGCATGATGTGAATAAAATGATGGAAGGAAAAAGAGGGCACATAGCGTAATACTGTATAAATAAGGAACTTTAATGTAGTAGGAACACTTACATTGTGGAAGACAAATAGCGCTTTTCAAAGTACTTGTGGCAACAGTGGTGTCCTCCCGACGTGTTTCGTAACATAGTACATAGTACATCATCCAGTACTTGCAGCTTGCAATCTCCCTACTGTGGCTACTGGTCCCAGGACCACCTCTTCAGGCACTGCCAACCCATCTGGCTGCAGCTGCCACTTTACTTCTCCCTGCAGTCCTCCAGACTGACTCTCTCACCAGCCCACCCAGCTGACTCTGCAGGACATCTCCCAGGGAAGAGATGAAGACTTGGCACAATGCAGTCTGTAGGGAGAACTGGCTACATGTGGCAGGCTCCCCCTTGCAAGTCCCCGGTAGTGCTGCTGTACTCACACTGTCCTCTCACTTGCTCCTGTGCCTCCAGGAAGAGCTTCCTCCGTGTGTTGTGGCATGATCCTTCCAGCACCCGAGGTCACCCCCCCCCCCCAGACTAGGGGGTACCCCAGAGGGCCACCGACAGCCTCCACAGCACTAAATCTCCATCTTCCACCGCCTGCCCCTGCTGGCATAGCTCATGCCTAAGTAGCAAAGTCCCGGCCCTTTTTAGGCCTAATAGTTACCTCCAAAGTAAGGGAGAGCTGACATCCTTCAGTGTAGAGTGGGTTACAAGGCATGGTGGGTGTAATGCAAGATGAACAGGTGGGTGCCAGACACTTTTTGCATGCAGAGAGATTTATTGTCTCTTAAACAGAACTGTGGGAGAGAGGATTAGGGCCAGGACACCCTTAGGTAGATGCAATGTTAATTGGCAGACAACGGGACTTCTATGGGCAGACAGCTATACAGGTGAAGGCTTCCAGCCGGACACCACTTCTGTATAGGTCTCCTATGGCAACAATATTGTTGCTGTTACTAATGGTAAAGGTATTTAACTATCTGCAACATGAACAGTTCTCTTTACCCCACACTCACTCACTGTGGGTCTTCACTCAACGAGCTCCCAGTCTCTCTCACTAGACTTCAGATCCACTAGCCACTGGATCCCCTGAGCTCTTTCACTGTAGCAATCAGTATCTTCCTCAAGCGTCACCCCCGCTTCCTTGCTGGGTCCCTGGCTTGGCACTCACAGACACTCTTCAAGCGTCACCTCTGCTGTCCCCCTGACTTGGCACTTGCTGACGTTTTCCCACTTCTTCACCGTCTCTGGCTGGCGAGAAGTCTTCTCTGGCACTGGCCTCAGCTCACTCACTGTGATCTCCGGTAGCAAGGTGGATGGTCCCTTAGTGGCGACAGCTTTCCCTCTACCTCTGACAACCACTGGTTCCCTGGCCAGTGGAACAGTTACTTCTGCCCGCAGTCCCAACCCTACGCTGCTTTCCTGCTTTTGGATAGGCCCTCAGACAGCCTAGCAGTCAGATGTCCCCGGGATAGGCCTTAGGTTTCTGGCCTAGCAGCCCGGGACAATAGAATACACGTCCACCCAGACAGCCGTCTAGGTGGCACAGAACCCCGATCACCTGACTCCACCCAAATAAATAGGTTCTCACAGCAGGCCAAGGCACCCAAGGAAATCCCTGCTCATTGGCTGAGACACCCCATTCATTCCTAATCTGTTCTTGCAATGCCCTTGTCTTATCTAATGTCAACAGATTCCCGGCCACCTAGCGACAGAAGAGAGAGGTGCAGCAGTTCCAGAATTAGGGCGAAAGCAATTGACCTCCTAACATTTGGTCAAGGCAACTATGCCTTAGCAAATATATTTAATAGCAACCCTGCCTAAACATCAGGGTGCAACACCTATTTATGAGGGGAACTGCCCCCTGCCAGCCGTTTACATTGGGGATTGGCTGAGACCCTCATATATATTCCATACAGCCCCTCCTAACCTCCACCCACTAGCTCTTGAAGTTTCTACAACTTTCTAGATAAGGGGGAGGCACCAGGGGAGCTGACAGGATGAGTCATTCAGCCCTGACTCATGGAACCCTGACCCAGATTCACAGTTCAGTTTTAGCCTTGAGCCAAACAAATTTTTCCTACACTAACAGACCTACACTACAAACCTACACTAACAACTAGCACACACTAGAGGGTGCTACTCAAATATTTATAACCATATAAAACGGTTTCAAAATCGGACCAAGAATACACATTTTTCATGAAGTTAAACACTATGGACCAAAATGGAACAGTGTGAATGGGCCCCTTAGCATACAATAATGCAGTATTCAGACCTGTAAAACTTTTTACACTTTTCCTAGAGGCCTACAAAGGGGGTTCTCACCATCATTCTCGCCAAAAAACAATATTCAGGCCCGTGGCTCTCTTCGCAGCTCTACTGCTCAGGTTTCATGCCTTGGTCCTCCAGACCATCTAACACACTTCCCAGTGCTCATGCTCCAATCGCTGTACCTCTGTCAGTTCTGCGTCTTTCCTTGCATCTCCCTGCTGCTATGTCTCTCATAGACTCTCTCTCAGGCTCTGGGCTTGGTCTGTCCTGTCCTAGACAGCGCGGTGCAGACATGCACCTCTCTGCTCCATTACAACACACACTGTCTCTGTGGAGGATGGAGCCCTGAGCTTTACTCCTGTCTTTTCCTAAAGACCAGCACATACCTGTGCCATTAGTGTGCCTGTTTTCTGGCCTATACTGCCTTTTCCAATGATAGATGCATTTAGTGAGGCATGCTAGTCCGAAATTCAGTTTAAGGGCCTGGTAGCCCTCTTTTATTAAAAAGGAAAAACTAAGTTATTTACAAAGTTGCCCATGCAAGGGTTCTTCCCTAATGAACATCAGCAACAGAAAAATGCTAGCCAACCTGGCTATGCTTTAACAGTACCGCTAATGTTAGAACTGGTCCCTCAGACCACCGGCTCTTCAATGCACACAGCTTATTATCAATGCACATCGCTAGCCTGGCTCACACCTGTCTCCTAGGGTGATGCCCTCTTGCCTCCTGAACAGGTCTCGACTGATGCCTCGTGCACACGACCAGTTTTCCCATCAGGAAAAAACTGATAGTTTTCCTGACAGGATTCCTGTCAAGCCTGCCTTGCATACACACAGCCACACAAAAGTCCGGTAAACTTTTGACTGCCAAGAACGCAGTGACGTAAAAGACTACGACGAGCTGAGAAAATTACGTTCTATGCTTCCGCGCATGCGTCAAATTGTTTACGGTGCATTCGCTTTTTTTTTCCCCTCGGGAAAGCATACACACAATGGTTTTCACAATGGGAAAAAGACCGCCGGGAATCCTGGCAGGAAAATAGAAAACAAGTTCTTTTTTTTTTTCCCGCAGTTTTCTCGTCGGAAAAACTGCCATGGAGCATACACACGGCCGTTTTTCCTGGTGAAAAGCTGTCATGGCAGTTTTCCTGCTGGGAAAAACGGTCGTGTGTACAAGGCATCACTCTTGGGTGGAGCCCTATCTCCAAAATGGGAGCCCATCTCCTTCTGACTGGAGCCCTGAGCTATTATCAGATCTGGCTTATAATGACTCTGCATGCCTGTGCACTCATACAGGTTGCAGGTATCTCACAAAATCTGGACACAGGATTGAAGGTTTTCTTCCCACCCAAGACACTTTGGGACTTTCAAACTCTGGGCCCTGATCCGGGATTACAAAACCCAGAGAACGCTCAGCACACAGCTTTCACCACTCTCAATATATACACTGGAGCCTCTCAAACCGTAACTTTGAGAATACTGTTTTCTTTTTCCCAACCATTTTCCCAGTGGCAAGGCCTCAAACTGTCACAATCTATATAAAGGGGTTGGACAAAATTATGAAAACACCAGGTAAAAGAACAAAATCTTTGACTAATACAGTGTTGGACTGCCTTTGGCATCCAAGATGGCATGAATTCTCCTGGAAATTGACAAATATTAGTCTTGGATGGTGGATAATAGAATCTAATACCACTCTTCATTCCAGGTCTTGCAGAAATACCACAGGTGGAAAAGGAGCCCGAACCATGTTCTCCAAAATTGACCATAGTGGCTCTATGACATTAAGGTCCGGCAACTGCGGCGCACAAGAAAGTTGTGAGAATTCGTCTGCATGCTTGTCAAACCATGATTTTGACAACATCAGCTGTGTAAATTGGAGCATTATTGTCTTTGTAAATGGCACTGTCTTTGGGAAATAATGGGGTTGATTTACTAAAACTGGGGAGTGCAAAATGAGGTGCAGCTGTGCATGGTAGCCAATCAGCTTATAAATTCAGCTTGTTCAATTAAGCTTTGACAAAATAACCTGGAAGCTGATTGGTCTCTATGCAGACCTACACCACATTTTGCACTCTTGAGTTGTAGTAAATCAATCCCAATGTCTGCACCATGGGGTGCACATGGTCGGCCAAAATTTGTACATAGTCGTTGGCAGTGACTCTACCTTTCAAGGTAATGATGGGGCATGTAGAATACCAAGATATGGCTGCCCAAACCACGATTTTGCCGTTGGCACAAGACAAGTCCTGGTCGTAAGCTTGGGATGGTGTTCGCCACATGTAAACACACCTGGTGGTTGGGAACAGTGAGAAGCTCGATTCACTGAACCATGTTACAGTCTTCCATTGATCGACAGTCCATGATTTACGGCTGTTGCACCACTCTTAGCACTAATATCGTTCACTAGTGGTTTGACAATTATAGCTCGTCCGTGAAAGTTTTGCTTAGGCAGTTCCCTCCACACAGTATTTGTGGACACAAGGTTTGGAAGACTGAGATGTGCTCTGTAGTCACTTTTGTAGCAGTTAATTTTCTATTCCAGGTCACAATCCTGCGTAATGTCATTTTGTCTCTTTCGGTCAGTTGACCATGTCGATATTTACTTATGCTTATCAGAGGACGTTTTGTCGGAAACTGTATATGCTGTCATAACCTTTGATATTGTACTTTGTCATATCACAAATAAATTGGAAACTTCAGTCACAGAGGCACCAGCTAAGTGGACACCGACAATTTGCCCTCTTTGAACCTTAGTTAGGTGTCTCATCACACATTGGAAGCAAAAGAATATTACATGACTTCTGCTTTCATCACAAAACATGTCTTAACTTTCACACCTGTAAATCATGTAGGGTTTCCATATTTTTGTCCAATCTTGTGTATATATATATATATATATATATATATATATATATATATATATATTACATCTCACAAAAGTGAGTACACCCCTCACATTTTTGTAAATATTTTAATATATCTTTTCATGTGACAACTGTGACAGCAGGAAGGTAAAGTCACCTGGTTGCATCCAGGGGGGTAGATATATTTCGCCCAGATTCAGGCTTTACGCCGACTTATACAACTAAGTGGAGAGTTGTATAAGGCTAGTGGGCTCATGGATGACTCATACCTCTAGGGAGAGTGTGGGGCGTCGTGCAGACAGGGAGTTGATGAGACCAGCTGAAGCTTGTCAGCTCATTTAGGCCTCTATAAGAACTCCCAGCTTCATTAGATGTTAGCTCATGCCTGGAACCAGACCTGTGTGGACTGTCTAGGGAGAGTGAACCCCTGTGCGGTGAGACAAAGCCTGTGTGGCTATTTGCTTGGACATTTAAAACCAGGGACTTAGGGACTAGGACAGCACTAGGCTGATCCCAGTTGTTAGTTAGGAAACCTGTATGTTTAGTCAGAGGTCAAGTTGACCAGGATTTATTTTGTTTATGTTTCTTTTTTCTTTGCTGTGTTTTGTCACTGTAAATAGAAAATAAACCGCACCTTTTTGATTTTGAAAACCACAACCTCCGTTTGCTGGGCCTGTTTTTGTGTGGGGAGCCCATCTCGGGGGTCACACACACCCGCTGCCGAGCTAAGCCCCTCACAGTTGGTGGAGAACCAGTGGCAGTTTTTTTTTAAGCCAGCATGGAGGAGATACTGAAGCAGCTGGCTCTAGCAAATGCCAATCAACAGCAGACAAATGCAGGTTTGCAAAAGAACTTCGCAGCCCAGCAGCAAGCTCATCAACAGAGCCTTGCAGCCCAGCAGCAGACAAACGCAACTTTGCAACAGAGTCTGGAGGCTCAGCAACAAGCCCAGCAGCAATCTGAGGCCCGCTTCATAGACCTGTTGCAGAAGCAAGAGCAGAGACTACAACAACAGATGGAAGCAGTAATGCAGCAACGTCCGCAGACCAGTGAGGAAAGCCGTCCCACTAATACCGCGTCCTTTGGGGTGAGTCGTTTATTGACAAAAATGACTGGAGAGGATGATCCAGAGGTATTTTTGACCACATTTGAAAGGACCGCTGAAAGAGAAAAGTGGCCTGAGGAGCAGTGGGCTGGACTGGTGGCTCCTCTGTTAACTGGTGAATCGCAGAAAGCTTACTATGACCTAGAGCCTAACCAAGCAAAAGAGTATGTGATGCTAAAAGCTGAAATATTGGCAAGGCTGGGTGTCACCCAGGCTGTCCGGGCTCAGCGTGCGCATAACTGGACTTTCCAGCTTGGAAAACCCCCCAGGTCTCAAATGTATGATCTCATTCACCTGAGCAGAAAGTGGCTACAGCCAGAGACTTTGTCCGCACCAAAGATTGTGGAACGTGTTGTAATGGATCGGTTTTTGAGAGCTCTTCCTACTGCCATCCAAAAGTGGGTAAGCCATGGAGACCCAGAGACGGCCGATGGTCTTGTGGATCGTGTGGAGAAATACTTGGCTACAGAGAACCTGACGGCCTCTTCCAGAGACACTCGGACTTTCCACCCTAAGACCAGACCATCCCCAGGGGCGGATAAGAGGATTCCAAGGGGTGAGGGTGGAGAGAGTGAGAGGGTGGGAGCTCTACCCCAAGTTTGGCGAGAACAGCCTGGGAAATCAGCGGCTCAAGAGGCCGCAAGAAGGATCGTTTGCTACCGCTGCCGGCAAGCGGGACATATTGCAGCCAATTGCCCGGTTGTGGAGGAACCCATGCAGTGTGACTTTCTGACGGGCAGACGTCAGTCGCTGTGTGCGACAGTCGCATGCACTGCCATTCGAGGAACTGAGAAACATTTATGCAAAATGTGTGTTAATGGTAGAAATGTTGTGGTATTGCTGGATTCAGGTAGCCTTGTGACCCTGATAAAGGCTGAGTTAGTTAAAACAGAGGTCTCTGGGAATAGCAAGGTAGCTGTTATTTGTGTGCATGGGGACACCCGAGAGTATCCAGTAACTACAGTGTGTTTCGAGACCCCCAAAGGTACCCTCTCTCATCCAGTGGGCTTAGTATCTCAGTTACCGCATGACGCCATTGTGGGAAGGGATTTTCCGAAGTTCTGGGAACTGTGGGATGATCCTGAGCCCCCCACTGGTGCCCCTATGTACCAGGAATGTGATAGCCAGAACTCCCCTGAGAGTGGTGAGGACTCTCCGGAATTTCCCTTATCAGTATTGGCAGGGGAGACTCAAGAAACTGGAGAGGAGCCCACCTCCTCAGACGAAAACCTACCGTCTGTGGAGTTTTCTGATCTTGAGGTTCACAGGGAAAACTTTGCCACAGAACAGTTGAAAGACCCCGCCCTAATAAAGGCACGGGAAAACGTAGTGAAAATAGATGGCGAGTTAGTGAACCCAGATAATACCTGCACTTACCCATACTTCAGCGTAGAGAAGGACCTACTGTATCGGGTGGCAAAAAGGGCAGAAGAAACCGTTGAGCAGCTTGTGGTGCCCAAACCTTACAGGAAGTTGGTGTTGGAGTTGGCCCATGGGCACATTCTTGGAGGTCATCTGGGGACAGAGAAAACCCGAGAGAGGGTATTACAGAGATTCTATTGGCCGGGGGTGATGAAGGACATAGAAAATTATTGTTCCTCCTGCCCTGTGTGTCAGAGGTCGGCCCCGATGCCACATTTCCGTAGCCCGCTGGTCCCTCTACCCATCATTGAGGTCCCGTTTGAGAGGATCGCCATGGATTTGGTAGGTCCTATAATCAAGTCCGCTAGGGGGCACCAGTACATATTAGTTATAATGGACTATGCCACCCGTTATCCAGAAGCGATCCCTCTCCGAAATACCTCGGCCAAAACCATAGCCAAAGAGCTATCTCTTGTGTTTAGCCGGGTGGGTATTTGTAAAGAACTGCTTACGGACCAAGGTACACCCTTTATGTCCCGGGTTATGAAGGAGCTGTGTAAATTGTTCAAAGTGACGTAATTACGTACATCTGTGTATCACCCCCAAACCGATGGGCTGGTTGAAAGATTCAACAAAACCCTAAAACAAATGTTGAAGAAAGTGGTGGATAGAGATGGAAAGGATTGGGACTGTCTACTTCCTTATCTGATGTTTGCTATTAGGGAGGTGCCCCAATCCTCTACGGGATTCTCCCCCTTTGAGTTACTGTATGGGAGACACCCAAGAGGGCTGTTGGATATTGCCAAGGAAACTTGGGAAAGTGAGAGTTCTCCCCACAGGAGTGTGATTGAGCATGTCGCCCTGATGCAAGACCGAATTGCACAGGTAATGCCCATCGTGAAGGAACATTTGGCCCAAGCGCAGTTAGCACAGCAGAGAGTGTACAACCGTGGAGCCAAGACCCGTACCTTTTCCCCGGGGGATAGGATACTGGTACTTGTCCCTACGGTTGAAAGTAAATTCCTTGCCAAATGGCAAGGCCCCTACGAGATAATGGAAAAAGTGAGCGAAGTGAATTACAAGGTCAGACAACCAGGAAGGCGAAAGCCCGAACAGATCTATCACGTTAATCTGTTGAAAGCCTGGAGGGATAGAGAGTCCCTAGTCGCAGACACTTGGTCACCAGCTCAAACTGGTTGCGTGATTCCTGAGGTTGGAATAGCAGCCACCTTGTCACAACCCCAACAACAGGAGGTTAAGGAGTTTGTGCTTCGCAACAAGGAGGTATTCTCTGAGCTGCCGGGACAAACATCTGGGGTAGAGCATGACATCATTACCCCGCCCGGTGAAAGGGTGAAGTTAAAACCCTATCGGATCCCAGAGGCCCGACGGGAGGCAATACGGGAGGAAGTACAGAAAATGCTGAACTTAGGGGTGATAGAGGAGTCCCAAAGTGATTGGTCTAGTCCCATTGTGTTGGTGCCTAAACCGGATGGGAGCTGGCGATTTTGTAACGATTTTCGTCAGTTGAACAAAGTTACAAAATTTGACACCTACCCCATGCCACGTATAGATGAGTTGATCGACCGGCTGGGAACAGCCCGATACATGACGACTCTTGACCTCACAAAAGGGTATTGGCAAATCCCCCTGGCCAAGTCGGCCAAAGAGAAAACCGCATTTGTAACCCCAGATGGGGCGTTCCAATATAAAAGAATGCCGTTCGGGTTACAGAATGCGCCGGCCACATTCCAGCGGAAAATGGACCAGATGCTGAGGCCCCATCGGAAGTATGCTGCGGCTTACCTGGATGACGTAATTGTCCATAGCACAGATTGGGCCTCACATCTGCCAAAAGTGCAAGCAGTCCTGGACTCTGTTCGGGAAGCGGGGTTTACGGCTAACCCCAAGAAGTGTACCATTGGGCAGGAGGAGGCCAAATATCTTGGGTACACCATTGGGAGGGGAGTAATAAAACCCCAACTCAACAAAGTCGAGGCCATCCAGAGTTGGCCACGTCCCAACAGCAAGAAGCAGGTACGAGCCTTTCTGGGAATCGCTGGGTATTATCGGCGATTCATTCCCCACTTTGCTTCTAAGGCTGTGCCCCTAACCAACCTGACGAAGGGGAAAGGGTCGGTCATGATTAAATGGACCCCCGAGGCTGAGGCAGCATTCCAATTCTTGAAACAAGCCTTATGTAGCCAGCCAGTGTTGTACTCACCCGACTTCTCTAAAGACTTTGTCGTACAAAGTGATGCGTCAGATGTGGGGTTAGGAGCAGTATTGTCCCAGGTCTGGAACGGGGAAGAGCACCCAGTCATTTACCTCAGCAGGAAGTTGAAGTCCCATGAGGTAAATTACGCCACCGTTGAAAAGGAGTGTTTAGCGGTGAAGTGGGCTCTAGATTCCCTTCGGTACTACCTGCTAGGTAGGCACTTTGACTTGGTTACGGATCACGCTCCGTTAAAGTGGATGGCTCAAAACAAGGAAACAAATAGAAGAGTGAATAGGTGGTTCCTGGCCCTCCAGGAATTCAACTTCACAGTAAAGCATCGCCCTGGCGTTCAAATGGGGAATGTGGATGCTTTGTCTCGAGTACATGAATGCCTGATTGCTGGTGTTCCAACCCCGAGGTTAAAACAAGAGGGGGGGGGGTATGTGACAGCAGGAAGGTAAAGTCACCTGGTTGCATCCAGGGGGGTAGATATATTTCGCCCAGATTCAGGCTTTACGCCGACTTGTACAACTAAGTGGAGAGTTGTATAAGGCTAGTGGGCTCATGGATGACTCATACCTCTAGGGAGAGTGTGGGGCGTCGTGCAGACAGGGAGTTGATGAGACCAGCTGAAGCTTGTCAGCTCATTTAGGCCTCTATAAGAACTCCCAGCTTCATTAGATGTTAGCTCATGCCTGGACCCAGACCTGTGTGGACTGTCTAGGGAGAGTGAACCCCTGTGCGGTGAGACAAAGCCTGTGTGGCTATTTGCTTGGACATTTAAAACCAGGGACTTAGGGACTAGGACAGCACTAGGCTGATCCCAGTTGTTAGTTAGGAAACCTGTATGTTTAGTCAGAGGTCAAGTTGACCAGGATTTATTTTGTTTATGTTTCTTTTTTCTTTGCTGTGTTTTGTCACTGTAAATAGAAAATAAACCGCACCTTTTTGATTTTGAAAACCACAACCTCCGTTTGCTGGGCCTGTTTTTGTGTGGGGAGCCCATCTCGGGGGTCACACACACCCGCTGCCGAGCTAACCCCCTCACACAACACTGAAGAAATGACACTTTGCTACAATGTAAAGTAGTGAGTGTACAGCTTGTATAACTGTAAATTTGCTGTCCCCTCAAAATAACTCAACAAACAGCTATTAATGTCTAAACCGATGGCAACAAAAGTGAGTACACCCATAAGTGAAAATGTCCAAACTGAGCCCAAAGTGTCAATATTTTGTGTGGCCACCATTATTTTCCAACGCTGCCTTAATCCTCTTGGGCATGGAGTTCACCAGAGCTTCATAGGTTGCCACTGGAGTCCTCTTCCACTCTTCCATGATGACATCACGGAGCTGGTGGATGTTAGAGACCTTGCGCTCCCCCACCTTCCATTTGAGCATGCCCCACAGATGCTCAATAGGGTTTAGGTCTTTAGACATGCTTGGCCAGTCCATCACCTTTACCCTCAGCTTCTTTAGCAAGCCAGTGGTCATCTTGGAGGTGTGTTTGTGGTCGTTATCATGTTGGAATACTGCCCTGCGGCCCAGTCTCTGAAGGGAGGGGATCATGCTCGGATTCAGTATGTCACAGTACATGTTGGCATTCATGGCTCCCTCAATGAACTGTACCTCCCCAATGTCGGCAGCATTCATGCAGCCCCAGATCAAGACACTCCCACCACCATGCTTGACTGTAGGCAAGACACACTTGTCTTTGTACTCCTCACCTGGTTGCCTCCACACACGCTTGACACCATCTGAACCAAAAAAGTTCATCTTGGTCTCATAGGACCGCAGGACATGGTTCCAGTAATCCATGTCCTTAGTCTGCTTGTCTTCAGCAAACTGTTTGTGGGATTTCTTGTGCATCATCTTTAGAAGAGGCTTCCTTCTGGGACAACAGCCATGCCGACCAATTTGATGCAGTGTGCGGCATATGGACTGACCACTGACAGGCTGACCCCCCACACCTTCAACCTCTGCAGCAATGCTGGCAGCACTCATACGTCTATTTCCCAAAGACAACCTCTGGATATGACGCTGAGCACGTGCACTCAATTTCTTTGGTCGACCATGGCAAGGCCTGTTCTGAGTGAACCTGTCCTGTTAAACAGCTTTACGGTCTTGGCCACCCTGGTGCAGCTCAGTTTCAGGATCTTGGCAATCTCCTTATAGCCTAGGCCATCTTTATGTAGAGCAACAATAATTTTTTTCAGATCCTCAGAGAGTTCTTTGCCATGAGGTGCCATGTTGAACTTCCATTGACCAGTATAAGAGAGTGAGAGCGATAACACCAAATTTAACACACTTGCTCCCAATTCACACCTGAGACCTTGTAACACTAACAAGTCACATGACACCAAGGAGGGAAAGGGGCTAATTGGGCCCAATTTTGACATTTTCACTTAGGGGTGTACTCACTTTTGTTGCCAGCGGTTTAGACATTAATGGCTGTGTGTTGAGTTATTTGTGGGGATATCAAATTTACACTGTTATACAAGCTGTACACATTGTAGAAAAGTGTCATTTCCTCAGTGTTGTATACACACACACACTGTATATTCTGTTTATTTCGCTCTTTAGCTGGAGTTCAGTTTAAGGAAACAAGCTGGTTGCATGGGGCATGTGTATTAGTCACTTTCACTGATTCGCCTGAACTTTTGGCATAGGATGGCAAAAAATCAATTTATGACTCATCAAATATTTTATAAGAAATGTTTTATTTAATTTCATGGTGACAAAGAAGCTTGTACACAATCCAGACAATGAGAGTGCTTTCACTGTGATTAGTACTGTACAGTCAGTATGTGTCACAGATGTTCTATAACCAACGTGAGTGAGTCAAATCCATCTGCTAATCTTCTGAGCCCCGAGGTGCAGGTTGCAGGTAATAATAGGCATGTGGAACTGATATACCACAAATTGATTTCTCTGGCAGAGTGTTCCAGATACAGTATTGTTATTGCTATCCTTACTGCAGGAGAGCTAAAGATCCATTCTGTGTTATGTGGCCTGAAAAAAAACAAGGTAACATCATTTTCAGCTGTCGCATAAAACCAGACACAGCTTGTGCATTGCTTCAGGTTCTAAAGAACCAAAGCGCAGAGGATTCTGGGTAGAGTCGTGCAAATAGCTCACCTTAGACACAGTTTAGTGCTGTCTGCATCTGTGGGAAAAAAAACACACACACATTCGAGTGGCTGCTTTTAATTAACAAACAAAAAATTGTGTTTTAATGAGATGCTATTAAGCTGCGAACCCCTTGGGAAGTAGTCACAATGAGCGCGCCTGAGTAGGGAGAGGAATATAAAAGAAATATGTTTCGTTATTTATTAATATTATTGTTTTTTCTCACACACAGAGAGTAGAGCATATGAGCAGAATTTATAGAGACATTTTAATGCATATTTTACATTAAATAAAAATAGTGCCAGGATTTACATTGTATTAAAAACATAAAGAAAATTCATGCAAAACAGGAAATTAAAGAGGACCTATATCCATACACTTACGTAAAGTGTTTGTAAACCTCAGACATGAAATATGAACAAAGTAAATCCCTCTATAGTGTGTAGTTGTCTCAATCCAGAGCACTACCGGTAAATGTAATTTCTGTCCGCTGCCTGGTTCCTCTGCTATCAGCATGAGTCACTTTTGAGTGTTTTGAGTTTTTCTGACACCAAGAGAAAAATGGTGACAGGGGAGTGACAACTTCAGCTCTGTTCCTGTGAGCTGTGTGAAGGGGGTGTGTCCCTTCCCTCCAATCAGCTCTCAGAGCTCTCCCCACTAAAGTAACTTCAGCTCTCCTCTCCCTGCTTTTCAGAGCTGAGAGATCTTGTGTAAATTCTGCACTTTGAATAGATGTAGGGAAAAAATTGCTGTAGATAAACAGGTACAACTTCTCCACTTGCACTCAGAAAGATTTACCCCTCCTTCATGACCAGGCCATTTTTTGCAATGTGGCACTGCGCTATTTTAACTGACAATTGTATAGTTATGCAATGTCGTACCCAAATTAAATTTATGTAATTTTTCCCACAAATAAAGCTTTCTTTTGGTGGTATTTAATCACCATTAGGGTTTTTATTTTATTTTTTGCTATAAACAAAAAAATACTGACAATTTTGAAAAAAAATAACTATTTTTTATACTTTTTACTATAGAACATATCCAATCAAAATATGTAAAAAATCAAGTTTCTTCTTAAATTTAGGCCAATATGTATCTTTATTTGTGGTAAAAAAAATCCCACTAAGCATATAGTGATTGGTTTGCGCAAAAGTCATCTAGCCGTAACCCCATAAGGGCTGCTGAGATTTGTGGTTCGTCTGTCACCCTGCCCAGCCCTGCATTCCCTCTCAAGCACTTTGAGACCTAAAGCAGTAAGTTAAAAAAAAAAAAAATTGTTATTCAGGGGTATAACTTGGATGGGGATGGGAGCTATGGGATGCCCAACATGAATCAATATAAACAACAATTGGTTTTGGGACAACTATGTACACTCCCTGCACATACTCCTTCAGCTTCCTCCTGCACAAACTTACTTGAAGCTCATCACTCCTCACTCCACCAGCACATCACTTGCTGCAGACTGTTATTCCTAGTCACCTCCAGCACATCACTTGGTTCCCCAGGAACAACTAGCACTTTTTGTTGGTTAGCCTGACACTGACTCAGCCAGGCCTCAGCAAATGCCCTTTGCAGGCTGGGACCGCGGTCCCCAATGGTGTAGCAAAAAAATAGGATTTTTATAACAGCTTACCTGTAAAATCCTTTTCTTGGAGTACACCACGGGACACAGAGCTAGTCATTACATAATGGGTTAAGGGTCACCAGCGGTGATTGGACACTGGCACAACCAATGGAAGACAGTTCCCCTCCATATAACCCCTCCCATCAGGGAAGTACCTCAGTTTTGTAGCAAAGCAGTAAGGTTCCCATAAGAAGGGTGGGACCTCTGTGTCCCGTGGTGTACTCCAAGAAAAGGATTTTACAGGTAAGCTGTTATAAAAATCCTATTTTCTTTATCGTACACCACGGGACACAGAGCTAGTCATTACATAATGGGACGTCCCAGAGCAATGCTCATATGAAGGGGGGGAGACACAGATCAAACCGACCGCTTGCGGACCAGAAGCCCTATACTGCTGCCTGCAGCACACTTCGCCCGAAGGCGGAATCCTCATGTCCTTTCACATCTATTTGATAGAATTTGGAAAATGTATGGACTGAGGACCAAGTTGCAGCCTTACAGATCTGAGCCATCGAAGCCTGGTGGTGCACTGCCCATGAAGCACTTATCGCCCTGGTAGAGTGCGCCTTAACAGGAAAAGGAGGAGTCCTGTTCTTTAAACCATAAGCTTGAACAATTACTTGTCTAATCCACCTGGAAATGGTGGATTTTGATACCGCTTGGCCCTTCTTGGGACCATCTGGTAAAATAAACAAAACATCTGTTTTACGTATCTGAGCGGTTGCTTGCAGATACACCCTTACCGCTCTCACTAGGTCTAGAGAGTGTAATAATTTTTCCCCCGCCGTCCGCGGGTTTGGAAAAAAGGAAGGCAGAACAATGTCTTGATTCAAGTGAAAAGCCGACACCACCTTAGGCAGAAAAGCCGGATGGGGTCGTAGTACGATCTTGTCCTTGTGACAAATTAGATAAGGCTCTTTACAAGAAAGAGCTGCTAGCTCTGATACTCTCCTAGCAGAAGCTATAGCAATCAGAAAGGCCAATTTCCTACTTAATATAATTAAAGGAATATGGCGAATAGGTTCAAAAGTTTGCTTTTGCAACACTGACAATACCAAATTCAAATCCCATGGACACAAGGGAGACCTGACTGGAGGATTTATCCTCAGTACCCCCTGAATGAATGTCCGAACTAGGGAGTGAGATGCCAATGGTCTCTGAAAGAAGACTGATAGAGCCGATATTTGCCCTTTGATGGTGCTAAGGGCTAATTTCATATCCACTCCTAACTGGCAAAAAGCAAGAATCCTACTTATTTCATATTTCAGAGGATTCCAACTTCTGGATTCACACCAGGAAACGTATGCTTTCCAGACTCTATGATAGATGAGTCTGGAGGCTGGCTTTCTAGCATTAATGAGCGTAGAAAGAGCCAGGCCAGAGACCCCTCTCTTTTTCAAAATGTGGGTCTCAGCAGCCAGGCCGTCAAATTTAGCCTTTGTAAGGAAGGGTGGAATACTGGACCCTGTGACAACAGGTCGTGTCGAAGTGGAAGCTTCCAGGGCCTTCCTATCGCCATTTTTACGATCTCGGCGTACCAAGGCCTCCTGGGCCAGTTTGGGGCCACTAGGATTACTGGTATTCCCTCCTCCTTGATCCTGCGAAGCAGTCTTTGTAGAAGAGGGATCGGAGGGAATGCATAGATCAGTGAGAACTGATTCCATGGAGTTATTAGAGCATCTGTCCCGTAGGCTAGAGGATCTCTCGTTCTGGACACAAAGTTGTCCAATTTCTTGTTGAACCTGGAAGCTAGCAGGTCTACATCTGGGTTTCCCCATCTCAGACATATGGCCTGAAAGATCTCTGGGTGAAGAGACCACTCTCCTGGTAGCAGCTGCTGACGACTCAGGTAGTCTGCTTGCCAGTTTTCTATTCCTGGAATGAAGATTGCAGAGATGCAAGGTACATGCTCTTCTGCCCATGCCAAGATCCGGTTCACCTCTCTTTGGGCTGCCCGACTGTGGGTGCCTCCTTGGTGATTGATGTAAGCTACTGCCGTAGCATTGTCGGATTGAACCCGAACTGGGTAGCCCTGTAACCTGTATGTCCAGGTTTTGAGGGCTAGATATACTGCACGGATCTCTAGCACGTTGATGGGCAGGATCCCCTGAGTCTTGGCCCAGGTTCCCTGGGTAGAAGCCTCCTCGAATACTGCACCCCAGCCCGATAGGCTGGCATCCGTAGACACCACCTTCCAGGCTGCTGGGAGGAAGCACTTTCCCTTCCGTAAATTCTTGGCTTCTAGCCACCAATTGAAGCTGTGGCGTACTTGTGAGGACAGGCGCATGGGTATATCCAGAGCTTGGCTCTTTCTGTTCCAGGAGGCTAAAATATTGCCTTGAAGTAGTCTCGAATGAAACTGGGCGTAAGGGACCGCCTCGAAGGAGGCTACCATCTTTCCCAATAGTCTCATGCAAAGGCGAATAGACGGCCTCTTGTTTGCTTTGACCTTGTGGATCAGGTCTTTCAGAGACTGTATCTTTGGCTCTGGCAGGTATACCCTGTTTTGGGCTGTATCTATGATCATGCCCAGGTACACTATCCTTCTTTGGGCCTGGAGAGAGGATTTTTGTAAGTTTATAATCCATCCTAAATGCTCCAGGTATCCTACTGTAGTGTCTACAGCGTGATCCAATCCCTCCTTTGACTGATCTATTAATAGTAGATCGTCTAGATAGGCTGTTACCGCAATGCCCCGTGTTCTCAGGTTTGCTAACATAGGAGCTAGCACCTTTGTGAATACTCTGGGCGCGGTGGCTACACCAAATGGCAGGGCCACAAATTGAAAGTGGCGATCTTCTACCGCAAACCTTAGGAATCTTTGGTGAGCGGGGAGGATTGGTATGTGTAGATATGCGTCTTTGATATCTATGGACGCAATGAATTCTCCGCCTTTTAAAGTAGCAACCACGGATCGAATCGTTTCCATTCGAAAATGGCGAACGTTCAGAAACTGGTTTAGATTTTTTAGATCCAGGATGGGTCTGACTTCTCCGTTCGGTTTTGGAATCACAAAGAGGTTTGAGTAAAAACCTGAACCTTGCTCCTTTTGGGGTACCTCTGTAACCACACCTTGAGCTATTAAGTGATTCAAACCTTTGAAGAAGGATCCTCTTTTTTGTGGATCCTTGGAGAGTCTTGAACTTCGGAATTGAGAAGATGGGATCTCTCGAAATTCCAGTCTGTACCCTGAGGATATTGTGGATACCACCCATTTGTCCTGGGTTTCTGTCCGCCAAGTCGCTGAGAACTGACGAAGCCTTCCCCCCACTCGGCCGAGCGGGGGCGCCCCTTCAATGAGAGGTTTTGGGGGCTTGCTTATTAGCTCTTGAACCCCACGGCTTCTTGTTCTTCTGAGCCTGTTCTTTGGCTTTTTTGGGCGGCTGAAAAGGCCGTCGCCACTGGCTGGAGTCAGATTTCTCGGGAGCTGGGGAGAGAGTGTGTTTAAAACAAGGTCTCTCGTTTTTCTTTCTCTCAGGTAAAAGTGTCGTTTTACCACTTGATATCTTTTGGATATATCTTTCTAAATCTTCCCCAAAAAGGCGTTCGCCATGGAACGGGAAACTTGCCAACAACTTTTTGCATGGGGCTTCCGCTGACCAATGCTTAAGCCAAAGTACTCTGCGCATCTGTACCAGCTGGAGTGTAAGGCGTGATGCCTGTATGATAGAATCTCTCATGGCATCCACTGTGAAGCATAAGGCTTTAGGCAAATTCTCCCAATTTTTAGCCTGCTCTGAAGGCAGCTCCTTCAGCCCCTGCTTTACCTGTTGGCTGACGACCTGACACATACCGACTGCTGCTACTGCAGGTTGGATAATTGAGCCGGCCAAAAGGAAGGAGGATTTCAGTAAGGATTCCAACTTCTTCTCAGAAGGATCTTTAAACACTTGTACATTATCCACTGGACATGTCAGGTTTTTATTTACACAAGAAATAGCCGCATCTACCGTAGGCAGGCTCCATTTCTTTAAAAAATTTTCCTCCATAGGATAAAGAATGTTAAACTTTTTTGGAGGTGAAAAACGCTTATCTGGATGTTGCCAGTCTGCGTACAATAGATCCTCTAGTAACGGATGAACCGGGAAGGAGCATGCACCTTGCAGGGATCTTAATGATCCTAGGGAGGAGACAGGTGATTCTGTTACCTCCAAAGAGGGTAACCTAAATGCAGCTCGCACGGCTCCTGCATAGCATTGCACCTGTGACTTTAAAATCTGGGATACCGAAAAAGGCTCATCCGATATCCCTGATCCGTCTGACTCCTCATCCTCTGCTGATGTAGCCTCCTCCTCATCCTCCTCCTCCTCAGGTACTTCTGAAGGGAGGTCCAATACTGGAGGAGATCTGCTTCGCTTATTGTCCTTTTTAGAGGATTTAGCGATTAAAGTAGCAATTTTCTCCTCCAGATTATTTAGGGCAGCTGATAAAGTGTCCTCAGTGACATATGCAGGCCCAGGCTTCACTGGGGAAGCCGCCATACCTGACAGAGGTAATGGCTCATCCTGTACAGGTGCTTTTGGCAACACAGGAGAGGAAGGTACCGAGTCAGCACAACTAGAGCCCCCTGTCTCAGGCGGC
Organism: Rana muscosa; assembly: GCA_029206835.1. Taxonomy (NCBI): domain Eukaryota; kingdom Metazoa; phylum Chordata; class Amphibia; order Anura; family Ranidae; genus Rana; species Rana muscosa. The sequence continues at coordinate 204,052,354 of CM055124.1, forward strand.
GGTGCTCTTTTATCTCTTTTTGTCCGCATTACTTCCCCTGGAAGACTTACTGTTTAGACAAAATACAAGGTACCTAAATGCATATACTACCGTGTTCAGTTTAGCAAATACATTAAGTATGCAACTTTTAACACATAACTATGCATAACATGGATGTCTTCTAGGAAGTACCCAATCCAACCACATGGAGTCTTACGTCCCTGTATAGCTGCTGTGTTTCTCTGCCAGGAACAAGAGAACTAACGAGCTTGCTTGCTGCTGCAGTGCTTTTTACACTGACAGTCTTTTAAATTTGGCGCCGTTTCTGTGCCTGCGCGCGCCATGTGCCCGCGCACGCCTTCGGCCCCCCCCCTCCGATAAAGCGCGCTCCCGCGTGCGCGCGCGGCCTTTAGCGCTATGGTGGTGGCCATAGTGAGAGAGGACTCTCATCAGCCCCTGTCCCCACTTACCTGCATCTGCAGGTGTCTGTATCGGCCACCGGAAGGAGGAGCGGGGTGCTCAAGCAAGCTCAGCAGCGGAGGTGACGAGCAGTGTACTTCGCCGAAGCCGACACTGAACAGAGTGAGGTGAGTATATTCAGCTCTTTACTCCCCCCAGTGGTGGAAAAAAAGAAGACATCCACTTTTTGAAAAAGGTCCCAACCTAGTTATGGACCTTCTAATCTCACCTTATCCACGCCGCAGGTTTTTCTGCTGAAAATTTTCAGACAGATACCAAACTTCACCCTTCACGGTGGGCTATGTGTGCCAACCTTCAGGGATATGGGTTCCTATTTAAAGGATACCTCTCCCCTGGGCCTTGTACAAGACTCTTACCAGGACTTTATAGCGAAATAGCGAAAGTGCTGGATCTTAGAGCCCAGTCCTCCGAAGAGAGACATTACAGGCGACGCCTCATGGATGAGGCCCGGATCCCATCCAGATTCAGCTCATTTGTAGGCGTCTTGGATGGATCCGAAAGCATAGCTCTTTTACTCCCAGAGGGTCTCTTTGGTAGAGCTTTCCTTTAGCACCTCCTAACGCGTCCAACACCTTTCGACACTGGCGAAAAAACTGAGGTACTTCCCTGATGGGAGGGGTTATATGGAGGGGAACTGTCTTCCATTGGTTGTGCCAGTGTCCAATCACCGCTGGTGACCCTTAACCCATTATGTAATGACTAGCTCTGTGTCCCGTGGTGTACGATAAAGAAAAGTCCTTGTGCTAGCTGCCCTACTATGGCTATTGATCCCAGTTAGCCCTCTTCAGGCCCTGCCAGCCCTCCTGGCTGCAACTGCCTCTCTCCACTGCCCCTTTCACCTCAGCCCACACTTCTGGTTCAGCACCCATCTCCAACTGCAAGCTCCCAGTCCTCTCAGGTGTGCTTCCCCAGACCTCCCGACTGTGCCTCACTCACCAACCCTCCTGGTTGTGACCAGTTGACCTCTCTGGAGTCTCTTAGCAGTGCTCTCTCCCACTGTCCTCTCCTTGTGCCTCCGGTCCAGGACCTTTTCATGTGTTCCTGAAAGTGGTCCCAACTGCACCCGAGCCCAGGCCCAAGGTCACCCCCCCCTTCCCCCACACTGGGGAGCTCCCTCAAAGGACCCGACAGCCTCTGCATCCTCTTACTCCAGCTGTTCCACCCAACAACTCCTCCCCAGCTGGGCTGACCCTGGGTATTTAAGGATTTCTGCCCCTTGCCAATCCAGATTGGGGATTGGTCAGGGATCCTCAAACACCCCAGGTGGCTCCACCTCCCCTCCCACCTCTCTTTCCAAAAAGCACTAGAAGCCTCTGGAAAGAAATAGGAGGTCCTGATGACATCACCTGTGAGTCACCCAGCACTACCCTGAGCCACTCCTAGCCCAGAATGAAAACAAACAGGCCTAGCTGCAAGCCAGGCCTGTTTAACCACTTCAGCCCCGGAAGGATTTACCCCCTTCCTGACCAGAGCTTTTTTTGCGATTCGGCACTGCGTCGCTTTAACTGACAATTGCGCGGTCGTGCGACATTGCACCCAAACAAAATTGACGTCCTTTTTTTCCCATAAATAGAGCTTTTATTTGGTGGTATTTGATCACCTCTGCGGTTTTTATTTTTTGCGTTATAAACAAAAAAAGAGAGACAATTTTGAAATAAAAGCAATATTTTTTACTTTTTGCTATAATAAATATCCCCAAAAAATATATAAAAAAACAAATTTCTTTCTCAGTTTAGGCCGATATGTATTCTTCTACATATTGTTGGTAACAAAAAACGCAATAAGCGTATATTGATTGGTTTGCGCAAAAGTTATAGCGTTTACAAAATAGGGGATAGATTTATGGCATTTTTATTATAATTTTTTTATTTATTAGTGTAGCACTACCCCCTGTTAAGAGAGCCGCTGGATTTTTGTTTTCGAGCCCTGTGTACAGCACCACCAACCCCCGGCAATCTGCTCGACCCATTCTGTCACAGCTAGTCTAGGGGTTATATTTTTATCATAATCATTGGGTATGGTTAAGGCACCCTCCTTACAGTAAGACAACACACCAATGTTAAAGATTAAGTATAACAGTTTACTTAGGTTGTAAAAGAAAAGGCTTAAACAGGATATAATACACACACAACTAAATTGCAGAGCCCTGCAGCAATCAATATAGCACACAATAATGGCGCTGCACGGTAATCCACCACACGTAGCTATTATGGTATACACGCCCTGTGGCGCACTAAACAATATCCTATATCCCCCCCACCCTGGCCAGGCCTGACCCAGAATAAATCTCAGTCCTTTCTATGGGGATTTCTTCGCATGCAAACTTTCTGTGGTGCACTTGATGAATGGTATTTGTAATCCACAACTGGCAATCACTAAGAACACTATGATGGGGGGACACTTCAACTCTGTCCTGTTACCGGTCCCCCCCCCAGTGGAACAACAAGCAAACAATCGAGAAGCCACGGCAGTCTATAGACCTAGAATCAGCAAAGTCTATTGGATTGAGCAAGTGCTCGCTCACCACTCCGGGCGCGATCCCAGCCCGGGACTTCCACCTGCTGTGTCTCCGCACACAGCGTCTGCAACGATCGGATCCCCAATCCAACTGATGTCCTCACTCGACAAGTCAGATGGCACCCAGGCTCCGCAGTGGGGTGGAAGGCTCTTTGGAAGTTGCGCAAGGCCCAGGCTTCAGGCCTTGCACTGCAGCAGATCCGCACAGGAAGAAACTCTTGCTTGCCGCGCGGTGTCCAAAGAGGCCGAGCTCCGCCTCGCCTCCTCCTTAAATAACCCCTCCCATGAGTCTCTGCGGTGGCTAACTGCACTCTGGGTGCCGAACGGGGTTCTGGGCAACGTAGTCCCGGGGCCTCAAAGGAGACCCCGCTACATTAGTAATGGCGGCGATCTGCAATTTTTTTTTATCGTGACTGTGACATTATGGCGGACACTTTTGACACTATTTTGGGACCATTGTCATTTATACAGCGATCAGTGCTATAAAAATGCAATGATTACTGTGTAAATGACACTGGCAGGGAATGGGTTAAACACTAGGGGCGATCAAGGGGTTAAATGTGTCCTAGGGAGTGATTCTAATTTTAGGGGGGATTGTCTCACTAGAACATGACAGAGATCACTGCTCCCGATGACAGAAAGCAGTAGATCTCTGTCATGTTGCTAGGCAGAACAGGAAATGCCTTGTTTAAATAGGCATCTCCACGTTCTGCTGCTACGTGTCATGACCGCGGGCCCCCGGAAGACATCGAGTCCGCGGGACGTGCGGGCACGCTCACTGAGTACGCAGCAGGCTCGCGCACGTGCCCACTATGCCGCAATTTTGATTTCGCTTTTGAATACGGATATTAAAACATTAGCAAAAATTTTGCTAAACCGATCCTTCCAACGGTCATACACCTTGATAAAACAGGGTTGATTGCGGGGAGAGAGGCCAGAGACAACTCTAATAGACCGATCCAGGTAATTCATTGGGTTGAATCACAGGCTGCATGCCCTCCCTGTCTTTTGCTTTCCACAGATTCCGAGAAGGTGTTTGACAGGATAAATTGGACTTACCTACGGACGGTGTTGACCAGACTAGGTCTGGGTCCTAACATGCTGTCGTAGATAAACTCCCTTTATAGTTCCCCAGAAGCCAAAGTGAAAGTGAGTAGGACAGTTAGCAGACTCATTCCCTGTCCGCAATGGGACACGACGGGTGCCCTCTGTCCCCCCTCATTTTCGATTTAACCCTAGAGCAACTGCTCAACAAGATACGCCTCAACAGTGCCATTAAATGTTATACGTTGTGGCCGATGGAACATAAGCTATCTGATTATGCAGATGATGTACTGTTCTATGTCTCAGACCCATTGATTTCTGTCCTTGAATGTGCCTTCGGGTTTGCATACACAGCTGCAGACTTCTTTCTCCTTTACCTGGTGCCATACTTCCTTAAAATACTTGGGAGTTTACTTACCCGCACGCTGCTCCCAGTTATATGCCTGTAATTATGACCCATTGCTTTCTACTTTAAGAGTGGACCTAAAAGGTTGGAACCGAACTGCCTTCTCCTGGATGGGCCGAGTCAGTGTTTTAAAAATGAACATGTTGCCCTGTCTTCTTTTCTACTTGCAAATGGTGCCTGTTTCATTGCCCAGACCTTTCTTTTCAACCCTGAACAGCCTGTTCCTGAAATATATTTGGAATGGAAAAAGCCCTCATTTGACTGTCCGCACAATACAATGCCCCAAATGCAAGGGTAGTATGGGTGTCGCAACTTATCACATGCCCCGTGGATTCCCCGGGACCCCACTGTGCCCTAGCAACCTGGGACACCTTGAATGGGAAGGGACAACTTGCCCCTCCGATTTCCCCCCTGGCTCCCTTAGGGGGCTTCCCCTGGTTCACTCTGGGGGAACACCCCTCCATTTTCAGGGCTTGGTCAGCCGATGGAGAGACAAATTGTAGCAGATTTATCCAAGACCAGGGTCTATTGCCACTGGCCACATTGAGAATACAATATGGGTCTTTCCCCATGGACAAATGGTGCTATAGACAGCTCCAACACTTTGTTCATAGCCCATCCCAAGATGTCCATTAAACCTACCACAGCGTTCCCCTTTGAGCGGCTCTGTATGTCTAACTCTGCTATTTCACATACTATATCTGTGCTGTACGAATTATTACAGTCGTTGGAGAGCGGGGGGAGACCTGTATACATAAGGGAGTGGGAGAGAGACCTTCAGCATGTCTTTACTGAAACACAGTTGGACCATCTTTACCGCCTCACGCATACGAGAATAGTTTTAAGATACTCACCCGGTGGTATAGATTTACCTCTAAGCTTGCCAGGATATACCCATCTGTATCCGTCACTTGCTGGAGGGAATGCGGCCTCAGGGGCTCATTCCTCCACATTTGGTGGGAGTGCCCTAAGATACAGCCCCTCTGGCTAGATATTTGGGCTCAGATTAAGGCCATTCTGGACATGGCGATCCCTGATTCCCTGGTGGAATCTTTGCTGCACTTTTCTACCATTCCTCTCAGCCAATATCGCAAGTCCATATTGGCTCACCTACTTAACGCGGCCAGAAGGTTAATTCCGATATATTAGAAGAGACCACAAACTCCAACACGTGCTGAATGGATTATCTTAGTAAAAAATATAATGGCTGCAGAGGAATGGATGGCGAAGTGTAAAGACCGCTATGACAAGTTTTATAGTATATGGGCCAATTGGATATACTATACTAGTAAAGTCATACTGGGCTCTCAGAGGTCCCCACCCCTCCTGTTGATGGGGCTGGGAATGTGGAGGCCCCTGATCCTTAAACGACACAGACCAGCCACTATACCCACACACCTGGTATAGGCCTGTGTCTTTCATGGAATGCTGCCTTAATATAATATGTTTTGTTTACTTAATTTGGTTTTGTTCTGTATGTTTATACCACTTGCTTCTCCCCAGTTTCTTATCCACATTTGGAAAGCTGAGTCATCCTTAAGCCCCGTACACACGGTCGGACTTTTGCCCAACAAACTTCGTTTTAAGCAAGTTGGACCAACAATCCGACCGTGTGTACGCTCTATCGGACAAACTTTTTTCGTTTGGTTTTGGATTTCATCGGACAAAAGTTGGGTCTGCAAACGGACAAACTTTTGCCCAACAAAAGTCCGATGGAGCAAAGTCCGACCGTGTGTACAGAAAACCATCGGACTTTAGTCCGATGGACAAAACAACTAATGTTAAAATCAACCAACAATAGCAGAAGTTGACCAAAGGGTGGCAGTAAAGATCAGAAAAGAGCAGAAAAAACACGTGATGTTGTAAGAAGTTTTAAGAAAGTTTGCAGAAAAGTCTGAGCGTGTGTATGCTATGGGTGTTCCCAACCAACTCCGTTCGGACAAAAAACCACGGAAAAGGCCGATGGAAGTCCGACCGTGTGTACGAGGCTTTAGCGTCATTTCAAGGGGGAATATCAGGAGCGACACATTGATGTTTGTGTTCATGTGATACGGTTGGACTATGATGCTCCCTTTTCTCCCCTCTTTTTTTTAATCATTCAATTGAGTAATACGTATGACGCCAACGAGGATTATTTCTGTATGTTTTTATTCTTTTATGTCTTTTTTATGTTGTATGATGCAAAACATTTTTTTCAAATAAAGATCACCTGACTTGAATACAATGCAAAATCTATGGAAAGAACTAAAGATCAGAGTTCATAGAAGAGGCCCACGGAACCTTCAAGATTTGAAGACTGTTTGTGTGGAAGAATGGGCCAAAATCACACCCGAGCAATGCATGTGGCTAGTTTCTCAATACAGGAGGCGTCTTGAAGCTGTCATTATCAACAAAGGATTTTGTATCAAGTATTAAATACATTTCAGTTAGTTATGCCTCTATTAGATCCACGCTTATGTAATGGGTTATGGCTGCTGCCTCCCCTAAAAATACCCCAAATATAATGGGGTACTATGACAGGTAATGAATATGAGAGGGGTAAGTGGCGCTACCCTGTATGGGTGGAGGGCTGATCCTGGTGTATCCTATAGATGTCCTATAAATGGAGTGCCTAAATAGCTGGTAGTGGATCCACATGGATAGATACAGATTAAATGTCGGGTAACCAATAGATTGGGTGGACCCACATGGAAGGTGAGACCCCTTTAAGTACTCGTTGAGGCTAAATGAATGGTACCATAACGTGTGTGCAAGCTGCAAGAGCAAAGTTACCCTGTTGCTGAAAAGTAATTTAGTGGTGGGTCGCTCTTCCCAAGGTTTAAATGAGTGCCGTGACCACTATGAAAGTGAATGGACGAGGCCAACCTGATTCCACTATCTGAGGGTAATGGGTAAGTATATAAATGATCTGCTTGCAGTAAATGTGCTGGGTAATTGTGCCCAAAAAAAGGAAATAGGATTCTGATCTAAAATAGACCAGAATGAAGTGTCAATGAATGAAGGTGAAGGAAGATCTCTTCCTATACTATGTGATATGTGCACGTATGCACTGAACCACAAAAAACACACACAAAAAATAAAATAATAAAAAATGCAAATATAGTGAATGGAGTGGAATAACCAATAAAACAAAATAAACAAAAATCTACACAAAGGGACCAACTTAACTAAGGGTAAGTGGTTAAGATTCTCTGCCCGACCTGGGCTGCGAGAAGTGTGCAATGTTGTGCAATAAAGTGCTTTGTGCTCAATGAAAAACTTCTGTGCAATACCTCAAACTCATAAATCAAAAAACACAGAAATGTTCACATGTGTGAACTGATTAATAAAGGAGGAGAGGATAATTAATGATGAAATTAATCCATAAAAATCCAATCTTGAAATATATATATATATAGTTAATAATAATAGGAGGTGACTTTGGTGAGAAGTTCCAAACGCTGGTCAGCAGATGAAAATCGCGGTGACTTCGTGCTCTCCCCTATATGTCCCCATATAGGTCACTGCAGCGCCGGTTCCTCTCCACTGTGCTGATCCAGGTAGGTATTCTGCTGATGCCGCCAGCTCACATGTGCAAATCACAGAAAGAAGCACGCATGGTGTAGTATATTTAAAACTGGGTTTATTAAATAAAAAGGCCCAAAGCCGTGCAAGGCAATAAAATGATTAAAACAAAATATATATAACCCCTCCAGAAAAACGAAGTGGGAATACAAAAAACTGCGGCGTGCGCTCCAGCGCCGCACTTCCCTAATTCGGATAGGACGTAAAACGTTCTGCGTGATCTGGTCACCTGACGCGTTTCGTCATGTGACTTTCTCACCTTTGATCCTCCTCCTGGCCAATCGGGAAGCAGGTACAAAACCCATTTTCCGATTGGCCAAAACGTCAGGCGATTGGATGCCTAGTGCTGAGAGGAGGAGAGAGGAAACACCGCGGAAGCTGCTCCAGGAGAGGACACCAGTCACCGGAGCAGCTTTCCCCGAGCCCGCCACGCTCTCACCACCCGCATCCAAGGTAAGGACAGCGGGTGGTGGTGGGGGGCTGTGTTAGTATCGCTGGGGGGGGTAGTGCCACTCCACCGGTGGCCCGGGGGGATTGTATGTCGCCCCCCCCAAAAAAAACACACCAGCCACCACTGATATACAATATATATATCCACTTGTCCCCCGCCCACTGTCAATTGACGGCGGGCGGAGGATACTCTCGTTCTGGGAGGACGTCATATGACGTCCTCCCTTTAAAACGAGTTAGGAGGCGCGCTCACAAGGTCCCGGTGCGCGTGCGCGGCGGCCGCGATTGCCCGGGAAACGAGCAGGAAAGTGGATCTCTGTGTGTAAACACAGAGATCCACGTCCTGTGAGGGAGAGGGGACCGATGGTGTGTCCCTTGTACATAGGGACAACCATCGGTCACCTCCCCCAGTCAGTCCCCTCCCCCCACAGTAAGAACACTTTGAGGGAACATATTTAACCCCTTCCCGCCCCCTAGTGGTTAACCCCTTCCCTGCCAATCACATTTATACAGTAATCAATGCATTTTTATAGCAGGGATCACTGTATAAATGTGAATGGTCCCAAAAATGTGTCACAAGTGTCCGATGTGTCCGCCGCAATATCGCAGTCACAATAAAAAATCGCAGATCGCCGCCATTACTAATAAAAAAATAAAAATGCTATAAATCTATCCCCTATTTTGTAGACGCTATAACTTTTGCGCAAACCAATCAATACGCGCTTATTGCGATTTTTTTTTTTACCAAAAATATGTAGAAGAATACGTATCGGCCTAAACTGAGGAAAATTTTATTTAAAAAAAAAAATGGGTATTTATTATAGCAAAAAATAAAAAATAGTGTTTCTTGTTCATACATCACGGGACACAGAGCGGCATAGTCATTACTATGTGGGTTATATAGAATTACCTTCAGGTGCTGGCACTGGCAACTTCCAAAACAGGAAGTACCCTCCCCTATATAAGCCCCTCCCATCCGGGAGCACCTCAGTTTTTTGCCAGTGTCTAAGGTGTTGGCCAAGGTTAACATGTATTCATCTGGGCTTGTGTACAGGTTCTCTGGGCCTTAGCAAGCTATTCCGGATCCGACCAAAAAAGCTTCATAGCTAAACGGTCGGTACCCGAGCCTTGCAGAGAAGAGCAGGGTTTTGCCTGTAATGCCTCTCTTAGGAGGGCTGGACCCTGGGATCCAGAGCTCTGGTCATACCCAAAACCAAGAGGCTATCTGTGCAGGGTGCTATACAGGTCCAGGGGAGTGGAATCCTTGGGAACCCGGTCCCTGAAGGTCTAGTACAATGCCTGCCGTGAGAGGTGAAGTTTGGGCTTCTGTGGACCAAACAAAGTCCTGCGGCGGGGAAAAGGTAAGTGGGGGCCCCTCAGGAACTTGGTTCTATTGAGGGGACCCCCAAGCCTAATATGTCTTTCTGCCTGTTACCTAAAGGTATTCCCGCTAATAGCTGTATATACCTAAGAAATCCTAGAAATGTCTTTTCATAAAGGAAGTTTTAAAAACTGTAAACCTAGAAATGTTTTTCATAAAGGAGGTTTTAAAAAAAAAAAAAAGACAAAAGTGCGGTACCTGTGTTTGTCCACTAGAGGCCGCTGTGGAACGTCTTTTTTTCTTGGGACTATTCCTTCCATGGTGAAAGTCCAGGCAGATGAGTGAGCTCTCTATCAGGGAAGCTGCATTCCTCTGTCATGCTGCCAAGTAGTTTCCTTCCATCCCCGAGTCCTGGTGAAACAGGGACCCTGGCTCCTCTCCCTACATGGCGCCAAGAGCGCACACGTGCGCGCGCGCGCGCACACACGCTTTCTTTTTATAAGATTTAGCTTCAAAAAAGGGGGCGGAGCCTGGCGGATGACGCGCTCTGTGCGCCCAGCGCTTCTGCGCATGTGCGGGTGTCCCAGCAAGATAAAAGGACTCAGTCCACGCTGCTTGCTATGGACACAGAGCATGAAAAGGAGCTGGTAGCATGGTATAGGGGCTTACAGCGGGCGGTTGATACAGGCATCCCCAGAAAGACGCATTAGTAGACACCCACTGATGTACATAGCAGCAAATTGCATTAGACTATTTCAGTAAAGGGGTGTATTGCGGCTGGAATACCTCAGCTTTGAACTAAGGAATATGCCGCCTAAAAAAACTCTGAGATATACCTCTCAGGAAGTGTAGGGGGTCTCCATCGGGCTCTGAGGATCTGGAGCAGTCATCTGCACCCTCCTCCCCTGAGAAATCAGAGGTTAATACCCATAAGGAACCCCCGGGAGTGCCAGGTACTGTGGCTGTCCTCAGTCCACCTGCTCCTGCATATATAACAGAGGAGGTTTTTGCCTCAACTCTGGAGGGATTGGAGCAGAGATTGGCAGCATTGATCGCTTCTTCTCTACAGGAAAGAAAGCGCGCCAGATCTCCATCCCCTCCATTAGAGTGCCTGTTGGCAGAGCAACAGTCCCAGGAAGGGACTGACCTTCCTGAAGGGGATCAGGAGGAGGTTAACTCTGTTTTTGAGGAATCGACAGTAGATGAACCATTTTCAGCATCACAGACTGAAAGATTGTGGGTCCAGACCCTAACTGACATGGTTCGATCTGCATTTAAAATGCCTCTTGTTGAACCATCAACTACTGCTGTCTCCTCGTTGGGGTCGCTAAAAGCTCCCCAGATTAATTGCTCCTTTCCAATTCATCCATTATTGGAAGGACTTATATACCAGGACTGGGAACATCCTGATAAACTATTTGTTCCACCTAAGAAATATCAGGTGATCTATCCCATGGAGGAAAAATTCACCCAGAGATGGAATGTTCCTACGGTGGACGCAGCCATTTCTTCTGTGAACAAATCACTGACATGTCCAGTAGATAATGTTCAAATGTTCAAAGATCCAGTAGATAAAAAATTGGAATCTTTATTAAAATCTGCTTTTTCCACAGCAGGGGCTGTTACACAGCCAGCAGTGGCAGCTATTGGGGTCTGCCAAGCTTTAAAGGATCAAATGAAAATGGTCCTGAGGGATTTGCCAGACCAGCAGGCCCAGGCTCTGGCTGATCTGCCTAGAGCATTATGCTTTGCGGTTGACGCCATCAAGGATTCTATCCATCAGGCCTCCCGCCTCACGCTGTCTTTGGTACATATGCGTAGGCTTCTGTGGCTCAAGAACTGGTCTGCTGAGGCTCCCTGTAAGAAGCTCTTAGTTAGCTTCCCATTTCATGGAGAACGCCTTTTTGGCGAAGACCTGGATAAATATATCCAGAAGATTTCCAGTGGTAAAAGTACTCTCTTACCAATTAAAAAGAGGTCTAGGGGTCCGTCTTTTAAGAGGACTACCTCTCCTATCCCTGGGACGTCTGCTACTAAGCAGTTCCGACGTCCTCCTCGGTCAAACTCAGGAGGTAAAAATCAGGGACAGTCACAGGGTAATAAAAAGCCCTGGATCCGAAGAGGTACTAAACCAGCCTCCAAGTCAAGCCTATGAAGGGCTGCCCCCACTCAAACGGGTGGGGGGAAGACTTCAGTTGTTCACAGAGACCTGGCGGGAGACGATCAAAGACAGATGGGTGCTCTCCGCAGTAACTCGGGGATACAAGTTGGAGTTAAAAGAGTCTCCTCCTTCCCATTTTATGTGGTCAGGCATGCCAAAAGACCCTCTGAAAAGAAGGTGTCTCCTAGTGGCGTTAGAACAACTATTGCTCCAAGGAGTAATTATGGAGGTTCCTATGGAAGAGTGGGGGTTGAGTTTCTACTCAAACCTTTTCACAGTCCCGAAACCAAACGGGGACATAAGACCCATATTGGACCTAAAGAGTCTAAACAAATTTCTAAACGTCCGGTCCTTCCGGATGGAGTCGATCCGATCGGTCACCGCTGCCCTACAGGGGGAGGAATGGTTAGCCTCGATCGACATCAAAGATGCTTACTTGCATGTTCCCATCTTTCCAGGTCATCAAAAATTTCTACGCTTTGCAGTAGAAGGGCGTCATTTTCAGTTCAGAGCCTTACCATTCGGTCTGGCCACAGCACCACGAGTGTTCACAAAAATTCTGGCCCCACTGTTGGGCGATCTAAGAACACGAGGTGTAACGATAATGGCATACCTACACGACCTGTTGTTGATGGACCACTCAGTTGCCAAGCTAGAAGTGGTAATTGTCGATACAATCAAGTATCTAGAATCTCACGGTTGGGTCATCAACCTGGACAAGTCAGCCCTACAGCCAGTGAAAAACCTGGTATATCTAGGGCTACGACTGGATTCAGACCAGAGGAAGATTTTCTTACCTCTAGACAAGGTATCCTCTTTGAGGGGCTTGGTCCGTCTGCTTTGTGCAAAAAGACAGCCGTCCATACGCCTGTGCATGAGGCTGCTAGGAAAGATGGTAGCATCATTCGAAGCTGTGCCATACGCCCAATTCCACTCAAGGAATTTACAGAGGGCCATATTGTCAGCCTGGAACGGAAAAATTCAGGCTCTAGACTTCCCGATGGCTTTGTCCCCTTCCGTTCGGAAGAGTCTCTGCTGGTGGTTGATCCCCCAGAATCTCCAGAAGGGAAAACCCTTCAGTCCGATATCCTGGAAGGTGGTCACTACAGATGCCAGCCTTATAGGCTGGGGGGCAGTACTGGAGCAATGGTCTCTCCAGGGCAGATGGTCAAATGTAGTAAAAACCCTGCCCATCAATCTCTTAGAGATACGAGCAGCCCGGTATGCCCTAGTAGCCTGGGCATCCAGACTCCAAGGGTCCCCTGTCACAATTCAATCAGACAATGCCACAGCAGTGGCATATATCAATCATCAGGGAGGCACCAGGAGTCGTGCAGTCCAGAGGGAAGTAAGTCACATCCTGGAATGGGCAGAAAAGCATGTCCCATGTATATCAGCTGTCTTTATTCCAGGGGTGGAGAATTGGAAGGCGGACTTTCTAAGTCGCCAACAGTTATGCCCAGGGGAATGGTCCCTTCATCCCGAGGTCTTCCGAGCAATATGTCAGCGGTGGGGAACACCGGATGTAGATCTGCTAGCATCCAGATTCAACGCAAAGGTGGACAGATTTGTCTCCCGGACAAGGGATCCCCTCGCTTGCGGCTCGGATGCTCTGGTGTTCCCTTGGAATCAGTTCAGACTGATATATGCATTCCCTCCGCTACAATTGTTGCCTCGACTCCTTCGCAGAGTCAGGTTGGAAAAGAAGCCGGTGATCTTGGTGGCTCCAGCGTGGCCCTGAAGGGCCTGGTACGCGGAGATCATCAAAATGTCTGTGGGGAGTCCTTGGACCCTTCCACGTCGTCCGGACCTGCTTTCGCAAGGGCCGATATACCACCCTTCCTTACTAACTCTAAGTTTAACGGCCTGGCTATTGAATCCCACATCCTAAAGAAGAGAGGTCTCTCTAACTCTGTGGTATCAACTATAATCAATGCCAGGAAGCCTGTATCCAGGCAGATCTACTATAGAGTTTGGAAGGCGTACATCACTTGGTGCGAGGCCAGAAAGTGGCATCCACGTAAGTACGTTATAGGCAGAATTCTGGACTTCCTACAGTGGGCTGTAGACAGGAAGTTTGCCTTAAGTACTATCAGGGGTCAGGTTTCGGCCTTATCAATACTATTTCAAAGGCCCCTGGCTATGCATTCACTTGTCAAATCCTTTATGCAAGCAGTGACTCGTATTATTCCACCGATTAAAGCTCCCATATGTCCATGGGATCTAAATTTGGTTCTGTCGGTTCTGCAGAAGCAGCCATTTGAACCTTTGCGGCACATTTCCTTGGTTCTACTCACCAGAAAATTGATATTTTTAGTAGCCATATGCTCGGCTAGAAGAGTGTCGGAAGTAGCCGCCATGTCCTGTAAAGAGCCATATCTGGTTATTCATGAGGACAGAGTAGTATTACGTCCTCACCCAGCCTTTCTTCCTAAGGTGGTATCGAGGTTTCACTTGAACCAGGATGTGGTTCTTCCTTCTTTTCCCCAAACCGAGCTCGGTAGAGGAAAAGTTATTGCATTCTTTGAATGTAGTAAGAGCAGTTAAAGCTTATCTAAAAGCCACTGCTCAGATTCGTAGAACGGATTCTTTGTTTGTTTTGCCGGAAGGCCCCAGAAAGGGTCAGGCAGCATCAAAATCTACTTTAGCCAAGTGGATTCGACAGGTCATAATACAAGCCTATGGCTTGAGAAGTAGACCGCCTCCGTTCAAAGTTAGGGCGCACTCCACGAGAGCAGTTGGAACTTCATGGGCAGTGCATCACCAGGCCTCCCTGGCTCAAATTTGTAAGGCCGCAACATGGTCTTCAGTACACACGTTTACTAGGTTCTACCAGGTGGACGTTAGAAGTCAGGAGGATGTCGCCTTTGGGCGCAGTGTGTTGCAGGCCGCAAAAGATCCTCATGCCTGATGGCGCCCAGCTTATGTATGGTATATCCCCCCCCTCATTTGGCATTGCTTTGGGACGTCCCACATAGTAATGACTATGCCGCTCTGTGTCCCGTGATGTATGAACAAGAAAGTAGGATTTTTAAAACAGCTTACCTGTAAAATCCTTTTCTTGGAGTACATCACGGGACACAGAGCTCCCACCCCTCTTTTGGGGACACGTATTGCTTTGCTACAAAACTGAGGTGCTCCCGGATGGGAGGGGCTTATATAGGGGAGGGTACTTCCTGTTTTGGAAGTTGCCAGTGCCAGCACCTGAAGGTAATTCTATATAACCCACATAGTAATGACTATGCCGCTCTGTGTCCCGTGATGTACTCCAAGAAAAGGATTTTACAGGTAAGCTGTTTTAAAAATCCTACTTTTTTTTCCAAACTGGACGCTCTTCTTTTGTTTATAGCGCAAAAAATAAAAACCGCAGAGGTGATCAAATACCACCAAAAGAAAGCTCTATTTGTGGGAAAAAAAGGACACAAATTTCGTTTGGGAGCCACGTCGCACGACCGCGCAATTGTCATTCAAAGTGTGACAGCGCTGAAAGCTGAAAAATGGCTTGGGCAGGAAGGGGGTTTTCGTGCCCAGTAGAAAAGTGGTATATATATATATATATATATATATATATATATATATAAATATAAATCTGGGTGGGCGGGGGGGGGGGGGTATATTTGAATTTAATAAACAAATATCTGTTTTCATTCTAAATATGTAACCTGGTGTGCTGTTCTAACAGAGTAGCTATTTCCTGAGAGGTGTCTTCATCCAGGATTATAGGAATCTGACAATAACAGAAAGCCAAAATGGATGTCTTTTTTTTTTTATTTCTAAGCACAAATAAGTTACCATTCCCATAATGCACTGGGAGGGGAGTCATGCCTTTTTTCTGACCTGGATTTCAGCTGCTTTTCAGGGTGAAAATCTCTATTTATACCAGATGGAAAAAGAGAGAGAGAGAAGCAATTCTCAAAGGGCCGGCCAATAAAAACAGACAAACTGATTACAGAAAGAGTCAACAGAGGAATGAGCTACAGAGAAGCGAAGAAAAACAGTTACAACCCTGGGAGGCAGAAAACATAACAAACACCTTGTAGGAGTGAATATAGTTCATGTGTGCAATGTGTGCAATGTACTGTTAAAAAGGATAATATAACCTAACCCCCACCTACGACTGCTATTTTAAAGCCTTGGTTGTTCAATTTAGTTAGGTCCGTAGGAGGTTTT
Organism: Rana muscosa; assembly: GCA_029206835.1. NCBI lineage: Eukaryota > Metazoa > Chordata > Amphibia > Anura > Ranidae > Rana > Rana muscosa. Next base: position 204,068,446 of record CM055124.1, read on the forward strand.
GGATTTAGACACAAATGTTATTAGAATGTTGGAACACTCATATCAGAACTAGAGATGAGATTCAGGTTTGCCACTGCCCTCAGTTTGTGGCTAACCCTCAAGATTTGCCAACGTGACGAATTGAAATTTTTTGGCACAAATGTTTGCACAAGAAGTTAAAGCGGAGCTCCGCCGTAAAAAACAAAAATATTAAAAGCCAGCAGCTACAAATACTGCAGCTGCTGACTTTTAATAAATGGGCACTTACCTGTCCTGGAGTCCAGCGACATTGGCAGCAGAAGACGAGCAATCGCGCGTCTCTCGGCTGCCCCCACCGCCATCCTCGGTGAGGGAATCAGGAAGTGAAGCGTTGCGGCTTCACTGCCCGGTTCCCTACTGCGCATGCGCGAGTCGCACAGCGCCGTCCTCACAGGTCCCTGCTGTGTTATGGGAGCCGTGTGTTTCCCAGAACACAAGGGGGGGGGGGGGAGTGGCGTAATGCCCGCACAGTCTATGCCCGGAAGTGGGTGCAAATACTTGTCTTAGACAGGTATCTTCACCACCCTCCACCCTGAAAGGTGCCAATTGTGGCACAGGAAGGGGGGGAGGAATCCGATGAGCGGAAGTTCCACTTTAGGGTGGAGCTCCGCTTTAAGAACATCCTAAATTGCAGTGCATAGCCTTTCCTCTTATCCAGCTGAGTCCCAAGAGCCAATTAAAGGAATTAATAACTCAACCCACTGTCAGAGAAGCTAGTAGACCAGACTGTGTGACTGCACAGAGACCAAACGGATGTAGGTGAAAATATAACAATTTATTAAGATCAATGAACAAACACACAACCACCTCCAACAGAACACCGTGCAATAAATCAACCAATAAACAGTGACTATAGACAATATGTACAATAATGTACAATAATGGGAGATACCAGTGTGGGAGGGCACTACATTAGAATCATAGTAAAAGCCAGGCCGAGGTCATACACAAGGGGATGTCAGCAGATGGGAAAGGACAGAAGACAAACAGGAACAGGGAGGGGACGGATGGGTAGGCTGCAGAGCAGGGATCCAAAGTACTCAGGTAACAGGAGGACAGGTGACCGTGGTTATCAGGAGACAGGAGGGACAGGTGCAGGATGGGCTCAGGATAGGGATCAGGTCGGATCGGGTCAGGTAGGATGCAGGCTCAAAGTCAGGATCGCAGGTTCTAGGTCAGGGAGCGAGATACCAGGGCAAGGTGTGTTTGTACTTGCTGGGTATAAATAGGAAGGCTAGTAATTACTTCAAGTCACACCTGAGCGCAGGAAGAGCAGTTCGCTCCACACTGCCAGGATCCATCCACTGGTGGAGACCAGTACTGCATCCAAAGGATAATATAATACCAGCAGGGAGAAATTCTCCTGACAGTTCCACACTGCCAGGAGACACCTGCTGGTGGACCACAGTACTGCAAGCCAAATAATAAATATCACCAGCAGATGGAACCTTTCCTGACACCCATTTTCTATAAAAGGGTGGACTCATAGCAGCTATATTGTCAAGGTGTGTTGGAACTGTAAAAGGTAAGATCAACATGCAGTGTTGGACATGGATTTTGGCTTTCATCTTTTGCTGGTTGATAGTCACTAATGCCTTGTACACAAGATCGGATTTTCCGTCTGGATAAATTCCGACTGATTTTTCAGACATAATTCCGTTCAAGCTGTCTTGCATACACACTGTCACACCAAATTCCGACCATCAAGAACGCGTGAACGTACAACACTACGACGAGCCGAGAAAAATTAAGTTCAATACTTCCGAGCATGCGTCGACTTGATTCTGAGCATGCGTGTTTTTTTCTCTGTCTGAGTTCCACACAGACGAACGGAATTTTTTCTAAATTCCGACGGAAAAAAGTCAGATGCCCCGATGAAAAAATTCCGTCTGACTTTTTCCATTGGAAATTCCGATCGTGTGTACAAGGCATTAGTTCACTTAAATTTGGCTGCTTAAGAACACAAAACATGGAGACAACCCCCCCGAGTGGATTCCATCTGACATGAAACATGATACATACAAGGTTAGTGACATTATTTAGCTTTATTCCTCACTAAGAATAAATAGTAGGTAGGTAGACATGCAATATCCAACTTGTTTCAGAGGCCAGTAATCGAAGTAAAACCAGTACATTTTGGAACACTGCAAGAGGTGGGATTATCTGGCCCCTGAAATACATTGGCTACCGTTTGTCTACCTAATGTTCATAGTCAAAAATAAAGCTGCAGAACATTTTACGTCATAGTTTGGCTCTCAAACACTTTTTGCTCTTTTGGACCTGTTAGGAAGAGCGGACCATTCTGTGTAGGGAGAGATGGGGCTTTCTTTTTTTAATTTTTCCATTGACACATGATCTCCAGGGCGCACATTTTGTTTGACAATTGCTAGCCTATTAGCCCCTACAAATTGAATATCAAGATTAGCCCCTGCAGGCTTCAATGGGGGCCCCTGAAAAGTTTTACAATTTTACGCAAGATTTGCAAAATTGTTCATGAACCAAACCCAGGCATATTTTATCATCCTTAGTCAGAACTTTACTATAACTGGCACCCAAGACCAGATTTATACTTTCTGACCCCCATCCCCCTTCCCGTCAGGCAAGCTTGTGCCACCCATGTAAATCTACAGTTCACTGGCTAGCCTTTGTATCACACTAAGGGCTTGATTAAGTTTGCAGCAGCCCTTGCTGCCCCTCTAAAAAAACAATTCATGGTGTTTTTTTAGGGGGCATTTGACGACGGTGGCTGGGAGGCGATAGGTTGCCGTCACACCACCTGTGAGCCCACACCACAACCGTGTTCATTTTATGCAGTTGCGGCAGGATCCTATTCACTTGAATGGTACTACCTGCCAAATGCAGCAAGGGGGAAAAATCATTTCTGGCGTGTGTACAACCGCTGTGTTGGGTTAAGGGGGATAGTAAGATTGCTGCTCAACCACCTATTTTAACTGCCCCATGGCCGCAAGTGTAAACTAGTCCTTACAAGTTATTGACTAGAGGACTTAGGCAAACTGTTTTTGTTTTCTAGTAGTTTGGGGTTTAGGTGTCTGCAGCCTGAGTGGGGGAACTGTAAGCTCCAATTAATTTATAGCCAGTGTGAAGCACTAGCATCAAGTGTAGAGCTTGAAGGACACCGCCACTCGCTGGTTCTTCTTTTTAAGGGCTTTGTTTGCCCATTTTTTATTAAAAGAAGTTCAAAACAAAATCAAAGGTTTCCCTCGCAGGGGTTTCAACACTCCTATTCATCAACAAAATTACATTCAGTCTCCTGGCTTATACATACAGCAGTGCTGTTCAGGCCTTCCACTTCAGGCTCTCGTCTGTCTCCTACAGACTATTCCCTTGGCAACACCGTCCATTTAGATAGCAGCCCCTCACTGCTCTGACCCTCAGACCTGGGTCTCTGGCTTCCAGTGTGCAGACAACCACTCTCTGGCTTCTCCAGTGCACACTTGCATTCTCTGGCTTCTCCAGTGCACACTTGCACTCTATGGCTTCCCCAGTGCACACCTGCACTCGTCGGGAGGGTGGAGCCCAGAATGCTGGTCCTGACTCTACTGTCAGGCCCACACACACCTGAACAATCAGTGTGCCATTGAGTCTCAAAACCCGGATCCAGGACTGGGGATTTCATCCCACCCGGATCTCTAAGAAATCCCCAGGCTCCAGGTCCCAAAGTGGACTTTAGTAAATCATGAGGAAACTGAAAAGCCAGTTTCCTCCCAAACAAGCAAATACCCTGGAGCCCCTCAACCTGCCTGGTTGAGAATCCTGCATTCATACACTGGTGGGGTACCACACTACCACACTAGCAAGAAAAATGTGCAAGTGGTTAGGGCAACAGCAAACAGTACATACATTTCCTAAAATTCAATGCGACTATTTGGTTTAACAAAATCAATCTGTTAAACTGAATAATGTGAAAGTAAATACTGGTCTGGGGGTGGAGGGTCTTGGCATAATGTGCAAGTATGCACAGCATACCCCTTCCTCCAGTGATGACAGGTCCAGGCGCTGCTCTCCTTCCAGATCCCAGGTCCCAGGTCCCAGGTAGGGTTGCCACCTTTTCTTCAAGTCAAACCCGAACACTTTAGCGGCGCACAGCAATTTTTTTTTTTTTTTATACATACATTTGGCTAATAAATAACATTTCTAATCATATGAAGTTAATAACAAGAGTCCCCCTTTACATCAAAGTCCACAGAGTTCCCCTTTAATATCTCAATCCACAGAGTTCCCTTTCACTGCAAGGGGAGACTCTGCAGACTCTGATGTAAGGGAGAACTCTGGGGACTCTGACATAAGGAATCCTCCGGGAACCCTGATTTAAGGGGGAACACTGAGAACTCTGATGTACGGAGAGGACTCTGATGTAAGGGGGAACACTGAGAACTCTGATGTACAGAGAGGACTCTGATGTAAGGGGGAACACTGAGAACTCTGATGTACGGAGAGGACTCTGATGTAAGGGGGAACATTGAGAACTCTGATGTACGGAGATGACTCTGATGTAAAAGGGAACACTGTGGCCTTTGGTGTAAAGGGGAACTCTGATGTAAGGGGTGCTCTGAGAACCCTGATTTACCTTAGGGTACTCACTCAGAGGCAGGAGAGAGAAGGGGAGAGACTTCAGAGACAGGCATGGATGGTGAGCTCACTCACCCCTTTGGCAGTCACCACCTCTCATCCAGATGTATCTGAGGCTGCTGGACTTCAAATTTATGGCCCACACTTTCCTCTTCTGAGGCACAGTCCTGGGGATTGGAGTGTGAGCACACACAGAGGGGTAGAGGTGGGGGAAAGAGGTGCAGATCAAGCCTCCCCCGTCTGTGTGTGTATTTGGGGGGGATTGATAGTGCTGGCTTTAAGCAGAATGAAAGAGAGTGTAACAGACACTATCAGCTTAGACAACTGCAGCCAGCAACCCTGTTGGGAAGCCATAGTAGTCTGAATAATGTGTCCAGGTTTCAGGCAGTCTGAAACCTGGACGCATGATTCCAAACCCCAAACTGTCCAGGTGAATCCCGGACAGGTGGCAACCCTAGTCCCAGGTCTCTCCTATTCATCCACAGGTCCTTGCAGTAAGTCCTGGGCAAGGAGTTAAAATGTCCTTGGCACCCAACCCTATTCTGAGTGCAGTGAAATAAAGACAGAAAATCCCAAATTACTGGAAGCATGCAGAAATGTTTTTTTTTTGTTTGTTTTTTTGGCGAAGCAGAATTTTCATACCTCTTCTGCTGAAAAACATGTCTTTGTTGTATGTTGGCAAATATATGTGTAGCGATACCTTCAGTTAAGAGGGCCGCAGATTTAGTTTGGGCCCTGAAGACAGCTCCGCCAACCCCCGGCAATTAACTCGACCCCCTACTGGCACAGTTAGTCTAGGGTAATATGTGTATATCTTATGCTCTATGATAAAATTCAAACACCAAGGCAGTGATAGAAGAATAACGAATTTACCTTCTATGGTAATAAAAATCAACAGTGATAACAGATCATATGAATCTATCTGCAGAGCCCTGCAGCAATAGTCACACTATAACTATTAAGATATGGCGCACACGCGCCACGTGTAACAGTACTTCACTATGCGCCCTATGGCGCAGCAACGTAATAAACTACCTAGATGGCCAGGCCTGATCTCAAGTGGGGGAAAATAACTAAAATAGGAACTGGTGGGCCATGGCAGTCTGTAGGCCTAACAATGGTATAAAGTATTTAAGGATTGAGCAAGTGCTCGCTCACCCCTCCGGACGCGATCCCAGTCAGGGAACTTCCACCTGCTGTGTCTCCACACACAGCCTCTGCAGCGGTCGGGTCTCCAGCTCAGCAGCAGTTGAAGAAAACCAAGTCAGATGCCACCCAGGCTTGAGATGGGGTGGAAGGCTCTTTGGTAACTGCACAAGGCCCCAGGTTTCAGGCCTTGCACAGCAGCAGGTCCGCACAGGAGGATCTCTCCACTGAAGTCTCGTGTCCCAAAGAGGCCGAGCCTAGCCTTGCCTCCTCCTTATAAAGCTCCCCCCATGAGTCTCTGCGGTGACAACATTGCACCCTGGGTGCCCAACGGGGTTCTGGGTAACGTAGTCTCTCTCCTCTGCTTTCACTTCCAGTAAAGTCTCTTCTCTACTCCCTCCCGACTCACCTCTCAACCGGAAAGTCCTGTCTCTCTGTATTAAAGGGGAATACCCCGCTACATATGAGATGCTACATTGCAGTGCTTTGTCAACTGCCATACCCATGTGCATCGTTCCTTTGTTGGCTATAAATTGATTTGAGTAGCTGCCATTTTTGCTTTGTTAGATAATTGAAAGCTAGGTATAGCACTTTGAAGAAGTACCTTGACATGGAAATGTGACTTCCCATATATTTGTTCCCTTGCATACACCATCACTGCTCCACAGTAAAGTGGAAAACCCAGTTGTCAAGCTATGGCAACACAGTGGACCCTCTATTCTTTTACACACAAGAAAATTCAAGATTTATACATGAGGTTGTCCTTCTCTAACTATGATCTCTTTACTGATCTTTTTTGACAGCATTTTTCAAATTCCCTATGTTGTTGTTTTTTTTTGTGTTCATAGTCTCAGTTGCTTATGTTTGTGGCTGGTTTCCTATGAGTGGGATTGACATCAGGATCTTCTCCTTGCGTTCAACTCTGGAATTTTAATTCCCCTATTCAGAGACTGGATCTTTGAGGCCAGACAAGGCAGGTAACCATAAAAGCAGTCTTGGCCTAAGTGTAAGGAGCTTTGCGCATTGCACTGAAACAGCAGATGAGAATGGAGTGATTGAACAGCTGTTTCCAATTCAGTGCTATGCAGAATATTGGATTTGATAAGCTCTTCTAACCTGGCAGCAAAAGAAAAAGTAAAAATACATAAGCAATGAAATCAGTACTCGGACTTAATCATACCATATAGTTATCCCATGTTAATATATGATACAGCACATGTTTTGCTAGCCATGGTTTCCAAGCTTTACAAAGAACATGAAGGGGCAGATGGTTTGCACATCAGCGGTAATGAGCAGAGGCCACAATCCCTTGTCAACTTCAGCCAGTGCCTTATACTCTTCAACTAATGACACATTATATAGGCAGTACATATCCTCCATTGTTTTACAGGGCCAACATCATAACGATTTCTGATACTTTCTATAAAGACGTAAGGCTCACATCCGGACTAAAGGGAAGCAGCCATTTCTTTTCTTCTTTGAATCATTTTTCTAGCAGGCATATGGTGTGTGTTATTACGGAGCACCTGTTACTAGGGCTAGGTTAGGCAAAGGAGGCAACTGCTTAGAGGACAGCAATCTCTGATGCCGCGTACACACGACTGATTTTCATGACGAGAAAAATTTCATTTTTTTATTTGGTCATTAAAAATTATCGTGCGTGGGTTCCAGAGCATTTTTCACGACGTGAAAAATTACCATTAAAAATTTGGAACATGCTCTAATTTTTCTCGTCGTTTTTCACGTCGTCGTTTTTCTCGTCATGAAAAACGGCCGTGTGTAGGCTTTAACGACGTGAAAAAAATGTGCATGCTCAGAAGCAAGTTATGAGACGGGAGCGCTCGTTCTGGTAAAACTATCGTTCGTAATGGAGATAGCACATTCGTCACGGTGTAACGGACTGAAAAGCGCGAATCGTCTCTCAACAAACTTTACTAACACGAGGATCAACAAAAGCAGCCCAAAGGGTGGCGCCATCCAAATGGAACTTCCCCTTTATAGTGCCGTCGTACGTGTTGTACGTCACCGCGCTTTACTCAAGCATTTTTTTCCACGAAAGTGTGTAGGCAAGGCAGGCTTGAGAAGAATCACGTTGAGAAAAACGCTGTTTTTTTCAATGACATTAAAAACGGTCGTGTGTACGCGGCATGAGAGCATTAAATTTAGCCTGCTGTAGAACCTGAAATTCAGTTGCTGAAAACGTATTCACTGCCAATCCTAAGTGCACAGGTCAGCAGTGAGAGGTCATCATGCTATTTTGCACTGGGCTGGCAATCTCTGCATCACCCCTGTGTGTGTTGGTGGGAAATACTCTATTCATGTCATACATACAGCAGTTCTTGGGACAAGAGCCTCCTGGCTGACTGCACTGTAGACATGAGATCATCATCAGGAAGAGCTGCCATGTGACAATGTTGGAATGATTTTGTGGTGAACTGAAATCGATCACAAAATGATCATCAACAGAGAATGCTATTCCAACAACATTTAGAATCCTCTTGACATATATATTTATATTGTTTGACAACAATCGTTTTTGTTCCCAGAATATTGCAATCACTGATGAGGGAACAACAAAAAATTCTGACGCAGCATAGTGGAGGGTAAAACTCATTCTGTCCTGGGTATATTACCAGCCCATTCAGTGTATAGTGAATTAGCAAAGGGAATTCTGGCCAGATTGGCCAAGGTGCCAATCTGGCAAGAATCTATTTTCTAATAAGGATAAAGCCTAAGTATGGTATCCCATTTGAAAGCATTGATATCATAATTCCCATTGGGTCCTGCTCATAGCTGATCTAAGGAGTGTCATCATGGTTCTTGGGCATCCAAACCCACTAAGCTAATTGGTAAAGGATCCCAAGGACCTTTTAACTAACTCACAAAGGATGGGATCAGTTTGACCGATCATCCACAGTAAGCATCCAGTCACAGCAGATCATCTCCAATTGGGAGCAAATCCCAGTTTGAAACAAAAAAAAACAATCCGCACATCGCTGATTGAGATCATCATTTAGCTTAATCAATTTTTTTATGAAAAAATAAATAAAAAAATGACACATGTGCAGCTGGGCTAAGGTCCAAAACAGAGCCTGTAAAAGTAATAAGCAAAGTAGATACAATATCTCACAAAAGTGAGTACACCCCTCACATTTTTGTATATATTGTATTATATCTTTTCATGTGACAACACTGAAGAAATTACACTTTGCTAAAATGTAAAGTAGTAAATGTACAGCTTGTATAACAGTGTAAATTAGCTGTCCCCTCAAAATAACTCAACACACAGCCATTAATGTCTAAACCGCTGGCAACAAAAGTGAGTACACCCCTAAGTGAAAATGTCCAAATTGGGCCCAATTAGCCATGTTTCCTCCCCCGTGTCATGTGACTCGTTAGTGTTACAAGGTCTCAGGTGTGATTGGGGAGCAGGTGTGTTAAATTTGATGTTATCTCTCTCACTCTCCAATACTGGTCACCGGAAGTTCAAAGAACTCTCTGATAATCTGAAAAAAATTATTGTTGCTCTACATAAAGATGGCATAGGCTATAAGAAGATTGCCAAGACCCTAAAACTGAGCTGCAGCATGGTGGTCAAGACCATACAGCAGTCCATCAGTGACTTCTTATGCATTAAAGTAAACACATAAAAACTCATAAAAACTAATTAAATTATAACCACAGTGAAAAGTGAAATATTAAAAAGTAAAAAGAGTATTTCGACCCCTGTGTTCAAAATTCAAATCCCTGTTCCACCAATTCGTGATTCACCACAACCTTCCAAAGTTTGCACTGACCAAAAGCAATGACAAAAACATGCTTCCTGATGACGCAGGAGTAATGCGAAACGCGTAGACGCTAGTGAGCAGCACCAATGCCACATCCTACCCCTAACCCCGCACGAAACCGAGGCTTGCACCGCACGTCAGTTCCTGGAGACATAACGGTGAGCAGAGACGCCGCTCGGAATGCTGGATAGACTTGTGTCGGTCTAAAGGCACTTTTTCATGTCAGTGCACATTTGCTATATATATATGTTGCATAAAAATAAAGTAAGGAATGTTGCGCAATGATGATAGTTTGTTTTCTATGAGGACCCGTGACATATCCCTAAACGAATCCAGGCATATATTTGAGGCGTTTTTGTCATCGCTCTCTGGTGAGTGCAGACTTTGGAAGGTGGTGGTGAATCACGAATAGATGGAACACGGATTTGAATTTTGAACACGGGGGTTGAAATACTTGTGAAAAAGAACAGCACTGGGACTTAATATTTCACTTTTCACTGTGGTTATAATTTATATGTTTATATGTTTTTATGTGTTTACTTTAATGCATAAGAAGTCACTGATGGATGCAACTAATTTTAGGGCTAGCGCGGTTACCCTTAGTAGTTGCAATGTTAATTAGCAGACTCCAAGACTTCTATAGGTAGACAGCCATGCAGGGAAAGGCATCCAGCAAGACACCACATCTGCATGTGTAGAGACGCTGTCTCCTATGGCAACAATCTTGAACAGTTTCTAACAAAGGTTGTAATGATCTCTCACTTCCTCCACATCTCCTTGTTTAGATCTTTACTCAACTGAGCTCCCAATCTATCAATCCCAATCTATCACCTAGACCCGCTGATCCACTGCCCCTGGATCTCGTGAGCTCTTTCAATCTTCTCACTGAGTATCTTCCTCAAGCGTCACCCCTGTGTCCCTGCTGGGTCCCTAGCTTGGCACTCACAGATACTCCTCAAGCGTCACCCCACTGGCCTGCTCGGTCCCTGGCTTGGCACACAAGACTGCTTTGCAAGTGTCACCTCCACTGGCTGGGTCCCTGGCTTGACACCTGCTGAAGTTTCTTAATGCTTCACCGTCCCCGGTTGGTGAGAATACTGCTCTGGTACTTGCTTCAGCTACTAGCAGTGGTCCCCGGTAGTAAGGTCCCTTAGTGGCTACAGCTTACGCTCTACCTCTGACCATGACAGGTTCTCTGGCCGGCAGAACCGTTACTTCTGGTTGGACTGCAAGCCACAATCCCAACCCTACACTGCTCTCTTGCTTCTGGATACCCTCAGACAGCCTAGCAGACAGATGTCCCTGGGATAGGCCTCAGGCTCTGGCCTAGCAGCTCGGGCAGCACAACACATGTCCACCCAGAGAGTCATACAGGTGGCACAGAACCCCGATCACCTGACCTCACCCAAATAAATAGGATCTCCCAGCAGGCGAAGGGACCCCAGAAGATCCCTGCCCATTGGCTGAGATACCCCACCTATTCTTTTTTATTTTTTTTATTCTGTTAATTAATTTTTGACAACACATATAACAAACAACAACCAACCCAGCACAACACTGAGTCGGCGACTGGCCAACAGGTACAGGTACAATTACAAAAAATGTCCTGTCTAACTGACAGTAGTGCTAACAATAACCAATAACAAGTAACAAAACACCCCACCCCCTCCCCCCTCAGCAACCCCCATACTCAGTTCCCTCTCCCCCATTACTCAAAAATCTTCTGGACACAGTATTCTTGTCTCACCGCACAACTTGACCAACATTCAACGGCGGAGCCCCCAATCATCCAGCATACCCACTTGATCCAAAGATATACCACTTAGCCCTCCCCCTGTTGCAGGCGTTAACCTACAGTCAGATCAGATTTGTACCATGCCTGCCACACCTTGTCAAATTTCTTTCCGCAACCTCTAGATAAGTAAGTCGCCCTATAGTATGGCATCATAGAATTGACCAGCCCCTTCCAGAAGCGCAAATCCGGTGCCTCCGATTTGCGCCACCGCAACAAAATGACCTTCCTTCCATAGAACAAAAGGACGTTGAGAAGAGTTCTATGGGCCCGAGACGGGACCACCTCTTCCACCAAACCCAAGCGACACACCCTAACCGTCCCAGTCCTCTCCCTGAATGTGCGGGACCTCAGCCTCCCACCTCTCTCTACACTTGAGCACTGCCTTTGGCCTAGATTTAAACAATTCCTTTTAGGAAATGGAGAGCGTCATGGGGGGGTCATCTGTTGTTAGCAAATTCTCCAAGTCCGAGGGAAAGGATTCTATGGTCTTGTTTTTAAATTGGGATCGAAAAGCATGGTGCAACTGAATATACCTAAAGTATTGTGAGTTTGGTAGGTCATGTCTGGCTTTAAGCTGGTCAAACGTTAGCAATTCCCCATCCATAGTGATATCCTTGAGCAGTTTGATTCCCCTGGTTACCCAGCCAATGGGATCTTCGAAGGAGTAAAAATTAGGTACTTTAGGGTTCATCCACAAAGGAGTAGAAGGAGAGAGACCCTGGTAACTGGGACATGCCAGTACAACCACCTCCTCCCATGCCTTAATCGCGGCCTTCATAGAAGCAGTAAGAGGAAGATCCATCTTTACACCTCTATGAATGGCCAGCCGTAAGGATTCGTTAGAGCCCAAGTGTGCTGCTTCCAGGACTGTGGCCGAGTCCCCATCATCCAAGGTCAGCCACCTATGAGCGAACACCATTTGACCAGCTAAATAATACTTCCTCCAATCTGGTAGGGCCAACCCACCTTCCCCCCCAGGGTTCCTGTAAGACTTTCAGTCCAATCCTGGGCTGTTTAGGAGCCCACAGAAAAGAGCTAGTAAGGCCATCCAACTTTTTAATAAAGGACTTAAAAAAGGAACATAAAATGACCGGGAGGATTTTCATTTTTAATAGGTTAACCCTTCCCACAAGCGACAAAGGGAGTTTTTGCCAGGCCTGGGCCTTCTGTTTAAAAAAGGTCAAAAGAGGTGCCAGATTAAGAGTCATGTAGTCTACCACATCCGCCGTAATCTTGACTCCTAGATACGTGATCTGCGAGACCCACTTCAATGGCAGGGCCGGGTCAGCAATGTCCCAGTCCCCGGCATCAAGAAGTAAAATGGATGATTTAGTCCAATTAACTTTCAACCCAGAATACTGAGTAAAGTCATTCATAATGTGTAGCGCTGCCTCCAGTGACTCCTTGGGGTCTCGCAGAAACAGCACATGTCGTCTGCATAAAGTGCAAGGCCTTCGTCAATAGTCCCCACCCTAATCGCCTTAACCTCCCCAGCTGCTCTCAATGCAACCGCGAGCGGTTCCATCATGAGGGCAAACAAAAAGGGCAACAGGGGACATCCCTGCCTAGTGCCCCTACCAATTTGAAAGAATGGGGAAGTGTGGATGCCTATGTGGACTGCCGTCCTGGGGTTATTATAAAGAAGAGAGATCCATCGCCGAAAAGTCGGGCCAAATCCCATTTTTTCCAATACTGCCAACATGTAGTGCCAGTCAATGGAGTCAAATGCTTTTTTGATATCAATAGATATCACAATCCTAGTGGGAGAGTCAAAGTTAGGGAGCTGCAGGTGGGTAAACAGCCATCTCAGGTTAGTGTCTGTAGACATACCGGGCATAAACCAAAAAAGTACCAAAAATGTCCCGTAGTCAGGAATAAATACATTTTTCAGGATAAGGGGCCCTCAGCCCTTTCTGGGAACCCTACAAATCTGAGGTTGTTCCTGCGAGAACGATTTTCCAAATCGTCGATTTTGGCACGGAGTGCCGCCATTTCGCTAGTGACATCCCGCACGTTAACTGATAGGGGATTGACAGCGTCCTCCAGGGAGCTAATACGGTCCTCTGTCTCTCCGGTTCTATCATGGAGGTTCTGGAAATCCTGTTTAAGTAGTGAAAAATCCATGCGGATAGATGCTATCTGAGTAGAAAGGGAGGCCTTACAGTCCTGGATAGCTAGCATAATGGTGGACAGTGTAGGTTCAGCAGGGGTAGGAGAATCCACAGACAGGCCAGTCTCAGTTAATGGCTGGGAGTCTTGGGACATCAGGGGGTCTGCTTGAGAGCGAAAGAGGGCAGGAATAGAAGCACTCACCCCTGTAGCATGGTTCTTGTCAGCAGAGGCCTGCAGCGCGTCTGTCTGCCCTGCATGTGTCCCGGTGCCATCTTGCCTCCTGAACCGCGCTAGTTGCTCCGCTGTGGATGGGGGCCGGGCGGCACGTATTTCACCATTTCAGCCAGCCTGCCAGATGCCCACCTCCGTGGGGAACAGATTGGTATCTTTGGTGAGGATAACGGACCCAGGATAAGGTAAGGATGACGGTTGAGAGCCGGAGCAGTGTGCCTATGCGACTGCTCTCTTCACCATCCGGCCACGCCCCCCACTCCATCTATTCTTAATCTGTCCTTGCAATGCCCTTGTCTTATCCAATGCCACCAGATACCCGGGCCAACTAGTGACAGAAGAGAGAAGTGCAGCCATTCCAGAATTAGGGTGGAATCAATAAATCTCCTATCAATTGGCCAAGGCAACTATACCTGGCAGGTAAATTTACTAGCAACCCTGCCTAAACATCAGGGTGCTACATGTATCTGAGCACCACAGGCTGAAAACACTATTAAAGAGGAAGTAAAGTCTTCCTTTTTAATTATACCTACAGGTAAGCCTATAATAAGGCTTACCTGTAGGTACTGTAAATATCTCCTAAACTTACACAGTTTAGGAGATATTTACTATATACCCAAATGTCATTGGTGCATGCACTCTAAAGGAACGGCTGCCTGTGCCATTTCTTCAGGGCCCTGTGCCGTGACCGACGGCTCCTGCGTGCATGTGCGAACCCGGAAGAAACTCAGGGGAAAATGTCAGCCTTCTCAGCAGTGTGTGGGCACCGCTTATCACTTTGAAAAACATCCCCTAGCATTTGTAGTCATGGCCGCCTTGAGTAAGGGCAGATGATTCATGTAGCATTTACTTCCTGGAATCCATCTGCCCTTAGCTCAGGTACGCAGACAGGAGAGTGTGCTTAGCTGTCCTCCCTTCCTCCGGATGAAAGAAGAAAATGCCTATGAAGACCTATGGGATATATGATTTTTTGGCCTGCCAGGAAGCAGCCAAAGGAATGTAAAAAAAAAAAAGTTTCAAACAAATAATTATAATATACCTTCCCATCTATTAACTAAGACTAGCAGCCTAAAGAATAAAAATAGTTAAAGTATAACTCCACTTTTGTTGAGAAAAAAAACATTCCCCTCTGGATGATTTATGTACATTGCAAGGATTTTAACAAATTTTGTTACCTTTTGTTATTCTGAAGATGTCCCTGATTGTTCCTCTGTGCCCATGTAGGAAAGGGAGTCTAATGGGAGTGGTTTCATAATTATCAATCAGCTGTGCACCTGCAGGGCACTAATGAGGAAAGCTGCTGGGCCTGGATCCCTTTAGCCGTGATTTAATATATGGAGTATCTCACCAAAAATTACATTTTTGTTGCAGGGGATGTCTGAAATCTGACTTGTATCTTAGTGCAGACTACTGAGAAAATCAGTGAGCCAATCACACAAGCAGGAAATCATGTTTCTGGGGGGCATTCTGTACACTTTTCAGGTAGCCATATTACATTGCATTTTCAGAAAATTACAGAGCTGCAGATTGAAAAGGAAAGGAACATTTTTAATAACAGTCAATTACAATATGACTTGTGTCACAATTGTATATGCTATATTTTTTTTCCCCACAAAAGTGGGGTTACCCTTTAATGTTGGTTAAGAAAATCTAGTTCTGCTTTAAGTTGCTACAGGGGGCGAAGTTAAAGCAAATTTGTTGCTTTATCCTGCATGCTAAAGCACTGGTTAACCTTAAAGCAGATGTCCCGCAGCCATTTTTTTAATGGCATTCATTTATTTAGTCCATTGTAAAAGAATACTCACTGTTCTGGTGTTTCTGAACATCCGCTGTCCGATTACGTATAGAATTATAACTTATATAATAAGTGGAAGGACGTTTCCATTTTGCTTGTGGGTGAAGCCCACAAGCACTCATTTCCTTGATGCAGTGAATGCTCATCTCCCAGCATTCACCGCTCGTTCCTGCACATGCTCAGTCTTTATGGCGAGCAGGGACGTAAACTTCTGGGTTGCCATCACAATGGGCGGCGTCATCGAAAGTTACCGCCCCGTTGTGATGGCAACAAAACCAATAGTAAAAAATAGATAAGAAAGCGTCACTTCCGCTTTTTAAATCCCGCGATAACTCGCGACAGGCTTCTGCAATGGCTCCTGGGAACAATGACACAAGCTCCCAGGAGACATTGCAGATGAAAGGAAATTACATAATACCCGCCCATATCCGCACAATGCCCAGACCGGAAACAGAGAGAGACCTCATGAAAAGACAGGTACCGTACAAAAAAAAACTTCAGTTTTTTACTTATTACATTGCTGCAATAGGATTAAGCTAATGTTGTAAAATAGGGTGAGGGTGGAGCTCCGCTTTACATTGTAGGTGCACCTACACAAAAACCTGTGCAAAGTCCTACAGTTTTTTTTCTATAGCAGTGGTTTCCAAACTGCGGCCCGGGGGCCAAATGCGACCCTTTGCTTGCTTTATTGTCGCCCTTGGGGCACTATTTCATCCATTGGTACCAACAATGGGGCATAATTCACCCCCCCCCACTGAGACCAATGAAGGGGCACAATTCCTCCCAATGAACCAACAGTTGGGTACAATGACACCAACAATGGGGCACAACTCCTCCCGCTGACACCAACAATGGGGCACAACTCCTCCCACTGACACCAACAGTTGGGCCCGGGGACATCAATGATGGCGCACAATTCCTCCCAATGACACCAACGATGGGGCACAATTCCTCCCACTGATGCCGGGACTTTTTCTAATCCCATTGGAATAAAGTCTGAAGGACAGTAAACTGGCACCCTGGTTAGAAAGTTTGGAGACCCCTGTTCTACAGAAAGCAGCCCCAGTCTAAATAGAAAAGGCTGTTTCCTCAGCATGCTGCAGAGAAGGTTTCTGCTTTTTCCGTGGAAGTCATGGTCTCTCACAAGAGGTCTGACATAATTTCTGCTCAGTCAGAGTGCTTGAAACAGCAGGGAGCATTAATATTGCTGATTGGAGAACTATTGGTCTGGCTAAGCAGGAGAATAGCCAGATCTCTGCAGAGAGAATGCTGCTTACACACTGAAGGCAAGGCTCCTTCTATGCACATGAAGGCTGGAGACAGGCTTTTTTACTTGGACTGTGGCTGCTTTATACAGGTAATGAACTGTAAGGGCTCATTCACACAGATTTAGGCAGTGTGCATTTAGATCTGTGCACCCTTCCTTGTATACCTGTCAAAATCAGAGCTACTCCATCTCAACTTAAACTGAAAATTCTATTGAGTTTATTCAGATTAAACCCATCTGATCATTGAGCACTCAGAAGGTGTTGGGGAAACACACCATTGCCCAATTTAGAAGCCTGCTCATACTAAGTCTAAAATTTCGAAGAAGACATTATGAAAATGCATCAAACCTTTGAGTCTATTTTTGTTTAGACTAAATTCAGAATCATATTCCCAGTCAAGCTACCTTTAGCCCTCGTTTACATTGAACACGACTTTGAAATCATGCAACTTAATCTGAAATCACACAATTTCAGAGCAGCATTTCAGTGCGACTTCAAGGGGCGACTTGAAAAACATCTGTGCGGCTTTATGTACAGATGTCTATTAAAGTCGCACCTGAAATTGCTAAAAGTAGTGCAGGAACTACTTTTTCCAAATCGATGGCATCGCTGGCAATAGGTTGTGACTTGTCATGTGATTTGATTGGATCGCTCCAATGTGAACGAGGGCTTAAAGTAGTTCTAACGAAAATGTAGGAATGAAGCAGTGTAGCAAAAATTATACCTGGCAGATCAGTAACATCACTTTTCCAACTGCTGGAAAGTTGTTTATCCAACACTAAAGGAATAATTTAGCTTTGTTTTCCTGTGCCAGCTACGGAGCCATTTTGAGACAAAGAGATTTATAATCTGTTTACATAAAACAAAATTAGAATGATTTCTTAGTGGAAAAAGTTGATCCAGGATGTAAATGCATATTAAACCATCTGCAAATGTGTTGAAATCCGGGCTAGAATTCTTTCTTACTAACAAAGGCTTTTTCAGTCATAACTACGGATGAGCCCAATGTTCGAGTCGAATGTAAGTTCGACTCGAACATCGGGTGTTCGCCTGTTCGCCCAATAACGAACAATTTAGAGTGTTCGCGGCAAATTCGAAAGCCGCGGAACAGCCTTTAAAAGTCTATGGGAGAAATCAAAAGTGCTAATTTTAAAGGCTTATATGCATGGTATTGTCATAAAAAGTGTTTGGGGACTTGGGTCCTGCCCCAGGGGACATGTATCAATGCAAAAAAAAGTTTTAAAAACTGCAGTTTTTTCGGGAGCAGTGATTTTAATAATGCTTAAAGTGAAACAATTAAAGTGAAATATTCCTTTAAATATCGTACATGGGATGTCTATAGTATGCCTGTAAAGTAGCGCATTTTTTTTTTTGTTCAGAACTGTCCCTGCACAAAATGAAATTTCTAAAGGAAAAAAAGTCACTTAAAACTACTCGCGGCTATAATGAATTGTCGGGTCCTGGCAATACAGATAAAAGACATTGAAAAAAACGGCATGGGTTCCCCCCCAGTCCATTACCAGGCCCTTTTGGTCTGGTATGAATATTAAGGGGAACCCCAAACTAAAATTTTAAAAAAATGCGTAGGGGTCCCCCCAAAATTTCATACCAGGCCCTTCAGGTCTGATATGGATTTTAAGGGGAACCCCGCGCCAAAAAAAAATAATGGTGTGGGGTTCCCCCAAAAATTCATACCAGACCCTTATCCGAGCATGCAACCTGGCAGGCCGCAGGAAAAGAGGGGAGGATGAGAGAGCGCCCCCCTCCTGAACCGTACCAGGCCACATGCCCTCAACATGGGGAGGATGGCCCAATGTTGATGGGGACAAGGGCTTCATCCCCGCAACCCTTGCCTGGTGGTTGTGGGGGTCTGCGGGCGGGGGCTTATCGGAATCTGGAAGCCTCCTTTAACAAAGGGGACCCCCATATCCTGACACGTTGCGTCAAAGGGGGCGGGGTCACCCGTACAAGTCACTGGGTAACCCTGGCGTTTCCCCGTTGCATCAGAGGGGGCGGGGTCACCTGCGCACCTGACGGGTGGCCCCACCCTCAGCTATATAAGAACTGTCACGGCGGGAGAGCGTCATTCCGCGGGTGCCTCCCATAGAGGCAGGATCGAGTCAGCGGTTTTTTTCTTCTCCGTATCGCTCGAGAATGGATTTGCATCGCTGGAATTTTTTTTTTCTTTTTAATAAAGAACTTGTCCCAAGCTGCCTACTGTGTTTTTTTTAAAAAAAGACACTTTTTTTGTGAAATGGCAGCGGTACAATGTACCCGTTACCAATTCACATAGGTGGGCGGGATCTGGGGGTCCCCTTTGTTAAAGGGGGCTTCCAGATTCCGATAAGCCCCCCGTTCGCAGACCCCCACAACCACCGGGCAAGGGTTGTGGGGATGAGGCCCTTGTCCCCATCAACATGGGGACATCCTCCCCATGTTGAGGGCATGTGGCCTGGTACAGTTTAGGAGGGGGGGCGCTCTATAGACACCGCCAGGAAAGAAATTTTAAGGAATATTTCACTTTTATTGTTTCACTTTAAGCATTATTAAAATCACTGCTCCCAAACTGCAGTATTTAAAACTTTTTTTTGCATTGATACATGTCCCCTGGGGCAGGACCCGGGTCCTCAAACACTTTTTATGACAATAACCTGCATATTAACCTTTAAAATGAGCACTTTTGATTTTTCACGTTCGTGTCCCATATACTTTAACGGTGTTCGCGCGTTCGAACAAATTTTTTGCCTGTTCGCATGTTCTGCTGCGAACCGAACCATGTTCGGCTCATACCTAGTCATAACTAGTAGGATCTATCAAGTCAGTGACTGATCCTGGGAATTATTCTTTATGCCACTGATGAGGTCAAGCTGCCTCACTGGGGTTTTTGTTTGTCTTCTTCTGGATCAACAGGTTTAGCACAGCATTAGAATAGGTTGAACTTTTTCAGTCTGATTCAGATAGTACTGAAAAAAGGGACAGCCAGTCAGAATTTTCAGTTCAGTAGCCTTCCTATTTCTCAGGGGGAGTTTCCTATAACTTGTATGTGCTTTGCCTGTATAGACAGAAAGACTTAGGCTGGGTTCACATCTAAGTGGGATGATGTGGCTCCCAGCAGGGGTCCGGCGCATCCCTGTTCACCGTTTCAGCCTAAATTCGGACCTTAAGCGGACCAAAAGATGCACAGGGCTCCTGTACAAATTCGCCCTGAAGCAGAGATGTGTAAACCGGCTCCATAGAGAAATCTCCTGCTATTGCGAATTGGATGTGGCCTCCAGCAGGGACAGCGCTGGTTTTGTTTGCAGGTAAGTGTCACATAATGTGCTAGTATGCAATGCATACTAGCACATTATGCTTTTACTTTGCAAAAAGTAGTAAGGCCCATCAGGGTTTACTTCCACTTTAAAGTGGTTGTAAAGGCTCCAGGTTTTTTACCTTCATGCATTCTGTGCATGAAGGTAAAACATTTTCTGTGTGCAGCAGCCCCCCCTAATACTTTCCTGAGCCCCATCTCAATCCAGTGATGTGCATGAGAGCCCCGGCTTCCTAGGGACTCTCCCTCCTCATTGGCTATCAATCACAGCCAGTGAGGAGAGAGAGGGAGAGAGAGAGAGAGATAAGGGGTGGCACCAAGCCATGGCTGTGTGTGTGTATGGACATGCAGAGCAGTGGCTTGGGAGCAAGCCTGCTTGGGTGCCTCATAGCAAGCTGCTTGCTCTGGTGGCACTCGCCAGGAGTGCCAACGGGGGACCTGAGAAGAGGAGGACCAGGGCTACTCTTTGCAAAACCATTGCACAGAGCAGGTAAGTATAATGTTTATTATGAAAAAAAAAATTGCCTTTCATATCACGCTAAAATATGAATAGAAAAGGAATGCAGCCAACACATCTAAAGAAATGTAAGCTGCAATATATGACATTTCTGTTCCTAAGCCTGAAAAGGTTAATAGAGGCTCCAAGTCGTCATCACTTTTATTCGCCTGCTTCCATCCAGCATCTTATTGTCAGACTTGCACATTTTTGTGGTTTGGAGAGAAGCTCGGGGAATATTCTAGCAGCGCTGAGTCTCTTGTTGGCATTAATGTGCAGCGCAGACCCAGCCCTGCTATTTTCCTACTTCTGTCCTCACATGTGGGTGAAGAAATAAGGTTTAAAGAGACTTGGGGGGAAAAAAAAACAAAAAAAAAACGTTCTTTCCAAAAGTCTAGCAGTATATAGGGCCGACGGCCACAACACATCGATTATATCATCGATAAGATCCCATTACTGGAAAGGATAGCTGCAGCCAAACAACTAATTACACAAATAAAACACACATAGGAAACAGTTTTGGCTGCTATAAGATGTATACATAAGACACTCCTCTGCTCTGCTATATGGATTTCAAGTCTAGGTAAGGTGACAACACTATAGAGTCTGCACGTTATAGGAATCATCGTCACTACCCTGCCCTCTGCCTGCCTTAATAGATGACTTGTCTGTTGGTGGTCACATTAACCTCTTTGCTATTAACCTACTCAAGTACCACCCTTTCCTACATCAGCTTACATCATAGCTCACTACAGCCCAGATACAGAGTTTTTCTGAGGCTATAACACTACAAGACAAACATCTGACCACAGCCTGAGTGGGGACACACCTGTCACTCCATATTTATCTACAAGCCCATCTCTAGCAAAAATGTTTTATGTTTTTCAGTATAAAGCAGGGAAGGGTTAGTAGTATTGCAAAAATAAATAAAAAATAAATAATAAGTAAATAAAAATAATAACATCAAACAAAAATAATCAGAAAAACAGAAGGGCCTTTGCTAAGTTTTTATATATGGGAGGAAATCTCTCCAACAGGGACACAGACAAAAACTAATTTTTAGTGAGGAAGTGGTAGATCTTATAACTATTGCTGTCCGCACCCCACATTTCAGATATTACGGGGACAAGAAGTGAAGGAACATTGCTCCATTGGGGTCCCAGACAGAAATATAAACCTGGATAAAAAGGATACTACAATCAGCGTGGCTCAACCTACTAGTATCACTCTGCGCTAAGGATTAACACTCTAATCATCAAGGGAAACAGTATATTGAACAATCAGAATCAGGTTAGCAGCCGCTTAAAATATAAATGCATAAAACCATAATGCCGCGTACACACGATCATTTTTCCCGTCGAGAAAAATTAAATTTTTTCCTTTGGACGAGAAAAACGATCGTCTGTGGGCTTTTTGTCGTTTTTCTCGACGGGAAAAACGGCATTAATCACGACGAGAAAAATTAGAACATGCTCTAATTTTTCTCGTCGTGATTCCCGTCGTTTTTTGCCGCGCCAGTTTTCCCATAGGGAAACACTGCCGGGGAGCCCACACGCGGTCGTTTTTTTCGACCAAAAAAAAAATGTCATTTAAAACGGCCGTGTGTAGGGGAACAAGCTGTTCCTCGTTTTTCACGTCGATTTTCTTGACTGTGTTTTCACCGTCGAAAAAATCGATCGTGTGTACGCGGCATAAGACAGTAAAATTCAAACTTTCCGAATAAAAAAGTCCACAATAAAACTGTAGCAACAAAGACCCCCACAGTATACCCCTTCATACAGAATGCGTACCATATAACAATTTAAAATAGGCAAAATTCAGAGCGTGTATGCTCAAAGCACTTGCCCCTGATGATCGCTCAATGGAGTTTCCTCCAGCGTCTCCGGGTTGCAGGCTTTTGAAGCGCAGACATCACTACCGGCTGTGTGTGTAGAACTGCCCTCAGTTCAAAAGCCTGCAACCCGGAGACGCTGGAGGAAACTCCATTGAGCGATCATCAGGGGCAAGTGCTTTGAGCATACACGCTCTAAATTTTGCCTATTTTAAATTGTTATATGGTACGCATTCTGTATGAAGGGGGATACTGTGGGGGTCTTTGTTTAATAAATACTTTCCATAAACAGTATTGCCCTATGAGATCTATTTGTTTTCTCACATGACAATTGATACCTATGCAAGCTGAAACTCACAGTGGAAAAGGCAGAGAAATGCTGGAGGTGGATGGTATATGAATGCTCATTTTTAAACTACATCTGGTGAGTGCATCCCCAAAAGGGGAATTTACCCCACGCGGTGACAAAGCATTTGGTTGAAGGAGCACTAAGAGTCTAGAAGTAGCGACCACTCACAACCAACCACAAATCTGTTCATTATCCACATCACCCATATATGAACTAATATATAGAAGACGCTCAAACTATATTTTGATCGTAGCGCTGCTACAGTTTTATTGTGGACTTTTTTATTCGGAAAGTTTGAATTTTACTGTCTTATGGTTTAATAGAACTATAAACCTGACAGAATTGTAACCAGTGTTAATTTTGTCTACTAAAACATTTTTGTCAACTAAATTAATACTATTTTAGTCTACTAAAATACGACTAAAATGGTTGAGATGACTGAAATACGACTAAATCTAAAACGGTTGAGATGACTAAAATACGACTAAAACTATAATGGCATTTTAGTCAAAAGAGTATGACTAAAACGAAATAGAAATTTGATGTCAAAATTGACACTGGTCTGTGATGCATGTTCAAACCTAAAATACCATAAATAGTAACATATGAGATTTCACTCCAGCAGTATATAATGAGTTTGGAAATTGTAGAGAAATGCTTAAATAATGCATTACATTTTAGACTACTAAAATGAGTTTTAGTCAACCAAAATGTAGTTGAGATTTAGTCGACTAAAACTAAAACAATTGCAAGAAAACTAAAAAGGGTAATTTTAGTCAAAAGGCTAAGACTAAAACCAAATCGAAATTTGCTGCCAAAATTAACAGTGATTGTAACCCTTTCATACACTACAAAAAAAAAGCAAAGAAATGGATGTTTTATGGAGTTAGGATTTAAACGGAAGCCAAGACTCACACCTATGCGTTTAACGCTTTTTGCAGAAACGCAATACAGTCCTGTCATGCCTTTAGTAAAAAGGCTTGAATTTTTCCTATTTTTTCTGGTTTAATAACATTTAATCTATGTTGCCATCTAGTGGCCGTTTGTATAACTGCACTATCTATTTAATAAAGCAATTTAGTAGTTAGCTAAATTTGTCACAAGCAAGCCTCCATACTTTCAATCCCATCAGGCCTTGCGTCACCTTCTTCAGCCATTTCACTTTTTACCCTGGAAGCATGCACATGGACTGCTAAGATATATGTTCCGGCCTTCAGAAACATCTCCGGTATGTCTACTATTTATGTACTCAGCTAGGCAGATAGATAGGGAGGCACTAATTGTACTATCTTTTACTAATTGTATTTGTCTGTATCTGTTACAGTTTTACTCTATCTTGTATCAATAAAAGTTCAAAAGGATTCTACGCCTACCGGAATGCATTGGTATGAGAGGAGTTATCAGTGTGTCCAAATACACCTCAGCCACGTGTCGTGAGGGGCATAACAGTAAAACGGAGGCTTCTAAGCACGGCTAGCATACAGAACAGCAGTAAAACGGAGGCTTCTAAGCACGGCTAGCATACAGAACAGCAGTAAAACGGAGGCTTCTAAGCATGGCTAGCATACAGAACGTGAGTAAGACAGCAGTGTTATGCGCTTCCACACAGCGAGACACCATGTCACAGACAAAGTCAGAGCACTTCGCGACAAGGTCAGAAGTCTACTCCACAAGCTCAAAGAGGTCAGTGAAAAGCGAAACAATCGCCATTGCCCGCGCAAAGGCGGAATCTGCAAAAGTAAAAGCTGACTTTGTGGCAAAGGAGGCCGAAGTAAAAGCTGCCTTCGCCGAAAAAGAGATGCAAATGCAACTTAAATTAGAAAAGTTACGCATGGAAACTCTATTAGAGAAGCTAGCTGTAGAGAAGGAAGCAGCAGCAGCAGTCGCTGAGGCAGACATCTTAGAGGAATTTGCCATCCCCACCAGTGAGCGGCTCAGCAACGTGTTTGGGGAAAAATCCATTCCTGGCGACAGTATAGAGCGTACCTCAGAATATGTGCGGCGACACGCTGAACCAGATGACTGCCCGCTTACAGCGCCAAGAGCGGAATCAACCCCCGCCATTCACACGCCTTATATCAAGCAAGAAAGTAAACCCGCACTCAGTCAGTTTTCAGCACATTCTGATCCAGACTATCAAAACACTACGTCACAGTTGACCAAATCGAAAATGAAGAACGACGGTCTAAAAGATACAGCGACAGTATCCCTGATAACCGCAACTATCCACCAAGTTCCTGGCACAATAGAGCGCCCCCTGGCTACTCACACAACGATCAAGGTATGTCAGATTTCTTCAAGTTCTTAGCATGACGTGAACTGTTAGCAAAGGGACTTGCAAAGTTTAACGATCACCCTGAAAGTTATAGAGCATGGCGTTCGTCCTTCAGAAATGCGACAAGGGATCTTGATTTTAAAGCAAGTGAAGTAGCCGATCTCTTAGTCAATTGGCTGGGGAATGAGTCATCAGAACATGCAAGGAGAATCAGAGACATTAACATTAATTACCCAACCAAAGGGCTGAGCATGATATGGGAGAGGATTGATGAATGTTACGGTTCCCCAGAAGTTATAGAAAACTCTCTTTTTAAAAGAATAGAGGACTTTCCCAAGATTCCTAACAAAGGCTACCAGAAGCTGAGAGACTTGAGTGACCTAGTTACAGAACTACAAATAGCCAAAGCAGAAGGAGACTTGCCAGGCCTTGCCTTTCTGGACACAGCCCGTGGCGTTAACTCTATAGTGCAAAAGCTACCTTACAACCTTCAAGAAACCTGGGTTACACGAGGCTCCGACTACAAGCAAAAGCACAACGTCCCCTTCCCACCATTCTCTTATTTTGTGGACTTTATTCGCCAACAAGAAAAGGTTAAAAATGATCCTAGTTTTGACATCTCATCATCAGGCTCTGCCTTCCCTAGGTCAAGTAAGCCTGCTCCTACCCACAACTTCAAAGACGCATTTGTTGCAGTACGCAAAACAAGTGTATCTCCAGCTCAGAATCCAAGCAGAGAGTGTCCTCTTCACAAGAAGCCTCATTCGTTGTTAAAGTGCAGAGGTTTTAGAGAAAAGACTCTCCAAGATCGCAGAACCTTCCTCAAAGAAAACAGAATTTGTTACAGGTGCTGCGCATCAACTTCTCACCTTGGGAGAGACTGCAAGGTGAGCATCAACTGCTCTGACTGCAACAGCACAGAGCACAACACAGCTCTGCATCCAGGGCCAGCGCCATGGACTCTTACATCCTCACCCCAGGTGGAAGAGCACGGCGGGGAGCAACAAGACACAGTACCTCCTGTAGTTACACCCCAGTGCACCCAAGTCTGTGGAGAAGGTCTGTCTAACAAATCCTGCTCTAAGATTTGTCTTGCTACAGTTTACCCCATGGGTCGCAGAGAAAAAGCAGTGAAGCTATACGTGATCTTGGACGATCAAAGCAACAGATCACTCGCCAGCTCAGCCTTCTTTGACACCTTCAAAATCAAGGAAGCCGGCTCGTCATACTTACTCAAGACTTGTACAGGGGTAAGTGAAGAAACTGGGAGAAGAGCCATTGGTTACCAAATCGAATCCTTTGATGGTCAGACAACCCTGCCTCTGCCAACTCTAATCGAGTGCAATCAGTTCCCAACGGACAGAGAGGAGATCCCTACGCCAGAGGTGGCACTTCATCACGGACATCTGAAGGGCATAGCACATCTCATCCCTGAACTGGATCCCCAGGCTGAGATAGCGCTTCTCCTTGGGAGGGACATCATCAGAGTTCACAAGGTGAGAAAACAAATCAATGGTCCCCACAACTCCCCCTATGCCCAGAAGCTAGATCTAGGATGGGTCATCATAGGCAACGTATGCCTAGGGAGTGTGAGTGTTCACAAACCAACCAGCGTGAACTCTCTCTTTACAAAGACACTAGAAGGCGGATGTCCATCCCTATTTCAGCCTTGCACCAACAGATTCCTCATAAGAGAGAAGCCTGCCAGTGTAATTCATTCAAACCCTTACACCACGAATCTTCTTTGTGATGAAGACAGAGATCATTTAGGGTGCTCAGTTTTCCAAAATACTAAAGAAGATCACAAAATTGGACCATCTATTGAAGATCATATCTTCTTGGAGATAATGAGACAGGGATTCTACAAAACCAATGAAAACAGCTGGGTGGCACCCCTGCCTTTCAAAGCACAGAGACCCTGTCTTGCTAATAACAGAGAACAAGCTTTGAAACACTTTTCTTCCCTCAGATCCAATTTCCAAAAGAAACCAGAAATGAAAGGACATTTCTTCTCATTCATGAGTAAGATGTTTGAGAATGACCATGCTGAGATAGCTCCACCTCTAAAAGACGATGAAGAGTGCTGGTACCTGCCAATCCTCGGCGTCTACCACCCCAAGAAGCCAGGTAAAATCCAGGTAGTGTTTGACTCCAGCTCTCGGCATCAAGGAATCTCACTAAATGATGTCCTCCTAAAGGGACCAGACCTCAACAACACACTTCTTGGTGTCCTCATCAGATTCCGCAAGGAAGCAGTTGACATAGTTGCAGACATTCAGCAAATGTTTCACAGCTTCCAAGTCAAGGAAGAACACAGGAACTTCTTGAGATTCCTATGGTTCAAAGACAATGACCCTACTAAAAACATTACAGAATACCGCATGAAGGTGCACGTTTTTGGTAACAGTCCATCTCCTGCTGTTGCCATCTATGGACTTAAGCTATCTGCCCAAGAAGGTGAGAAAGACGTTACACAGTTTATTGAAAGAGACTTTTATGTAGACGATGGTCTGAAATCACTTTCTTCACCCGAAGCTGCAATAAGTCTACTCAAGAGGACTCAAAGTACACTTGCCTCTTCAAATCTCAGACTGCATAAGATAGCATCAAACAGCAAAGTCGTCATGGAGGCCTTCCCTTCCCAAGATTATGCCAGTGACTTCAAAGATCTGGACTTAGCAACAGACTCCCTTCCTATGCAACGCAGCCTAGGACTCAACTGGGACCTCAAGTCTGACACCCTTACCTTTCAGGTTGACCAAGAGCCAAAGCCCTTCACACGGCGAGGTGTTTTATCCACCATCAACAGCCTGTATGATCCACTCGGGTTTGTAGCACCGGTTACCATCCAAGGTAAGATTCTGCTTAGAGAGCTCAACGCAGACACATGTGATTGGGATTCTCCACTACCTCCTGAGAAAGAGACATTATGGGTAACATGGAGAGACTCTTTAAAGACTTTATCCAACCTACACGTACATAGACCATACACCCACTTTCCTCCTGCAAGGGTTCAGTCTAGAAAGTTATGTGTATTCTGCGATGCTTCAGTTAAAGCAATAGGAGCAGTAACCTACCTCAAGTCAGTAGACATCGAGGGCCAAATTCACATTGGGTTTGTTATGGGCAAGGCCAAGCTAGCACCATGTCCTGAAACCACCATTCCAAGATTGGAACTGTGTGCTGCTGTACTAGCAGTAGAACTAGCTGAGCTTATTACATCTGAGATGGATCTAGAACTCGAGGACACAGAGTTTTACACAGACAGCAAGGTAGTGTTGGGCTACATTTACAACGAAAGTAGAAGATTCTATGTCTATGTACACAACAGAGTCCTTAGAATCAGGAAGTCGACACAGCCCACCCAGTGGCGTTATGTCTCAACTGATCATAACCCAGCGGATCATGCTACAAGATCTGTGCCAGCATCCCGTCTCAAAGACACTACATGGCTCACAGGACCGCCCTTCCTGTACAAGCCAGCGCCTACCACTCCAGTAAAGGAGACATATGTACTGTTAGAACCTGAATCTGACTCAGATATCCATCCTCAGGTTTCCACACTACATACAACAATTTCTAACCAACTGTTGGGATCCAAGCGCTTCCACAAATTCTCCACTTGGAAGTCCTTACAAAGAGCTACAGCTTGCTTGGTTCACATAGCCAGATCCTTTAGAGGTACCCCTACAAGAACAAGTTGTTGCAAAGGTTGGCATTACTGCCACAAGCCATACACAGTAGATGAGCTCTCAGAAGCAAAAAATGTAATCATCCGCTGTGTCCAACAAGAGACTTACGCAGTAACACTAGAATGTCTTCGAAATTACAAGAGCATTCCAAAGAACTGTCCTCTAAGGAAACTCAACCCCTTTATAGACAATGAAGGACTGTTAAGAGTTGGAGGGCGCATCTCAAATGCAGGACTTGATAGTGGTGAAAGCAATCCTGTCATAATACCAAATAACTATGTTGCTTCTTTACCTGTGGAACACTGCCACATACAGACAAAACACCAAGGACGTTTGTTCATGGAAGGAGCCTTGCGTGCAGCTGAACTCTGGATAGTGGGAGCCAAGAGAATTGTGAGTAAAACCATTTTCAAATGTATCACCTGTCGTAAGCTTTGTGGTATGTTTCAAACCCAGAAAATGGCCAACCTTCCTGCAGACCGACTCAGTACAGAACCCCCATTCACAAACGTCGGTCTTGATGTGTTTGGGCCTTGGACTGTGATCACACGACAAACCAGAGGAGGCAGTGCCAACAGCAAACGCTGGGCTGTCATGTTTACTTGCATGTGCATCAGAGCTGTACACATAGAAGTAACTGAGTCCTTAGACACATCCAGCTTCATTAATGCCCTGAGACGTTTCACCTCTATTAGAGGCCCTGTCAAACACATACACTCTGATAGAGGAACCAATTTTGTTGGAGCTTGCAAAGAATTGAATATCACTTCAAACCTTGACACAGAACATGTAGAGAGATACCTTTCAGAACAAGGTTGTACATGGACATTTAACCCCCCACACTCTTCTCATATGGGAGGTGCCTGGGAGCGTATGATTGGCATAGCTCAAAGAATCCTAGATTCAATGTTTCTACAATTGGGAACTTCAAAACTCACACATGAGACTCTGACAACTTTCATGGCTGAAGTATCAGCTATAATGAATGCCAGACCCTTGACATCTATACCCAATGATCCTGAAGATCCTTTCTTGCTTACACCTTCCACTTTACTCACTCAGAAAGTTGAGGTGATCACAGCTCCTTCAGTCAATCTGGACCCAAAGGACTTATACAGATGTCAATGGAGAAGAGTACAAGTTTTAGCTGACACATTTTGGAACAAGTGGAAGAAACAATACTTGTCTAATCTACAGACTAGGAACAAATGGCAAGACAGCAAGCCCAACTTAGAGCCTGGTGCCATCGTTCTCATGAAAGACTCTCAATCTAGGAGAAACGAGTGGCCTTTGGGTCTGATAACCCAAGTGTTTCCCAGTGAAGATGGAAACGTCAGGAAAGTTGAACTTAAGGTCATTAGGCAAGGCCAGCCTAAACTTTTCCTCAGACCTGTTTCTGAACTTATTTTGTTACTCTCCTCTGGAGTGCCATGATATGTGGTTTCCGTGGGAATCCACGTGGGGAGTGTCATGCCTTTAGTAAAAAGGCTTGAATTTTTCCTATTTTTTCTGGTTTAATAACATTTAATCTATGTTGCCATCTAGTGGCCGTTTGTATAACTGCACTATCTATTTAATAAAGCAATTTAGTAGTTAGCTAAATTTGTCACAAGCAAGCCTCCATACTTTCAATCCCATCAGGCCTTGCGTCACCTTCTTCAGCCATTTCACTTTTTACCCTGGAAGCATGCACATGGACTGCTAAGATATATGTTCCGGCCTTCAGAAACATCTCCGGTATGTCTACTATTTATGTACTCAGCTAGGCAGATAGATAGGGAGGCACTAATTGTACTATCTTTTACTAATTGTATTTGTCTGTATCTGTTACAGTTTTACTCTATCTTGTATCAATAAAAGGTCAAAAGGATTCTACGCCTACCGGAATGCATTGGTATGAGAGGAGTTATCAGTGTGCCCAAATACACCTCAGCCACGTGTAGTGAGGGGCATAACAAGTCCATTTATCTTTGGTTTCCTATGGGACACGTTCACATCTACAGTGCCTTGCAAAAGTATTCATCCCCTTGGCATTTTTCATGTTTTGTTGCCTCATAACCTGAAATTAACATGGATTGTTTGAGGATTTGCATCATTTAATTTACAGAACATGCCCACAACTTTGAAGATTTTTTTTTTTATTGTGACGCAAACAACAAATAGGACAAAATAACTGAAAAAGTCAATGTGCATAACTATTCACCCCCCTAAAGTCAATACTTTGTAGAGCCACCTTTTGCGGCTATCACAGCTCCAAGTCGCTTTGGATAAGTCTCTATGAGCTTGCCACATCTTACCACTGGGATTTTTGCCCATTCCTCCTTGCAAAACTGCTCCAGCTCCTTCAAGTTGGATGGTTTGCGCTTGTGAACAGCAATCTTTAAGTCTGACCACAGATTTTCTATTGGATTGAGGTCTGGGCTTTGACTAGGCCATTCCAACACATTTACATGTTTCCCCTTAAACCACTCAAATGTTTTAGTGCTTTAGCAGTGTGTTTGGGGTCATTGTCCTGCTGGAAGGTGAACCTCCGTCCTAGCCTCAAATCACACGCAGAGTGGTACAGGTTTTGCTCAAGAATATCCCTGTATCTAGCACCATCCATCTTTCCCTCAACTCTGACCAGTTTCCCAGTCCTGACTGCTGAAAAAAATTCCCACAGCATGATGCTGCCACCACTATGTTTCACTGTGGGGATGGTGTTCTTTGGGTGATGTGATTTGTTGGGTTTGCGCCAGACATAGCATTTTCTTTGATGGCCAAAAAGTTCAATTTTAGTTTTATCAGACCAGAGCACCTTTCTCCATACATTTTGGGAGTCTCCCACATGCCTTTTCGCAAACTCAAAGCGTGCCATTTTGTTTTTTGCTGAAAGTAATGGCTTTCTTCTGCCATAAAGCGTACGGCTTATTGTCATCCTATGTACAGATACTCCAGTCTCTGCTGTGGAACTCTGCAGCTCCTCCAGGGTTACCTTAGGTCTCTGTGCTGCCTCTCTGATTAATGCCCTCCTTGCCCGGTCCGTGAGTTTTGGTGTGCAACCGTCTCTTGGCAGGTTTGCTGTTGTGCCATGTTCTTTCCGTTTGGTTATGATAGATTTGATGGTGCTCCTAGGGATCATCAAAGATTTTGGATATTTTTTTATAACCTAACCCTGACTTGTACTTCTCAACAACATTGTCCCTTACTTGTTTGGAGAGTTCCTTGGTCTTTGTGGCAGTGTTTGGTTAGTGGTGCCTCTTGCTTAGGTGTTGCAGCCTCTAGGGCCTTTCAAAAAGGTGTGTATATGTAATGACAGATCATGTGACACTTAGATTGCA
Organism: Rana muscosa; assembly: GCA_029206835.1. Taxonomy (NCBI): domain Eukaryota; kingdom Metazoa; phylum Chordata; class Amphibia; order Anura; family Ranidae; genus Rana; species Rana muscosa. The sequence goes on from CM055124.1 coordinate 204,100,462, forward strand.
CACCGGTGGACATCATTTCACTAATTATGTGACTTCTGAAGGTAATTGGTTGTACCAGAGCTTTTTATGGGCTTCATAGGGGGTGAATACATACGCACATGCCAATTATCAATTTTTTTTTTCTGAAAAATAGTTTTATGTATATATTTTTCTAATTTTACTTCACCAACTTAGACTATTTTGTTCTGATCCATCACATATGTAGGGGGAATCAATATTTAGGGGGAGTGTTTGGGCGGTAATATGGCCCAGATGCAACAATTACGAGGGTTTTATGGTTGTTTTTGTTCGTGGAAGATATCAATGGTGTCCAGTTCCCTGCGGCCCCTGGGTGGTGCTGTCGCCTTGGGCTGGGGTTGAACCACCATTGTAGGGCCGTGCCCTTTTTGTCCTCTCGTGGCAGCAGTATGGCGGGGAACCGGCTGTGCTTGCTGGGAGAGGGTATAAAGGGGGCGGACATCTTGCGCACGAGAAGTCAGAGCACCAGGCACCTTCAGCCTGGGGCTGGTGTCCATTCGTCGGTGTCCAGGTGCCCTTGGCCTGGGCACGTGGTGTCGAGTTCCATCCCAGGCACCTTAAGCCTGGGGTGAGGTACTTTGCAAGAAGGCCTGGGGCCCAGTACCTTCCACTGGGTCCCGCGAGGGATGAAGTATTCCTAGGGTGCCCCCGGAATTGGGTGCCCGAATCCAGGGCGTTAGGGACCAGAGATGTGACCCTCCCAAAGAGCTGGTACAGCATAATACCGGTGACGATGTGGGCCTCTGGAGACCGTCCGGATGGATGTCTTTCCCTGACAGTGGCCATTTATCCTAACGGAGGTATTCTATGTTCTTGTGGTCAGTGGCGGGGATCCAACTGAACCAGGTCAGTGGTAGAGACCTATCATCAAGGTCTGTGGCAGAGGCCTCTACTTTCACCAAGGTTTGTGGCAGAAACCAAATTCACGGTCGGTGGCAGCGACTGTGCGCCAAGCCTGTTTGCACTATACGGAACAGGAGAGAACTTTAATTCTTTGATTGTGCCTGGACCTTCTCCTTCCCACACCTGTCTGTTCTTCAAGTTCAACCAGTCTACTATTTGTTGCTCTAACAGAATAAATAAGTGTTGGACTTTATTTGGTGTGGAACTCAAGTTACTGGGAGCTAAGTGCCCCTGCCTGTGACAGTGGCAATCATCCTCCACAAGAGAAGCTGAAGCTCCGGACGTGAACACAGATCCGAAGGTAAAAGGTTGAGCTCACACCTCTGCATAATACACATCAGAGGGCACGAGCTGGTGGTGCGTCCCCCCCCCCATTCTTCTCCCTGGTACCCCTAGACGAGTCAGCCAGCCGCAAAGAGAGAAAGAGGGAGAAGTGGGAAAAGAGGGTGCCGCTACACATATAAATCAGATTAAAAAAAAAAAAACATTGAACTAAAGGCTGTAATGTAACAAAATAGGTAAAAAGAGAAGGGGGGTAAATACTTTTGCAAGGCACTGTATGCTTTTTACAGCCACTGTTTTTGAAAAGGGTCAGGGACTTTTTCAAACACAAAACTGTGCTTTTTTTGCTTTTTTGATCCTATAGATTTCAATGGAGAAGCAAAATAAAATCTGCAGTGCGTTTTTGCCTCAATTTTACAGTGCTTTTGACACGAATTGAGTTTTTTAATCTGCCCAACAAATTGGGCAAAAAAAAAAATAATAGCATAAAAAAATGGAAACTGCAAATCGCGATAAAATTGTGTGTGAAAAAAAACGCAAAAAGCACAGCAAAAAGTACTGCATAAACTATAAAAAGCAAAACGGCATAGGTGTGAACCGAGCCTTAGGGTCTTTATACACTTTTAAACTCAAACATGCAAATATGAACAAATAGAAGTTATATACACACACATTATTTTAAAACATTTATGTGCTTGCTGATAAGAAAGTCCAGCACTACCCTTTATCCTTGGTGACTGACTGGGTTAATTTACTAGTTAAAGCGGAGGTCCGCCGACCCCACAAAAAATTTGAAGTCAGCAGCTACAAATACTGTAGCTGCTGACTTTTAATATATGGACACTTACCTGTCCAGGGAGCCCATGACTTCAGCACCCCAGCCGATCTTCGGATTGGCTGTTGGGTGCTGCAGCTGCCATTGCCAGTAAGAGAAACCGGCAGTGAAGCCTACTGCGCATGTGCGAGGCGTGCTGCGCTTTCTAATTGGCCCGACGGCAGAGGAAGGAGGAGTTAATGGCCTACCCTTACGCAGACTATCCCCTCTTCAGTCTATTAAGAATTCTGCTGCTAGACTAATACACCTCACTAACCGATCCGTGACTGCTGCTCCTCCCTTCCAATCCCTTCGCTGGCTTCCCCTACCCCACCGTATGAACTTTAAAATGCTAACCACAACATACAAGGCCATTCACAGTATCACCCCCATCTACATCACCAACCTAATCTGCAGATATCGCCCAAATCGTCCCCTCCGCTCCTCCCAGGACCTCCTGCTCTCTAGTTCCCTTGTTACCTCCTCCCATGCTCACCTTCAGGACTTCTCCAGAGCTTCTCCCATCCTCTGGAACTCCCTGCACCGGTATGTCAGATCAGCCCCTAACCTCTCCACCTTTAGGAGATCCCTGAAAACCAATTTTTCAGGGAAGCCTATCCCACACCCACCTAACTGTCCCTGAGCTACCCCCATCAAATCATTCTCTGCAGCTATTACCTTTTGTACCACCACCCCCTCCCTTTAGAATGTAAGCTCTACGAGCAGGGCCCTCCTGTCCCTTCTGTATTGAACTTTACTGTAATTGTGCTGTCCCCCCTCTACATTGTAAAGCGCTGAGTAAACTGTTGTCGCTATATAAATCGTGTATAAAAAAAGGGAAGTATTTCATATTGTACTAGTACATTATGCCATTGACTTGCAGTTTTTTTTTTTTTTTCTTCAGTGGTATACGGACCTTTAAGGACCGGGCCTATTTTTCAAACTTAGTGTTTACAAGTCAAAATAAAAAACATTTTGCTAGAAAATTACTTAGAATCCCCAAACGTTATATATAATTTTTTTCAGACACCCTAAAGAATAAAATGGTGGTCGTTGCAATACTTTATGTCACACTGTATTTGCGCAGCTGTCTTACAAGTGCAATTTTGTTGGAAAAAATACACTTTTTTTTAATAGAAAAAATAAGACAACAGTAAAGTAAGCCCAATTTTTTTTTATATTTTGAAAGATAATGTTATGCCAAGTAAATTGATACCCAACATGTCATGCTTCAAAATTGCGCCCGCTCGTGGAATGGTGACAAACTTTAAACCTTACAAATCTCCATAGGCAACGTTTAAAAATGTCTGCAGGTTACCAGTTTTGAGTTACAGAGGAGGTCTTTTGCTAGAAGTATTGCTCTTGCTCTAACAATCAAGAGGATACCTCACGTTTGGTTTGAACATTTTCATATGCGGGCGCGACTTACGTATGCGTTCGCTTCTGCACGCAAGCTCGGTGGAACGGAGGCTTTAAATTTTTATTTTTTTCTTATTTATTTTACTTTTTATTTTTACATTGTCCTTTTCAAAAAATTGGGTCACTTTTATTCCTATATCAAGGAATGTAAACATCCCTTGTAAGAGAAAAAAAAAAAAGCATGACAGGACCTCTTAAACGTGAGATCTGGGGTCAAAAAGACCTCAGATCTCATATTTACACTTAAATGCAATAAAAAAAAAAAAAAAAAAATAGGATTTTTTTGTACTCACCGTAAAATCCTTTTCTCTGTCGTCCATGGATGGACACAGCTCCTTAATTCTTGACAGTTGGGTTATGTTCCGTCTATTAGGAGAGGACTAGGCAGAACATGATAGATATTTAATACATGTTACTTTAACAGAGTTGAACAGCCCCGCCCAGGGGGCGGTCCCTCCATACATAACCCTCCACCCTGCAGTAGCAGCCTCAGTTCGTAACAAGCAGTACAAACTAAAAAAGGAGGGGTGGGTGCTGTGTCCGTCCATGGACGACAGAGAAAAGGATTTTACGGTGAGTACAAAAAATCCGATTTTCTCTTTTCGTCCATGGACGGACACAGCTCCTGAATTCTTGACAGTTGGGACGTCCCAAAGCAGTGTCAAAAACGAGGGGTGGGAACAGTAATCAAATAAAAAAAACAATTTCACCCCAAGCAAGCAGAGCTCCTCAACGGAGGTGTTGCAACCTTAAACAGTGGCCATCAAAACCTTGCGGCCGAAGGAAGCATCTGAAGATGCACTCATATCATCCTCGAAATTTTTTGGAGAAAGTGTGCACGGATGACCAAGTCGTCGCCCTGCACACCTGTGTGAGAGAGAGAGAGAGAGAGACGCTTGATGTCGGAAAGCCCAGGAAGCACCATTTGCCCTAGTTGGGAGCGCCGTGACCAGAAAGGAGGGCGCGCGCCTCATAAGTGCATAGGCCCGCACAACGGTCTACCTGATCCACCTAGAAAATGGTGGCCGACAAGACCGCCAGGCCTTTTTGTAGACCAGACACCGACACAAACAGCGAGCCAGACTTCCGAAACGAAGCCGTAGCAGACAGGTACACCCGCAAGGCACGTACCACATCTAAAGTGTGAAGCGCAGACTCTCTGGGATGCGATGACCGAGGACACAAGGATGGAAGGACAATGTCCTCATTCAGGTGGAAAGCCGAAACCACCTTTGGAAGAAAACGAAGGTCGAGGGCGTAGTACCGCTTTATCCTTATGGAGGATCAAATATGGGGACTTGCAGGCAAGGCCGCCAATTCATAAACCCTTCTGACAGAAGTAATGGCCACTAGAAAGGCCACCTTCTGTTCTCAAAGGGAGGTTCCCGAAGAACCGAGAGCACCAGGTTCAAATCCCATGGAGGGAGAGGTGGTCCAATTGGGGAAAGCCCCAGTCGAACCTCCTGTACAAAGGTACCCACCAGGGAATGGGACGCCAAAGGCCATTGAAAGAAAACAGCCAAGGCTGAAACTGACCCTTAGTGGTGCTTAAAACAAGATTTTGATCCACTCCAATCTGCAAAAAACAGCAGGACCCCGGAACTGAAAACGTCCGTGGACGGCACTCCATCTCTGCGCACAAGGAGATGTAGGCCTTCCAAGTGTGACAGTAGATCTTCCAGGAGGAAGATTTTTGTGCCCTCTGCCTGGTCGAGATGACCGAATCCGAAAGACCTTGGTCCCTCAGTACCTGGCTGTCAATAGCCATGCCATAAGGCCAGCGGCTGTAAGGCAGGATGAAGTATGGGACCTTGAGACAGAAGGTCCCCCCACATTGGCAGCCGACAGTGTGTTCGCCACCAGGCGTACGAAATCGGCGTACCAAGGACGCCGGGTCCCATCTAGAACGATTAGGATCACCAGGATCCCCTCGATCTGCACATTGAGGAGCAGACAAGAAAGCAACATCAGTGGGGGATAGGCATAAAATTAGCCGATACTGACCCCACGGGGCCACAAACGCGCCCAGGGATCTCTGGACCTGGCCACGAATCTTGACATCATGCGATTGAGTCGAGAAGCCAGGAGGTCCATGACCGACGTCCACCTCCGGCAAAAGGAGTAGACACCCCTCCGGATGGAATGAGCATTCCCCTTGGTTCAGCAACTGGCGACTTAAATGGTCTAGCAGATAGAGTTCTACACCTGAATGTAGACGGCCGACAGAGCCAGCGCGCTTCTTCCAATCTACCGCAGGTCCAGATGGTTGACATAAGCCACAGCCGTGGCATTGTCCGACTGGATCCTGATCGGGCGCCCTTGTAGTCTCCACGACTACGAAGAGAGACATATCCTAATCGCCCGAAGGTCCAGAACATTGACCGGTAGACGGGAGTCGTCCAGAGTCCAGCGACCTTGGACCGACTGGACCCCCCAGACTCCCCCCCAGCCTGTGAGGCTGGATCGTAATCACAGTTCAATAGAAATGAAGGAAAAAACTTCCCGGACAGAAATGCCGGGAATGTCAGCCACCAAGTCAGAGATGCCCTGACTAGGCGATTCACCTGAATCTAATGATCCAGAGACAATGGGGATGTGTTCCAATAGGACAGAATCTCCCCTCCAAATGTGGACTTGGGCAAATGGTACTGCCTCAAAAGGAGGCCATCATGAGATCCAACTCACTGCAGCCTTCCGCAACCTCTCTGGAGGGAGAAAACTCTTGCCTCTGATGAGCACAGAGCTGCCCCAGGTATTCTAGGTGCTGAGTCTGAACTAGTACCGACAACTGGAGGCACAGCATCCACCCGAAGTCTTGGAGAGTCTGACTGACTATAGACACGTCTTCCTCCAATTCTAACCTGGAAACAGGTTATAAAAGAAGACCATGCAAGAACCAACTATGACAATGCCGCGCTGACTCAGCACGCGTCCCTGAAGTCCAGGGACGTCAGAAGGTCCCCTGGATGGAGCGAACTGACTCCATCCTGAATTTCCGAATCCCCAACAAGTCTTGAACTGCCACTTCAGGGCAGTCCGACAAGACGGTAGGGCAAAGAACCCATTCTGTGAACAAGAAAGAAAACATTGATCTTGTATGAAGAGACAACTTCGCAAACTCCGTGGCTGGAAAAACCGTAAGGCTACACAAAGGCAGTAAGGGCCTTGAGGCCTAAGATTGGACGACTCCGTCCTCTTCTAGTAGAATCCCTGAAACCTGTCCTGCGGCGGTATGGAAATGACAACCCTCAAAAACACTGCAATATATTGGGGAAAGAAGGTCCCGGCTTACGGGGCGCCCCTACTCTTAGCCTTTGAAAGGCAAATCTGCCAGAGCTTCCATAGAAACTCGGTCAGTGGACCAGTATATCAGCCCCCTCAGGTGGCACACCTGCTGGTCGGCCAGTGTCACAACTTTTAGAGGAAGCTGAAGCTCCTCCACTGTCTGGTACAAAATTAAGCCCATTCAGTGAGTGTCAGAGACACCAAAGACGCAGCCACTAACGGGCGCAACGTGGACCTCAGCATGGCGAACATGGTCCGAGCCCCTGCTCCTGATCACCTCCTAAAGGCAGGTGTCCCCCTATCGGGATAGTGGTACCCCTGATACCAGGGGGTCAACTTCATGGGAAAAAACCCATATCTTTTTTAAGAATGCTCTACAAAAAAATAACGGACCGCTGTGTGCTGAGGGACCAAAAAGGACCTCTGCGGCAATCCCCAGTCCTTAAAAACCTATATAGAGCGGGATGGTTAACGCGACCCCAAAAAAAAAAAGAACTGACACCTGAGTGGATGTTCCAGCAGCTACTACATTGATAAGGGCTGATTGTACAAACACATAGTTTATACTGTGTATTGCGTCAAAACGCGCAATTGGAGCGTTGGAGGAACCCGGAGCACCCGGAGGAAACCGACGCAGACACAGAATATAGTACATACACATACCGTGTATGTATTTTAGTATGTGTGAATAAACATATTGAACATGTTTATGTTGTTCAAGGTGCCTAAGGGGCGCCATTGGGGCGTGGGAGGAAACCGGAGTACCCGGAGGAAACCCACGCAGACTGCATACACATACTGTGTAGGTATTTCAGTATGTGTGAATAAACATATTGAACATGTTTATGCTGTGCATAGTGCCGAAGGCGCGCATACCATTGGAGTGTGGGAGGAAACCGGAGTACCCGGGGGAAACCCACGCAGACACAGAGTAATAATACATATACTGTGAATGTATTTAGTGTCATGTATAAACATATAGTGTATGTTTATACTGTGTATGACGCCGAAGGCGCGCACGTCAATGGAGCCTGGGAGGAAACCCACGCAGACACAGAGAGCAATAATACATACATACACTGTGAATGTATCCAGTGTTGTGTATAAACATATTGTGTATGTTTAAACTATTGCGCCGAGGGCGCTTAATCTTCTCTGTGTCGTTCCAATCTGAGTATATGTGCTGCCGAAGCAAGCACCAAACTGCAGGTAAAAAGCAACCTCTGACACCTCAGACCGGTGGTCCTGTCAGAGTCAGAGCATTCCTCAGGAAATGGCGGGAAACCACAGGTGCAGGGGCTCTGCTGTTGCCTCTCAGATACTTATATAAACAAATAGTGCAGCGCTATAAAATGTAAAAAATTATTATAAAATTGCTACTGAAAGCAACTCAAAAACGCGTGAGTAACTTATGTGCGATATATGCTAGTGAACTAATATATAAAGTTCATAAAAAATCCACTCCAATGGATGGTCTCACATATGAACTGTCCTCCATAGGAGCCAAAGAATGTGACCCCTAAGGGCTATACAAAACTGTGGTAAAAACACAAGAAAGAGTCCAAACAATATGTGTACAATTTGAATGGATGTCTTTTCATGGACAACACCACCGCAGCATGAACTGGCAGAGGGACCCCAATGTTGATGGTGGGATTCACAATATAAGGCACAGATGATACAGTTGGGTACTCTTACCACAGATGGTGGACCCACCTGTCGTACGACAGTGGGTCAATCGAGCTTGGTGGTCACCGTGACCAGAAATGATGGAACTGGATGTCCTGGATGCCTCAGACCGACTCAAACGGGGTGGTTCGATGAACGGCTCACACGATGGAAATTACTCCAATCATACATGCTCCAAATCAGTCCAAGATAGACACAAGGGTAGGAGAAAAGAAAAAACTCCAGATGGTGCAGGTCAATAAAACCAATGGGGGGGGGGGGGTTTAGTGAATAAAATTTGTCTTACAGACATTAGACAAATCTAAAAAGTGATCACAAAATAAAAAGATATAAAAGCAATGTGGGGTGCAGCATCGGCAAGCTTATCACACATAAGTTACTCACGTGTTTTTGAGTTGCTTTCAGTAGCAATTTTATAATAATTTTTTACATTTTACAGCGCTGCACTATTTGTTTATATTTGCCTTATCACTTTGTTTGTTTGAGTGTTAGCAGCTTACACTTTTGGTTTAGCGCAGTTTTTCCACTTTCTTATGCCTCTCAGATACTGACTCCATGTTACACAGAAAGCTCTCAGGGACTAGACAAATAAATGAATAAAGTCCCCCCACCATGCTGCACCGACCGGGGGGGTCACCCTGAGGACTCACCAGCCCAGAATGAGACCACTCAGTGCCACTGCCCGCCTCTATACACTAAGTGTATCACTGTATTATCCATGCTGCTCTAGAAGCAGTGTGTGAGGAAACAGTGAGGAAGCTGTGAGGAGAATCGCGCTGCGCCATCCAGGAGCCAGCACTAGAAGCCAAACCTCCACCAAAGATGGCCGCTGGACGCCTCAGGGAGAAGGAAAGGACGCGACCACAAGAAAATGGCCACCCGCAATAACAACTGCGCCCTAGCGCGGCCACGACAAGATGGCCGCCAATGGGCCAATCAATGCAATAAAAAACACACCCTGAAAATGGCAGCGGCACCGCCAAAATGGCGCTCGAGCACCGTGATGTGGACGAGGAGGCCCAGCATGGGTACCCCGGAGCAGAGTATCCCCCCACAGAGAAACGGGCCCTAACACCCCCGGACCCCCACCAGGACCTGGAGTCCCCACAGGTACGCCCCGGTCGCAGCCAGCCCTGTTACAGAGGGAGTAAAGGTGACAGAGAGCAGGGAAAGGGAGAACAGGAGAACCCCCTATTCCTAGGAACACCCAGCTGTTCCCACCTGCCGAGGCAGGAGGAACTGTACTTACCCGTCCTAACGAGGACCCGCTGGTGCGTTCCTGACAGACATACTACCGAGCAGTACGGAGTAGCTGTCGGCCCGGTCCACTGTGACTTAGACGGCAAGCCGCTCGGTCATATGTGAACCCTGGAGCACAGCTCACCGGCCACCCCTGGAGCCATGGGGTATGTCGTGGCCGACCCCGCACATAGCTAAGGTCTGCTCACGCTCGCTGGCCGGACTGGGGGGACTACAAGGATCTATATATTCTGCCTGTCATGCCCAGCTGGCAGTTGATAGAAGATTCTTCAAAAAATAAAATAATAAAAAGTAAACATTTCTTCAAGACTCTGGGCCCAAAGGGAGCCAGGTCCTTCTCCTCTACTAGGCAGAAAAAAACTGAGGCTGCTACTGCAGGGTGGAGGGTTATGTACGGAGGGACCGCCCCCTGGGCGGGGCTGTTCAACTCTGTTAAAGTTACATGTATTAAATATCTATCATGTTCTGCCTAGTCCTCTCCTAATAGACGGAACATAACCCAACTGTTAAGAATTAAGGAGCTGTGTCCGTCCATGGACGAAAAGAGAAAATATTCTCCTGGAAGACCATTGGACGGAAGTGACATTTGACATTGCTTCCGTCATCCAATATTATGGAGCCGAGCGGGGGGCCCCATCATTCCCTCACTCGGCTCCATGTCTCGGCTCCGCTGCTACTGACGGCTCAGGAGCGCGGCGGAGATGACCAGAGCGCGGTGGGACGGGCCCTCTCCCACCCCCGATAAAAGTGATCTTGCGGCGAATCCGCAGCGGAGACCACTTTTATCAGAAAGAGGACCGTCTGCCGTTTAAGAATATACCGGGGTTATGGCAGCTAGTACCGACATACAACGACGGCGAGCGGTCCGCAAGTAGTTTAACAAACGGACTTACAAATTTCACCGGGTTATAAGCTGTTCTACTGGATACAGATCGGTGCGCTACAAGCACCTTAAAATGTGTGAGTATCCTGGATGGTGATTTTTTAATAAATTGTGATTTTAAATGATAAAACACCATCTAGTTTGTCTTCTCGTTTATGCATCGAGGACATACTCTTAGAACGGTTCAGGAACCTGCAAGGTCCACACTCCGCAGAGCCCAGGGGTGGTTCAACTGCGTGTATTGACCAAACTTGAGTGTGCGGTCACACGCCCTAAGGTGAGGATAACTACAAAGGGGGGGGGGGGGGGGAGGGGAGCACGAGAGTGTTGGCACCTATTATTAAGTTTGGAGCACCATCACAAGAATTTACTCTAATTCACTCCATTTGGAATATTCTAAGGACATTAAATACTGAGCACATATTAGGCACGTGGGACATTACCAGTGTTTTAAAGGTCATATTGTTTTTATCATTAGCACAATAGCACTTTATTGCATGTATGTTACGTGTAATGATTAACCATTATTGATTTAATCACAACAGACATATTGATTGTTTTATTAGCACTTTTTTGCATGTATGTTACACGCATCTTAGTAACACGTATTTGCACACCAAGTTATGTTTGGATTTGTATGTTTGTCAATATTCAGCGCGGCACTTTGATTTATAAAATTTATGTAACACAATTATACGGGACTGTGAACAGTGTCAGCAGCTCAAAATTATATATATCATCAATTTGGATTTTTGTTTAAACTGGTTCTGGTAGCTCGCAAGACCTTTTAGTTATTCAAACATTTAAAGGGTAACTCCACTTTCATGGGGAAAAAAAAATGTGCAAATAAAGAAAAAATAATATAGCGCGTACAATTGCGATACAAGTCATGTTGTAATTGAATGTTATTAAAAATTACCCTTCCTTTTCAATCTGCGGCTGCTGTATTTTCTATAAATGCAGTGCACACAGAACTCCCATCATTTCCTGCTTGTGTGATTGGCTCATCAATTTTCCCTGAAGTCTGCACTAAGATACAAATCAGATTTCAGGCATCCCCTGCAACAAAAATTTCATTTTTGGTGAGATTTCCAATAGGAACACGTCTAAAGGGATACAGGCCCAGCAAATTTACTCATTAGCGCCCTGCAGGTGCCACAACTAACTGATAATTATGAAACCACTCCCATAAGACCCACTAAGCACAGAGGCATAGACAAAACACACATGAATTTCTTCAGAATAACAAAGGGTAGAAATCTGCAACAAAGGTTGTTATAATCCTTGTAATGTACATGGATCACTCAGGGGGGAATGTTTTTTTTCTAAACAAAAGTGTAGTTACGCTTTAATAAATTACAAAAGATTCCCAGAGCACAATGGATACAGTATTTGGAAAACAGCACTGTCTCCTTTCAGGCAGACAAGCTCTTATTGAAACTTCAGATAGAAGCATTCAGAGGCATTGAGTAGAGAAAGGGATGAATCACTGCTTTGACTCTCACATTTATTTAACCACTTTACCGGACACTTTTACCCCCTTCAGCACTTTCACATGTTGAATGACAATTGCGCGGTCATGCAACACTGTACCCACACTATTTTTTTTATTCTTATTCACACAACTAGAGCTTTCTTTTGTTGTTATTTAATTACCACTGGTTTTTTTTTTTTTTTTTGCTAAATAAATGAAAAAAGACCGAAATTTTTTAAGAAATAACAAATACAATTTTTCTTAATTTCTAGTATAAAATTTTGCAAATAAATAATTGTTCTTCATAAATTTTTGCCAAAATGTATTCTACATTTCTTTGGTGAAAATATCTCAAATCAGTGTATATTATTTAGTCTGTAAGAAAGTTATAGAGTCCACAAACTATGGTATATACAGTATCTCACAAAAGTGAGTACACACCCCTTCCATTTTTGTAAATATTTTATCATATCTTATGTGACAACACTGAAGAAATTACACTTTGCTACAATGTAAAGTAGTGAGTGTACAGCTTGTATAACAGTGAAAATTTGCTGTCCCCTCAAAATAACTCAACACACAGCCATTCATGTCTAAACCGCTGGCACCAAAAGTGAGTACACCGCTAAGTGAAAATGTTGTCAAAATTAGGCCCAATTAGCCATTTTGCCTCCCCGGTGTCATGTGACTCGTTAGTCGTTAGTGTTACAAGGTCTCAGGTGTGAATGGGGAGCAGGTGTGTTAAATTTGGTGTTATCGCTCTCACTCTCTTCATACTGGTCACTGGAAGTTCAACATGGCACCTCATGGCAAAGAACTCTTAGGATCTGAAAAAAAGAATTGTTACTCTACATAAAGATGGCCTAGGCTATAAGAAGATTACCAGGACCCTGAAACTGAGCTGCAGCACGGTGTCCAAGTCCATACAGGGGTTCCACTCAGAACAGGTTTCTCCATGGTCGACCAAAGAAGTGGAGTGCACGTGCTAAGTGTCATATCCAGAGGTTGTCTTTGGGAAATAGATGTACGAGTGCTGCCAGGACTAGGGAAATAGAGTTCATTGAGGGAACCATGAATGCCCTACCTTCGGAGACTGGGCCGCAGGACAGTATTCCAACATGATAACGACCTCAAAACACATACCTCCAAGACAACCACTGCCTTGCTAAAGAAGCCGAGGGTAAAGGTGATGGACTGGCCAAGCATGTCTCCAGACCTAAACCCTATTGAGCATCTGTGGGGCATCCTCAAAACGGAAGGTGGAGGAGCGCAAGGTCTCTAACATCCACCAGCTCAGTGATGTCGTCATGGAGGAGTGGAAGAGGACTCCAGTGGCAACCTGTGAAGCTCTGGTGAACTCCATGACCAAGAGGGTTAAGGCAGTGCTGGAAAATAATGGTGGCCACACAAAATATTGACACTTTGGGCCCAATTTGGACATCTTCAATTAGGGGTGTACTCACTTTTGTTGCCAACGGTTTAGACATTAATGGCTGTGTGTTGAGTTATTTTGAGGGGACAGCAAATTTACAGTTATACAAGCTGTACACTCACTACTTTACATTGTAGCAAAGTATAATTTCTTCAGTGTTGTCACATGAAAAGATAATAAAATATTTACAAAAACTTAAGGGGGGGGGGAGTACTCACTTTTGTCAAAAACAGGTACCCTCTCCCCCCGAAAGTTGCCAAATGTGGCACCAGAGAGGGGGGGAGGAGACAGATAAGCGGAGCTTCCACTTTTGGGTGGAACTCCACTTTAAAGCATATAATCCATTAAGGTAAAAACTTTGAGCCTTTAGAACCAAAGTGAAATTGATTGTATAGAAAAATCGAAGTGTGTGCGGCCACCATATGCGCACAGTGCGACAACACAGATGTGTGATTTCACTGTAATGCTGTCATTTTGTTAAAGGAAGTTGAAAAAAAAAAAAAGAAAATGATCTACTGGCAGAAAACAGTTACCGGGATACTCAGAGAAAAAGAAACACTGCTGTTAATGGTAGGGACAGACTGCATCGAACATGTCATTTCTGATTTTGCTCAAAGTTACGCTTTTAAAAGAAAAAAGGTTTTGGCTGTAGTTGGCCCACAGCCTAAAATGTTTCTGTAACAGATCTTCAGCGCAGCAATATGGTTCCTGTATCGGTCCTTGTTTATAAACATTTCTGTGGAAAAGATGATAAAAGAACTAGAATCTGTAAATTATTAGCTTTACATGAGAGGTTCAGCTTAGCAGTGACCCATGAATGTTTGCTCAGGAAGGGGTTAATGGGCCCTGGGCTCAGAAAAAAGACCCCTCCGGTAGCTCTGGCTGAGACATCAATGCAGTGAAGGTAAACGCTCCACAAGGAGTAAATAGAGAGTTGAGTAATGCCATCATGCGATTTCAATTAAGTAAAATACCCATCTAGAAAGTCAGCTTCCTGCCCAGTTGTTGTTGCTGGCTCCAAACAGATGCTTCAACAAGCAGAGTTAGGAGGGGGGATTTACAAAACCTTACTGCTCCCACCCCGCTCAGCGACCAGAAGGAACTGTGATAACTGAACTCCTCTGCAGTGCTGTAATAGTCCCATACACGTCAGTGGAAGTGTAATACGGCCATCTTAAATGAGACCAGCAAAGATGGAAATACAGTACAGTGATTTTTATTGGTGGGCCTCTCTCCTCACTTAACTGCCCTGACCCCAAACCCTTCATGAACATGCCAATTGTCTGGCTGTCATGGTGATCCTCTGTCTTCACTGCTGCAGCTCATAATCAGAAATGGAAAAACCAATCTAAAATGTTTCTGGTGACTGTAAATTCCCATTAAAAAAAGTGAATACCAAATTATAAGATATTAAAGTGTATCTATAAACATTTTTTTGGGGGGGTAGAGGTGGGAAGAATTAGAACCCCTGTCAGGCCTTTCTGCTATCTGGAACTCAGTTTAAAGAGATTTCTTCTGATTTTCCATGCTGCCAGACAGGAAGTGAGGGAAACTCTCCAACAGCAACACAAACAGAAGTAAAAAATAGGATTTTTGTACTCACCGTAAAATCCGTTTCTCTGACGTCCATGGACCGACGCAGCTCTAATACTGATTACATGTGGGTATATGTCCCTGCTCGCAGGAGAAGACCTAGGCAGAATGTTAGAGGTTAAAACATTCTAGAACAAGCCAGAGCTGAACAGCCCCGCCCAGGGGGGCGGTCCCTCCGGACATTACCCTCCCACCTGCAGCTAGCAGCCTCAGTTTGTAACAAAGCAGTACAAACTTAAAAGGAAGGGTGGGTGCTGCGTCGGTCCATGGACGTCAGAGAAACGGATTTTACGGTGAGTACAAAAATCCTATTTTCTCTTATCGTCCATGGACCGACGCAGCTCTCATACTGATTACATGTGGGACGTCCCAAAGCAGTATAAGAAAAGGGTGGGAGCAAAAAAAGTAAGGAACAACCAAAACTTCACTCCAAACCAGCAGAGCCCCTCAACGGAGGAGTTGCAACATTAGACAGCGGCCTGCAAGACTTTGCGGCCGAAGGAAGCATCCGAAGATGCAGCCACATCGACCTTGTAGAACTTTGAAAAGGTATGAATGGACGACCAGGTCGTCGTCCTTGCACACTTGTGCAACCGACGCTTGATGTCGGAAGGCCCGGGAAGCACCAATTGCCTTGGTGGAATGCGCCGCAACCGGAAAGGGAGGCGCCCGCCCCTTAAGGGCATAGGCCTGTATGACGGTCTGGGAAAATATTATTTAAACTAAAAAATGGACTTTAAACGGCACATAGATAGTTATTGTAAAAATTCTAAGGGTTTTATTGTTGGTAGAAAATTATAATTGAATTTAGGTAAAAAGTACGTTAATACAAAACAATGACATTATGTAACAGTCATCAATAATTAGTATAGGGTCCCATTTACAAGACTCAACACATCTCCCAGAAATTACATTAACATGTAAAATACACAAAGTAGAATAGGATAATGTATAGCCAACAAACACAAATGAGGAGTTGGACGGTATGCACGAGAGATGACTGGTCTTATTGATAGGTCCGGTAAATTCAAAGATAAAGATCTTGCTTTCGCTCGACTAGTTTCGCGTTCCAAAACGCTTCGTCGGGAGCATAGTATTGAACAGGGCCGTGTTAAGTAGTGAAACCGGCCTAGGTATTTTGACCTGGCAGTCCGTGTATCACAGGGTGCCAGTATTATATAAACACATTCATGGTAAACAATCATGCGTGATTTAAGTAGAAGAGTAACTATGCACAGGCTACTGATAGGTAGGGAACGTGAATCCAGGTGTAACAAACCAGACAATACTGTAGAGGAGTGTGTCAGTCAGAAACACTTGCTCGAGCCACACAGTGGTAGTCTGTTTGGGTGACCCCTAATGATGGACTGACCCAGCTTATAGCTTGACACGGATTATGTGCTGGTGGACCTGGATGGAACCTCTCCTGTGGACGGTCTGCCTGATCCACCTAAAGACGGTGGCAGACGACACCGCTCGGCCCTGTTTTGGACCAGACACAGATTTCCGAATGGAAACAGTAGCAGACAGGTACACTCGTAAGGCTTGTACCCATCTTAATGTATGTATGATGCGATGGGTGAGGACACAAGGACGGAAGAACAATGTCCTTCTTAAGGTGAAAGGCCAAGACCATCCTTAGAAAAGAAGGATGGTCGTGGGCGCAACACCAACATATCCTTATGGAGGACCAAGTAAGGCGACTTGCCGGACAAGACCGCCAACTCAGACACCCGTCTAACCGAAGCAATGGCCACTAAGGCCAACTTCCGGGACAAGGTCAAGAGAGGAATCTCTCTGATATTCTCAAAGGGATGTTCTTGGAGAACCGAGATGCATCAAAATCAGATCCCAAGTAGGGAGAGGAGGCTTGACAGGGGGGATCACATGGCGAACCCCCTGCACAAAAGGTGCTAATCAAGGAATGGACCGGTGGCGGTCGTTGAAAAAGACAGCCCGGGCCGAAATCAGACCCTCAAAAAAGGGTATGCAAGGCCAGCTTTTGGGGCACACCACGCTGTAAGAACAGCAAAATCCTGGGAACGGAATACATCCGAGGATGCCACTCAAGTTCCTCGCACATAGCGATGCAAGCCTTCCAGGTACAGTGAGATATCTTTCTGGAGAAAGATTCCTGTGTCAACAACATAGAAGAGATGACCGAATACGAGAGAACTCGGTCCTTTAGCACCTGGCTTTAAACAGCCATGCCATTAAAGCCAAGGACTGTAAAACAGGATGAAGTATGCTCTGCGAAGCCGGCGAGGCAACAACAGTAGCAGAGGGTAAGCATATATCAGGCGATACTGCCCCCACGGGCTTCCAACGTGTCTGACGCATCCGCCCAGGGGTCCCTGGACCTGACCACGATCTTGCCACCTTGCGAGTGAGTCGAGAGGCCACAAGGTCCACTTCCGGTGCCCCACCTCCGGTAAAGAAGGTGGAAACACCTCCGGATGCAAGGACCCTTCACCTGCAATGCACACGGCCGACAGGACCGTCTTGCAGTGAGATGTATGAAAATCCCAAAGAGACTCCGCAATGTACCGGAGAAGGGAGGCCCCAGTGTACAGGGTGCCTCAAATGTTGGCCAATAAAGGCAACTTGACTGAACTTCCCTAGAAACTCGGTCAGAGGACTAGTACCTCAGCCTCCACAGGTGGCGCAAACCCACCCCGGGCACAGAGACCCTAAAGGCTAAAGCAGTTGTAGTGCACCTGCTAGACGACTGATGGATGAAGCAGAGGCTTTTGCCCAGTCATTGAGCTACAAAAAATGCCAGAAACGCAGCCACTAACGGGCGTAACGCTAACCCCAGCCTGGCGAACACAGTCCAAGCCAGCGCTTCTGATCACCACTGAAAGCAGGTGGAAAGTGATACCCCTGAAACCAGGGATCCTTGTGACAATGCTCCATCCAGCAGCTACCCATGGATAGGTGCTGATTGTGCAAACACATAGTTTATACTATGTATTGCGTCAAACGCACAAATGGAGAGTGTGGGAGGAAACCCACCCAGCCACAAAGAGCATAATACCACCACATACGGCGTATGTAGTTTAGTATTTGTGGATAAACCTATTAAACGTGTATATACTGTGCCAGCGACGAAGGCGCGCACATCATCGGGGCCTGGATGTAAACCAGCCACACAGATTGCGTACACAACCGTGTAGGTATGTTAGCCTGCGAATAAACAAATTGCACATGTTTATACTGTGCATAGCGCTGAGAATGCACAAACCATTGGAACGCAGGGGAGAAACCTGAGGACCCGGATGAAACCCATGCAGACTGCATACGCATACCGTGTATGGTATTATAGTATGTGTGCTAAACATTTTGCACAAGTTCATGTGTGCATAGCACCGAAGGCGCGCACACCGTTGGTGCGTGGGAGGAACCGAAGTACCCCACGCATACTCAGAGAATGCAATACCTACAACTACTGTGAATGTATTTAGTGTAGTGTATAAACATAATGTGTATGTTTACATCGTGTATTGCACCAAAGGCATGCATGTCATGTAGCGTGGGCGGAAACCCACGCAGACTGCAAAGACATACCGGGTAGGTATGTTAGTATGTGGATATCCAATCGCACAAATTTAGACTGTGCATAGCGCCGAAGTGCCCATACCAATGGAGTGTGGGAGGGAACCGGAGTACCCGGAGGAAAACCACACAGACTGCCTACACATACCGTGTAGGTATTATAGCATGCGTGATAAACATTGAACATGTTTAACTGTGCAGAAGGCCAAAAGGCGCACATACCGTCAGCGCGTGGGAGGAAACCGGAACACTCGGAAGAACTCCACGCAGACAGCACACAGATACCGTGTAGGAATGATAGCATGGGAATCAACATATTGCACATGTTTATGCTGTGCATTTCCATTGGAGCGTGGGGGGAAACCGGAGTACCCGGAGAAAGAAAACCAACGATTGCAGGATTGTAAATGTTGACAGTCACCACATCCCTAATTGTATGAAAAACTGGAAGAACCCCCTTGGGAGGTGGGACTTTAAAAGTGACTGACAACACTCAGAGGTATATTGAAAAATATATGAATTTAATCAACGAGTATAAAGACATAATTACAAAGACAGTTTCTTATTAAAATACATGAATTAAATACAGATTCACAAAAAACTGTTTGTATTCAAAAAAGAAAGAAAGAACATAACGTTTTGTAGTCCGACCCTAGAGGAACCCCACGCAAACAGTATACCCATACTGTAAACATGTATAATATGTGCAATAAACATATTGAACATGTCTATACTGTGCAGAGAGCTGAAGCGCACATACCATGAGAGTGCAGGAGGACACCGGAGCCCCCGCCAACCCAGAGAGTATAATACATACATATACTGTGAATGTATCTGGAGTCGTGCATAAACATATTTTGTACGTTTATATCATGTATGGCACTGAAACACAGCATTGGAACGTGGGGACAGCCACGCAGACACAGAGACCAATAACACATACATACACTGTGAATGTATGCAGTGTAGAGGTATACATAGTTGCCAACATTGCAAAAAAAAATTCCGTGACACTTTTTCGCATGTAGGCTGAGCCTTGGTATAATTAGGGGGTGGGGCATTCATTTGAAGGTGTGTTATACTTTAGGAGAAAAAAGTGGCGCACGAAGCGTGGGCGTGGTTTACGCGGGTAGTGGGAGTGGCTTAAATGAGCGTGGCTCAAAGGGGGTGTGGTTAAAGTCTGAGATGAATGAGGGATGAAGGGAGAAAGAAAGAGGGAGGGAAGGAAAGAGAAGGTAGGATGGAAGGACAGCAGGCCCAGATCCTACACCATAATAGTAATATGTGTATTCCAGAGTTTAACAATCAACAGATAAAGATAATCCAAACATCTGGTGTTAGCTCTTTAATCATCCCGGCACCATGGTTGTTAGGGTGTCAGGATGACTGAAGTGCATTATTTCTCTTATTACATTTTAATATAAAATGAAATCATTCAACTCACCAAAATGCCGAATCAGTGTTAGCCCCGAGTGTGTCACCTGCCACGTCGCCTGCCACCAGATGCCATCAGGTGTCCCCAGGGGAGTCCCTCCTTACATCAGGCGTCCCCAGAGGAGTCCCTCCTTACATCAGGCGTTCCCAGAGGAGTCCCTCCTTACATCAGGCGTACCCAGCGGAGTCCTTCCTTACATCAGGTGTACCCAGAGAAGTCCCCCTTACATCAGGCGTCCCCAGCGGAGTCCCCCCTTACATCAGGCGTCCCCAGTGGAGTCCCCCCTTACATCAGGCGTCCCCAGTGGAGTCCCCCCTTACATCAAGTGTCCCCAGAGGAGTCCCTCCTTACATCAGGCGTCCCCAGCGGAGTCCCTCCTTACATCAGGCGTCCCCAGAAGAGTCCCTCCTTACATCAGGCGTACCCAGCGGAGTCCTTCCTTACATCAGGTGTACCCAGAGGAGTCCCCCTTACATCAGGCGTCCCCAGCAGAGTCCCCCCTTACATCAGGCGTCCCCAGCGGAGTCCCCCCTTACATCAGGCGTCCCCAGCGGAGTCCCCCCTTACATCAGGCGTCCCCAGTGGAGTCCCCCTTACATCAAGTGTCCCCAGCGGAGTCCCCCCTTACCTCAGGCGTCCCCAGCGGAGTCCCCCCTTACCTCAGGCGTCCCCAGCGGAGTCCCCCCTTACATCAGGCGTCCCCAGCGGAGTCCCCCCTTACCTCAGGCGTCCCCAGCGGAGTCCCCCCTTACATCAGGCGTCCCCATCGGAGTCCCCCCTTACATCAGGCGTCCCCAGCGGAGTCCCCCCTTACATCAGGCATCCCCAGCAGAGTCCCCCCTTACCTCAGCCGTCCCCAGCGGAGTCCTCCCTTACCACAGGCGTTCCCAGCGGAGTCCCCCCTTACCACAGGCATCCCCAGCGGAGTCCCCCCTTAACCACAGGCGTCTCCTGTCTCGCCCGCCATTATTGTTTCCCCTTCCCCGAAGGGGAACAAAATAGAGGCGGAGCCGACAGTGTGGCTGCAAAAAAAAAAAAAATTAAGCTGTGGCACTGCCGACCCCCGCCCCTTTCCATTACAGACAGACCTGCAGCGGGGCGGGGCGGGCGGGGGGGTGGCCGGCCGGCCAGCCAAAACACAGATGTAGTACAATAGAAGATAAAGCTGCTGCGGCGCCGCCCACCCCCGGGGAGGTGCGGGGTGTGGGCGGCGCCGCAGCGGCTTTATTTTCTATTGTACTACATCCGTGTTTTGGTCTTCTTGAACATGGCGGCCGGCCGAGACATTGTCTCCGCCAGCCGTGGACCTCTAGCGGCGGCGGCCTGCGGCGTCCAAATTCGGGGAAAACGGGAAAAATCGGATTGGCCGGGACATTGGCCGGGACAAAATAAATCCGGGAAAAGGGTTTGAATCCCGGGAACGTCCCGGCCAATCCGTGACTGTTGGCAACTATGGGTATAGGATGAGTTTAAATTATGGCGCAGAGGCGCATAATCTTCTCTGTATCATTCCAACCTGCTTGACTGTGCTGCTGAAGCAGCATGCAGGTAACAGGTAACCTCTGATCCTCAGACTGTGTGTCTGTCAGAGCTCAAATCATTCCCCAGGAAATGGCGGGAAATGTTACCTCAGGTATCACACACAAGGCTCACAGGGATTAGAGACATAAATGAATAAAGTCCTCCCTCATCCATGCTGCTCTTGAGGCAGCGTGTGAGGAAAACAGTGAGGAAACTGTGTAAAAGAAAAGCTTGTCACAGCACCCAGCTTGAGTGTTTCTCACATCAATGAGATCACTTACAAGCACCCTGTCATTCACTGACACAGAACAGGAGTCTTCCTCACAAGGGAATGTCCTGTTCATAAACATTAAATATTCAGAGGTAGGGTATTGAGCATAGTAGCTAGGCCCATATCTGACTCAGAGCACTCCTTCACTAAAGATTTTTATGGGGGGGGGAGGGGGCTTATAGCTCCTTTTGCTCGCACACCGCTTCCATTCTGACAGGAATGATTCCAGGACTGCTGACAACTGGTCCATAAGGACCACAGGTGCAGGAAACATATGGACATGTTTAACTGTGCAGCACTGCCAGTTGCCCCAGACAAGTGTGGATAGCAGGTGTATCCGACTCCATAAACGCCACCCTGAGACCTTATACGCTATACAGTGAATATACAGTCCACCCACTGGCTACGCTGAGGCTGAGGAGGGGGATACCTGGGAGGACCCACCAACCCTTAAGGACAGCTCAGTCTGTGAGGAGATTGTGAGGGGATTCGCAGCGCCGCCAGAAATAAATGCGTGGCGGCCACAAGAAAATGGCCACCGGCCGCAGCTATAACTGCGCCACTGAACGCCAAGATGGCCGCCGAGCGCAAAATTCAAAACTCTAATGCGCGCCAATGGCGCACGCAATAACCACCTCAAACAGCGCCAATGGCGCACGCAATAATCACCTCACACACCACAAAAAACTGCAGACATGAGCGCCCAGCCAGGCCAGAGTGACCCCCAAGCACCCCACAGCACAGCACCAGTACAGGGTGCAGAGAGCAGCATAACAGGGGGGAGACAGGGAGAAACCCCCCACACACAGAAACACAGCCAGCATGTACTCACCTGCAGTAGGAGAGACTACTTACCCGTCCCTTTCAGGGACCCACTGGCTTGTTTCAGACAGACCTATCACAGAGTCGTACTGCGTAGCTGTCGGCCCGGTCCACCGCGAGAGATACAGTCAGTCAAGTACTGTTCAATCTTGAGAGGACCGCGGGAGCATGAAAGCAACCCGGCCACCCCTGGAGCCATGGGGTATGTCGTGAACTGAGTCTCACGCACACAAGGCGAGGATCAGCACGCTCGATGGTCGGACAGGGAAGACTACGAGGATACTAGTGTACCCAACCTGTTGCCCAGCTGACAGTTGATTGAAGGTCTCAAAAATAAAATAATAAAATTCCCAAAGGAATAAAAATCAAAAGTAAAATCTTCCAGGAGACTGGCTCCTGAGAGCCACGTCTTCTCCTTCTGCTAGGCAGAAAAAAACTGAGGCTGCTAGCTGCAGGTGGGAGGGTAATGTCTGGAGGGACCGCCCCCCTGGGCGGGGCTGTTCAGCTCTGGCTTGTTCTAGAATGTTTTAACCTCTAACATTCTGCCTAGGTCTTCTCCTGCGAGTAGGGACATATACCCACATGTAATCAGTATGAGAGCTGCGTCGGTCCATGGACGATAAGAGAAATGTATTTATTTTTTTTGTAGGAGAATGCTAGATCCTCTGTTATTTGTTTTTTTTTTTATGTGGTCTGCTTCCCTGCTGCAGATTTTCCCTACTTTTTGTCTGATAAAAATATGTCTCCATCTAATGGAGCGCTGAATAGCAGTAAAACCTGACAGGGGTTCTAACCTTTCCCCATTCTATCCAAAACTAGAAAATACCATTTTGGCTACAGATGCATTTTCAAAATGCTGTTCCCAGAATTCAGCTTTAATCCCCTCACGCCCACATAACACAAATATGCGGCCACACTAGATTTTTTCCCATGGGGCCGCATATTTGTGTAACTCCCTTTGTGCTGGGAGCACGTTACACCCCCAGCACAGAGCCCGGGGTCTCACAGTGAGTACTAACGATCGGGATCCAGAACACGACATTCCGGGACACCTGATCACTGTGATAGCCTCCGATTGGACATCACAGTGATCAGTCACTGTGAAGCCTGCCCCCATGTTTTCTCTCTCTGTGAATGGAGGGGAGCAATACATTCCATCTCTCCCTCTCTCCTTGCAGAGAATAAAAAAAAGAATAAAAAATAAATAAAAAAAGGTCCGTGCCAGTGTTAGTATTTGGATCAAGGTCAGGCTCAGTATTTATTTATTTTTTAATTAGTATCAGTGAGGTTTTAGGATAAAAAATAAAACAAAAGCAAAATGCGCACTATTGTTTTTGGGCTGTACTACGGGTACAAACATACACTTATTTGTGGTATCACAGTGTAGCGGGGGTCTAAATTTAGGGGGGTACACCTGGGTGGTAGTATGACCCAGGTGTGTGTAAATCATGGAGGATTTGGACCACTTTCAGTCGTGGAGGACTTTGGTGGTGTACTATTCTCCTTGGCCTGGGGTGGCGGTGTTCCCACAGGTCGAGGTAGAATCACTGCCGCAGTGCTGTCCTTTTTGTCCCATTCCGGCGGTGGTACAGCGGGGGCAGAGAACCTGCTGTGGCGTCATGGGAGGAGATAAAGGGGAGAGACGCCCTCGCCACGAGGTCTTCTGCATCCAGCGCCCAGGCACCTTAGGCCTGGGTGCGGTCGGTCCGGAGTTCCAGCCCAGGCGTCCATGGCCTGGTCGGAGCAGTGTTGGCGTCCATCTCAGGCACCTTAAGCCTGGGGTGAGGTACTACACCGGAGGCCTGGGGCCCAGTGACTTCGACTGGGCTCCGCAAGGGTGGATGAGTCCGAGGGACCCTGAGGTGGATGGGGCCCATGTCTGAGGTGAGGAGGCCGGAGAGGTTACCCGTCTGAAGAGTCCCAAGCAGCATCAACCCGGTGACGGAGGGGCCTCTGGTAACTCCCTTGGAGGGACATCTTCCCCCTGACAGAGGCCGCAACGCAGCGAAGGTACTCCATTCATGTTCTTCAGAGTCGCTGGTAGAGACTCATAAGTTTTAAGTTCCTCTCTCTAGCCAATGGCTATAGCAACCGCTGGTGAAACCACAGTGGTTTAGTTTTATCATTAGGACAGTGCCTCGACCTGCTCACCCCACCGTATTGAACTGTTTATGGATCTCAACTAATTGGCTAACAAAGAACTGTTTATTGTGTGTTACAATAAAACAAGTGTTGGATCCTAATCGGTGTATGGAAATCTGGTTGATGGGAGTGAAGGGGAGTGTCAGCACAGCAAGACTTGGTTGTGAATAGAAACACACAGGCCCGAGAAGAATACTTGGTACTGGCCTTCACCTCACCTGCTGCAATGGGGAGGACATGGGCCGTAGCGCATCTCACCCTCACGTACAACATACCCCTAGACCAAAAAGAGGGGGTGAGGCCGCTACACGTGGGGGCTCGTAAGTCCGGGATGATGTGTGTTTTAACCATGGAACTGAGAACGGCTGTGTGTGAACTTTGCTGCCTGGAGGAGTTCCGAGTGGGTCGGCCATGTGATCAGCCAGAGTGCATCCCTGCTCAAAGTCGTGGACATGACCCTAAGACGGGAAAGGCCCATGCAGAAGAGCGAGAAGAGGGAGAAGTCCAGCCGTGTGACGTACTACATGTGGGTGCTTTTACTGCACTGCGCCATGAGGCACCCCATAGCTGCGCAGTTCGTGGGCGGAGACTGATGGAAGCCCGCAAAAACGTGCAAGTTGTGGGAGGAGTCTGGCCATGTGAGGAGATACACGTGGAGACTTTGGCGCGTGGTCAGTGCGTGATGGAGCAGCAGATAGTCGGGATGGCCTCAAGCTCCCCGTGGATTCCGGTTCCCTACCCCACGAAGATGACTGGTTTTGCTGCTCCCCTTCGAGACACGGGGATAAGACTTAGACCCCGAGGGCAGTTGGCTCTGTACACTTGCAGACACGGAGGCTCTCGGCGTGATCTGTCCCGGGTGCTCGGGACTGGTGGTCAATCTGAAGCCATTCGGGCGTTGCGAGGCATGCAAGCAGTTCCTATTCGAGGTGGAGCCATCCACAGTAAGGCCCCGGGCCCTTCGCCTCAACTGCCTCACAGGTACCGCTACTCCGGAAGGGGAGATCCAGGCCTTTGTGGAGGTCCCCGTACGCACTGACCAGGGCGAAGTGACTGCCCAACCAGAGACTGAGAAAGAAAAATCCGAGGATGCTGCTTCGGTCACCACAGATTCCCTGCTCCCACCTCCGAAGAGGAAAGTCGGCCTGGTACAGGCGTCCTGTGGTCGTGGTCGAGCTTCACCCCGTCGCTTTCCGGCCCTGGATGGATGGATCTGGTTGGAAGAGTCCTGGACATCCCAGTTCTTCGAAAGGTCAAGGTGAGCCAGGGCCTGGGACTGTGGTGGTGGTTGGAGGTGTCGGGGGGTCCACAGCCGGTGGAGCCCGCTAGGGAGGGTAGTTCCACGTCTACTAGGGACTACCTCCCCGCAGAGATGTATGACACCTCCGACCTAGAATCGCTGTCGGACTGTGGAGAGGATGGTGATATAGATTAACTTTTTCACCGCAAAGGCTGGGACAAAATGCCATTGCCTGTGTTACGTGCACCACGGGATTTGCCTATGTCCACGGGAGACAGCACGCCCCGGGCGGAAGCCCCGGAGCTCACGAGGAAGCCTAGTCCTTCGCTTGTCATTTCACCACCTGCAGCATCACCCGTTCCGGTGGCGGGGACACAGCGCGCATCACTACGGGCACCAAGATTCAAACCGACGGAGGTAGTGAAAGTACCTCGGCATCCAGAGGCCCTTGTTCCGCCAGGAGAAGGTGAGCGGGCCACAATGCCTCCCTTGGCCCGACTGCAGCGGCTCTTCTGCCAGAGGGTCGCCCGTGAGTACGGATGGGAATATCCTTACTTGCCTCGGGACTTACTTTTTGAGGTCGAAGTCCTGAGACAGAGATGGTACGATGAGTTTGTTTGGGAGAAGCTTAAAGTGCCACATGCCCGCCGGTACTTGTCCTGTTCACCATCAGTGTCCAAACAATTCAGAGACTGTAGAGCAGAATGGATGTGGGGCCGTCATATCCACGCAGACAAGGTGCTTATATGCTGGAAGGATGGAGAGGACATTGATTATTCAGTGGAAGCTTTTGATAAGCACCTGAAGCCCCTGTTCTTGCCGCACCCGAAATTTTATTTGTGAGGAGAGAAAAGAAAGAAAAAACTCTCCTGTATGTTCTTCTGCTGCTGAACTTTCTGGAAGTGTTTTAACAGAATATCAGAACTGGGCTCTAGTTTTTATTTGGGATTTTCTACTCTTTGGAGGAATGAGAGCGGTTTAGTTTTGTTCTCTCTTTCTTCATACATCAGAGACACAGACTTTGGGGTAGAATCAGAGTAGGGACGCAGGAAGAGGGAAGGTTGCCTGGAAGATTTCACCAAGTGTCATTACTGCGGCACTGTCACCAGGTGGCAGTGTTGCGCAACGGCTGTTTGTTTTTTTTCTTCATTTGCATCGCCTTACTCATTGGAGCGAATGGGTCCCTCGGCTGAGGGAACCATTCATTCCAAAATTAACACAAATGTGTTAGGATGTTGTGTTTTTGTTTCCCTTCTGCAGGAGATTTGTCTGTCAAGACTGCTGAGTATGGGGTGGTTCTTAGACAGTAATGGGAGGGATTGTATATGTGTATATGTTCAGATGGTTTTATTGAAAAGTTTTATTATTTCATGTTCCCTTTCCCTTGAGCAGGTCTTGGCAAATTAGGATCTAAATTTTGAGGGATGGCCTCTGGGGTCAGGCTTATGTTACCACTTTTTGGAAGACATGGGTTTGCACCAGACGCTGGGGACCAGCGTCAAATCACTAGGGGGAGAGTGTAGCGGGGGTCTAAATTTAGGGGGATACACCTGGGTGGTAGTATGACCCAGGTGTGTGTAAATCATGGAGGATTTGGACCACTTTCAGTCGTGGAGGACTTTGGTGGTGTACTATTCTCCTTGGCCTGGGGTGGCGGTGTTCCCACAGGTCGAGGTAGAATCACTGCCGCAGTGCTGTCCTTTTTGTCCCATTCCGGCGGTGGTACAGCGGGGGCAGAGAACCTGCTGTGGCGTCATGGGAGGAGATAAAGGGGAGAGACGCCCTCGCCACGAGGTCTTCTGCATCCAGCGCCCAGGCACCTTAGGCCTGGGTGCGGTCGGTCCGGAGTTCCAGCCCAGGCGTCCATGGCCTGGTCGGAGCAGTGTTGGCGTCCATCTCAGGCACCTTAAGCCTGGGGTGAGGTACTACACCGGAGGCCTGGGGCCCAGTGACTTCGACTGGGCTCCGCAAGGGTGGATGAGTCCGAGGGACCCTGAGGTGGATGGGGCCCATGTCTGAGGTGAGGAGGCCGGAGAGGTTACCCGTCTGAAGAGTCCCAAGCAGCATCAACCCGGTGACGGAGGGGCCTCTGGTAACTCCCTTGGAGGGACATCTTCCCCCTGACAGAGGCCGCAACGCAGCGAAGGTACTCCATTCATGTTCTTCAGAGTCGCTGGTAGAGACTCATAAGTTTTAAGTTCCTCTCTCTAGCCAATGGCTATAGCAACCGCTGGTGAAACCACAGTGGTTTAGTTTTATCATTAGGACAGTGCCTCGACCTGCTCACCCCACCGTATTGAACTGTTTATGGATCTCAACTAATTGGCTAACAAAGAACTGTTTATTGTGTGTTACAATAAAACAAGTGTTGGATCCTAATCGGTGTATGGAAATCTGGTTGATGGGAGTGAAGGGGAGTGTCAGCACAGCAAGACTTGGTTGTGAATAGAAACACACAGGCCCGAGAAGAATACTTGGTACTGGCCTTCACCTCACCTGCTGCAATGGGGAGGACATGGGCCGTAGCGCATCTCACCCTCACGTACAACATACCCCTAGACCAAAAAGAGGGGGTGAGGCCGCTACACGTGGGGGCTCGTAAGTCCGGGATGATGTGTGTTTTAACCATGGAACTGAGAACGGCTGTGTGTGAACTTTGCTGCCTGGAGGAGTTCCGAGTGGGTCGGCCATGTGATCAGCCAGAGTGCATCCCTGCTCAAAGTCGTGGACATGACCCTAAGACGGGAAAGGCCCATGCAGAAGAGCGAGAAGAGGGAGAAGTCCAGCCGTGTGACGTACTACATGTGGGTGCTTTTACTGCACTGCGCCATGAGGCACCCCATAGCTGCGCAGTTCGTGGGCGGAGACTGATGGAAGCCCGCAAAAACGTGCAAGTTGTGGGAGGAGTCTGGCCATGTGAGGAGATACACGTGGAGACTTTGGCGCGTGGTCAGTGCGTGATGGAGCAGCAGATAGTCGGGATGGCCTCAAGCTCCCCGTGGATTCCGGTTCCCTACCCCACGAAGATGACTGGTTTTGCTGCTCCCCTTCGAGACACGGGGATAAGACTTAGACCCCGAGGGCAGTTGGCTCTGTACACTTGCAGACACGGAGGCTCTCGGCGTGATCTGTCCCGGGTGCTCGGGACTGGTGGTCAATCTGAAGCCATTCGGGCGTTGCGAGGCATGCAAGCAGTTCCTATTCGAGGTGGAGCCATCCACAGTAAGGCCCCGGGCCCTTCGCCTCAACTGCCTCACAGGTACCGCTACTCCGGAAGGGGAGATCCAGGCCTTTGTGGAGGTCCCCGTACGCACTGACCAGGGCGAAGTGACTGCCCAACCAGAGACTGAGAAAGAAAAATCCGAGGATGCTGCTTCGGTCACCACAGATTCCCTGCTCCCACCTCCGAAGAGGAAAGTCGGCCTGGTACAGGCGTCCTGTGGTCGTGGTCGAGCTTCACCCCGTCGCTTTCCGGCCCTGGATGGATGGATCTGGTTGGAAG
Source organism: Rana muscosa (assembly GCA_029206835.1). Taxonomy (NCBI): domain Eukaryota; kingdom Metazoa; phylum Chordata; class Amphibia; order Anura; family Ranidae; genus Rana; species Rana muscosa. The sequence continues at coordinate 204,130,002 of CM055124.1, forward strand.
AGTCCTGGACATCCCAGTTCTTCGAAAGGTCAAGGTGAGCCAGGGCCTGGGACTGTGGTGGTGGTTGGAGGTGTCGGGGGGTCCACAGCCGGTGGAGCCCGCTAGGGAGGGTAGTTCCACGTCTACTAGGGACTACCTCCCCGCAGAGATGTATGACACCTCCGACCTAGAATCGCTGTCGGACTGTGGAGAGGATGGTGATATAGATTAACTTTTTCACCGCAAAGGCTGGGACAAAATGCCATTGCCTGTGTTACGTGCACCACGGGATTTGCCTATGTCCACGGGAGACAGCACGCCCCGGGCGGAAGCCCCGGAGCTCACGAGGAAGCCTAGTCCTTCGCTTGTCATTTCACCACCTGCAGCATCACCCGTTCCGGTGGCGGGGACACAGCGCGCATCACTACGGGCACCAAGATTCAAACCGACGGAGGTAGTGAAAGTACCTCGGCATCCAGAGGCCCTTGTTCCGCCAGGAGAAGGTGAGCGGGCCACAATGCCTCCCTTGGCCCGACTGCAGCGGCTCTTCTGCCAGAGGGTCGCCCGTGAGTACGGATGGGAATATCCTTACTTGCCTCGGGACTTACTTTTTGAGGTCGAAGTCCTGAGACAGAGATGGTACGATGAGTTTGTTTGGGAGAAGCTTAAAGTGCCACATGCCCGCCGGTACTTGTCCTGTTCACCATCAGTGTCCAAACAATTCAGAGACTGTAGAGCAGAATGGATGTGGGGCCGTCATATCCACGCAGACAAGGTGCTTATATGCTGGAAGGATGGAGAGGACATTGATTATTCAGTGGAAGCTTTTGATAAGCACCTGAAGCCCCTGTTCTTGCCGCACCCGAAATTTTATTTGTGAGGAGAGAAAAGAAAGAAAAAACTCTCCTGTATGTTCTTCTGCTGCTGAACTTTCTGGAAGTGTTTTAACAGAATATCAGAACTGGGCTCTAGTTTTTATTTGGGATTTTCTACTCTTTGGAGGAATGAGAGCGGTTTAGTTTTGTTCTCTCTTTCTTCATACATCAGAGACACAGACTTTGGGGTAGAATCAGAGTAGGGACGCAGGAAGAGGGAAGGTTGCCTGGAAGATTTCACCAAGTGTCATTACTGCGGCACTGTCACCAGGTGGCAGTGTTGCGCAACGGCTGTTTGTTTTTTTTCTTCATTTGCATCGCCTTACTCATTGGAGCGAATGGGTCCCTCGGCTGAGGGAACCATTCATTCCAAAATTAACACAAATGTGTTAGGATGTTGTGTTTTTGTTTCCCTTCTGCAGGAGATTTGTCTGTCAAGACTGCTGAGTATGGGGTGGTTCTTAGACAGTAATGGGAGGGATTGTATATGTGTATATGTTCAGATGGTTTTATTGAAAAGTTTTATTATTTCATGTTCCCTTTCCCTTGAGCAGGTCTTGGCAAATTAGGATCTAAATTTTGAGGGATGGCCTCTGGGGTCAGGCTTATGTTACCACTTTTTGGAAGACATGGGTTTGCACCAGACGCTGGGGACCAGCGTCAAATCACTAGGGGGAGAGTGTAGCGGGGGTCTAAATTTAGGGGGATACACCTGGGTGGTAGTATGACCCAGGTGTGTGTAAATCATGGAGGATTTGGACCACTTTCAGTTGTGGAGGACTTCGGTGGTGTGCTATTCTCCTTAGCCTGGGGTGGCGGTGTTACCACAGGTCGAGGTAGAATCACTGCTGCAGTGCTGTCCTTTTTGTCCCGTTCCGGCGGTGGTACAGCAGGGGCGGAGAACCTGCTGTGGCGTCACAGGAGGAGATAAAGGGGAGAGACGCCCTCGTCACGAGGTCTTCTGCATCTGGCACCCAGGCACCTTAGGCCTGGGTGCGGTCGGTCCGGAGTTCCAGCCCAGACGCCCATGGCCTGGTCGGAGCAGTGTTGGCGTCCATCTCAGGCATCTTAAGCCTGGGGTGAGGTACTACACCGGAGGCCTGGGGCCCAGTGACTTCGACTGGGCTCCGCAAGGGTGGATGAGTCTGAGGGACCCTGAGGTGGATGGGGCCCATGTCTGAGGTGAGGAGGCCGGAGAGGTTACCCGTCTGAAGAGTCCCGAGCAGCATCAACCCGGTGACGGAGGGGCCTCTGGTAACTCCCTTGGAGGGACATCTTCCCCCTGACAGGGGCCGCAACGCAGTAAAGGTACTCCATTCATGTTCTTCAGAGTCGCTGGTAGAGACTCATAAGTTTTAAGTTCCTCTCTCTAGCCAATGGCTATAGCAACCGCTGGTGAAACCACAGTGGTTTAGTTTTATCATTAGGACAGTGCCTCGACCTGCTCACCCCACCGTATTAAACTGTTTATGGATCTCAACTAATTGGCTAACAAAGAACTGTTTATTGTGTGTTACAATAAAACAAGTGTTGGATCCTAATCGGTGTGTGGAACTCTGGTTGATGGGAGTGAAGGGGAGTGTCAGCACAGCAAGACTTGGTTGTGAATAGAAAAACACAGGCCCGAGAAGAATACTTGGTACTGGCCTTCACCTCACCTGCTGCAATGGGGAGGACATGGGCCGTAGCGCATCTCACCCTCACGTACAACATACCCCTAGACCAAAAAGAGGGGGTGAGGCCGCTACAACTGCAATTGTCAGAAGCAGGAGAATTTTAAATGATTGCAAAGGCAGAAGGTTTTTATCTTAATGCATTTTTTGTGCATTAAGATAAAAAATACTTGTGTGTAGCAGCCCCCCTCATTCTTACCCGAGTCACATCTCTATCTAGCAATGTGCACAAGTGCATTGGCCATCCAGGATTGGCTGAGACACAGCAGTGGCGTCATTGTTTTCAGCTGCTGTCAATAAGAGTCAGTTAGTCAATCATGAAAGAGAGGGGGCGCTGCCGAACCTCAGCTCTGTATCTGAATGGACACAGAGCTGCGGCTCGGCTTGGGTTCCCCCATAGCAAGCTGCTTGCTGTGGGGGCACTTGACAAGAGGGAGGGGCCAGGTGATACTTTAGTATCACTTTAATTTGGGCTTTTCTGTGGTGGAAGGTTATGGTAGCAGCAGGAAATATACAGTTAAATATTAAATAAAATTATTTTCTTTTACTATTTTGAGCCAGTTTTCCTTAGATATGTCCTGATTTTTTTACTCTTTTATTATCAATTACCATCTACCACCAAATGAAAGCCCAATTTGTCCTGAAAAAAAAAACAGTATAATCCACCTGGATGTACAAAGTACTGTAATTGCAATGCTAAGTATGGTTTTACGAACACATGTCAAAGTTGCAAAATTGTACTTAGCCATTAACCACTAGGGGTCCGCGCTATAGCCGAATGACGGCTACAGCGCGGACCTAGAATGCCGTGAGGACGTCAATTGACGCCCGCCCATTTCCTCGTCCGCGGCGCGGGCTCCCAAGCGCGCATCGGGAACTTACGTGCCCGCCGCTTCATGCGGGTGCCGATGCGCGTGCCTTGCGACCGCGATGTCCGCCAGGTACCCGTGATAGGCATTTACAGGGACGTGGATCTCTGTGTGTAAACACAGAGATCCACGTCCTGTCATGGAGAGGAGACCGGTGGTGTGTCCCTTGTACATAGGGACAACCATCGGTCACCTCCCCCAGTCAGTCCCCTCCCCCCACAGTAAGAATCACTCCCTTAGGCACACTTAACTTCAGCGCCCCTAGTGGTTAACCCCTTCACTGCCAGTGTAATTTTTACAGTAACCAGTGCATTGTGTCAAAAGTGTCCACCATAATGTCGCAGTCACAATAAAAATCGCTGATCGCCGCCATTACTAGTAAAAAAATTGATTATTAATAAAAAATGCTATAAAACTATCCCCTATTTTGTAGACGCTATAACTTTTGCGCAAACCAATCAATAAACGCTTATTGCGATTTTGTTTTACCAAAAATATGTAGAAGAACACGTATTGGCCTAAACTGAGAAAAAAAAAATATTTTTTTAAAAATGGGGATATTTATAATAGCAAAAAGTAAAAAAAGTGTTTTTTTCAAAATTTTCGCTCTTTTTTTGTGTATAGTGCAAAAAATAAATACCGCAAAGATGATCAAATACCACCAAAAGAAAGCTCTATTTGTGGGGGGAAAAAGACGTCAATTTTGTTTGGGAGCCACGTCGCACGACCGCGCAATTGTCAATCAAAACGAGACAGTGCTGAAAGCTGAAAATTGGCCTGGGCAGGAAGGGGGTTCAAGTGCCCAGTAAGCAAGTGGTTAATATTTGTTTTACCCTTAGGCGTGAAGGGGTTAAAGCAGTTTTCCAGGTTTCATTTGACTTTAGTTTGTTTGGACCAAGAGGGTCCAAACAAGGTAGAGGTGGACTTTGTGACATCCTCAGCACGTCTCTTGGCCTCAGCCAATCAGAGAAAGCTTTGTATTCATTCATAGAATGCAAAGCTTCCTCTGCATGAGTGAGCAGCACTCAAGCAGACTAAATTTTGGGAGAGGGAGGGAAGTTCTCACCCACTGCCCAAACACACCGCTGTATACTGTATGTAGCTGAGACTACATACAGTTTATACAGTGCACACAGACACTGCAACTATTAGTGAAGTAAATAGTTCATTTGGACCAGCTTGGACCAAAAGAACCATTTAAAATGAAATTAAACCTGGAGATTAGCTTTAGGCGCTGGAAGCATATTATAGAGTTTGGGTCTTGGGAATGTGTTAACTGCTAATGCCAACAGCTGCTTCTGTAAATACTAGCCTCCTGGCTACCATGCTTTTATGGTTTACCTAATCTGGGCTGCATCTTTCAATGTCAGACCAAAGTCAGCATTTTAAACAGGTGAAAGTTTGATCTGCAATTGTTTTCTGATGTACTTATGTAAAAAAATATATAAAAAAATACTCCACAAACATTCTGTCATGTAGCAGAAAGGGAAAGTCCTCTGTGGTACAGCATTTTTCTATATGTTGTACTGACAAACCAGCCACATTGCATTGCATAAAATGACCCTCAGCTATCCACAACTGCACTAACTGAAGAACGCAGCTTACCAGTCCTTAGTTTTCTTTTTTTCCTTTTTTATTAAAAGCCCATGGCGTGTGAAACACACCCAAAAACTCCACCCGGTGCCAAAAAAAGTGCACACACATAAAGAGTGAAACACAAAACGTGCAACGGGTGTAACACTTGTCCTCCACATGGAAGGACCTTACCCTGATCCCCCGGGGCGTTAGGCTCCAGACGGGGACTGAGGTACATCACATGGTCCATCTGGCCGAAACCAGACGGACCCCTTTCTCTGGGGGGTCTGCCGAAACAGACCCACCCAAGTACTAGGTGGGGCTCCCCCGAAGGGAGACCCCATGAGAGCAGGTGAACTAAGCCAGACGGCCATGTCCACCGACTCCCAAGTCGTTCAGGGCAGGCCCGAGGACCTACACCCTACTAAACACACAGTGACAAAACGTGTACACAATCAACAAAAAAATACAAAAAAGTGACACATACGGGGATAAATAAAAAGAAAGTGGGGAGAAGGAAGGTGGGAGAGTGAAAAGTGGCCATTGTGCAATACAATGGCCAGGCCCTCCGGCCAGGAATAAAAAATTCCTCCGGTCCTAGCCAAAAGGCCCGGCCCAGGAGGCAGGTGTGAAAAAAGTGTGTGTGGTGACGTGACCAAGGTGCCAACACTCGAAAAGTGCCCTCCGACACAGTGCAAGTATGGCACCCCTGGACTGCCACTCCAGGGGCACAATCACCACGGGCTTTTCTCTCAACCCTGACCAACAGCCCAGACCGATGCAGCCCCACCCCAGTCAGGAAGGTATCAGAACAAGTAGGAACTAATGGAGAGGATGAATTGGCAAAACCTCAACCACAGCTCCCATTGCTCCCACCTAATTATATTTGGCGGTACCGGCCAATTCCCCTCAATAACACCGAAAAGGGGCAGGCTTTCCCAACCGAAAAACTGAACGGGGCGGAAACCACACAAATCTAGGCCAGAAGGCCAGGGACCCGGCCCTTCGGCTTCGACCCAATGGTTCCTTAGTTGTGGTAGTTGAATTCATTTTAATTTTTCAGACATTTTCTGCAAGTTTAGAAAATGCCTTTTGAACTTACCAGAAATGTAGTATCCATGCCACTTCAGGTGAGATGAAAACACAGCAAAATTTTTATATATTCTTGTGTGAACTACTAGCCCCATCAATCCAATATGTAATAGAGTTAAACAAAGGCAGTCATGTTTATTGTCACATCTGTATGATAGCTATGGCTACCTCCATAGACACAGTGGAGAAGTGAACACAAACACCCATAGACAGAAAGTGTATTACTGTCAGTATAACCATGTAAAAATAAAGAGGATAAAAAGTTATGTTACCTGCCCTTAACTTTACTGAAGTTAAGAGTCATGTACAGGGTACATTTATTAATGAGAAACAGCTATTTTGGATGCTACACACGAAAGCTCCTCAAAATATAGACATCATGGCTTGACTACTACCTGTCCACTCAATCAACCGCAAGCCTATTGGACCTACAGAGTGGCCCTACAGAAAACGCCTAGCCCATTATGGGTTTCTCTCATCCCTTTCCCCTCTTCTCTGGACTCTCAGTACTGATCTCTTCCGTCTCCTCTCCCTCTTTTTTTGTCAACTTTATATGCCTTTTTTCCTATGCTACATGAAATGGATTCTGTTATTTTTATTTTTGCCTGTTCCCCCTCCATTTAAACTGTTTAACAGGCTCTATTGCAAGAGGAGTTGACCACTTCATCCGCTTACATGGGCAGTGCTGGACCATCTGCAACATTGCCTTTGTATATGCATTTGGCTATTACCTTCACCACTATTACAGTTGGTAACTGTGTAGCTAATGCTTTCCAACCCGCTTGTCAAAATCAGATTTTTGTTTGCATTATTTGCCTTTCCATCTTACACGTGAATCCCTCAGATTGGTGCGACTTAAAGAGGAGGTCCACCCAAATTTTTTTTTTTAAAAGCCAGCAGCTACAAATACTGCAGCTGCTGACTTTTAAAAAATGGACACTTACCTGTCCAGCGCGCCCACGTTGTTGTCAGACGAGGCAGAGCAATCGCTCGGTCCTCGGATGCTGCCGCCGCCATGCTTGGTGAGGGAATCAGGAAATTAAGCCTTACGGCTTCACTGCCCGGTTCCCTACTGTGCATGCGCGAGTAGCGCCGTCACCGCTCTCTCCTGGGAACAGTGTTTCTCAGAAGACAGCGGGGGGCTGACGCGAAGGGGCGTGACTCCCACGGGAGTCAATACCTGGAAGTGCTGCAAACACCCTGAAAGGTGCCAAATATGACACCGGAGGGGGGGGGGGAGGGTTCTGAAAAGCAGAAATTCCATTTTTGGGTGGAACTCCGCTTTAAGGACCACAAAAGGTCATGACTATTCTTTTACGTCTTTCAATAAGATTCAAGTGACAGAAAACCAATGCAGTCACCACAGTGAAGGATGCAAAATATTACATTTTTGTTTTGATTCACTTTAGGTGATATTGCTGCTGTAAGCAGCTCTACATAAAAATGAAGCAGTAATCAAACAGAACACATTGTGGATGGTTGATTAGAACGTTTACCCAAACTGGAGTTCTATTTAAGCCAAAACATTGTAGAAAAAAAAAAAAAAGATGGACGAGTGGGATGACCACACAGTACCAGAACCCAGACAGCCTAGAGACCTTGTCTACTAACATTACTGTAAGCACCAGTCATTTCCTCTTGGCAGTCACTCCTCTTAGACACAGGCAGCTCTAATGTTAGAGAAACACTTTTCCACTCTCGTGAAAACTCCATCTGCCTACAGATTTATCAGACCATGCCCCAACTATCCCTTGTTGGTATATAAATGATGTGTTATGCCATACAACACAGGCACAGGTTGAATATTATATGCGTGGCATGCAGCTACTGGACAAATGAGAAGACACCGCCATCTAGTGGCTATATTTGTGAGCTGCATGGCACAATAAATGTAGGCAATGCCTTTATAAAGGTCAGCAATTGGACATTTTAAAGATCTTAATAGAATAAATGCGGAAAATTTGTAGGAAAAACTTTTACAGTTAAAGTGTAGGTCAGTAAAAAAAAAAAAAAAAAAAAAAGTACATCGCTGAAATCCATGCACCCTTCTGTGTTTTCCCTTTAAAGATTCTGAAAGTACAGAAAAACTCCTGTTATGCGCCAGAAGTGCACTTCGCTTTTCAATTCAGATTGTGGGCTGAACAACACACAGCATTTTTGTGGTTTGGGTGGCATCGGCCCTGCCCAGTTTTCTAAAGAACTGTACAGCCCTCTGTCTTAATCACTAAAGCATAGGCACCAACAGAGTTGTAGTCCAAGGATAAGAACTAGAAGGGCTAAATAGACTCTTAAAGTGGAAGTAAACCCTCCTATCGTATTCAGCCAAGGAAACTGCCATCTTGGCCTCTGTTTAATCTTCAACTGCCATGATGCTGCCCATGTGATCAGTTATGACACCAGTCATTGGAAGGTTTGACAGTTTGGTTGAGAGCACTAATGGGAGGGTTACATTCCCGGCACGTGCTGGAAATTATTTGAAACTGTTAAATGGATGGGTTTACTTCCACTTTAAAACAGAACTAAACCCTCCTCTTTCACAGCCAAGAAAGCTGCAATCTTGGTTTGATCCGCAGTTGCTATGGTGCTGCAGATCGAGTTGAGAGCACAAGCACTTGTGAGTGACAGTGATCATTCATGGCATATCTTCCATTGTGGTGGGAGTTAATACAGCTAAGGAGCTGTTAGTAGTTCTCATCGAGAGCTCGACTATGCCCACCGTTTCCTGCCAGATCTGACATTCATAGAAGCCATACTACAGCTTCTATGAATGACACAGGATCTCTGAATGGAGGGGGAGGAGCTATCAATCATCCACTCATAGATTCTATGCAATCATTGAAGCTGTAGTATGGTTTTATGAATGGCAGAAAAGGGCGGGCATAATAGAGTTCTCTTGATGAGGACTCCTGACAGCCTCCTATCGTCATTAAACCCTGCCGCAGCGGCAGATTAAGGTGGTTCGGAGGTAAAACAGAGAAAGATTTCTACTGAACTCAGAAGAATGAACAAAAGGGACCACTTATACTAACAGTAAGTTATGTCCCTTGTGCTGATTTTTAGGTTTTTCTTTTTAGCCAAACTTAGGCTTTACATTGATAGGGTTTGTTCCGCAGATAGTGTGTATAGGACACAGAACAGCTCTGAATTTCTGACAAGATCAACTGTACTTTTTTTGCACTTACTAAACGGATATAACAAAAGATTTTCTATGTAGGGTAACAGCATATAAACAATTTGAAGAATTGCTTCTACAAATGTTACCTGAAGACAGACCAGCTTCACATGTGTTTTGCATTTCTTGGGCCGTTCAGTAGCAGTTCGTCCTCAAACACTAACAGACTATGAGCTCTTTTGACGAATATGGACTGATGGTAATGGTCCTGTGTACTTTGTAAAGCACGGTCATTTCAATATAAATACAAGATATAACGTGGATGAAATTCCTGATGAACATACAAATATTGTGTAGTGGTCAGGTTCCCGTCACATGTGATTTTAATGCAGAAGCTTTTTAAAGATGTGATGCCCCATTCACGCCTCTAAAGAAACTTGTGCTAGCAGAAACATGGAGGCTGCCACTGATGATGCCACCTTCTGAAAATGCTAGTTGTCTGGCTGTCATGCTGATCCAATGGTTTCAATAATGCTTTTGGTCACTGACCCGCCACAGGTATTCAAATCAGGAGTTCTCACTTCACCTCCGGCATGCTCATTTTTGAGATAAGCAACTCAAAATGTACTGAAGTCAGAGGATCAACATTACTGTAAGTCAACTGTCATTTTGAAGAGAAAGTCAACAGCAGTCTCCAGGTTTGTCTACACACTGGTGTGGAACACCAAGCAAAGCTGAAATTCATGCATTGGTCTTTTGCTTGGCATAGAAATTTATTTACCAGTACGGTTTTCTGGGTCAGCTTTTTGCTCACCGAACAGAGGCGATGATTTATTGTCCATTGAGGAGGCAAGACAGGTGACACGGGAAGCTGAATTCCTTAACCAAAAAGATACATTGTTTTTAAATCAGTTATGGGTCCCCCCGTGTGGCTATGCATTATGGGAAATGCGGTGTAAATCAAAAGACTTGCTCCACACAGTAACACGTTTTTGGCAGGCAAGTTCCCCCATCCATGTCTTTCATCTTAGTACAAGCAAGTCCCCGAGTTACAAACACGTTAAGGACTGTAGGTTTGTTCGCAAGTGAAATTTGTTCGTAAGTCGGAACACTGCTTGTAAGTGTAACTTCCGCCTGTGCAGGGAAGTGGGATGTTCCGGCTTCCGCCTGTGGAGGGATGTGGGATGTTCCGGGCGCTTCTGGCCATGTAGCACATGAAGTACTGCACTGTGAAATGTGGCAAGATAGCTGCTCGGAGGTATCCAGGACCAGCATGGAGCACAAGCAGCCGGCATTGAGGCCGTTCGTAAGTAGGAGTCATTCGTAAGTCAGAGACTGCCTGTATTTAGCTGCTTGCTTGGAGTTTCATGTTAAATGGTAATTCTATGTAAACTCAAGTGTTTTCTTATTTTACCTATAAAACCTCTTTAATAATAAGAGGCAAAAAAGCTGAATTGGAAGTACCAGTGATAACACATTTCCATGTGCCAGTAAAAGGCCTCCCTCTCTTCTAATATGCGATAAATAGCCTGAAACTGCTGTTACACTAAACTGCATATGACCATTCTGAACCAAAACAGGTCTGAGGTTTGTGGTGTATGTTGGAAATGTCTTGCAGAGCTTATTAGTACAGTGAGCATGCTCTGTGCCAGTAAACAGACTGACACACCCAACCATATTTAAACCTACATCTTACAGACATGTAGAAAGGTGAATATTAAAGGATTTCTACAAATGAAATAGATAGCCATGGTAACTGGTTTATTTATGTTCTGGCTCTGTTGAGACTGGTATTTTATGAACTATAGGTGACAAACAAAATTGCATAAAACAAATGAGAACTTATTAAATGTTGAATTTATTACAATACAATGAACACTAAAATGAAACATCCACATTCTCTGGTCATAAATTCTTTATAAAAATATTCGGTGTTACCCAGCCTTGAGGTGCTTTTCTCAAGCCTGCCTTCCTCCAGATACGCACTAAATCTTTTTCAAAAATTTTCTGTAGGAAGAAATAAAAAAATACAAATTAATAAAATCTTAGATAACATTTACAGAATGACAGCAGTCAATTACATCTTTATTACCCAGTGATATGTCTAGTCATGGAAAACAATGATACAGTGTACAGTGCTGTGCAAAAGTATTTGCCCCCTTCCTGATTTTTTTATTTATTTTTGCATATTTGTTACACTTAAAGTGGAGTTTTTGGAGTTTTCCAAAAATGGAACTTCTGCTTTAAGTGAAGGTGACCCCCTGACGTGCCACATTTGGCAAGTAATTTTTTTTTGGGGGGGGTGGGGGGGGCAGATACCCTCTTTTTTTAAAGGGACCCAGCTCCCACTTCCTCCCGGGGCTCCACGGCGCCTGAAGGAAGTTCACCTCTCCCCCCTCCCTCCCTGCAATCTTCTGCGACACGTCACAGGTAGAGCTGGGCGATTTTGGCCCCCCCAAAAAAAATCAGCGATTTGTTTTAAAAAAAAACTTGATTCACGATTCGAATCAAGGTTTTTTTTTCTGATGGACACCGCGCCAGGCAGGAGTTTTTAGGCGAGGCCGCGGCTTTGGCCTAGTCTGCCGCAATCCTGAGAAAAAGCCGCGGACTAGGCCGAAGCCGCGGCCTCGCCTAAAAAATCCTGCCCGCAGCTCGCCGCGATCCTGGGAAAAGGCCGCGGCTTCGGCCTAGTCCGCGGCCTTTTCCCAGGATCGCGGCGAGCATGATCTTTTAGGCGAGGCTGCGGCTTCGGCCTAGTCTGCGGAGCGCCGGTCCTATGGTAAAAAATAAATAAAAAATCATTGGAAAAAATCGATTTGGTCAAAATCTGAATCGATTTGACCTCGCAACTTGATTCACGATTCAAATAGATTTTTTCCCCAGCCCTAAGTCACAGGTCCCAGAAGATTGCCTGGCCATTCACAGCACGCAGCGCGGCTTGTGCAGTGCGTGCCCGGCTGTGAAGCCACAGCCAAGCGCCCACAGTTACAATGCCATCGCCGCAGAGAGGAGGGGGAGAGAAGCGGGCATCGCTGGACCGTGGGACAGGTGAGTGTCCGATTATTAAAAGTCAGCAGCTACACTTTTTTTCTCTTGCTTTTAACATTCAGTTTTAAAACGAATGCAATTTCTGAACGAAAACCACATACACTGTCTGAAAATTCTTTTGGACCAAGAAGTTTTCCTATTCTGCTCCTTCGAATTTTCCCATCACTGTGGTCGAAAACAAACGTCGATTTGACCCCACTAATGATTAGAAAAATCGGGCAGACATTCTTAAAATGAATTATTTTTTTTGAAGGAAGATATTGTTTTTGTATGGCCAGTATAAGTGACAGCAGGCACAGGTAGCTTTTATCAAGCCACCTGCTTATGACAAGGGAGTCTGGCATACTGTAGTGTACATAATATATTACAGCTCTGTCTAAAAAGCGACAAAAAAACTCTTTAATTTTTAATTTCTTTAAATAAAAAATTTGATCCGAGTCTGATGATTTTTATCAGATTCAACCTCTAATAGTGTATACAGTATGTCTTGTGCCGGTTATTCTCAGAGTGGACTAGAGATTTTGCTCCCTAACCATAGAATTGGTTATTTATATTTAACACTTCATAGAGATATTTAAGGATAAATTTGCCTTTTATTTTAAACTTTACATATTAAACTAAATCATACACCACACTTTTAAGGTTATTATCCGATTAATCGAAACAATAAAATCGGACAAGTAATCGATTATGAAAATAATAGTTAGTTGCAGCCCTAAGAAGAACCCAGGACAACATAAAAAACAAAAGGCTCAGCTCACATTTACCAAAAAAAAAATCTTGATCATCCAAGACTTTTGGGCAAATATTCTGTGGACTGATGAGACAAAAGTTAAACTTTTTGGAAGGTGCGTGTCCCGTTACATCTGGGGTAAAATTAACACAGCATTTCATAAAAAGAGCACCATACCAGTTAAACATGGTGGTGGTAGTGTGATGATATGGGGCTGCTTTGCAGCTTCGGGACCTGGGTAACTTGCCATAGTTGATGGAATCATGAATTCTGCGCTCTACCAGAAAATCCTGAAAGAGAATGTCTGGCCATTAGTTCCTGACCTCAAATCCAAGCGCACTTGGGTTATGCAGCAGGACAATGATCTGAGACACATCAGTAAGTCCATCCCTGAATGGCTCACAAAAACAAACAAACAAAAAATAAATAGGATTTTTTGTACTCACCGTAAAATCCTTTTCTCTGACATCCATGGACTGACACGGTGTCTCTTTACACTTTACACGTGGGTTATGTCCCTGCTTGCAGGAGAAGACCTAGGCAGAATGTGAGATGTTATACATACATTCTAAAAGCCAGAGCTGAACAGCCCCACCCAGGGGGCGGTCCCTCCGGGCATAACCCTCCCACTACAGTCAGCAGACTTCAGTTCGTAACAAAGCAGTACAAACTTAAAAAGGAAGGGTGGGTGCCGTGTCAGTCCATGGATGTCAGAGAAAAGGATTTTACGGTGAGTACAAAAAATCCTATTTTCTCTTATCATCCATGGACTGACACGGTGTCTCTTTACACTTTACACGTGGGATGTCCCAAAGCAGTGTCAAGAGGGATGGGAGCAGTATAAATGGAAAAACCAAACTTTCACTCCAAGAAGACAGATCTCCTCAACGGAGGAGTCGCAACTTTAAACAGCGGCCTGCAGCACCCTGCGGCCGAAGGAAGCATCCGAAGATGCAGCCACATCAACCTTATAAAAAACTTAAAAGGTATGAACAGACGACCAGGTCGCCGCCTTGCACACTTGTGCAACCGACGCTTGATGTCGGAAAACCCAGGAAGCACCAATTGCCCTGGTGGAATGCGCCGTAACCGGAAAGGGAGGCGCCCGCCCTTTGAGAGCATAGGCTTGAATGACGGTTTGTCTGATTCCCCTAAAATGATGGCAGACGAAACCGCTTGGCCCTGTTATGGACCAGGGGCAGTCACAAACAGTGAGTCGGACTTCCGAATAGAAGCAGTAGCAGACAGGTACACCCGTAAGGCTCGTACCACATCCAATATGTGCAGCGCAAACTCTCTGGGATGCGATGGGTGAGGACACAAGGACGGGAGGACAATGTCCTCATGTAGGTGAAAGGTAGACACCACCTTTGGCAAAAAGGGAAGGTCGCGGATGCAACACCGCCTTATCCTTATGGATGACTAAATATGGCGACTTGCAGGACAAAGCCGCCAACTCAGACACTCGTCAAACAGAAGTGATTGCCACTAAAAGGCCACCTCCTGAGACAAGACAAGAGAGGAATATCCCGGATATTCCCAAAAAGGAGGTTCCTGGAGGACCGAGAGCACCAAATTCAGATCCCACGGTGGGAGAGAAGGCTTGACAGGAGGAAGCACATGGCGAACCCCCAACACAAGGTGCTAACCAAGAAATGACCCACTAGAGGTCGCTGAAAGAAGACGGCCAAGGCCGAAATCTGATCCTTGATGGTACTCAAAGCAAGCTTTTGGGTCACTCCACACTGTAGAGGACGCAGGATTCTGGGGACGGAATACGTCCGAGGACGCCAGTCCAGCGCTTTGCATATGGCGATATAAGCTTTCCAGGCACGGTGATAGATCTGCCTGGAGGAAGACTTCCGTGTCCTTAACATGGTCAAAATGACAGAGTCCGAGAGACCTCGGTCCCTCAACACCTGGCTTTTAACAGCTCTGCCGTTAAAGCCAGAGACTGTAAGCCGGATGAAACATAGGACCTTGAGACTGAAGGTCCTCCCTCATCGGCAACCGCCAGGGAACGTCCGCAACGAGACGTACCAGATCAGCGTACCAGTGACGCTGAGGCCAATCCGGAACAATTAGGATCACCGGAGTTTATATCAGGCGATAAGGACCCTATGGGGCCACCAACGCATCCGAGTCATCGCCCAAGGATCCCTGGATCTGGCCACAACCTCGACCCTTGCGACTGAGTCGAGAGGCCATCAGGTCCACATCCGACGTGCCCCACCGTCGGCAAAGGAGTTGAAATATGCAAGGACCACTCTTCCTGGTCCGGCGTCTGGCGATTGGCGACTCAGATAGACCGCCCCTACAGAGCCGGCACGTTTCTTCCGGCCCACTTCAGGATACGGATTACCTCGGAAGCCGCAGCTGAGCTCCGAGTCCCCCCGTGATGGTTTACATACGCCACAGCCGTGGCGTTGTCCGACTGGCTCCTGATGGAGCCACCCCGTACTCTCTCCGACCTGAGGAGAGACACAGTCTGATGGCCCGTATTTCCAGAACAGTGATTGGTAAACGGGCTCGTCCGGAGTCCAAGGCCTTGAGCCGACAGGACTCCCCAGACTCCACCCCAGCCCGTCAGGCTGGTGTCCATCGTGAGTACCGTCCATTGGATGGGAGGGGAACGACTTTCCGGACCGAAGAGCCGAGGGTCCCAACCACCATGTCAGGGACGCCCTGACCAGGTGAATCACCTGAATCCGAAGATCCAAGGACAACGGGGATTTGTCCCAGGTGGACAAGATCTCCTTCTGCAATGCCCTGGTGTGTGATTGGGCATACGGAATGGCCGCGAAGGAGGCCACCAGGAGTCCCGGGACTCTCATGCAAACAACGGATTGACAACCATGTTCGGGATGTCAGCACCCGCACCGCAGACTGAAGTGTCAGCAACTTCTCCAGAGGTAGGATACCTTTGCCTCCAAGGAGTCCAGAACCAGAACTAGATACTCCAGACACTGAGTCGGGACCAGGACTGACTCCTGAATGTTCAGGAACCACCCGAAGTCCCTGAGGGTCTAATTGACGATAGTCACCTTTCCTCTAAGTCTGAGCCACTTTCTGCTCATAGCAGAAGACCGTCCAGATAGCCCACGACAGCAATACCTCGCTGTAACAGAAGGCTAGAACCGGAGCAAGCACCTTGGTGAACACCCTTGGTGCCGAGGCAAGGCCGAAAGGAAGAGCCACAATCGATAGTGGACTTCGCTGATCGCAAGGCGCAGAAACTTCTGGTGACTTGCGCAGATCGGAACATGCAAGTAGGCGTCCTTGAAGTCCAAGGACGCCAGAAGAAAATCCCTTTGGTGGAGTGTAGCGATCACCGTGCGAATGGATCCCATGCGGAATTTCTGCACCTTCTCGAAGGCATTCAGCGCCTTGAGGTCCAGGATAGGTCGAACCACGTCCTATTTTTGGGACGACAAACAGATTCGAGCAGAATCCCTGAAAACTCTCCTGTGACGGAACCGGCACAATCACTCCGGACCTGATCAAATCCTGTACAGCCCCCAACAGGGCTGCCCGACAGGTAGGAAGGAGAGGAAGATTCAAGGGAAAGAATCTGTGTGGGGGCCAGGATCAGAATACTATCCTATATCCTGAGGTGACCACCTCGCACACCCACCAGTCGGAGATTCGGGAGGTCCACCGATCCGTGAACCTGCGAAGTCGTCCCCCCATCCCAGAGTCGGGCGGAGGCAAGACTACACGCGGAGGCGGGCTTGGGAGCCGCTTGTTTGGCTTACGCACCCAGGGGCACTCGTGCCCACCAGCCGCACTGCCGTCAGTCTGAGAGGGCCTACCTGTGGACTCTGACTGACGAAAAAAAAAAAAAAAACCCGTTTTGCTGGAAAGGAAGGCCCCTGTTTGCGGCGGGCCTCCTCACCCTTGCTAGTCTAAGGAAGAAGAGTGCGTTTACCTCCCGTGACATCCATGACGATGTCATCCAGAGCAGCACCGAAAGGTCTACCGCCTTTAAATAGTAGATCCGTCAGGAGCTTCCTAAGGCTAGGTCAGCAGACCAGCATTTCAACCAGATAAGACGACGCAATACCACCGCCGAGACAGAGGCCCTGGATATTAAAAGGGGCCGCGTTCAGCGTGGCGTTGCACACAGAAACCAGGCCCTGAACCAGTTGGTGGGCCAGAGCAACTGTGTCTGGAGGAAGAATATGCTCCTGTACAGCTAGGTGCAACATTTTTGCCCAACCTGTAAGTGTTTTAGACACAAGGGTCGCCGCTACCACAGGTCGTAGGGCGGATCCCAACAAGGCAAACATGGTTCTGCTCACCACTTCTGACCTCCTGTCAGTGGGGTCCTCAAATGCAGGAGTCCCCTCCATCGGGAGAGTGATGGCCTTGTTCAACCGGGCGACTGGAGGGTCGACCACTGGGGGAGAAGCCCACTTTTTAAGTAGGGCATCTCCAAGGGGTATCTGATAGACAAACGCCGCAGGGCCATAAAAAAATTCTTCTGCGGCTTTTCCCAGACCTTATCAATGAGCTGGTCAAAGAAAGTACAATGGAAAAAAACCCTTTAGAAGGCCTGGCCTTAAAAGAACCAAAGGAGACAGTATCCGCCTGAGGTTCTGCATCCGCAGCATTTGAGCTTGAGAGTGTCCCTCACCGCAGTCATGAGCACACTAACAAGCGCCCTGTCATTTACTGACTCAGAACTGGAGTTTCCCTCATAAGGAATGTCCTGTTCAAAACCATCCATACATTCAGAACTAGGGTCCTGAGCGATAGTGGCTAGGCCCATATCTGAATCAGCGCACTGCCCTCGAGTAGATAAAGTGGGGAGAGGGCGCCTTTTTTGTACCTTGCGCTTGCACACAGCTCCCATCCTGGTCAGAAATTGATTCCAGGGCTGCCCACAACAGGTCCATAGGGACCGCAGTGCTGAAGCACTGCCTGTTGCCACTGACATTTTTAGGGGAAGCTGGTGACACAGACTCCATATTGTCCCTCTCTGAGACTCTCTCAGATAAAAAGTCCACCCACAGGCTGTGCTGACTGAGGAGGGGGCGCCCAGGGGACTCACCAAACCGGACCAGGGACCGCTTAGTTCCGCTGTCTGTACCGCGCTGTGTCAGCGCTGGTGAGCTGTGAGGAGATTTGCGCTGCTACAGCAGCGCTAGAGGCCAAACTAGTGCTGAAAAGCGCGCGGGCTACAAGAAAATGGCCGCCGCACTTCACTGAGGCGATCCGCGGCAAGATGGCCGCCATGACGCAGTTAAAATGAAACAGCACACACGCACAGCGCCACTCAGCGCTCAGGCCCCAAAAAAAAAAAAAAAAAAAAAAAAAAACACACAAAAAAGCCCCAAGGCATACATTGCAGACCAGCATGAGCCCCCCAAGAACAGTGTGACCCCCACGCACCCCACACAGCCAGCACCAGTAATGGTGACAGAGAGCGACAATAAAATACAGGGGGAGACAGGGAAAATCCCCCACAGAGAAACACACAGCCCTTTGTACTCACCTGCAGGCAGGAGAGACTACTTACCCGTCCCCTGAGGGACACACTGGTGTTTCTGACAGGACTATCACAGTGCAGTACTGAGTAGCTGTCGGCCCGGTCCACCGCGAAAGATACAGTCAGTCAGGAGCTGTTCAGTCTTGAGAGGACCGTGGGAGCATGAAAGCAAACCCGGCCACCCCTGGAGTCATGGGGCCTGTCGTGAACTGAGTCTCACGCACCCAAGGCGAGGATCAGCACGCTCGATGGTCGGACAGGGAAGTCTACGAGGATATCTTGTACCCAACCTGTTGCCCAGCCGACAGTTGATAGAAGATTCTCAAAAATAAAATAAAAAAGAATTCCAGAAAAGGAATAAAAATAGGTCAGGAGACTGGCTCCTGAGAGAGCCACGTCTTCTCCTTCTGCTAGGCAGAAAAAAACTGAAGTCTGCTGACTGTAGTGGGAGGGTTATGCCCGGAGGGACCGCCCCCTGGGTGGGGCTGTTCAGCTCTGGCTTTTAGAATGTATGTATAACATCTCACATTCTGCCTAGGTCTTCTCCTGCAAGCAGGGACATAACCCACGTGTAAAGTGTAAAGAGACACCGTGTCAGTCCATGGATGATAAGAGAAATTAAGGTTTTGGAGTGGCTTAGTCAAAGTCTGGACTTAAATATGATTGAGATGCTGTATCATGACCTTAAACAGGATGTTCATGCTCAAAAACCCTCCAATTTTGCTGAATTAAAACAATTCTGCAATGTAGAGTGGGCCAAAATTCCTCCACAACGATGTGAGAGACTCACTGCCAGCTATCGCAAAAGCTTGATTGCAGTTGTTGCCGCCAAGGGTGGCACAACCAGTTATTAGGTTTAGGAGGCAATTACTTTTTCACACAGGGCCAGACAGGTTTGGACAGCTTTTTTCCCTAAATAAATTAAATCAAATACTTTTTCACAGCACTGTATGCGGATCACAGATAACCAAGTCTTGTAGAAAACCACAGTTTTATATTACACTGAACATTACAATTTAGGGAGGAACTGAACTAAAAAAAATAAAGATTTTCTGTATCATGATCTGTATTCTTTACAAATGGTAATTGTGCCTAAGCTATACCCTGAACAATTTTTTTTCGTCATATTCCTCCTGAAAAGTAGCAGTGAACTTCCTGGTATGCGAGTGTGTCTAGACGCCCCTGTACCTACAGCCTCATAG
Organism: Rana muscosa; assembly: GCA_029206835.1. NCBI lineage: Eukaryota > Metazoa > Chordata > Amphibia > Anura > Ranidae > Rana > Rana muscosa. Next base: position 204,149,651 of record CM055124.1, read on the forward strand.
CTGTAAAGTTACAATGTGAGTTCCAAGGTACTGCTGCCTTTGGCTGCTAGTGTCAGGGGATTTAGCCAAAGATTTGGTGATAGAACTAGTGTGCTGTTCACTGTTTGCCTTGCTGAAGGCTCTGAAATGAGGAAGTAAAGCCCTGCCTCCACCAAGATGGCTGCCTCCACACAGAGACCGTGCAGAACAAGCCATGGCAATTTAGTAATGTGGAAAGATCAGCTGCTAGGGGACCACAGGCAATACTGGTGACTAGTCCTTTCCCCCCCCCCCCCCCTTACCTGCTAGGTTTCAACACACTTTCAGTTCCTCTTTAGTATTAGTATCCACAGGCCTTTAGATTTCACTTCTGAAGAGCATCTGTAAAACCTTTTTTTTTTTTTTTTTTTTAAGGATCTGTAAGGCAGCCTTTGAATTGGATAGCATGCAGTGTGGGGTGTTCACTTACGTTAATTGTTTTCCCATGCATCCTGTTTAACACATTTTAACTATCAATAAATTTATACGATTTCTGGCCTCTGATCTTATGTTTGCGTACACACAACAAAGTCATATAACTGTCTGAATTCTATCTAACAAGATTTCAAACTGAGGCATTCCTTTTGTGTTCCTGCAATTCTATTATATAACTGAAGAAAAGATTAAAAAAAAAAAAAAAAAAGTAGAAGGAAGATGTTCAAAGCAAATGCCAGATTTTTTTTTGTAGAAGCTTAAAGTATAACTTTTTTAGGTTTGGAATAGAGTGCTAAATGAAAATAACTTTTGACTTTTTTATGTCTGTCTCTTTGGGTATTTTTTTTTTACTTCCTGATTCCAGACACAACAGGAAGCGAGAAAAGTTCTCTCTAAGGAATGGAAATTTCTGTTTCAGTGACAACTTAAAATGTTAGATTTTCCCTCACTTTCCATCCTGGTGACAATGGCCATCTCCACAATAGGGACAGAGCCAAAAACCTTACAGAATTTCTAACTCTTCCCCTTACTTTAACTAAAACAAAAAATTTATTTAGATACACTTTAGGCTGATTCTAAGGGCTGTTTAAAGGGGTTGTAAAGGTTCATGTTTTTTCACCTTGAGCCCTCGAAAGTCCCGCGTCGAGAACAAGCTTGATCTCGGCCCGGTCTTCTCGGCTCTTTATTGGATAGATTGATAGCAGTGCAGCCATTGGCTCACGCTGCTGTCAATCAACTCCAATGATGCAAGGGCGGGGGGCCGAGTCCTGTAGTTGGCGGCTATGGATGCCGAATACAGGACTCGGGAGTGCGCCCGCAAGGTAACCCCCTTGGGAGAGCGCTTCCCAGACGGGGTTATAAGAAGCAGGGAGGAGCCGAGACAGCCGCCGAGGGACCCCAGAAGACGTGGATCGGGGCCACTCTGTGCAAAACAAGCTGCACAGTGGAGGCAAGTGTGACCCGTTTGTTATTATTAAAAAAAATTAAAGCTTTACAACCACTTTAAGGCCCGCTTCCATTACAGTGATATTGCCAGCATCTTTATAATAAAGAACGCCTGTTAACTGGTAATCCAGTTACACTCACCTTATAAAGTATGATATTCTGGTTCTGCACTTTTTAAAATGTTTTCATAGACTAAATCGAATAACTATGAATGGTGTTTTCATGTTCATTAACCACTTAAGAACCGAGCCTCTTTCTGAGATTTGGTGTTTACAAGTTAAAATCTTTTTTTGCTAGAAAATTACTTAGAACCCCCAAACATTATATATTGTTTTTTTTTTTCTAACACCCTAGAGAATAAAATGGTGGTGATTGCAATACTGTCACACCGCATTTCCGCAGCGGTCCTACAAGCGCACTTTTTTTTGGAAAAAAAAAAATACACTTTTTTTAATAAAAAAAAAATAATAAAAAATCCCTTTAAGAGCTACAGGCGGAAGTGACGTTTTGATGTTGCTTCCGCCCTGCAATGATATGGAGCTGGGTTGGGGCCATCTACCCCCTCACTCAGCTCAATATCAAGCAGGAAGAAGGATCTGATTGCCTCCGCTGGGGGCTTCGGTAAGCGACAGAGGGCACCGGAGCGCGGCGGGCCCTCTCCCACCACCGATAAAAGTGATCTCATGGCAAAACCACCGCAGAGACCACTTTTATCTGAAACTGGACCGCTCACTGAAGAGGTTACTGTGGTTATGGTAGCTAGCTGATGCCATAAAAACGATATCCCTCTTCAAAGTACCGACGTATATCGGCGCGAGCCGGTCCGGAAGTGTTTAGGAGGAAAGACATACAAAATGTTGGTATAATGTTCAGCGCTAAACCATCTGATGAAAAATATTAAAAAGTTTAACATTTAAATTAAAAGGCATGCATCTACATGCAGATACATGAATGTGCAACCATGTAAATGGTGAGTGGATTGAAAGTTCTGGGGGATAAACCCCTAAAAATTAGTCTCTAAAAAAAGTCTCTAAAATGGAGGCTGTAAAGGGAGCGCGGCTGCTTCAGGCACGGGCTGGGGAACCTGATCACTGAACAAAAAGGAAAGAAAAATGCTGATGAAGAAGGCGAGGCCGTGCCTTCAAAATGCGTTCCGATTGGCCAGGCAGCGTGGGCGGCTCCCCAGTTTGACAGCCCTGAACCACTCCCACCCAGAGACACATAGCCGACATCTCCATGAGGCTTACCAAGGCTTCAGCTGCGGCTAACACACAGCGTTTGTGGATCCCTCAAAAGAGACTTCCCGGCGGTCCTCCTGTGACACTCATGTGGAAGCTCCCACCCGCTCTAGCACTCTGCAAGTGCTCCAACATTTTTCACGCAAGTTTTTAATGTTGTTCAATACTTATATACTGAATAAATTCTTAAGTTGTTTAAAGGATTGGCTTGGTGCTTCTCTCTCCTCCTTTTTGTTTTCATGTTCGCAATGTGGCTGTAAATTTTTTTTTTCTACACTACATAGCCAAGTGTGGACACTCCTCCAAATTATTCAGGTTTTTACAGCAAAACGTATGGTTAATGTTACAGCATATAAAGATATTTTAGACAACTGTGCACTTTAAACTTTGTGGTGACAGTTTGGTGAAGGCCCTTTTCTGTTCCGGCACAACTGTGCCCTGTGCACAAAGCCAGTTCCATAAAGATATGGTTTGATGAGTTTAGTGTGAAGGAAGTGGAGTGGCTTGCACAGAGACCTGAAACCTATTGAACACCTTTGAAATAAAAAGGAACACCATGTGTATGGGTCAGAGCTTCTAATCTGACTTTAGTATCTGACACAAATGCTCTTTTGGCTGAATGAGTTTAAACTCTCACAGACACACTCCAAAATCTAGTTGGAACAACTTCCCAGAAGAGCGAAGGTTGGTATAGCCACAAAGGGAGATCAACAACACATAGATGCCTATGGTTTTGTAACAAGCTTTAGGTGTGATAGTTGGGTGTCTATAGACTTTTATCCATATGCTACATTTCTGCAATGCTTTAGAAAGAAACTGAATTATTTGCATCGGTCCCTGTTGCTGCAGAAGCCTACAATACAATACACACACACATATGCATGTCACAGATATAAATTGTTTAGCTGAAAAACAAATACAAAGTTCAAAGAAAATGTGCGAACGTTTGTGGCAAAAGTTATGCAACACTGTTCAGCCAGTCTTGCAATCCAAGCACCCCTTGCTTTACTATACAATAGAGACTGATGAGTACAGGGGAACCAGTATCAGCCAATCTGCACAGGGGATTACAGGAGACCGATATCAAGAAAGATTCTGGCACTTCTACTAGCTAATTGTATATATATATATATAAAAAATAAATAAATAATAGTAAGTGAAAGCAGTATAAAAAAATAAAAATAAATAAATAGTAAGTCAAAGCAGAACTAAAGGCATTTTTCCCTATTGGACAGCATAAGAGAGCATTATAACCCCTGTCCGGTTTTTTTTTTGCCATTGGGGAGATTTCCCGTCACTTTTAACTTCCTGTCCCACAGTCATAACAGGAAGTGAGAGGAAATCCCTTCAAAATTAGGAAATCCCTGGTTGTCACTAGAGGTGCACCCAAATTTCAGCCGCCGAAACATATCGGCCGAAAATTGTGTTATTTTCATTCAGCCAAAAGAAAAAAAAAGTGCCGATAATGGCACAGGAAAGAGCGCGGTCCGCCCCGGGTACCGCACATTGCGTGGGTGGCATCCTGGCAAGCCCCAGTACTCCCCTCCCCTCCTCCTCGTCACGCAGAGTGGCGATTTCCCTGTGTCACGGGCCGCTGTGACAAAGTTCCGCCTCCTGTGATAGGTGGCACACTGATCCAATGCCGGGAAATTGAGTCAGTGTGACGTCTATCGTAGAAGGCGGGACTTTGCTACTGCAGCCATTCAAATCCAACTCCATAACACAGCGGGATATCGCTGCTCTGTGTGATAAAGAGCACCGGTAGACTGCATCTAATGGCACTGGCGAGGCTGCATTAATCTCTTGTACCATGTCTGCAGTCTCTGACCATCTCCCGTACCATGTCTGCTAAAGCTGTACCGAATGGAAATTTTGCTAATACTATTAGCAAGGTGTTTAAGTAAGAGATTGCAGACATGATACAAGAGATGAGCTTTTCTTGCACTAAAAAGGTGCCAATAATGGCCAACAATAAATTCATATTAATTTAAATTGATGATATTAATTAAAAAGTCGAATACAATTATATATACAGTTGGTTTTCAGTTAAGTACAGCCTGCATTTTTGGTACCAAAATTTCCATTCGGTTCACTTCTAGTTGTCACCAGGATCACCAAAACGAGCACCCCCATTGGAAGATTTCCACACTATTCCTGTTCTGGAAAGAACCCAAAATTTGGGATTTTCTTTTACTTACATTACAGTGATAAAGGTAAACAGGACAGAGAGGGTGAATCTCTCTAACTGGGGCACAGACAGCAAAGAAAAAAAAAAAAAAACTTGACAGGTATTCTAATCCCTCTCAACTCTCCTATAAAAAAAAAAAAAAAAAAAAAAAATTAAAATGTTTTGCCTTTAGTTATATTTTAAAAGGTTACAGAACAAGATTAAAGGGTGTTTTTGTAATTTGCTAGAGTTTGGCTTTAACCTGCCAGCTTGTTTTTGGGGTTAAAATAGGACCCTGAATGTACATGCTCTGTACAGAGAGCCCATGGGAATTAAAACCAAGACCATTGCACTGCAAGCAAAGAAGCCAACTACTTAGCCACTGTGTGTAAATAATACTTCTCACCTATCAAAGATCATTGTATTCGACAAATATGCACGTGTAAAGTCTTATTTTTTTTAAAGAAAGGATGTTCTTTTTCTGATCTATCATGGCTTCTAACCTTTCTTCTGTTGATCTCTGTGAATGGTGTGATGTGTCTTTGGACCTTTGCATCTCTGCTTTGGTTCCAAGATTGCAATACTCCTCCTGCCTCAATGCAGGCTTCAACATTTTGAAAAAAAGTTTATACAAAAATAGTATTCCAGAAGTTTAACGGATCCCACATTCTGAATTTCACTTTAGAGAAACCTACTTACATTTTTAGTAGCCGTCGAAGACTAATAAAATAAATCTAAATCAATTAATAAAGCCCATCTTTTGCTGCAGGAATTTTATACATAATCAAACCAAGTATAGCATATACCCACTTGGTGTCCGTAGCTAAAATCATGAAAATGCCATGAGTGACACGGATACTGTGTGACTATACCACCTACTAAATCTAATACTACAACTACCTTTCTTCATTTTCACTTGAATTTTTACTCTGTGCCCTGTCATGGAAGATAATCGGGCTGAAGACTCGTGTTCCTCACCTGTTTCTTTACAGTGCGCCTATGAAGGACATTCTGTCGCACAAACTTTATACGTTTCTGCAGCTTCTGGTATTTATGTTTGTTCATCTTTCTCCTTCGGATCTTAAGGATGTTTTTGCATTGAACTATATCCTTGTGTCCACTTTCCTCCCCCGTGTAGTCAGTGTCCTGTGAAGTAGGACAATCGTAGATCTTTAAATGGTCTTCAGGCTCCTCCTGAGTATTGGAGGCCTCGGGTTTAGGTAACGTGTAGCGGGAGGCAATTAGGCTCTCCAATGGAGTGATAGACAGCATTCGAGGAACCAGAACGTCATCCAGCTCAGGTTCCAGGCTGTACCAGACAGGAGGGAATGTGTGCTGTTTCTGTGGCTGTCGTGTGCTGTAAGAAGCAAAAAAGCTCTTCTGACTTGTACTGAGAAATCGTGGCGTTATATATCCTAGAACACAGAGAAGGGTTACCAAAGTCTGCAATGTACAAGGCTTGTTCAAACAATCTAAAATCACTCATATGCAAATTTAGATTTTTCTAATTCATTTTATTGCTATTACAAAGAAAACAATTGTATACCACAATAATTAAAGTGTACCTAAACTCAAATGTAATATATTGCAGCTTACTAAACCTTGATGTGGTGGCTGCATTCATTTTCTTCTTTCAGGCATTTTTCCCTTTATACTTACCTGTGTGATCCTGGAAATAACATACTTCCTGTCCCTTTGTGGATACGCTTACTCCTTCACTGTACCTATAGAGGCAGCCATGATTTTCTTTTGCCACCCAGGCTGGACTTCAAACAAGTCCAGTTAAATTTGACTTACTACTGCTAGCTATATCAATTTTGTTTTCTGTTAGTCAAGTTACCTATTATCTTGACATTGGAGAGTTCATGCCTGTGGCCGGATTACTATGAAGGCCATGGCAGCGAGAAGAAATACTCACCTGCTTGCAAGTGTCACTCTCTTACTGTCTGCATCCATGAAGTGTCACTCTTACACTGGCAACTTACTTTTTATGTGGTTTAATATTAAATTATATATTGCGTTTTGAACCGCATCTGAGTCGCATTACATGTGAACCAAACTGGCTATTACATATGTGCGAGCCAGCCAGAGCGATTTTAAAAAGAGTCAGGTACGATTTTCAGTCTGGTTCAGGTAGGACTTCCAAAGAATTCACACCTGAGCCGCACATGAACCACTAAACGAAAATGCACTGGATTCTTTTTACAAATCGCACTAAAACCAGCCCTGTATATATGTGAACCCATTTTAAAGGCAGCGGTTACAGTCTGCACGCTTGAAGGTAACGGTTTTAGTATCAGAGCATTTGCACGAGTACAAGTACCCGTGCAAATGCTTAGTATCGGCAATGATACTGGTATCGGTGCAACACTACAAGTAACAAAATATATTTACAAAGCAGGATTATATCAGTGTCCTGTCTTTCAACACCAAACTTGGCAGAAAGTTACAAAAGGGCTAAAATGCTGGAAGGCTTGATCCAATTACCTGCTAGTCTTGTGGCTCTACTAAAGTGGGGCATCAGTCTTGTGAGCCACATCTTGACATAGAAGAAGGTCAGGGGACTCCAGCTGGAAAACAAATGATTTAAAATACATTATATTACAAACCACACCAGGGGATTACCAATAAACCCTTTTAAATTAGGAACTATAATCAGGTCATGAAAAACAATGCAAGGAAAAAATGTGCAATATATCTGTGTAAATTGCACCATTTCAGGTGCATGGGCTGGATTCACATTTCCACATCACAGGAAAGCGTGAATTTGCATTGGAATTGCACCCCATTGCTGTAATAAGATAGGGGGGGGGTCATTTACGAAAGGCAAATCCACTTTGCACTACAGGTGCACTTGGAAGTGCAGTTGCTGTAGATCTGAGGGGAAGATCTGAAATGAGGGGAAGCTCTGCTGATTTTATCATTCAATCATGTACAAGATAAAATGCTGTTTTTTATTTTCCTTGCATGTCCCCCTCGGATCTACATCGACTGAACTTGAAGGTGCACTTGTAGTGCAAAGTGGATTCGCCTTTTGTAAATAACCCTCAGGTTGTTGTTGTGTTTTGCATTAGAAAAAAAGGAGCCATGTACCTTTTTAGGTTAGTTAGGAGGCGCAGGCATCACATTCACTTTAAATAAGTTGCCGTAAAGCAGTAGTAAAGTCTTCTTGTTAAAAGAAGAAAATGGACCCCCCCCTGCAGGTTTTAAGTCACAATGTACTAGTATGCTAGTACATTATGAGGGACTTACCTAAAGACAGAGCCCTCCAGCGCTGCGCTGTCATGGCTCTCCCTGGTACTTCCATCTCAGCAAGTTTACGTCACTCTCACGCAGGTGTACAGGAGACGGAGCGTGCTGTAAATGTGGCCTGAGTTGCGCATCTGCTGCTCAGATCGCATTACCCGCTGACAGCAGTTTTTGTAATCCTTTACTTTAATAGCACTTTAAATGCAGAACTAAAGGCCAAACTTTCCCCCCCCCCCATTTTGGAAAGAGTAAGGGAGGGTTTATTCCCTCCCCCATCTGTGTCCCATTGGGAAGATTTCTTTTACTTCCTCTCCCACAGACCAAACAGGAAGTGGGAGGAAATCCCTGGTTGTCACTGGAAATAGTATCCCCATTGGAAGATTTCCCCTCTGTTACTGTTCTGGTGATAACTCAAGAATTTTGATTTCCTTTACATTTTCACTCTCTGCGATAACGGTAAACAGAACTTAGAGGGTGAATCTCCCCAATGGGGAAGACAGCAATAAAAACCTGACAGGGGTTCTAATACCACTCCACTTTATTTAAAACAAAAAATTAAGTTTTGCCTTTCATCTTTCCAAATGACAGGTGCACGTTAAGTCCAAATACTGCCATGTTATATACACATTCTAATGTGAATGAGCCCATAACCCAGCATGCAGAGAACGGCTGATATGACACCTCTCCCCCATACACAGCAATGGAGGAATGGTAATAGGAGACGCATGCTGTGCTTCCATGGGGTGACAGGATGACATGACAGCTCTCCCTCATACACAGCAATGGAGGAATGGTAATAGGAGACGCATGCTGTGCTTCCATGGGGTGACAGGATGACATGACAGCTCTCCCTCATACACAGCAATGGAGGAATGGTAATAGGAGACGCATGCTGTGCTTCCATGGGGTGACAGGATGACATGACAGCTCTCCCTCATACACAGCAATGGAGGAATGGTAATAGGAGACGCATGCTGTGCTTCCATGGGGTGACAGGATGACATGACAGCTCTCCCTCATACACAGCAATGGAGGAATGGTAATAGGAGACGCATGCTGTGCTTCCATGGGGTGACATGATGACATGACAGCTCTCCCTCATACACAGCAATGGTGGAATGGTAATAGGAGACGCATGCTATGCTTCCATGGGGTGACAGGATGACATGACAGCTCTCCCTCATACACAGCAATGGAGGAATGGTAATAGGAGACGCATGCTGTGCTTCCATGGGGTGACAGGATGACATGACAGCTCTCCCTCATACACAGCAATGGAGGAATGGTAATAGGAGACGCATGCTGTGCTTCCATGGGGTGACAGGATGACATGACAGCTCTCCCTCATACACAGCAATGGAGGAATGGTGATAGGAGACGCATGCTGTGCTTCCATGGGGTGACAGGATGACATGACAGCTCTCCCTCATACACAGCAATGGAGGAATGGTGATAGGAGACGCATGCTGTGCTTCCATGGGGTGACAGGATGACATGACAGCTCTCCCTCATACACAGCAATGGAGGAATGGTGATAAGAGAAGCATGCTGTGCTTATATGGGGTGACAGGATGACATGACAGCTCTCCCTCATACACAGCAATGGCGGAATGGTGATAAGAGAAGCATGCTGTGCTTATATGGGGTGACAGGATGACATGACAGCTCTCCCTCATACACAGCAATGGCGGAATGGTGATAAGAGAAGCATGCTGTGCTTATATGGGGTGACAGGATGACATGACAGCTCTCCCTCATACACAGCAATGGAGGAATGGTGATAGGAGACGCATGCTGTGCTTATATGGGGTGACAGGATGACATGACAGCTCTCCCTCATACACAGCAATGGCGGAATGGTGATAAGAGAAGCATGCTGTGCTTATATGGGGTGACAGGATGACATGACAGCTCTCCCTCATACACAGCAATGGAGGAATGGTGATAGGAGACGCATGCTGTGCTTATATGGGGTGACAGGATGACATGACAGCTCTCCCTCATACACAGCAATGGAGGAATGGTGATAGGAGACGCATGCTGTGCTTATATGGGGTGACAAGCTGACATGACAGCTCTCCCTCATACACAGCAATGAAGGAATGGTGATAGGAGACGCATGCTGTGCTTCCATGGGGTGACAGGATGACATGACAGCTCTCCCTCATACACAGCAATGGAGGAATGGTGATAGGAGACACATGCTGTGCTTATATGGGGTGACAGGATGACATGACAGCTCTCCCTCATACACAGAAATGGAGGAATGGTGATAGGAGACGCATGCTGTGCTTATATGGGGTGACAGGCTGACATGACAGCTCTCCCTCATACACAGCAATGGAGGAATGGTGATAGGAGACGCATGCTGTGCTTATATGGGGTGACAGGATGACATGACAGCTCTCCCTCATACACAGCAATGGCGGAATGGTGATAAGAGAAGCATGCTGTGCTTATATGGGGTGACAGGATGACATGACAGCTCTCCCTCATACACAGCAATGGAGGAATGGTGATAGGAGACACATGCTGTGCTTATATGGGGTGACAGGATGACATGACAGCTCTCCCTCATACACAGCAATGGAGGAATGGTGATAGGAGACGCATGCTGTGCTTATATGGGGTGACAGGATGACATGACAGCTCTCCCTCATACACAGCAATGGCGGAATGGTGATAAGAGAAGCATGCTGTGCTTATATGGGGTGACAGGATGACATGACAGCTCTCCCTCATACACAGGAATGGTGATAGGAGACGCATGCTGTGCTTATATGGGGTGACAGGCTGACATGACAGCTCTCCCTCATACATAGCTCACAGGCCGGGCTCCTACCAGTCTTCCTCCACATACACATTACATACCTGACCTCAGTGCTAGGACCACCTTCCACACTCAGCTTCCTGCTACAAGCACACAATATCCGGTCCCTCTACTAATTCTTCCCCTAGTCACCGGCATACAAATGTTCCGCGTTGCCAGAGCTCCCTCTGGTTTCCAAAAGGGGAATCGCAGCCAGAGGACTGCACAGGCTTATGTGTGATTAGAGTGTAATACGTATTATACAATGCATGGCTCCCACCCGTCCCTGATTTCGGGGGACCGTTCCTGATTTGGAAATAAAAAGTCCCTCCATCTCTCTTTCCCCCTCACTTGTCCTTCATTTTGGTCTGATCTATACAGTTGTATATAAAATGCACTATTTATTTATCTAGCAAAAAGTTTTTCCCAGTGCTAAACAGTTCATCCAATTTCTAAATTGCTACATTTGTAAATTCCAAAAGCCAATATAAAGGAATAGTAGTGGTAAAAAAAAAAAAAAGCACTTGTGGGTTTAACGTTAACCAATCATTTTTTTTTTTATAATTCTCCTTTAAGAGGGGGCGTGTCCATACCTACATACTTTCGTTAGAGTCGTAGTAAAGGCTTTTTTTTTAAATTTATACCTACAGGCAAGCTTATAATAAGGCTTACGTACAACATAAACATGCACCGTTTAGAAGATATAATTTTTTATCAGCGCTGGTGAAGTCACTGGAGCATGCTCACTGCGCTCTCAATGGACGGCGTGCTGTCAATAGAGACAGCCAAGCTGCGGCTATGTCTCCTGTGTGCTGTGCGGGATCGACGGCAGCAGCCCGCGAACCCGGAAGAAAGACCGATTGAAGATGGAAGCCCAGTCAGCGGTGACTGGAGGGCTTTGTTTTCAGGGAAGTCTTTTTATAATGTGCTAGTATGTGATGCATTCTTTTTTTTTGTGGTTTACTACCGCTTTAATAGGTGTCCCTCATTCCGATCTCACAAAGTGCAACCAGACTCCCTGGACCCTACTTCTAAGAAGAAAAAAAAAAAAGTACCATTATATTTATGTGGTGGGCATTTAACCCTGGTGCATGAGATTCCAGCGTTTAGGTGCAAGTGGAAATCACAGGCGCACCATATCCGACCCCACTGTTGTCAGTCTGAGTCTTTGAGAGGCTGGCAGCTAATGTTGCTGGACGGTGCACTGAGCGGTACTAACATTTAGGGCAATATACGGCCAAGGGATGAATGACCGGAATTAGGGTTGCCACTTTTTCTTTAAGTCAAACCCAAACATTTTAGCGGAGCACTGCTAATTTTTTTTGGGCATACAGCATAGGATTGTATGAGACCTGGGAACCTTTCGGCACCCCAAAGAAAATAGTAATTCGGCGTGCATAGTGCCCCTTCACCCTCCTGTCAGGCCCTGTTTCGAGCCACATTCCTGTCTGAATATTGTGTCCGGGCTTCAGGCAGACTGAAACCCAGACACATGATTCAAACCCCAGACTGTCCGGGTGGATCCTGGACAGGTGGCAACCCTAACTGAAATGCAAGCAGTCTGTGTTCGGGGGATTCATTCCTGGGAGCATACTGCCCTAAATGTTAGTACCACTCAATGCACCATCCAACTGCAGCAGCTGTCAGCCTCTCATAGACTTTTATAGACGTTATACTCAACTTGCTTCAGGACTCTGAAGCAAGCAAAGTATAATTTTGTCCAACAAATGAAAGTATAACTAAAGGCAAAACTTTTTTTTGTTTACTTTGGACAGTGTTGAGGGGTTAAAACTACTGTCAGGTTTTCTTATTGTTGTTTGTGTATGATTACCAGGTTTTCAAGATTAACCACTTCAATACCCCTTCCTGCCCAGGACCATTTTCAGCTTTTAGCGCTGTCGCACTTTAAATGACAATTGGGCGGTCATGCAACACTGTACCCAAACTAAATTTTTATAATTTTCTTCCCACAAATAGAGTTTTCTTTTGGCGGTATTTGATCACCACTGAGGTTTTAAATTTTTGCGCTATGAACGACAATTTAAAAAAAACTAATGGGCACTGATAGGAAGCACTGGCGGCACTGGTAGGCGGCACTTATGGGCAGCACTGACAGGCATTAGTGAGTGGCACTGACTGTCACTTTGATGGGGAAACTGACAGGCATTACTGATGGGGCACTGATCGGTACTGGCATCCATTTAGGCTAGCAGGTGTTGGGCACTGATTGGCAGCTGATGGGCACCTTTTGATGGGGGCTGTGCTGATAATCAATGTGCTGATTATCAGCACAGACCCCCGCTCTGACAGGGAGAGTCGCCAATTGGCTCTCCCTGTCAGCGTGAACCGAGGAGAGCCATTTAAAAGCACTTCCTGGTTCACACGATGATCAGCTGTGATTGGTCACAGCTGATCACGTGGTAAGAAGCCTCTGTCAGAGGCTTCATACCACGATTGGAGGTGCTGTGTGTCAGACTGACACACAGCACCTCTAAACCCCACGCTGCGTGCCCCCGCGGGCGCGCCCCGGCAATGTTATCCTGATCACGTCATATGACGTCCGATCAGGATAACTAAACCACATTCTGCTATGTGGTGGGCGGCAAGTGGTTAAACCCGGGGAAACATTTTTAACCACTTCAATACCAGGCACATACACCCCCTTCCTGCCCAAGCCAATTTTTAGCTTTCAGCATTGTCACACTTTGAATGACAATTGCGCAGTCATGCTACACTGTACCCAAACCAATTTTTTATAATTTTGTTCCCACAAATAGAGATTTCTTTTGGTGGTATTTGGTCACCTCTCACCAAGAAATAAAAAAACTCAGAAAATGTTGAAAAAAAATAGTTTTTCTTTGTTTGTTATAAAATTTTGTAAATAAGAATGTTTTCTCCTTCAATGACGGGCACTGATGGGCACTAATGAGGTGGCACTGGTATGCAGCACTGATGGGCACTCATAGGCGGCACTGATAGGCTGCACTCATGGGCACTGATAGGCGGCACTGATGGACACTGTTGGGTGGCACTGCTGGGCATCACTGATCTCGCAGGCATTCATAATGGGCACTGACTGGCACCATTTTTGGGCACTGATTGACAGATATTGGGCACTGTGGCATCCCTGGTGGCCATGGGGGACATATCTGGCCATCCACATGTTGGGGGCTTTCCTGGTGGTCCTGGCAGCATCCCTGGTGGTCCAGTGTGGGCATCCATGGGGGGTGCGCTGCTAAACAATCAAAGCCGAACCCCCCTGTAAGGAGAGCTGCCGATCGGCTCTCCTCTACTCGCGTCTGTCAGACTTGTCCTCTGCACTGGACTTCTGGAGGCCACCTTGGGAGATCCTGTGTCTGATTGAATACAGAGATCTCCTGAGATATGGGCAGCCATTTTGGACCCAGAGAAGCTATATAAATATATATATGTATATATACACAGTGCCTAGAAAAAGTATTCATACCCCTTATAATTTTCCACATTTTGTCATGTTACAACCAAAAACATAAATGTATTTTATTGCGATCTTATGTGATAGACCAACACTAAGTGGCACATAATTGTGACGTGGAAGGAAAATGGTAAATGGTTTACAATTCTTTTACAGATAAATATCTGAAAAGTGTGGCGTGCATTTATATTCAGCCCTCTTTACCCTGATACCCCTAACTATAATCTAGTGGAACCAAATGCCTTCAAAAGTCACCTATTTAGTAGAGTCCACCTGTGTGTAATTTAATCTCAGTATAAATACAGCTGCTCTGTGAAGCCCTCAGGTTTGTTAGAGAACCTTAGTAAACAAACAGCACCATGAAGGCCAAGGAACACATCAGACAGGTCAGGGATAAAGTTTTGGAGATGTTTAAAGCAGGGTTAGGAACTTAGGATATAAAAAAAAATCCCAAACTTTGAACATCTAAACTGACAGGCCAGGCAAGGAGAGCATTAATCAGAGAAGCAGTCAAGAGGCCCATGGTAACTCTGGAGGAGCTATAGAGATCCACAACTCAGGTGGGAGAATCTGTCCACAGGACAACTATTAGTCGTGAATTCCACAAATCTGGCCTATGGAAGAGTTGCAAGAAGAAAGCCATTGTTGAAAGAAAGTCATAAGAAGTCCTATTTGCAGTTTGTGAGAAGCCATGTGGGGGACAGAGCAAATATATAGAAGAAGGTGCTCTGGTCAGATGAGACCAAAATTTTACTTTTTGGCCTAAAAGCAAAACGCTATGTGTGGCGGAAAACTAACACGGCACATCACCCTGAACACACCATCCCCACCGTGAAACATGGTGGTGGCAGCATCTTGTTGTGGGGATGCTTTTCTTAAACAGGGAAGCTGGTCAGAGTTGATGGGAAGATGGATGGAGTCAAATACAGGGCAATCTTAGAAGAAAACCTGTTAGAGTCTGCAAAAGACTTGAGACTGGGGCGGAGGTTCACCTTCCAGCAGGACAACGACCCTAAACATACAGCCAGAGCTACAATGGAATGGTTTAGAATGATCAAAGCATATTCATGTGTTAGAATTGCCCAGTCAAAGTCCAGACCTAAATCCAATTGAGAATCTGTGGCAAGACTTGAAAATTGTTGTTCACATACACTCTCAATCCAATTTGACAGAGCTTGAGCTATTTTGCAAAGAAGAATGGGTAAAAATGTCACTCTCTAGATGTGCAAAGCTGGTAGACAGATACCCAAAAAGACTTGTAGCTATAATTGCAGTGAAAAGTGGGTTCCAAAAATGTATTAAGAAAAAAAGAGGGTGAAAAACCGCACGGCCAATGATGGAGGATATAGTTGCCTGCACAACAGATATACTGTATTGTGGAAAAAGTGAAGGTGAAAGAGTGCAGCGCTCAAAATGATGATATACTCAAAAAGTATATATGGTGTGTGACATAAAACCGCCATATAATGATGCACGGATGAGTAAGAACAATGAATGAAATGATGGTAGGTGATAAGCAAAATACTGATATAAACATAAACACCCACAATAACTATTAACCAATATACCTAATTGGCAAGTGAACCAAATACAGTATTAAATATGTGATTAAAAAACATAAAGTGACAAAAATGAAGATGTACAATAAACAGTATACAAAATTAACACCATCAAAGTGAAAGTATGAAAGTATGATGGTGGGTAAGTGAGTATAAAGTCCAAATATTCCAAAAGTGAAAAAGGTGACTGTATAATAAGTTGTCTGTGGGTAATCCACCACCATGAAGATTTAAGGCTTACCAGACAAGGTGGACCCAGCAAGGCTTACGCCTGATGAGTCAAACAAGCTTGATGGTGTAGCACACCAAAGGAGAGGTACAGCAAGTACAGCTTCCAATGAAAACCAGGTAAGTATGTATCAATGAATATCCACCATGGAATAGGCAACGGTACTTCATATGAAACTCCTCCCAAAGTGTTTATAAAGCAAAAGGAGAGAAATGAGGCCACATAGTATAATTCCGTTTAAAAGAGGAACATTTATTGGTAAAAAAAAAAAAAAATGGTCACTCACATTTGAGAAGACAAGTAAAAGCGTTTGTGATCAAAATGACGCAGTGGCATCAGCAGAGCCCAACCAGACGCGTTTCGTCCTAATAAGGCATCATCTGGAGGTGGAGGGCCTCATCCCAATACATACTAATCAAGGCAACACAAAGTATACAGGACTTTAGGATTCTTTTGTAGGTCATCCCTTTGAGATTCAATCAGTATTCTGGCACTCGGCAGGAACAGAATCAGAATCCAAATGGTGGAGCAGGAGGCTCTGTGCCAAATGCAAGCCCTGAGTCTTCTCTTGCAGCTAATGCTCATATAAGCATGTAGTCCAGAAGGAGATTTGAAGAGGCAGCAGGTGAAACCAAGTCCAAATGTGATGGTCATTATATTGAAACTGCACACAGAAGTTTTGGTTTTCTTTCTTTAAATGTTTTAGAAGATTGTGTTCCCAGTGCAACAGTGATAAAAACAATGTATGTAATATTTTACGCATATTGAACTGTCTTGTTATGGAACTGCAAAAGTGCCATAATGTCCATATCCAGTTGTCGACTGTAGCTTTACTGCGCGGAATCACGTATATATACACGTGATTTTGCTCTTCCAGGTAGCGGGAGCCACAGCACAAGCCGATGAGCGGGTACCAGCCAACGGATGCCTGCCGGCACCCGCTGATGTGGTTGTTTTTGTTTCCCTGCAAAGCAGGGAATAAACAGTAGGAGGAAGCCCTGCAGGCAGTCCCTGTGTGCTCCCTAAACATGGCGCTCAGGCTGTCACAGCTTTATATACTTCTAAAGGTACATTACACACCGGCTAGACTAGCCCGTATGGGAGTGAATGCTGATTCGACCTGCACCAGGTGCTGCAGAGATCACAGTGATCTTATTCACCTGTTGTGGAGATGCCCAAAACTCCACCTGTACTGGACGAAGGTCATTGGCACTCTTAATGGGGCTTTCCAGGTCCAGATACCTTTAGACCCTAAAACTTGTCTGCTGGGGATAATAGATGGCCTCCAGGTGGAAGGCTATTGGTAGAGCCTTATTTCAGGCTCGCTTGATGATCTTGAGACACTGGAAAGATACCGAACCACCCACGGTGCAGGAATGGATCACACAAATGGGGGTTACACTTCGTTTGGAAAAACTTGTATATCAACGTAGGGGGACCAGTGCTAAATATGATAACCTACGGGCCCCGTGGCTGAACGTCCCGGGTCTGGCCCCGATGGATCTGGTGTATGATCGTCTATTTTAAGCCCACACAGGGCGTGTGTATTTTTATGTTTGGGTGTGCTGTCTACTTGTTAGAGTATGCTGATGTGAAGTATAGATTAGGGGTGGTTGCATACACTGGTAATATGTGGAACTACTATTTGCAGAAGGGACTGGGTGATATACTGGATTAAGTATATATGTGTGTGTGTGTGTGTGTGTGTGTGTTGCGCCACACTGATTGAGTGTACTGCTTGTGCTCTGGAACTCTTTGTTCAATAAAGACCTTTGTTTGAGGGGGAAAAAAAAAAAAAGCAGGGAATAAAAACCAGCACATCCCTTAGTGAAAGGAAAACATAATACACATAAACACTGGTTAGGCACACATTTAACCCTTTGATCACCCTAGATATTTACCCCCTCCCCAGCCAGTGTCATTAGTACAGTGACCGTGCATATTTTTAACACTGATCACTGTATTAGTGTCACTGGTGCCCACAAAGTGTCAGATTGTCAGTGCAATATCCCAGTCCCTCTATAAGTTGCTGATCGCTGCCATTACTAGTATAAAAATAAATAAAAATTTGAGTACATACTGTAGACCAGGGATATGCAATTAGCGGACCTCCAGCTGTTGCCAAACTACAAGTCCCATCATGCCTCTGGGCGTCATGCTTGATGCTGTCAGAGTCTTGCTATGCCTCATGGGACTTGTAGTTTGGCAACAGCTGGAGGTCCGCTAATTGCATATCCCTGCTGTAGACCATAGATTGTAGATGCTATAACTTTTGTACAAACCAATAAATATACACTTATTCAGATCTGTTTTTTACCAAAAATATGCAGAATACATATTGGCCTAAATTTATGAAGAAATTATATATATTTTTTTAATATTGGATATGTTATAAAGCAGAAAGTAAAAAATATATATATTTTTTTCAAAATGGTCTTTTTTTGTTTATAGCACAAAAATATAAAAGACCCAGTGGTGATCAAATACCACCAAAAGAAAGCTCTATTTGCGTGACAAAAATTACATAATTTATGTACAGTGTTGCATGACCACGCAATTGTCAGGAAGAGTCCTGGTGGTTCCAAACTTCTTCCATTTACGGATGATGGAGGCCACTGTCCTCATTGGGGCCTTCAATGCTGCACAATTTTTTCTGCACCCTTCCCCAGATCTGTGCCTCGATACAATCCGGTCTCTGAGATCTACAGACAATTCCTTGGACTTCACAGCTTGTGCTCTGAAATGCAGTTAAAGCGGCAGTAAACCCCCATTGGTAATTTTTTATGAATATCTCATGTGCACCGTTTAGGAGACATTCACCCTGCATGCAGCCAGTTACATCACCAGCGACTGCGCTCTGAAGGTCCGGCATACCTAGCCAGAGCTCCGTGCCAGAACTAAGTGACGTCATCATGGCTCCGGCCAATCACATAGCCAGAGCGTGCAAATCCAGAAGAGAGCCTGGGGGGAAGATGTCAGGCCCTCTCAGCGGTGACAGTACAGCGCTGGAGGGCTTTGTTCCAAGGTGAGTATTTCATAATGTGCTAGTATGCAATGCATACTAGCACATGTTACCATTGCCTTGCAGGTGTTTTTTTTTTTACAACCGCTTTAACGGTTGTATGCCTTTCCAAATCAAGTCCTATCAACTGAATTTACCACAGGTGGACTCCACTCAAGCTGCAGAAACTTCGATGATCAGTGGAAACAGGATGCACCTGAGCTCAATTCTGAGTATTATGGCAAAGGCTGTGAATACTTATGTACACAGTACATGCAATTTTTTTATTTTTAAAATAACTGCAAAGATTTGAAGACTACATTTTCAAAATTTTATTTACCATTTAGTTAGGCCTTGCTAGATAATTTCTTTAAAAAAAAAAAAAAAAAGGGAGTCGAACCCCGGTGATCTTTCATGTTGTTCAGGTAGATCTCCACCTCTCAACTCACCTTGTACCTCTGCTCTAAGCTTCATTCACAGAGCCGTACATTTTTGTTATTACGTCTTCTAGGAGAAAAGTTCCTGCATAATCAGTAAAATACATGTGTAAAGACACAGATGCATACATAATTTGTTTTTAGAATACTTTATTTTTTCCCCTTAGTTTGGGCTTACTCCACTATGACAAGCGCTCTGCTTGGCATTGATCATTTTTACCTCAAAAAAACCCCACCAAAGTTGATCCCTAGGTGTCATCAATACTTGATTTGACTCCTCACTTGACAAAACAAGGAGTCCATTGTGTCCAGTAAGTGTGGGAGAAGTTGGGGAAGCCCCACATGCAAGGACACCATTTCATTGGATGAATTTGACACAGATTGAACACTTGGGAATAATAAGCACTTTACTGTATTGGACTTTTAATCACTAAAATCAATGGTTGACTGTTTTTATATATTGTTTGGTCTGCACAATGAGTTTACTTGTTGGTGATGTAGTGCTGCATCCCCTGTGGGGTTTTTACCATTTCAGTCTTTAGAGGGCTTCAGCACTTTGTGGCAGCAGCTGGATCAAATTATGTGTTTTGTAGTGCAGGTGTGTATTTGTTTTCCTCCACAAGTCACATTGGTAATTTATGCACCATTAATGCAGGAATGTGCTTTTATATTGTTGGGTTTGCACTCAGTTCAACTTTTGGTGATGCAGCACTGCACTCCATGGTGTTTTTACTATTTTAGGATCTAATTTTTGTAGTGCAGACAATTGTTTGTGAGCAGGCAGTCCCTGCTTTTTTTAGTGTTTTGATATACCGTTGGCCCCTTGTCCGTACATACACTCAGCGATATTGATTTGGTAACAATGGATGTACCCAGATGCTCTAGCCAGATTGGGCTTTGTAAAGCTGGATACACACTATACAATTTTCTGTAGATTTTTTTCCTTCAGATTTACCAAAACCATACGAGGCCAAACCTTAAGAGTTTCAATTTGTATGCAATTCAAGTAAGGCCCTTGCACTACATGGTTTTAGTAAATCTAAAAAGGAAATCAGACAAAAGTTGTATAGCGTGTATGGGGTCCAAGTCTGCTTTCAAAAAAACTTTAGCAAGTACTGGAATATTTAATAATAAAAAAAAAAACCCTACTGATCCCATCTCCAGCCATTCTTAGGAAGGTAAGGATGAACAAGGCATCTACCCTGCTGCCAGAACACAAAGGCTATAAACTGGATGTAGCATCAGCTACATATTGTATACACAGTACTCACATCACAGCAAGTGCATGTGAAATAGTTTGGAGCAACTTGGTACAAATTAACTTTTTAAAGTCATAGTAAACCTGGACTAATAAAGCAGTTAACCCTTGCATTTTAGATAGATTTTTTTTTAACTCCTGGGGTTGGGCTCAAAAGGGAGACCACTTGGCAGCCTGGGTGGATTCCCATTTATGCACTAACCTGCCTGTTGCTGCAGAGGGCAGGAGGCCACATCTCAAAGTCTTGCATATGGACACAGATCCATGCACACAACAAAATTCAGCCAAGTGTATGGCCAGCTTTAGAGCTATAGCATGGGCAGAGCCAACTTAAAACTGTGCCCACTGCCAGTGTTTAGGCTGGCAGATTATATGCATGACAGAACATTTGCCCATAAGAGGTATCTGCCAGTCCAATTGTCCACATTGTTAAATTAAACAGCAGCAGAGATTTTTTACCATTTGGTAAATACTTGGAGAGTAGCAGAAGGAAAGGTGAGCAGGAATCAGCAGGTCCATTCTAGGACCAGGCAGTTCAGAATTGGTGTCCATATATGTGGGATAGTATCAAGACACAAAGTTTGTGGCAGATGGCATAAGGATTGGCAGTAGGCCAAGTGTGTTTTTTTGTTTAAACAAAAACGTAGGAAGTGAACAAGCTCAGCAAACAGCACTATCCCCATTTGTTAAAAATACCAGAACGGGGAAGAATCCCAAACTGAAAGGAACACACCCCTACTTCAGCTTGCATAAGCAGTTTGCTTAAAGTGGCAATCCACACTCTCATTAGGATCTGTGTAACATTTACAAACTGGAGCCAAATGGTACTTCAAACAAAAGCAAATTCTTTGTGAAAGCTTGCTGTTCACACTGCTCTTCTACAAGCTGAAGCCCGTGTGAAACTGGCCTTGGGTACACTTAAAAAGTATAAAAAGCAGAAACATGTAATACCTACCTGCTCAATGGTTTTGCACAGAGCAGCCCTGATCTTCTTCCTCAGAACCCCCCCCCCCCCCCCCCCCCCCCCGCTGGCACTCCTGGCTCCACCCTCCTGCCAAGTAGCTTGCTGTGAAGGCTCCTGAACAGGCTCGCTCCCAAGCCGAACCTCGGGCCCACCCCTCTTATTGGCTCACTGGCTGCGATTGACATTGGCTTACGCTGCTGTCAGCCAATGAGGGAGGGTCCACCGGAGAGCCGAGATGCTCGTGCACATCACTGGATTGAGATGGGGCTCAGGTAAGTATTAGAGGGGGGCTGCTGCACACAGGTTTTTTTTTACCTTCATGCATAGAATGCATGAAGGTAAAAGACCTTGAACCTTTAGAAACACTAACACAGGAATCAATTAGCCCAAAAAAGTACCACGTTCATTTGTGCCCTGATCATAAAACACCTGGAGCTACAACTGCATATGAGCAACTCTTCAACTGTCATCACTGATGAATATGCTGTGCAGCAAGAAAAAAAAGTTAAATAAAGTACAAAATCCAATACTTTAATGAAAGAAAAAGAAATACAGCTTGGATATACCAATAAAACTGATATGGCCTGGCTGTGTCTTGTTTCATCATTTCAACAAGCAGAATGACACATCTTTGCATTCTGTCAGCCATCAAATATCCTGAGTACAATGTGCAGATCCATTAATAAAGACATAAAACATATGCAATATGAAATGTCTTGTGGCTGCTCGTGTCCGGCACGAGCCTCTGAAGATATAAAACAGTACAGAACAGTCCCGAGTATGTTGCTTGCTTTTGCAGAACATCTTCCACAATCTTGACCTGGTCACATTAACATGTTGCTATTTACAAATGCCCAGTCACTTAAGGCTGTGTATTTCTTGGAGGAAGGGGCTGGGTGGGATATCAAGCAAGACCTAATATAGGTCAATATAATGACTTTACTTACATATACAATGTAGCCATGAAAGATTGCTCTGGTGTAATAACATTTACAAACTTAATAAGGCAGTGTCTGAAGCTATGGAGTAGAGTACCCCAAAGAAGCCTGCTTTTTGCCCAATTTTTAAATAAAAATATATATGACAGGTTGCTGTTGGTTACTACACCTTCCCTTTAAAGGGCAAGTTCAAACAAAAATAGTTTTGAGCAGATGGTGAAGGAGTTAAATCACAAGCCATGTTCTTTAATTTGTATACTCCAGTGTCAAGATCCCCTTGCCTGCAGTCTTGGTTCTGCTCCCCCTGCTCTGGAGGCCCATGCCCACAACAGCAAGAGGAGTCATTACTTCTACAGCATTTCAGATGTATAATGCTGAGAGAATTACTATAAAATGAGACAGGGTACAGATTGGACATTGAAGGGAAGTGGCCGGTGATTTAACTCTGCCATCTACTAAAAACAGAATGCCAGTGTTGGGTAGACTGACCCTTTAACAATCAAAATGCTCAAGTTAAATCTACAAACGCGGTCATTATTCTGAACATCTAATTATTACATTGGTCTGAATCAAATGAATGTGTCTGAATGAAAAGGTTTTCTAGCAACAAATGGGTGGGCTGTCCAGTTTCCCCAATATCCAAAAGATCTGGCATTGAACTGCTAAGATGACTCAATGCCAGAGGTCCACTTCAGCACTCATCTTCGGTGATGGCTGTGCCCAGAGTAATCTCGGTCATAGCTTCGGTGGCTTGTCCTTTCATAGGAGCGGGAACGTTCCCTCCGTCGCTCATTATAGTAGTGGCTTTTCTTCTTGTACTTCCGAGCTTCTGGACTTTCACGTGATCGGCTATAGGAAGGGGAGGAGCTTCTGCTGCGAGATCTTCTCTTATGTGCGTTGTATTTGTAGTCAGCACTCTTTCCATACACATGTCCTTTAGAGCTTTTGTGCGAGCCATAATTGTGTTTTCGTGGAGGGGAATCACTGCGACTTCGGGAAGGACTACGGGATTTTGACCCACTTGATGTAGAGTAACTTTTACTTTTCCTAAAATGGTTAAAGAGAACAGCTCAACATTATTTTAACCTGCAGTATTTTTACCAGTAAAACTAACACCAGAAACAAACTGCTAGCACAATGGTTTATGAATTCCCAGACTACAACTATAGTAAAAGTAGTTTACAGCATATCTTGCAGATGAACAAAAAGTATGGGGAGGGGGCTTTGCCGTGCATGATTAACAAGGCGATTTGCTTTACAAGCATAGTTTGGCACTTGAAGATATGTTTAGAAAAAAACAAAAAAAACAAACACACAACACAACGCCAGGCGAGCACCATGCTCACCTGAACTGGTTATTCACTGCCTTTGGCTCACCTGCATGTTTACTATGGGAAACCAGCTGCAATTCCTCATGGCTTCACAGCCGGCTGCCCACTGTGCTTTGTGAATGGGACAAGTCAGATCCCAGAAGGCTGCGGGACCAAACGGTTAGGAACTTCCAGTTGACTGCCACAGCAATCAGACAGAAAGTGGGAGTGGGCATCTGTCATAACCAGGTACCCACTGCCCAAAAGTGTCAGGAACAGAAGGGGGGGTGACTCACATTTTTGCATGCATGTTGCAGTTTTTCATGACAAAAGTACACTTGGACTCATGTACCCAGTGCAAAAGAAAAAAAAAAAAAAAGAAGACAGCCATCTTATGCTAGTGCACACTACCCAAAGCAAGGTATATCCACCCCCTCAAGACCACCAGCTGCAAGACTAACTGGTCATACCAGGGCTCAGGCCCATGAATTTTGCTGGAGAGGGACTATCAGATTAAATCACTTTGTCCCTCAAAAGGCAGCTGACAGTTTAAGGCTGGGTTTACACCCATGTACTCCGATTCTGTCAATCGCACTGTGCCTTGAGGCGTCGTTAACAGACACCCCCTGCGGTTTGATCTCAATGCGCTGTGGGAAACGCAGTGAGTGTGAGAGTGAGAGAGAGAGATCACACACAGAGCATGATAGTTAAGGTCCTTAAACATAATGCAAAAATCATGAATAACCCAGCCCATTATATTATTAAATGCTCTGAAGATTAGTCTACAAAAAGCAGATGTTACAAAGTATCGCTTTTATAAATTCAGACACTCCACAACGTACCTTCTTTTTGGAGACCCTGATCGAGATTTGGAACGGGAAAAGCTCTTATCTCTGCTTCCACTGCCGCTTCTGCTGTCCCTCCCTTTAACAATGCTGAAGGGGGAAAAAAAAAAAAAAAAAAGTAAAGCTTTAGCAGGGTATACCCCAAGCAAATTCTGGGCATCAGCTGACCATGCTGCAGGGTATACAGACTAAGGTTTACCTTTAGTAAAAAACTGCGTTTTGCACCTGTAAAGTTTAGCACCCATATAGTCAACAGTATTATATTTAAAAAAATAAAAAATAAAAACTCCCACGCACAACACCCAACAAACTATATGCTCAGATTTAGGCTACCAAGCCTACCTTAACCAATTCAACCCCAGGAGGATTTTCCCTCTTAATGACAGGCCATTTGTTGCGATGTGGCACGTTAATTAATTGCAAGGTAATGCAAAGTCATACCCAAACAAAATCGATGTCCCCCCACAAAAGAGCCTTTTAGTTGCATTTGATCACCTTTGCGGGGTTTTTTTTGCACTATAAAACAAGCGGACAATTTCGGGGGAAAAAAATAAATAAATTCGCTGCTAGAACAGAAAAAAAAAACAAAAAAAAAAACACACAAACACCCAAATTTATTCATCAGTATCAGTTTAGGCCAATATGTATTATGCTACTTTTACCAAAAATATTGCAATAAGAGTACATTGATTGGTTTGCGCAAAAGTTCTAGTACTCACAAAAAAATAAGGGAAAGATTTAAGGACTGTTTTTACTAGCAATGGGGGGGGGGGGGGGGGCGCATCGATTTTTAGCAAGACTGCGACATTGTGGCGAACAAATCTGACCCCTACGTTTTTGCTGATTAGTGACACCAATACAGCGATCAGAGCTATAAAAATGCACCTATCACTGTATAAATGGCACTGGCAGGGAAGGGGTTAACACTAGTGGTGCTCAAAGGGTAAAGTGTTCCCTAGGGCAGGGCTTTCTGTCGGGGGACACACACACAAATGACAACTGACGGAGTAGAGCGAGATCGCTGTTCCTGATCACTAGGAACAACCGATTGCTCTCCTCCCGTGTCAGAATAGGGATCTGCCTTATTTACATAGGCAGAGCCCCGTTCTGCCTCTTCACCGTAATCACAGTAACACATGCACAGACCGACGTACAGGTACGGGGGTCTACACAGACTTGCCGCAGTATATATGCGGAAGGCAGTCGGCATTCTCTGCATTAAGGGAAAAAACCTCCAGTGTGCAATTCAACTTACCGGAGTTAAACTTCAATCCAGCACTGTCCCAAAGAAAGCAGCAGCTCTGTGCTCTCCCTCCTCACAGGACAGATTAATAGCAGCGGGAGCTATTGCCTTCTGCTGTCAATTGTGAGAAAGAGGTAGGGCCAAGCCTGTCTGTAGAAAAAGGCAGCATGGCTCAGGATCAAGCCGCTTCCTATGGCTGCACACTGAAAAGTAGGACTGGGGCCGCTTTGTGCAAAACTGCACAAAGCAGGCTAGTATAAAATGTTCACACACAAAAATATATATGAATTCTATTAAAACTTGTTAATTTAGGTAGTCTTTTACTCCAAGGACTGACCACATGATTGAGGGACAAAGTGGCATACGCAATCATTGTCTAACACTTACCCATTAACAGGACTTGCCGAAGTAGACTTTTTTGATCCACTTTCCAATTTCCTTTTGGCATTTTTCATTGCATGCATGGCAATAGGTGAAGGCTTGTTTCCCTTCCCATCTTTTGGAGATTCTGCAAGACACAGCTATTAGTTTTGCTCAGGAAAAGCAGAAACCTGCAGCAAGACAGAAGTGGAACACTACATACCAGTTTTTGTATTTGGTGAGAATTCTGGACCATTGTCAAGCCTTGGTGTTCCTTCAGGAAGTAATCCTTTTGCCTTGGCCTTAGCTTCTTCAATCTGTATCTTCCGTTTTTCCACTTTACTCTCCAAGACCGTCAAGTCTGCCTAAAATCAGAGAAAATTTTAGAAAGATGTACAAGCTAGAAGTATTCACAGGGCTGAACACAAGCATGAAAATAGTAAGGCATATACCTTTTTGCGGCTATACAGCTTTAAAATCTGAACACAGATCTCACGAATGTCTTCTTCAGTAGCACCAAATAGGAGGAACCAGTGTGGACGATTTGGGAGACCGATCTACAGAGAAAACCGTTAATTTAGTTTAGATACAAACTCTGAGGGAAAAAAAAAAAAAAGCCACCAATGAGCATACTGACCTCTAGCGTCCTTGCTGCCAAATAGATACAAGCACAAGCAATTGTCTCAGGGTTGAACCTCACAAATACATCTGTGCGAAGGCTGTCATTCATGTAGTTCCTGAAATTATAAAAATGGAAGAATTGCACACTTATGACTGCGCTAAAACTATACTTCAGTGTTGCTAATCTAGCATGTGTTTGGGTGCCCAGTCTCAAATATAGGGAGCACAAAGTTGAACTGTGAAGGATGGAGAGCCTATTATAACCTAGGTGTGTTTACGCATACATAGCATTGTTAAATTTAAAAAAGGTGCAGAACTGCCTTTAGAACCAGAAAGTCTGCATGTGAATGTCCATTCTGAGGTCCAGATCCTATAGATGAAACCGTCCATTGGCAGAATCCAGTCACATAGGCGTGTCAATTATGGAATCCACTTGTATTGTAGAACTGGAAGATGTCCATGTATGGTTCAGGATCAAATATATTCCAAGGAAAAGCAATAATTGAGGAGGTGCTGCAAAATATTGTAAAAATTCTAAACTGGTTAGGTTGAGGCTTAAAAGCACAACTATTGCCAGGCTATAGACATTCAAAAACATTTTATCAAGCAGTAAATAAGCTTTAAAACACAAGTCTTCACTAACCTCTGTAGCTACAAACACTAGAGTAATTGACCCTCAGTTCTAAAAAGAATCTCAGCATTCTACTAACCCAACCACTTTCCTGTGCTCCTTCACTCTAATTACATTAGATATTAGATGACCTGCAGGCTGTCAAGTCACTGCTAGGAGGGGTGGCGGAGCTAAGCCTGCAACTAATAGAATATATGTGTATAAGTGCTTTTGCGGTAAACGAGGATTAATACTCACAGTACTAGCAAAGAAAAGGTCAATGAGGGCTTGCCGTAGAGCTTATTTACAGTTTGTTTAGAAAATGTCCATAGCTTGACCACAGGTTCTCTTTAAAGTAAACATGTACTGAAAATTTGGTAGACGGATTAGCGCAACAGACCGGATCAAGTTACTGAAGAAAAAATGTCAAACATTAATCTCGTGTACACCTTTCCTTTAAACAGAACCCAAAATAGTACTAAAGCCACATATCAGAACACAGGTAAAAGTAAAGTTCTGCCTAAACAGCATTTATATTTGATTCGGCAGACATTACAAAAGCTAAATATTTTTGCATCTGTATGGCCAGCATAAGACATTACATTTCAAACAAATTATGCTTAAAGGGCTAGTATCCCAGAAATAATGTATTTCTATGGACTAAATACATTTTACTCCCCCACCCATGACATGCCATTGTATTTTTCTCCACATGCAGACCAAGCCGTCTAGCAAAAAGGCACAGAACAGTTATTAAAATGGTCACTTTTTTTATTCATATGGTTTAAAGTAGGTCCTAAAGTGAGCAAAAATAAAGCAGAATAAAAGCAGAATGCAACTGCCAAAGACATGCATTGGTCCCAATATACCCGTGAAATCCCTTTTAGTACCAAGCCCAGAGGCTGTACATGTGTACTATCCCTGCAAATGGAAAGATTATGCATCAACCCAGCTGCTAACTCCACCACTGTCATACTAGAATGTCTATGGGCATTAACCGCTAAATGATATAGTCGGTGGAGGTCATCAGGAAGGGCCAGGGCTTCATTTCAACTCAGGAAGATGAGGTCCCATGCATTACCTAAAGTCTAGGAAGGCTTTCCAGGGACATAAGGATCAACTGGAAAATTAAGTCCTTGCACTTTTAACCCAAAAAATATAAGGAATGTTAATATTTTTTCACACACTAGTCTCCCTTTTGCTAGGGTGCTTTGTCTACATGAAAAGATATGGAGAAAGACGAATGGCACCTGGGAAAAAACATTGAATACATGTACTGGCTCTGTGCACAGTAAAATAAGGCATTTCATGTGGTCCTTTAAAGGTTCACCCAAACCAATGTTAAGGAATTTAGCCAAGAGATGATATTGGTGGCTTGAATCCCCCATGGTCTTAGTTTTTTGTGAACACCTGCAGGAAAATCACTTCAGGACCCCACCCCCCAACCATCCTGCATTATCCACAATTTTAAATAAATGAATAGATGACTTTAGATAGCTAGCACATTTATCTCACCACCATGAGTTATTCTATACTACTAGCAGCCCCAGTTTTAGGCTGACATTCTTTAACTGAAAATCATAAGTAATCATACTAGCTACTGAACAGATATGCAATACTGTGTAATATCTATAAGTAGAAAAACACTAAACTAATAAAAACAGAACAAAAAGGCAGTGTAAATGTCATTGTAAGAACAAGCATGAAAAAGAAAGAAAACCATGAGGAGCGATGAGCCCAGGTACTTCGCTGTAGATATACCACCTGACCAGAGGCAGCCTTCTTTCTGGGGAACCTGGTTGGGACTGACTGAAGACGGCAGCTATCCCTGCACCAAAGCGCTTGGACAGCAGAGGAGAAGTCTTAGTCACTTACCCTCAGAGGCTAGCCTTTGATCAAAAGAGTACAGAAAACACAAAGTTAAAACAGGCTCTCCATCCATTTAGCACAAAAAGTACCAGACAGTTCAAACAAATACTCCCCACCACCCTACCCCAATTAATAGCAATAAGACAACATAGCACAAGCAATATAACAGACCATTACAACTAGGTAGTCTGCAGTTTTAAATAATGCACAAAAATCTCCTTTAACATACACTCAAAAGAAAACAAAAAACAAAGACCCAAGTGATACCTGCCCAGAAGCCATTTATGGACTAAAAGAGATTACGTTGCCCACTTAGGACAAAGACTGTGCAAAGCCCGCCCCCTGACCATTTTGTACACTGGGTATTCTGGTTGGGCTTTATGCCGACAGTCACTTTGTCCTGATTAGGCAAATAAAAGCAGCCTGCTAGTGTTTAGATGTGGTAGCTGCACTTTCACGAGTTTTCGCCTTGTGATCCTGCCAACACTTCCTGACGTAGGGTGACATCGCTGACTGCACTGCATCTATGGAGCAGTGTTTTCACCCTAGCACAAGAAACTGCACAGGAAACAAGGACATGGAAATTCTGCCAGATTCAACTGGTATTTTTCTGTATTTGTAGAAAATGTACTTAGCCTGAAAAAGAAATGCAGCCACAACATTCTAGGACTGGTAAGCTACAATATATTACATGTTTGATCCTGGATCTAGATATACTTAACTTAATTGACAAATTCACCTTAAAGCGGAGTTCCTACTAAATAATTTTTATTTGGGATAAATATTGTTTAGAATACTATTAAAAACACTTACGTACTGTGGATCGATCGCCGCTCGACGATTTCCGATCGGATACATTATATTCTTCTATCCCTGGCATGTCCCATTTTGCTTGTGAGCATTTGAAGCTCACAAGCACCATCTTCCAGGTTTCGGTGCAGCTAAGCAACCAGCATGCACCACCCATTCTCTCGCATGCGCAGTATATACGCCTCGCATCGCCGTACACTTCGACGTTGCAATCACAACGGGCAGCGTCGTCGGAAGTGCCCGCCCCGTTGTGATGGCAACCATAAGCCTATCAATTACCGGGATTCTAGCCCTCGGCGCTGCCCAGTGACTCCTAGGAAATTATGACATCTCCCAGGAGCACTAGCAAACACAGGCGCCATGGAGAGGAAGGGGGCAGATTACAAGAGACCCCATAACAGCCCTGAACATGCATGTAAAAAAAAAAAAAAAAAAAAAAAATTCTGATGCTTTTTACAGTTGATTAATGTAAAGTTAATTTTGTGGGTGGAACTCCGCTTTAATAAACCAGTTCAGATCACTGGGATTCCTACATACATTTGTTACTGGTCTATAGTTCAACGCAAAGCAGACAGTTAAAACCCAACGTATAAGCAATTTCTTACAAGAGAGACTGGATAGGACTAACATTTATTGGCTCCAAGGGGCAAGTAGCTCCAGTCATTGGTAAGAAACTGCTGAGACATCAGGGCTGTAATCAGTAATGTTGGATGACAGCATATTAAAATCTGAACACTTCGGGGGTTTTTTACTTGCTATTCAAAAGCCATGAGCTGAGTCTTGAATAGGCGCCAACACTGGCAGGGGCACACTTAATATCTCTCCCTGCTCTTCTCTCCAAATATGGCAAAGCTGAAGTGCTTCTCAATCAGATCTTCTAAGCCAACAGCTGCAATCAAGTGAACCGTTAATGCCTTTGGGGCCGATAGGGCATTGCTTCGCACACCCTACGTATCCCGCAAGCCATGAAAAAGGTTAACTTTACAGCTAAAGTGTTTGATAGATACATGAGAACAAGTAACTCACCATGATGTCTGGACAAGATGCTTATTGCGCTCAGACTCCAATACTTGCAGATACATCACTATAATCTGGAAATGATTTTAGAAGATTAGATGGCAAACTTAGACAATCACAGAACAGATTCACAGAACATTCCTTAGACTCACTTTGTGAGGGTGCTTCACATGGACACAAAAACCCAGTTCTTTTAGGATCCGTCTTTCAGCTTTAATAATTTGGTTCTTTAGGTTCACATAGTCTGGATCCAACACCATTGGTGATGGTTTCCTACAGAGGAAAGTAAACATATCAAGCCTCTGCAGTAACCAG
Source organism: Rana muscosa (assembly GCA_029206835.1). Classification (NCBI taxonomy): domain Eukaryota; kingdom Metazoa; phylum Chordata; class Amphibia; order Anura; family Ranidae; genus Rana; species Rana muscosa. Next base: position 204,181,352 of record CM055124.1, read on the forward strand.
ATTCAATAAAAAAGTGCAGCAAGAACTCAGGGAAGGGTCAAAAGCACTTTTGGAAACCTCTGCTCAGTAAATCTATAAATGGCAATTGCTTGACAGCATCAAACATGCAAAAAATAGGATTTTTGTACTCACCGTAAAATCTGTTTCTCTGACGTCCATGGACCGACGCAGCTCTCATACTGATTACATGTGGGGTTATGTCCCTGCTCGCAGGAGAAGACCTAGGCAGAATGTTAGAGGTTAAAACATTCTAGAACAAGCCAGAGCTGAACAGCCCCGCCCAGGGGGGCGGTCCCTCCAGACATTACCCTTCCACCTGCAGCTAACAGCCTCAGTTCGTAACAAAGCAGTACAAACTTAAAAGGGAAGGGTGGGTGCTGCGTCGGTCCATGGACGTCAGAGAAACGGATTTTACGGTGAGTACAAAAATCCTATTTTTCTCTTATCGTCCATGGACCGACACAGCTCTCATACTGATTACATGTGGGACGTCCCAAAGCAGTATAAGAAAGGGGTGGGAGCAAAGTAAAGAACAACCAAAAAACTTCACTCCAAAACCAGCAGAGCCCCTCAACGGAGGAGTTGCAACATTAGACAGCGGCCTGCAACACCTTGCGGCCAAAGGAAGCATCCGAAGATGCAGCCACATCAACCTTGTAGAACTTTGAAAAGGTATGAACGGACGACCAGGTCGCCGCCTTGCACACTTGTGCAACTGACGCTTGATGTCGGAAAACCCAGGAAGCACCATTGCCCTGGTGGAATGCGCCGTAACCGGGAAGGGAGGCGCCCGCCCTATGAGAGCATAGGCTTGAAAGACGGTTTTGTCCGATCCACCTAGAAAATGGTGGCAGACAAAGCCGCTTGGCCCTGTTTCTGACCAGAGACAGTCAAACAGAGAGTAGACTTCCTAATAGAAGCAGTAGACAAGCACACCCGCAAGGCTCGTACCACATCCAAAGTGTGCCGCGCACACTCTGGGATGCGACGGGCGAGGACACTAGGACGGGAGGACAATGTCCTCATTTAGGTGAAAAGACGAGATCACCCTTGACAAGAGAAAGTCACGGATGCAACACCGCCTTATCCTTATGGATGACTAAATATGGCAACTTGCAGTACAAGGTCGCCTAATTCAAATACTCGTCTAACATCAGTGATCGCCACTAAAAAGGGCCACCCTCTGAGACAAAGTGAAGAGGGGAATATCCTTGATATTCTGAAAAGGAGGTTCCTGGAGAACCGAGAGTACCAATTCCGATCCCACGGGGGGAGAGGAGACTTGACAGGAGGGAGCCCATGGCGAACCCCCTGCACAAGGGTGCCAACCAAGGAATGACCCGCTAGTGGTCACCGAAAGAAGACAGCCAAGGCCGAAATCTGACCCTTAATGATACTCAAAGCGAGCCTTTGGGCCACTCCATGCTGTAGGAAACGCAGGATTTTAGGGACGGAATACGTCCGAGGATGTCAGCCCAGCTCTTCGCACATGGCGATGCAAGCTTTCCAGGTACAGAGATAGTTCTGGAGGAAGACTTCAGTGTCCTTAATATGGACGAAATGACCGAGTCAGAGACCTCGGTCTCTCAACACCTGGCTTATAACAGCCCTGCCTACAAGGTCAGAGACTGTAAAGGCAGGATGAAATATATGACTTTGAGACAGAAAGTCCTCCCTTATTGGCAACAATCAGGGAACGGCCACGGCGAGGCGCACCAGATCGGCGTACCAGTGAAGCCGATGTCAATCCGGAGCAATGAGGATCACCGGAATTCCCTCGGTCGCCACCCTGCGCAGCAGGCGAGGGAGCAACTGCTGGGGAGGATAAACGTATATCAGGTGATAATGACCCGATGGGCCACTGACGCCTCTGAGGCATCCGCCCAAGGATCCCTGGATCTGACCACAAATCGACAACTTGCGATTGAGTCGAGAGGCCATCGGGTCCACCTCCGGCGTGCCCCACCGTTTGTGTGGCAAGGAGTTGAAATGCCTCCGGGTGCAAGGACCACTCTCCCTGGTCCAACACCTGGCGACTCAAACAGTCCGCCAGTTCTATGCCCGGAATGTAAACGGCCGGCACGCTTCTTTTAGCCCACTTCAGGGTACGGGGGACCTCAGAAGCCGCAGCTGAGCTCCGAGTCCCCTTGATGGTCGACATACGCCACCACTGTGACTTTGTCCGACTGGATCCTAATAGAGCGATCCTGCAATCTCTCAGACCACGAGGAGAGGCACAGTCTGATGGCCCGTATTTCCAGAACATTGTTCGGCAAACGGGCTTCGTCGGGAGTCCAAGCCCTTGGGCCAACAGGACTCCCCAGACTACACCCCAGCCCTTCAGGCTGGCGCCCATAGTGAACACCGTCCATTGGACGGGGAGGAACGACTTCCCGGACTGAAGAGCCGGGGACCCAAACCACCATGTCAGAGACGCCCTGACCAGGTGGCTCACCTGGATCGGAAAATCCAAAGACAACGGGGATTTGTCCCAAAGGAACAAGATCTCCTTCTGCAATGCCCTGGTGTGTGATTGGGCATACAGAACGGCCTCGAAAAGAGGTCACCATGAGTCCCAGGACTCCCATGCAAAAACGGATTGACTACCATTTTTTGGGATGTCAGCATCCGCACTGCAGACTGAAGCGTCAGTAGCTTCCCCGGAGGTAGGAATACCTTTGCCTCCAAGGAGTCCAGAATCAGATCGAGATGCTTCAAATCTCGAGTCGGGACCCGGACTGACACCTGAATGTTTAGGAGCCACCCAAAGTCCCTGAGGGTCTGACTGACAATAGTCACCCTGTCTAATTCTGAGCCATTTCCTGCTCTGAGAAGATCGTCCAATGCCTTGCTGTCTCAGTAAGCTAGAACTGGCACAAGCACCTTGGTGAACACCCTCGGTGCCGAGGCTAGGCCGAAAGGAAGAGCCACAAATTGATAGTGGACTTCGCCGATTGCAAGCACAGAACGGAACATGGTCCTTGATGTCCAAGGTCGCCAGAAAATCCCCTTGACAGAGTGTACTGACCACCGTGCGAATGGATTCCATGCGGAACTTTTGAACTATCACGAAGGCATTCAGGACCTGGAGGTCCAAGATAGGCCGAACCACGTCCCTTTTTTTTTTTGGGACGAGACGAATTAGAGTAGAATCCCTTGAAAAACCTCTCCTGTGACGGAACCGGCACAATCACTCCGGACCTCAAACCTGGATAGGCCCCATAGGGCCGCCCGACGGGCAGGAAGGAAAGGAAGATTCGAGGGAAGAATCTGTCTGGTATTAGGAACGGAACCTATCCTGTAACCTGAGGTGATCACCTCGCACACCCACCGGTAGGAGATCCGGGAGGTCCATTGATCCGTGGACCTGCAAAGTCTTCCTCCCTACCCCAGAGTCGGGTGGGGGCAAGACTTCACGCGGAGGCGGGCTAGGGAGCCAGCTTCTTCAGCATACGCACCCAGGGGCGCACGTGTCCACCAGCCGCACCCGCTGTCAGTCTGGGAGGGCCTCCCCGTTGACCGACGAAAAAAACTCCTTTTTGCTGGAAAGGAAGGACCCTGCTTACGGCGGCCTCCTCACCCTTGCTAGCTTGAAGAACAGTGCTCTTACCTCCCGTGACATCCTTGATGATGTCATCCAGCGCAGCACCGAAAAGCCTATCACCTTTAAATGGTAAATCCTTCAGAGGCTTTTTAGAAGCTAGGTCAGCATTTCAAACAGATCAGACAACGCAATACCACCGTCAAGACAGAGGCCCTGAGTTATAAGGGGCCGCGTCAAACCTGGCGTCGCCACATAAACCCGGCCCTGCACCATCTGCGGGCCAGAGCAATAGTGTCTGGAAGAAGATCATGCTCCTGTACAGTTTGGTGCAAACATTTTTATTTTTTTGCCCATCCCGTAAGTGTTGGAGACACAAGGGTCGCCGCTACCACAAGCCGTAGGGCGGACCCCAACAAGGCAAACATGGCTCTACTCACCACTTCTGACCTCCTGTGAGTGGGGTCCCTAAATGCAGGAGCCCCCTCCACTGGGAGAATGGTGGCCTTGTTCAACCGGGCGACTGCAATGTCGACCATTGGGGGAGAAGCCCACGTTTTAAGTAGGGCATCTTAAAGGGGTATCTGATAGACAAACGCCACGGGACCATAAAAGTCTTCTGCGGCTTTTTCCCCCCGACCTTATCAATGAGCTGCCTTTTTAGAAGGCCTTGGCCCTAAGGAACCAGAGGAGACTGTCCACCTGAGGTTCTACATCCGCAGCATTTAGCTTGCGAGTGTCCCTCACTGCATCAATGAGTTCACAAAACAAGCGCCCTGTCATTTACTGACACAGAACTGGAGTCTTCCTTGCCAGGAATGTCCTGTTCAAAACCAAATATATTCAGAGAGCTAGGGTCCTGAGCGGTAGTGGCTAGGCCCACATCTGAATCAGCGCACACCCCCCTTTTTTTTTGGTGGAAAAAAAAAGTGGGGAGCGGGGCTTTTTCGCTCCCTTGCGCTCACACACTGCTTCCTCCTGGTCAGATTAATGATTCCAGGACTGCCGACAACTGGTCCCTAAGGACCGCAGGTGCAGGAGCACTGGCAGTTGTCTCTAACAGTGTGAAGAAACAGGTGAACCAGACTCCAATATTGCCACCCTCTGAGACCTTATTCACCATTACAGTGAATAATACAGCCCACCCACAGGCCGTGTTGGGGCTGAGGAGGGGATACCTGGAGTACTCACCACCCCTAGGGACCGCTCGGTACCGCTGCATGAGCCGCGCTGTATGAGTCGCGCTGTAGTGCGGGTGCAGCCCGAGGTGAAGAATCTGTGAGGATGTGTGCATTTCGCGCCGTTCAGCAGCGCTGCTAGAGGCCGAAAACGAAACTAAAAGTGCCGTGGCTACAAGAAAATGGCCGCCGGGCACCAGTATAACTATTAAGCCCCAGCAAAATGGCCACCAATGGCGCACTTTTTTAAAAATAAAACTGCGCCAATGGCGCACAGAAAAAAAACAGCCAGTCCCCCAGAACACTTCCCAAGCAAAATAACAGTCATGGAGCGGCCCCCCAGGGCAGAGTGACCCCCCCAAGCATCCCCACACAGCACAACAGGGTGCAGAGAGCAGCATAACAGGGGGGAGACAGGGAGAACCCCCCACACACAGAAACACAGCCAGCATGTACTCACCTTGCAGCAGGAGAGACTACTTACCCGTCCCGCAAGCACCTTGGAGAATACCCCCGTTCCAATAGAGGGACCCACTGGCTTGTTTCAGACAGACCTATCACAGAGTCGTACTGCGTAGCTGTCGGCCTGGTCCACCGCGAAAGATACAGTAGATACTGTTCGATCTTGAGAGGACCGCGGGAGCATGAAAGCAACCCGGCCACCCCTGGAGCCATGGGGTATGTCGTGAACTGAGTCTCACGCACACAAGGCGAGGATCAGCGCGCTCGATGGTCGGACAGGGAAGACTACGAGGATACCAGTGTACCCAACCTGTTGCCCAGCCGACAGTTGATTGAAGGTCTCAAAAATAAAATAAAAATTCCCAAAGGAATAAAATTTAAAAGTAAAATCTTCCAGGAGACTGGCTCCTGAGAGAACCATGTCTTCTCCTCCTGCTAGGCAGAAAAAAAAACTGAGGCCGTTAGCTGCAGGTGGAAGGGTAATGTCCGGAGGGACCGCCCCCCTGGGCGGGGCTGTTCAGCTCTGGCTTGTTCTAGAATGTTTTAACCTCTAACATTCTGCCTAGGTCTTCTCCTGCGAGCAGGGACATATACCCACATGTAATCAGTATGAGAGCTGCGTCGGTCCATGGACGATAAGAGAAACAACTCTAGATTAGTAATGGTTCCTGAAGGGGATTTCTACCTGGACACAAGACAGCACAGTATTTATATAAAGCAGTTGCAACAGGATTTTGGGTCTCAAAAATATCATTAGTTTGACTTTCAGACCAATCATCCACCATCTGAGCGGCTGATGTTTAGGAGGGGGAAAAAAAAATAAAAAATAAAAAAAAGAAGCGGCCCCAGTACTGAACGGGTTTGGGATTCAACTTGGTCATATACAAGAAACCAAAAAAGGGCAACTATTGTTTACTGCACTATCCAGTGTGCTTTTGAGAGTTTTCATGAGAAACTAGAATATATGCTGAATAAAATAGCAAGAATTAAAAATGTATAAAGCCCAACAATCTACTGCTATACGTATAGTTAGAATTCTAACAGCACACCAGCATAAAATCCAACTTTGCACAAATTTTGTTAAGCTTGCGTTATGTTCGAGAACATGTGGGATTTGTCACAATTACCAGGAAATTATTCTAAACCACTCGCGACACAGATAGTCAAGTCCTCCGTTGCATATATTAAAAGTGGTTGTAAACCCCTAAACATTTACCATAATGCATTCCCTGCACCAAGGTAAAATGTTTGGGGATGTGTATTGTCCCCTCACCCCCCATTTCAATCCAGTGCTGTACCCATATGCAGCTCTCCCATCTTCTTCTCACTCACAGGCTTTGCTGAGAGCAGTGGGAGTCATTGGCTCTCGCTGCAGTCAATCATTAAAACAAGTAAAAAGGCTGCAGCCAATCAAGTCATGTGTGGAAGTAGCAGGGGGCTGGGCCGAGCCTCGCTGTCTGTCCCCATAGACCAAGGCAGTGCAGCTCAGGATCGAGCCCACAGGTGTGCCACAACAGAAAACTGCTTCCTAGGGTGGCACACCAAAAAAGGGAGGAGTCAGGAGTGCCTATGGGGGACCCCAGAAGAGGTACATGTTTATATCATGTTTGTTTGTTATAAAAACAAAAACCACACACAGTAAAGTCTGCTTTGTGCAGCCAACCTGATCAAAAACGTACTGTTTATCTCTCAACTGGCGAAGTCTGTGAAACACATTAATCACATCCCTGATGCGCCTTGGTGCCTCCTCAATTTTGGAAGCCAGGTGAAGACAGGCCATTGAGACATGCTAAAGACAAAAAAAACACGTTATTAAAGCAGTTACACAGCCATTGTTATTTGCCTATAGAAAGATGCAACATGTAAACTGAAACCATATACGACTGTTTAGGGATGCACCACAATGTCGGCCACCGAAACATTTTGGCCAAAAATTGTGTTATCCGCATTCGACCGATAAAGTGCCGATAATGGCACCGAAAACACGATTTTGACTTTTTTTTTTTTTTTTTAGAGGTCATGGGACTCAAACCGCATCCAAAATGTAACATGGGTACGTTATGGCTGCATTTTTAAAATGCATTTTAAGTGGATTGTTTTTAACTGACCAAAAATGCAGCAAGCAGGATTTTGTGCAGACATTCATAGAATTTAAAGGGATACAATTTTCTTGAGCTTTTATTGCGCTAAAGGTGCCGTGCCAATAATGGACAATAAAGTGATATTTAAATGGATATTAAATTAAAAAGTCGCATACAATCAGGGCTCAAAATTTCAAGTCCATTCTAATGTCTGAAGGTGCTGGATAAAGCAGATAGCTGGTTTCCCTTACCTCCATGGAATGCTTCACAAAGGATTTATTGTAGAAGAACCGTTGAAATAATACTTGTCCTGTAGCCATTGCCACCTGGGAAGAGATCAAAGTAGTATGAATTATTGTTCATGCACAAGTTTAGTCACCTTGAAAAAAAAATATATAAAAAAGGCATATTTTTAAAGCAGCGAATAACCTTCACTGGTGCTGAATTGGTGTATAGCATTCACCATGAAGATCTACAGTCAAAGTTTGCCAACAGTCATATCAATGTCTACTGTAAAAATATGTCCTTTAGGAGTTGAAGTCTGACAAATAATTTCAATAACCGTTTAAGGCCAATCGATTTAGCTGTGATTCTGAGTGACTATACTTAATGTTCACTGGCTCGTGGATGCTTATTTGTACGTGGGGGTTTCTATTAGGGATGTCCCGATACCGATACTAGTATCGGTACCGATACCAGGCATTTCCCGAGTACTTGTACTCGGGGAAAATGCTCCGATGCTTCAGCCGATACTTGGGCAGTCAGTGATGATCGGTGCGGCAGGGGGAAGTTACAAGCACCGATCACCGCTGTATGGATTTCAATACAGCCCGACAGCTTCTCCCAACCCCCCCCTTCTTTTCAGCTGTTTTAGTGAAATCTATACAGCGGTGATCGGTGCTTGTAACTCCCCCCAAAGCCGCACTGATCACCGCTGACTGTTCCTGTATCCTCCTCCAGTTGCCCCCTCCATGCTGCTCTCCCCCGTGCGCTCCGTGTCCCCCCCTCCATGCTGCTGATGTCTTCCGTTATTCCGCTCTCCCCCAGTGCGCTCTGTGTCCCCCCCCTCCATGCTGCTGATGTCCATCTTTCTGCTCTTCCCCCCCCCCCCGCGCTCCGTGTCCCCCCCTCCTCGCTGCTGCTGTCCTCAGCTCTGTGCCACCCTCCATATCCTCCTCCGCTTCCCTCTGTCAGGATGGAGAGCGGAGGTAGGAGCCGCTAAACCCGGCTCCTACCTTTTCCGGATGTACAGAGTCAGCGATTGACTGTCCATTCATATAACCGAAACATCGTAACCTGTTGTTTACGATGCTTCAGTTTATGAATGGAGAGGAGCCGTTGTTTCCTCTCCATTCATTTTCAGTGCAGCTGAGAAAGGGACTGGGGAATCTGTTTCCCTAGTCCCTTTCTCTGTCTCAAAGGGGAGATGTCAGAGGTCTGTTAAGACCCCTGATATCTCACCAAAGCCCCCCAACAGGGCTAGAAATAAAAAAAATTGCAATAAATAATAAAAAATAAATACACTGAGATCATTCCCCCCCCCCCCCCAAAGCATTGTAAAAAAACATGGCAAAAAATAGTAAAAAAAAAAAAAAGAAAAAATACTGACACATAAAAAAAAAGTATCGGTATCGGCGAGTACTTGAAAAAAAGTATCGGTACTTGTACTCGGTCTTAAAAAAGTGGTATCGGGACAACCCTAGTTTCTATACTTAAACCCTGTTATGAAACATTCTGGTTACCGGCAAGTTTTACCCACAGATAAGGAGCCCAAAAGTCTGCTTTCAAACGCAACTCAAAAACTAGAGTATAAGTAAACAGTCTTGCAAGGTGCAAAGTATAGTATATAAACTGAAAACATTAACGTGACCATGTGAAGTCAAGGAGAGCAATTAGCACACCTAGGCAGCAGCCACTGCCATGTGACAACCGGTTTCCTGAGGCAATGAGGAAATCAAGAGGAGGGACCAAATGCGTCAGTACTGGGAATGTGACAAACTGTATGTTCCTGTTCAGCAGGCTAGTATTGGTTTCCCAGAAACAGAACAAAAGAGCAGCTGCTTGAGAGATGACATCATGTCCCGTGTTTAGCCATTTCTACCCATCACTAGCAGTGTAGCAGCCGGCTTCAATCACTTTCTGAATGGCAGTCTTACACAACCAGCTGCATGCTAGAATTTAAATCATTAAAACATTCACCTGAATACATGCAATGTTTTATACAATGCGTGAAAACTGTTCTTTAAAAGCAGCCTATTTACTTTGAATGGACCTTGAACACCTGAATAAAGGTTTCATCTACAAAACATGAAAATTTTTAAATCATGCCAGCATGATAATGAGTAGAAAAAAAACCTTTTAGGGGTAAAGTACAGGATAACCAGATCAAACGAAATTTTAACTAACCTAATAAAATGAGACGTAGTTCATAGCAAAGACCTGCTTGTGTACAGCCAGGATAATGATCATGTTTACAGGAGACCATGCAGACAGATTACTACGTCTGGCTGTTCTCTAAGCCTCATTACATTGTCCCCAATCCTTCGGCCAGCCCATCTCCATGTCACAGCGCTCCACATCCCAAACTCTGACACATTTCAACAAGTGGATATGTGAGGATGATGTACTTTGCAAACAAGTGGAACATCCTGAGCAGCACCTGGCTCCAAGAGTACCATTTGTGAAATACCCTTATAATGGGAAGGTCAGCATTTGAGCCATTACATCTGGGACACACACACGGACGGACACACACGGACGGACGGACACACACACGGACGGACGGACACACACACGGACGGACACACACACGGACACACACGGACGGACACACACACACGGACACACACACACACACACACGCACGGACACACACGCACGGACACACACGCACGGACACACACGCACGGACACACACGCACGGACACACACGCACGGACACACACGCACGGACACAATCTTCTGCATTCCTATGGAGGGCCTTTCCTAAATTCCAAGCTAAACAACCTCTCTATGGGAATGAATGGGATTCACATATAAAGAAGCGAGGGAGCAATGGGAGAGTTTGCAGCAGCGGTCTTTCCCTATGGGCTGCACAGCACAGATCTGTCAGGAGCATAAACTGGAAAAGAACATTATCCATACACATTACAAAGTAACTGTACCATCTCCTTTAGAGTTACCAACACTATGCAACATTAAGGCCAACCCAGACTATCCAATCACAGGCTTACCCCTACATAGGCTTTAGTAGACAACCTGGTGAGGGAGAGGGGTGCATTGTAGGCAAGTTAAAATGCATCCAACCACAAAAGCAAAACAATTGACATAATGCAAGTCCCCATGTGACAGCTGCATTAGTTTACTTTTACTTACATTACCTGGTAATCCTAATAGCACACTTCCTCCACTCACTCCTCCACTGAATCTATAGAAATGGCCTTGACGGTGACACAGGCTGAGCTTCAAACATGTCTGCCTTTGGTCATCTCCATTACAAGATGGATTGATGGGACTAGTAGCTTACACAAGACAGGGAGAGGTTTGTACCTTTCTGCTCAATCACTAAGTCATATATTAATACAGGTACCATAATAACTGGAATTTAGGTGGAACTCTGTATGGATCCTGTTACAGTGACAACTGTCTAAGGATATTCCTCTTACCTTTTAGAAATTTCCACTCCCTTCCTGTTGAAACTCTGGGACAGGAAGTTGGGAAAAAAGTGTCCAATGGGACACAAAAGCTAAATTGTCAAGGAAATCGAACCCTTTCATACCCAACCTAATCTAAAAAACAGAACATTTTCACACACGTGTTAAAGCGGAGATCCAGCCCGTAAAAAAAAAAAAAAAAATTAAGTCAGCAGCTACAAATGCTGTAGCTGCCAACTAAATAAAAAAGGACACTTGCCTGTCCAAGGACCACATGATGTCAGCAGCCAAAACAGATTTGTCCATCTGCTTCAGGCATTGCAAGGGAAACCGGCAGTGAAGCCTTTAGTCTCCTACTACGCATGCGCAAGTCACGCTGAGCTTTCTGAATGGTTCAGTTGTCTTCTGGGGAACACAGGTCCCAGAAGGCGGAGGGGAAAGAAATGGTAGGGACATGACTGAGATCACCGTGAGGAGATCTTACCAGGAAGTAAGAGCGGGCACTTGTCATCAGGTACCCGCTCTCCCCAAAAAGTGCCAAATGTGGCAGTGGAGGTTGGGTGGAGCTCTGCTTTAAGGAGAAACTAACTTCAGTCAGAAAATTAAATCCTGCGAAATCACTTCAGGCTGGCCCCTTTTTGCAGGTATAGCTTTGTAAAACATAAAAATAAGTGTCTATACTTTTTAAAAATGCTCAGTTGCTCTCCATTGCTAGGCACAGCAAGTTGGTAGAGGCCGATCTGCTCAGCCTTAAAGCGGAGTTCTGCCGAAAAAAAGTCAACACTGCAGCTGTTGACTATTAAAATAAGGACACTTACCTGTCCAGGGCGCCCGCGATGTCCTCACCCGAAGCCGATCTGTCCCTCAGCTCCCTGGTGGAGGTGCCAGCATCTTCAGTAAGAGAATCAGGAAGTGAAGCCGGACATGGCATAGATCGCCATGGATACTGCGCCGATCTTTCGCCGGAAGTGGGAGCAAATACCTGTACTAGACAGGTATCTGCTCCGCTAATCCCCCTGAAAGGTGCCAAATATGATCTTGAAGGGGGGGGGGGGGGAGAATCCAGACAGCGGAAGTTCACTTCTGGGTGGCTCCACTTTAAACCCTGTGATGCAGCAGCCCCCCCTCCCCTTTTACTTACATGAACCCGGTCTTTCCAGCAATGGAGACGAGCACACTACCTCCAGGCGGTGTCTCGGGTCCTGATTGGATAGATTGATAACAGAGCAGCCATTGGCTCCCACTGCTGTCAATCAAATCCAATTATGCAGGGGATGGAGGCCGAGTCCTGCGGTTTGTCAATGGACGCAGCAGGACACAGAAACGCGTCCAACGGGGCACTCGAGGAGAGGAGCGCTGCTGAGGGACCCCAGAAGAGGGGGATTGGGCCGCTCTTTGCAAAACTGCACAGAGGAAGTATGACATGTTTGATTTAAAAAAAAAAAAAAGAAAAGCTTTACACATTCCTTTAACCACTTCCCGCCCAGTCAATAGCATATTGACGTCCGGGAAGTGGTTTAGTTATCCACACTGGACGTCATATGACGTCCTGCAGGATAACAGCCGCCGCACGCCCGGGGGGGGGCGCGCATCGCGGCGATCGGTGGGTCATTCTGACCCACCGCTACACTGATCTCAGTAAAAAGCCTCCGGCGGAGGCTTTTTACCACATGATCAGCCGTGTCCAATCACGGCTGATCACGATGTAAACAGGAAGAGCCGTTGATCGGCTCTTCCTCACTCGCGTCTGACAGACGCGAGTAGAGGAGAGCCGATCGGTGGCTCTCCTTACGGGGGGGGGGGGGGGGAGTTCGCGCTGATTGTTTATCAGCGCAGCCCCCCCTCGGATACCCACACTGGACCACCAGGGAAGCCCCAAGCATGTGGATGGCCCCCATGGCCATCCACATGTAGTAAAATAAAAAAAATATGCCAATCAGTGCCCACAAATGGGCACTGACTGGCACAACCACAATGTGTGGTGGCTGGCATTGCTGGGCATCAGTGCCACCTACTAGTGTCCATCAGCGCCACCTATCAGTGCCCATAGGTGCCCACCTATCAGTGCCAGTCCGTGCCACCTATCAGTGCCGCCTATGAGTGCCAATCAGTGCCGCCTATGAGTGCCACCTCATCTGTGCCCATCAGTGTCGCCTTATCAGTGCCCGTCATTGAAGTATAAAAAGGTATTTACAAAAAAAATTAACAGAAACAAAGAAAAACAGTTTTTTCAAAATTTTCGCTCTATTTGTTGCGCAAAAAATAAAAAGCGCAGAGGCGATCAAATACCACCGAAAGAAAGCTCTATTTGTGGGAACAAAATGATAAAAAATGTGTTTGGGTACAGTGTAGCATGACCGCGCAATTGTCATTCAAATTGCGACAGCGCTGAAAGCTCAAAATTGGCTTGGGCAGGAAGCTGTATAAGTGCATGGTATTGAAGTGGTTAAAGAGGAATTATACCCTCCTATCCTTTACAGCTGTTTTGGTTTGATCTGCACATGTGATCAGTTATGATTTGTTAGTTTGGGCGATGAAACAAGCAAATGTGACAGTTAGCAATCTCAGAATTCCAGGAACTTTTTGAAACTGTTAAATCGACGGGGTTAGTTCTGCTATACGGTTTACTGCTGTTCAGGGGCTTTGGGTTTCAGCAAAATGGCAGCCTCCAGCAAGAAGATCAAGATCAATCCTGGAGGCAATTTACAGCACACACTAAATTTGGTAGCGTATTTATTAATGTGGCATGTTCCTTCCTAAAGAATATTTTTAATCAAGTTATGGGTAAAGTTGTGCTTTAACCAAGTGGCACTAAACTTTCTCAATCAACATTAAAGCAGTAATCAACCCAAAAGCAAACATAATGCAACATAGCAATTCTTGGATGTGATGGCTGCATTAGTGTTTTGTTGGACTTTCTTCTCTTTTCATCTGGCGATATCTGGCCAGGAAGACTGTTTAAAAAAACCACAAACTACAGTACCTGAAAATCTCCACGGGTGACGCTTGTAAAGAAAGGCCTTTACAGGTTACCCATTTAGCGTTGAGGTCTTGAGCTAGAACGATCACCCCAACACCTCACATGTGTGGTCTGAACACCGTTCACATATGCTTGCACAACCTCCGTATGCGTTTACTTCTGTGCGTGAGCACGGAGGGATATGGATCGCTTTAAAAATCCCTCCCTCTTATTTTTACACTGTACTTAAACCATTATTCCTATTACAAGGAATGTAAACATCCCTTGCAATAGAAATAAGGATGACTGGTCCTCTGAGATCTGGGGGTCAAAAAGACCCCAAATCTCTCTCAAAAAAAAAAAAGCGCCTTGAGAACCAGAAGTGACATCAGAGGTCGCTCCAGTCCTCCAGGGCCATCTTAGCCTCACCTGTCTCCATGCCCAGCTAATGGTCGCATCGGATCGCTCCCGGGCTTTACCAATCCGTTAGAAGCGGTGCGAGATTTCCTAAAGCTGGCTTTACCCATCCGTTATGAAATCCCGGGGACGATCACCTCTCCCACCGCTTCTAAAACTGGCTTTACCCATCCGTTCTGAAATCCCGGGGACGAGCACCTCTCCCACCGCTTCTAAAACTGGCTTTACCCATCCGTTATGAAATCCCGGGGACGAGCACCTCTCCCACCTCTTCTAAAACTGGCTTTACCCATCCGTTATGAAATCCCGGGGACGAGCACCTCTCCCACCGCTTCTAAAACTGGCTTTACCCATCCGTTCTGAAATCCCGGGGACGAGCACCTCTCCCACCGCTTCTAAAACTGGCTTTACCCATCCGTTATGAAATCCCGGGGACGAGCACCTCTCCCACCTCTTCTAAAACTGGCTTTACCCATCCGTTATGAAATCCCGGGGACGAGCACCTCTCCCACCGCTTCTAAAACTGGCTTTACCAATCCGTTATGAAATCCCGGGGACGAGCACCTCTCCCACCTCTTCTAAAACTGGCTTTACCAATCCGTTATGAAATCCCGGGGACGAGCACCTCTCCCACCGCTTCTAAAACTGGCTTTACCCATCCGTTCTGAAATCCCGGGGACGAGCACCTCTCCCACCGCTTCTAAAACTGGCTTTACCCATCCGTTATGAAATCCCGGGGACGAGCACCTCTCCCACCGCTTCTAAAACTGGCTTTACCCATCCGTTATGAAATCCCGGGGACGAGCACCTCTCCCACCGCTTCTAAAACTGGCTTTACCAATCCGTTATGAAATCCCGGGGACGAGCACCTCTCCCACCGCTTCTAAAACTGGCTTTACCCATCCGTTATGAAATCCCGGGGACGAGCACCTCTCCCACCGCTTCTAAAACTGGCTTTACCAATCCGTTATGAAATCCCGGGGACGAGCACCTCTAACACAACTGATCCTGTGGGTAAAACCACCTACGGGACAACTTTCATCCAAAAGAGAAATCGGCCATAGCAAAACAACAATACCGGGGTTATGGCAGCTAGCGGTATTTAATGTCAGATTATAGTTTTACTATGGGACATCCAGCAAGTGGTTTATAACCATTTGTAATCAGTGAGTTGCTCGCATTAGTAAAGAGATAGGAAGTGTCTTTATATTTACTTTGTGTACTCTTGGTCTCCTGGCTAAAGTGTCATACATCCCAGGAGTCTTCATGAAGGGAGGCGGTGTTCTCTCAGGTAAGCACACCCCCTGCCTGAGCCAAGAGCAGATGGATTACAGGAAATACTAACATAAAATGATCTTCCTAGTTCAAAGTGATTATTTTTTTGCTGTGCTCCGCTATTGTATAGAGACACTTTAATCTCTCCATAAAACAAGGTGAAAGTAGAACGCGGTGATGTGACCCCATAGAAGAGAATTGGGGAAGATGTAGTCACCGATCTATAAGCTTTTCCCATAGAGAAGAGCGGAGAGAGCCGGGGGTAGACAATGGCTTCCTCCATATACAATCGCTCTGCTCCTCTGGATTGTTCGATGTATGGGGGGGATATGAATTACACAAATAAACGTGATCTCTCCACAGAGCGCCGATCATCTCCTGATCTTCCCGATGAGAAGATTTATCCCCCGGCCGGCTCACTCTAGGTCAGGCTCCCGCCCTGTGTAGGCCTCAGCCTCGGTATCCGCTACATAATTCATCTCAATCCACCCCCAGCCGCGTCCTGTGTGCCCCCCGTCCCCTCACCTCCATACCACCACCGGTACGTCCTGCCCTTACCTGAGGGAGCCGGAGGAGAATGCCGGCTGACTGGATGAGCTCGCAGCCCACACAGCGGAGGTCAGTCTCGGTGTCATTGCCCAGGCCATCCAGCATGGACGCGGTGAGCGCGCACTTCTCCTCGGGGATGAGGCAATTCTCCAGAGAGATGAGTACCCCGGAGTACAGCTTGTCCCCGATCAGAATCCCCTCATTGGAAGCGGCCGCCATCTTCTCTCCTTCCTCCTCGAGTCTCCGGCACTGGGGCGCCCGCACTCCTCTTCACACCACAGCTCCGCCTACCCCGTGCGGCGCCATTGGCGGGTCCCAGGCTGTCCTCGACGCTGGTTGGACTTCGAATCTGTCAATCATAAGGTGACATACGTCAGGCAACGTGAGCAAACGGCCTGCAGGTCCCGCCCATTTCCGGCTGGATTACTCAAACCTGGAGATTCTGATAAACAGGCGTGACGTTGTCGATCCATAGTGCACCGCGGCCGATGAGCCGCCTTAGGCGGAATGACGTCAGTGGCTGGTGTCATGACAATAATGGGAAAACGTATAAACTCATATGTTATTGGATCTGCCCTAAAGGGACGGATTCCCACACAAATAAAGATGACCACTAATTAGCTCTGTTATAAACATGTCCAGGCAGACCTGTCCTTGTAGTAAAATGTTTTCAAAGGTTATTTTCTATCGTTCATTGAAGGACACAGCTTAATTTCTTGAGGACAAGCAAACACTCCACCTCTATGGATAAGGCCACAAAGCCTTCGGCTTCCCTCGCCACCAAATGTCCTTGGCAGCCCAAGAGCTCAGAGCCTGAGGAGAAGTTCCCCTCCGCATGAAGGGGGCCAGGGGGATATATTCCTCTATGCCCAAACCTGCTCTTTCAAGGGGCTCAGGGAGGGTAGGTGGCAAAAAGCAGAAGGGACCCCAAGGTAGGGTTGCCACGTCATCCCTTTAAACCCTAACGGATATGAATTACACAGGTTCTGAGGCTAATTTAATGCAGATAAGGCACCAAGTGAGTTTAATTACCACCTTAATCAGCCACGGAACCTGTGTAATTAATGTGTTCGGTTTCAAAGGGATGAGGTGGCAACCCTACCTCAAGGACAGGGATACTACCAGTGCTTGTGCCCTATGTGGCACACAAGGGACCTTTTCCCAGGCGGAGCTCTTATGTGTGACCTGCCAACATTCCCTGTTTTTTGTGGGCGCCCGTCCCCTTGTCGGAAACCAGTCAGCCAGCACCAGGGCCCTCCTTCACCATTGAAACCTTTTACAAATGTATAGCTTGTAGTTTTCATTTTTTGTTTCTTTCATCCTGGAAGGCCTACTTCCCTCTCTGGAGGTCTATTCTCTCAAGTTCTTGGCTGCCTGTAGTCTGACCTTTCTTCAGAGAGGCGTGGATCGTAGGTTGGCCCTTCATTCCAGTAGGGGCCAGGTATCTGCATTGCCCGTTCTTTTTCAGTGTCCTCCATCTTCCTGGTTCACACCTTCATCCAGGGGGTCATTTTGGTGGTTCCACCTTCAAGGCCTCCCCTACCACCTTGAGACCTCAACCTTGTTTTGTTGGCGTTACAAAATGTATTGCGGTTGTTAAAAATATGATTTTTATTATTATTAATCAGACATAGGATACATGGGACAATTTTACAATAGTGAGTTGGTTAGATTACTGTCAGTATTTTGGTTTGAGTAGATTTCTCAAACAAATGTTTTACTCGTTTGAGATTTCTTTCAGCTCTCAAACTGAAAGAATGACTGTTTAGATTACTAACAGGTTTGTTTTGAGTAGACAATAGGTAGATAGCATTGTTGTATTCAATGCTATTGTTGAAATACAGCTACAGTAAACAGGTATGTTTTCTGTTTGGTAACAATGGTAAACAGCACACATAAAAGCAGGCCTAAGCTAGGAGGGACACACACACCATGTTGCTGTAAGATCATGAAGAACAGAACCTGGTCTCCAAGAAGAATTATTGCCAATGGAGATCACGAGTAATCGAAGATAAGTAACCTTTAAATGTATTTGTAGTTATAGACCATAGGCTGTTCTATTTTCTAGGCATTTTACTTGTTATAGATATCTGTCAGTCTTGCATTTTAGTCCTAATATTGTAATAGTTGTATGTTTAGCATCTTTGTATAGTAAAAGCACATTTACACACTGCAGAAGTCTCAGCTTCCTTGTTATACCAAAGAGTAACCTTGCTAGATAAACGTAAAAGCATAACATTTGGGGGCTCGGCCGCGATCTGTGCTATAATTCAATTGAAGCAGACTTGTTTTTCTGTAGTGTGTTGTATAGCTTGTGCTAGGTAAAATGCTGCGTAAGCTGTTTAGGAAAAGCAAGGCTGCAGAGGGTTCTGGTGACCAGAAGAAAGTGTGCAGCTTACCTATCTGGGCCAGAAATAATGAGTGGGAGCCTCTTGCTAAAGAATTTGTGAAGTATGCTTCTCCCTTGAAGCTGACTTGGGGTGATAAAGTCTCAGATCATTTTGTAGATTTTAGTCTTAAGGGGTTGGATTTAAGTAAGAAAGAGAAGAGGACAGTGTCCACAGTGGGTTGGTACTTCCTCCATGCTCTCTATACTGAATCACATAGAATGGAGAAGGCAGAGGCAGAAGTTAAGGTATTAAAAGACCAGCTAGCAGTTGCTTCAGAGTGTGTACGTTCAACCGCTAGTCGGGCTAATGATTTGCAAGAGCGGTGTGCAGCCCTCATGACCAAATCAATTAATGCCTTAAGAAAAAGAAGGGGCGTAAAGCTGTTAGTAAAGCCAGGGTACGTGCCATTGTCACATCCCAAAATTGGGAGTGTGAGGATGTGTTCTCCTCAAATGATAGTGAGGATGAGGAGATAGAGTTTGATATTTCAGAGGATGATCTGCTAGTGGGAAAGAAAAAGTATGCCAGACCTCTCATTACTAAGCATAGGAAACGGCAACATGATAGAGAGGATATGGCAGATGGGGAGGTGCATTATCGCAACCCCAGAGATGTTGAATTTGAAGACGTACGAGAGTTTTCACAAACTGAACGCCATGAGCTGGAAAAACAATACAAACAAAGGTCTGGGGAGCCCCTATTGAGTTGGCTTCTACGCTTATGGGATGAAGGGCCGGACAGTGTTGTTTTGTCAGGTAAGGAAGCAGTGGCTATGGGAGTGTTAACCCATGATCCACAATTGCGTCAGGCAATGCGAAAAGCCAGAGAGTTCAGCGTGAATTTTTCACTGTTAGACCTTGTGAGAGATGGAATAGTCCGAGTATACGCTAGTCCTACTGACCTGGAAAATACCTACTCCTGGAGATCAATAGGAGAGGGTATTTCCAGGTTACGTGAGATGGGCTGTATAACCGGATTAAATACATTTCCAGAATGGATAGGTCCAGATATGGAACCCTTTACGTCTGCTCTCCGCTCTAAGCTGATGAAGTCTGCGCCATTTAATCTCAGGGCTCCATTATTGTCCTTGTTGGGAGGTCTGGGATTAAACAGCAAGATTCATGAAGCCACAACCCTTTTAAGCCAGTTGGAGGAGATAGAGGAGACTAAAAAACAAAACCTGTCAGGGCAGTAGATAATGTCAAGGCCAGACAGGAAGAATACAAGCAGAAAATAACAGAGAAGAAACAAAACGGGGTAGAGAAGACAGAAGGTGAAGAGAAAACCAGGCTAGTTAAATCTAGGAAAGAAATGTGGGTGGATCTATTAAAGGCAGGAGTACCTAAAGATGAGATAGATGGCATTTCTACTGCAGAAATGCTGAAGAGGTGGAAACATTTAGTAGGGAAAACTGTCAGGGTTAGAAACACTACTCCTAGTGAAGATAACATCAGCCTAGACTTAGAGGAAACAGAACAGACCCCTCCTGTTAGCCCCAAACCAATTCCCAAAACTGAACATGAACCCAAACCCAAATCCCTTTATCCTGGGGCGGAGTTAGAGAGAATCAGAAAAGGGGATTGGGAGGTTCCTTATCCTTTATGAAGGGAAGGTGAGTCTCCTGTAATAGCAGTGAGGGCAGTGACAGCAGGAGACCGACGCCCATATGCACCTGTCACTGTATGGTGGGGGAAGTCATCTTCTCCTACACATGTAATGGCTTTAGTTGATAGTGGAGCCGAAGTTACACTTTTGCAAGGAAATCCTTCCCATCACAAAGGAGAATTTATGTAGAAGGTTTGGGAGGGCAAACTACACCAGCAGTTAGGATACGGGTGAAATTGGCTATTGGTAAGGGATCAGGATTTATGACAAATGTTTTAATATCAGAGTTACCCGAAAATATTCTTGGGATGGATGTACTTCAAGGTCAGTCAATTCAGACTGAAAGAGGTACTGTCATAGAAATCCTGTCAGCTACAGGATTCCTGGACTTCCTGATTCCGAATCTCGAGCACGTGCGCGCGCAGGCGCTTAGCGGGGGCGCGCGCACGCTCCACAAAGCGCGCCAGAAGAGCTATTTAAACATGCCTGTGACAGACAGTCCCTGCTGTCTGCTCTACAGCGTGTAGTACCCAAGGAGACCTGATTCGTGTATTTACCTGTATCCGACCCGGCTTGCCTTGACCCTTCCAGTTTCCTGCCTGCCTCTGACCACCGGCTTTGTTTGACCAATCTTCTGCCTGATCCTCCAGTACCTTGCCGTCAGCCAATACTACCGACCCGGCTTGTCCGACCAATCTCTCCAGTTGCTGTGTCCTGGTTCCAGTCCAGTCAGCCTCATCAGTTCCAGTCCAGTTGCTTGTTCCTGGTTCCAGTCCAGTTGCTGTATCCTGGTTCCAGTCCAGCCAGTCTCTTCAGTTCCAGTCCAGTTGCTGTGTTCCTGGTTCCGGTTCAGCCTGCCATACTTCCTGGGTGCCTGGATCCGTCCCAGTCTTCAGACTCTACTCTACCTTGATCCATCCTGCCAGGCACTCGTACCCCTTCTACCTCCGTGCCTCCTGTCTTCAGTACCAGGGGCCGCCGGTGGAAGCCGTAAGAGAGGCCTCCCTCTGCAGATCCGGGCTCGTCACCGTCAGGTACGTGACAGTAGCAGACAGCCGTGTCTGAGCCCGGGCAGGGAGCCTCACCTATGGAGGAACTCTGTCGGCACCTGGCAGGTTTGTCTGAAGCAGTCAAGAGTCTTCAACAAGGATACACCCGCTTGGAAGAACAAGTGCGGGTCCTCACCAATCCCTCTGCCATCCAAGAGGGGCCCCACGCCTCTGCTTCCACAGCCGGAACAAGTTCCTCACCCACAGTGGTCATGCTTCCTCCTGAACCTAAGGTTCCTACACCCGAAAGATTTTCCGGGGATCGGAGCAAGTTTAGGGCCTTCCGGAATTCGTGTGAACTGTATTTTGCCCTACAGCCCCGTACCTTTTCTCTAGAGGCCACCAAGGTGGGCTTTGTGGTCTCTTTGCTCGCTGGAGACCCTCAGAGCTGGGCCCACCGTCTCTTTGAACAGAAGGATGTATCACTAAACAACCTCGCTGCTTTTTTCGATGCCCTGGCCCAGCTATACGAAGATCCCCAACTCTCAGTAACCGCAGAAGCCGCCTTGCGTTCCCTTCAACAAGGACGCAGACCAGCGGAGGACTATGTGGCAGAATTCAGGCGGTGGAGTGCGGATACCAATTGGAATGATGCCGCCCTCCGCCATCAGTTTCGCTTAGGACTTTCCGATTCCTTGAAGGACGAGCTAGCTAGAGTTGGTGTACCACAGACACTCAACCTGTTGATTGATCTAACCATCCAGATTGACCGACGTCTGAGGGAACGGAGGGCTGAGAGGACCACTGGCTTCTCCCGCCCAACCTGGATGCTTCCTCGGGCTCCTAGTCACCTGTACTCGGCTCCTGCTACACCTCCAACTCCCACATCTGACACGCCTGAACCAATGCAGCTCGGGCTCCTTCGTCCATCCCTCGCTCCTGAGGAACGCCAGCGCCGCCGAATAAATAATCTGTGCCTGTACTGCGGGGACCCCGGACATTTCGTTAGAACCTGTCCCCTGAAGCTTCGTAAGTTTCTTTCAGTTTCTTCTAACATGACTAACCTACAAGCCAAAACCACATCTCACCTTGCCCTCTCTGTTTCATTACAGCTCCCAGGAAGGACTTTGCAAGTACCCGCCATTATTGATTCCGGAGCATGCAGCTGCTTTATGGACTCAGCCTTTGCCATTAAACACCAAATTCCCCTTCGTACCAAGACCCACGGACTTCGTGTCCATCTGGCTGATGGTTCCGTCATTAAGTCCGGACCTGTGACCCAGGAGACCACTCCTATACCCGCTACCATCTTTACCACCTCTGGAACCCACCAAGAATGCTTGTGTCTGGACATCATCTCTTCCCCGTTGTTTCCCTTGATCCTTGGTATGCCTTGGTTACAAGCCCACAATCCCACTATCAACTGGACTACAGGAATAGTTGCCTTTCCTTCTTCCTATTGCCAACAGTCCTGCGGCTCATATAAACCTCCTGGGCCGGCCTCGTTACTATGCATTGACACCGAAGATGGCACCCGTCAATCCATCCCAGAAGTTTACCACGACTTTCTTGACGTATTTAGTAAACAAAAGGCAGAGACTCTACCACCCCATCGGGCCTACGATTGCCCCATCGACCTACTTCCTGGAGCAAAGATTCCGTTCGGTAGAGTCTTCCCTTTAACGGAGGTGGAACAAGGGGCTTTAAAAAATTATGTTGATGAGAACTTGCAAAAAGGGTTCATCCGCCCTTCCACATGCCCAGCAGGCGCAGGCATCTTTTTTGTAGAGAAAAAGGACCACACCCTTCGACCTTGTGTGGATTACCGGGAATTGAATAAAATTACAGTAAAAAATCGCTACCCTCTCCCCCTGGTACCAGAGTTATTTCAGAGACTAGGTACTGCCACCATCTTTACCAAACTTGACCTCCGCGGAGCCTACAACTTGATCCGTATCAAAGAAGGTGACGAATGGAAGACCGCCTTCCGTACCCGGTATGGACATTTTGAGTACTTGGTAATGCCATTCGGGTTGTGTAACGCCCCTGCCACTTTCCAGTATTTTATCAACGATGTTCTACGGGACTTCCTAGACCTCTTTGTTATTGTTTATCTTGATGATATCTTAATTTTTTCTTCCTCCCTTGATTCTCATCGCAGACATGTCAAAAATGTGTTGGGTCGGCTCCGCCAGCATGGCCTGTATGCGAAGGCCGAAAAATGCGAGTTCGAGCAAGAGAGTATATCATTTCTGGGGTTAATCATTTCCAGCGAGGGCATCAAGATGGATCCTCAAAAGATTACCGCAATCCTGGACTGGCCAGAACCGGTGGACAAGAAGGGAATCCAACGTTTCGTTGGATTCGCCAACTTCTACCGCAAGTTCATCAGGGGGTTTTCAGCTATTATCGCACCCATTACTCAACTCACCAAGCAAGGAACACGTTTTCACTGGTCTCCTGAAGCCCAAGAAGCTTTTGAACGCCTGAAGGCCCTATTTACCTCAGCCTCTATCTTGAAACACCCAGACTCCTCACTACCATTCGTACTTGAGGTAGACGCCTCCGAAATAGCAGTAGGAGCAATACTGTCCCAAAGACAGGGAGTCAAAGCCTTGCTCCACCCAGTAGCCTTCTTCTCCCGCAAGCTTTCTGCAGCAGAGAGGAACTACGACGTGGGGGATCGGGAGCTACTAGCGATCAAGTCTGCACTAGAAGAATGGCGGTACCTGCTGGAGGGCGCGGCTCATCCGATCCTAATATTCACTGACCACAAGAACCTGGAGTACCTGAAAGCCGCGAGAAGATTGAATCCACGACAAGCCAGGTGGGCACTCTTCTTCTCCCGGTTCTCTTTTCATGTTACTTATCGTCCTGGGGCCAAGAATATTAAGCCTGACGCCCTGTCTCGGATGTTCCATAAGTCCAAGGAGACTTCTCCGCCTGATACCATCCTTGCCCCCGGAAATTTCCTTCTTCTACAGGAGAACCTGTTCACTCAAATCAAACAAGCTTCCACCGGGCAGAGACAGTTCTCCGAGCCGGAATTGCAGGTTAAGGATGGACTATTGTGGTACCAAGACAGAATCTACGTACCTGAGAAACTAAGAGTAACCGCATTAGAACTCTGCCACGACCACGCCCTGGCCGGGCATTTTGGCGTTGCCAAGACCACTGACCTGGTACAGCGCACCTTCTGGTGGCCTCGAGTACGTGAAGACTGTAGGAGGTTTGTAGATTCTTGTACAACTTGTACCCGAAACAAGGGTTCCAGATCCAAGGCCTGGGGACTACTAAAACCCTTACCCGTTCCAGATAGGCCCTGGAGAATGTTGTCCATCGACTTCATTGTCGAGTTACCCCCGGCCGAGAACCATTCCACCATCTTCGTTATTGTGGACCGTCTGTCCAAGATGGCACACTTCATCCCTATGAAAGGGACTCCCTCCGCTCCTGAAACCGCACAGGTATTCATCAGAGAAATAGTCAGACTCCACGGGGTACCAGCCAATATTGTTTCCGATCGCGGGGTTCAATTTACCTCTCGATTCTGGAGATCCCTTTGCAAAACCTTGAAAATCGAATTATCGTTTTCCTCTGCTTACCATCCACAGACCAACGGACAGACGGAGAGAACGAATCAGACGCTCGAGCAATACCTGCGATGCTTCTCCTCTTTTGCTCAGGACAACTGGGTTTCCCTACTTCCGTTGGCCGAGTTTGCGTATAACAATTCCATCCACTCTGCTACCTGCCAGACTCCTTTCTTTGCAAACTATGGTTTTCATCCTACTTTTCTGCCTAACTCCCTTCCTGAGTGTCCTGTACCTGCAGTCCAGGAAAAGTTAAATTTTTTCTCGGTCAATAACCAGCTTTTACAAGAGACCATGACCAAGACTCAAGAACGCAACAAGACAATTTATGACAAGAAGAGACGGGGTGAATTAGTGTTGGTACCCGGCGACCAAGTATGGCTATCTACCACAAACCTAAGAATGGCATGCCCTTCTAAAAAACTGGGCCCCAAATTTTTAGGTCCATTCCCTGTTAAGAGGAAAATTAATGAAGTAGCTTATGAATTGGAACTTCCTGACTCTCTTAGAATCCATCCAGTTTTTCATGTCTCTCTCCTAAAACCCACAGTCTCTAATCCGTTTCCAGATCGGAAGCCGGATCACCCTGATCCGATCATTATTGACGGTGAGCAGGAATTCGAAGTAGAAGCTATCATGGACTTCAGGAGAAGAAATAACCAGAACCAATTCCTAATTAAATGGAAGGGCTACGGACCCGAGGAAAACTCATGGGAACCCGAGGAGAATATCCATGCCAGGAGTTTGATACAGGCTTTCAAAAGGACTCACCCTGGAAGGTTCACCCGGCTGGGCATCCGGAGGCTGCCCCTTGGGGGGGGGGCAATGTCATAGAAATCCTGTCAGCTACAGGATTCCTGGACTTCCTGATTCCGAATCTCGGGCACGTCCACGCGCGCGGGCGCGCGCACGCTCCACAAAGCGCGCCAGAAGAGCTATTTAAACATGCCTGTGACAGACAGTCCCTGCTGTCTGCTCTACAGCGTGTAGTACCCAAGGAGACCTGATTCGTGTATTTACCTGTATCCGACCCGGCTTGCCTTGACCCTTCCAGTTTCCTGCCTGCCTCTGACCCCCGGCTTTGTTTGACCAATCTTCTGCCTGATCCTCCAGTACCTTGCCGTCAGCCAATACTACCGACCCGGCTTGTCCGACCAATCTCTCCAGTTGCTGTGTCCTGGTTCCAGTCCAGTCAGCCTCATCAGTTCCAGTCCAGTTGCTTGTTCCTGGTTCCAGTCCAGCCAGTCTCTTCAGTTCCAGTCCAGTTGCTGTGTTCCTGGTTCCGGTTCAGCCTGCCATACTTCCTGGGTGCCTGGATCCGTCCCAGTCTTCAGACTCTACTCTACCTTGATCCATCCTGCCAGGCACTCGTACCCCTTCTACCTCCGTGCCTCCTGTCTTCAGTACCAGGGGCCGCCGGTGGAAGCCGTAAGAGAGGCCTCCCTCTGCAGATCCGGGCTCGTCACCGTCAGGTACGTGACAGGTACATTCACATTCGGGTATCCTGATAAAGCGTATCTGGTAAGGGCGGTGAAGGCTGTGGTCAGAGGTCATGCGAAATGGACCCCTGTCTACATTCCTCCACCAGAGAAGCCAGTCTGTCTCAAGCAGTACAGACTTCCTGGAGGCCACAAAGAAATTGGGGAGACTATTCAAGAACTGTTGAGAGTAGGGATCCTTAGACCTGCTGTAAGTCCTTTCTCGTCTCCGGTGTTCCCAGTAAAGAAACCAGATGGGACATATAGAATGACTGTGGATTACAGAGGTCTAAACAAAGTGGCACCTCCATTGAAGTCAGCTGTACCAGATATGATCTCAATTGTTGAGAAAATTGCTAAAGATGCAGGAGAATATCATGCTGTGATAGACCTGGCTAATGCTTTCTTTTCAATTTTGATAGACCCAGAGTGTCAAGACCAGTTTGCTATGGTGTGGGACGGCCGCCAGTACACTGTCACTGTCCTTCCTCAAGGCTATCTTCATTCTCCAACGATTTGTCATGGACTGATTGCCCGAGATTTAAGTACCCTGAATTTGAAAGTCGCTGTGTTTCACTACATTGATGACATCATGATCTCTGGGACAAAAGAAGATGTAACTGAAGCACTGCACCTGCTGATACAACACTTGGAGAACAGAGGGTGGGCTATCAACAGAGACAAAGTCCATCGACCTGCCACAAAGGTGAAATTCCTAGGAATGATGTGGACTGGGCCACAGAGGAAGATTCCAGAGACAGTTGTGCAAACTATCCAGGCGCTGTCGCCCCCTACTACCAAAAAGGAGGCACAGAAGTTCATTGGAGTTGTGGGATTCTGGAGATCGTTCATTCCACATCTTGGACTGATTCTGAGGCCTATATACAATGTTACCAGAAAAAAGACTGAGTTCTCATGGGGTTCAGAGCAGCGGACTGCATTCCTGGCTGCTAAAAAGCTATTTTGCAGCATCAGGGATTGGGACCCGTGAGACAAGGAGTACCATTTCAGCTGGATGTAGTGGAGCAGAATGGTACCATATCTTGGAGTCTGTGGCAGCCAAATGAAAAGAAAGGACTGAGAGCAATACCTATTGGATTTTGGTCCAAACAACTGACAGGGGCACAGACGAGATACACGCCCCTAGAGAAGTACCTGTTTGGGGCCTACACAGCACTTCAACATGTAGAGACAATTACAGGAAAGGACAGTCACCATCCATACTGCATTGCCAATAGCAGGATGGGTGAGAGATAATGGACTGACCACTAGGGCAGCTGTAGCCCAGAACCAGACACTGATGAAATGGAAGTGGTACCTTCAAGAAAGAGGGGGTATTGCAGCTGGGGATGTTGGAGACATTTCAAAACTGTTGGCAGGGCTTGTTAATTTTACCAGCACCCGGCCAGAAGAAGAAATTCCTGTGCTGCAGTCATCCCCCATTCAAGAGGCTCCACCCTTTGAGTCTCTGTCAGAAGACATGAAGGAGTCAGCATGGTTCACTGATGGTTCAGCCATAATCACCTCGTCTGGGCGTAAATGGACAGCAGCAGCCTACAACCCAAGTACAGACACAGTCCTGCAGGAGTCCGGAATCGGAGGGTCCAGTCAGTATGCAGACTTGAAAGCTGTAGTAATGACTCTTCAGGAGGATCCTTCTTCCCATGTCACTATCTACACTGACAGCTGGGCGGTTTTTAAAGGACTGACAACTTGGATGCCCACATGGAAGTCCAATGAATGGATGATTCATGGAAAGGTGGTGTGGGGAGGCAAGGAAGTCTGGGACTACATCTGGAAGGAAGCTCACTCCCGCACCATAAAAGTGGGGCATGTTGATGCACATGTGCCCCTAGTACCAGACTTTGAGAACTATAACAGAGTTGCAGATGAAATCGCAAAAGTGAAGGCAGTTGTGCCAATTGATCCTGTTTTGATGAACTTGGCCAACTGGGCCCACAAGCAATCTGGACATTTGGGGCAGAAAGCAACATATGAATGGGCACAGCAGAGAGGATTGCCTATATCCATGGACATGATAAAGACTGTAATAGGGAACTGTACAGTGTGTGGAGAAGTGCGACAATGGCCATTGCAAAAGTACTCCACTGGGTCGATTAAGAGGGGTGAGAGGCCTGCAGAGATCTGGCAGATTGACTTCATCGGTCCCCTGCCCCGGGGAAACAATGGACTGAGATATTGTTGCACTGCAGTGGACACCTATTCAGGACTTATGCTTGTTCATCCTTGCAAACGTGCAGATCAAGCCGCAACGCTTCAACTGCTTCAGAAACTTGTCGTTGCTTATGGTTGTCCCAAACAAGTCCAAAGTGATAATGGCTCACACTTCACCGGATTAACAGTACAGCAGTGGGCCAAAGATTCTGGAGTGTACTGGTTGTGCCACATCCTATACCATCCACAGGCAGCTGGTTTGATTGAAAGATACAACGGGCTATTGAAGGACCAGATACGCAAAATTACACCCACACATACACTAAGGGGGTGGGATCGGGTCCTCACACAGGCAGTCATGTTGTTAAATTCTAGGCCAATAGCCAAAAGCACACCATATGAGAGGATGGTAGGGGCTGAGGCACAGATTCCACAGCTGGAGTGCAGAGTTCAGTATTTATGTAAGGTTCCTGAAAGAACAGGGTTTAACAGATACCATGTTACTGCTTCCCATGACATAGAAACAAAGAGTGACGTATCTGAAGCTGTAGCCTATCTAGGAATGAGAGGGAATCTGGCAGGAAGGTTTGAAGTTATATTTGCATTGGCAGATGAGCTTCAAGACAGTGGCTGGGACTCTGACTGGTTAGTGGATACTTCTCAGCAAGAGTGGAAAGTGAGGCTACATAACATCAAACCTTCCAAGATAAACAGCAGTGATCTTCTGGGAAATATCAGTATATTTCCTCTCCTCCCTATTGATGTTCTTTGGGAGGGTCAGAGGTGCATACAGGCAGGTGGCAAAGTATTGGTCAGATATCCAAGCAAGAAGCCATTTAGAGGAGAGATTGTAGCTGAAGGGCCAGGATCTACTGTTTATGTATTGTTAGAAGGAACAGATAATCCGCTTTGTTTTCCACTCCACAGGCTGTCTCCGATTTGATCCATAGGAAGACCAGAGAAAAGTGGTTACATGATGGAAAGAATGACGGAAGATCACAAGAGCTGTGGAGAACAAGGCCTTTGATGTATTCCAAGCCTGGACTTGTTTCTAAAGAACTTTAGAATGGACTTTCTAATGAACTTTTATCCAAAGACTGAAACACTTTCCCAGTGACAGAAATATGGGAGGGGTTGCATTTAAGGAAAATTCATGTGTATATTGAGTTTTTCTGTGTGTGGTCTGAGAGAGAAAAAATAAAAATCATAGGGCGGAATGTATTGCGTTTGTTAAAAATATGATTTTTATTATTATTAATCAGACATAGGATACATGGGACAATTTTACAATAGTGAGTTGGTCAGATTACTGTCAGTATTTTGGTTTGAGTAGATTTCTCAAACAAATGTTTTACTCGTTTGAGATTTCTTTCAGCTCTCAAACTGAAAAATGACTGTTTAGATTACAGGTTTTGGTTTGAGTAGACAATAGGTTATATACCATTGTTGTATCCAATATGCTAATGTCTCTATAGCCACAGTAAACAAGTAAGACATTACTTGTTAGAGATTTCTTTCAGCTCTCAAACTGAAAGAATGACTGTTTAGATTACTAACAGGTTTGTTTTGAGTAGACAATAGGTAGATAGCATTGTTGTATTCAATGCTATTGTTGAAATACAGCTACAGTAAACAGGTATGTTTTCTGTTTGGTAACAATGGTAAACAGCACACATAAAGCAGGCCTAAACTAGGAGGGACACACACACCATGTTGCTGTAAGATCATGAAGAAGAACAGAACCTGGTCTCCAAGAAGAATTATTGCCAATGGAGATCACGAGTAATCGAAGATAAGTA
This sequence comes from Rana muscosa, assembly GCA_029206835.1. Classification (NCBI taxonomy): domain Eukaryota; kingdom Metazoa; phylum Chordata; class Amphibia; order Anura; family Ranidae; genus Rana; species Rana muscosa. The sequence continues at coordinate 204,211,496 of CM055124.1, forward strand.
ACCTTTAAATGTATTTGTAGTTATAGACCATAGGCTGTTCTATTTTCTAGGCATTTTGCTTGTTATAGATATCTGTCAGTCTTGCATTTTAGTCCTAATATTGTAATAGTTGTATGTTTAGCATCTTTGTATAGTAAAAGCACATTTACACACTGCAGAAGTCTCCGCTTCCTTTTTATACCACAGATTAACCTTGCTAGATAAACGCAAAAGCATAACACAAAAGCATCAATTTGAAGACATTTGGGATATTCCCCTCTCCACTTGGTCATAAAAAGTGACCTTCTTGGTAGCCATCACTATTGCCCGTCAAGTGTTTGAGCTTGTGGCTCTTTCCTGTAAGCAGCCCTTTTTGGTGTTGTATATAGCAGTGTTTCTCAACTCCAGTCCTCAAGGCGCACCAACAGGTCATGTTTTCAGGATTTCCCTCAGTTGAAACAGCTGTGGTAATTTCTAAGGCAGTGAAACTGATCAAATCACCTGTGCAAAATAAGGGAAAGCCTGAAAACATGACCTGTTGGGGCGCCTTGAGGACTGGAGTTGAGAAACACTGGTATATAGGGACAAGGTGGTTCTATGCCCAAGGCTATTTTTTCTTCCCTAAGGTGGTGGTGTTTTTTTCAATATAATGAGGATAGTCTGAGGCCTCGTACACACGACCGATTTTCTCGTCGTAAAAAACACGTCGTTTTTTTCGACGAGATTCTTGTTAAGCTTGTCGATTTTCTCGTCAAGCTTTCTATGCGTACACACTGTCATTTTCCAATTTCCTCGTGGTTCTCTGCGCTCACGTCCAGCACGTACGACGGCACTATAAAGGGGAAGATCTTTTTTCTTGGCGCCACCCCTTGGGCTGCTTTTGCTGATCTCGTGTTACCGCGTGTGAAGTAAAAGTTTGGGAAGAGACGATTCGCGCTTTTCAGTCTTCGTACTTTTCAGATCGTTTTCTGCCGTTCAGTTTGTGCTTGTGGGTTCGTATCTTGACTTTCAGGGCGTCTAGGCAGGTCGTATCTGTTTTACAGTGCGTTCTTGCCTGTTCGTTTCTGAATTTCAGTTCGTTATTCATAGGCCTTGCTGTTCTAAAGTGCGTTCTGTTCTGTACGTTCTGATTAGACGACCGTTTCCTAGCCATGTCGCCTGGACGTTCTCGTCGTCGAGTTCGTGCTGTGCGTGCGCTTGGTGTTGGTCTGCTTGTTTTGGACCAAGACCAGTCCATGAATGGTGTGAGGAGGAGTTCATGGACCAAGAATTGGTTGCTCCAGCGGGACCAATTCTGCCACATGCCTCTGCTGCGGGAGATCGTCGAGAATAATCCTGAGGACTACAGGAATTTTCTGAGGATGTCTGACCCCGTTTTTCAGGAACTGTTGGCTTTGGTGTCCCCCTATATTACCAGGAAGGACACCGTTATGCGGGAAGCCATCAGTGCTGAGCAGAGGCTCATCGCCACGTTGCGTTACCTGGCGACAGGGAGAAGTCTTCAGGACTTGAAGTTCACCACAGGCATCTCCCCCCAGGCTCTGGGCCTCATAATCCCAGACACCTGTTCTGCTATTATACAAGTCCTGCAGGAGGACTATATTAGGGTAAGTTTTCTCCCTTAACATCACATTTTATGTATTACATGTATGCTAATGTATTGTATTTCTTTCATCCTTCCCTAATTACCATGATTGTAATATGCTGAGAATGTCCCCTTTGTCCCCATGCATGTTGGAAGCTTTCGATTGCCCCTTTTTTTTCCTCCCTCAATATTTCCCCTCACTAACTTTTCCAGCAGGGGCGCCTGTTGCTCCAAATGTTGGGGGGTTCCAACCCCAATTTCGGAAATAAACTTCCTCCTTTTTTGCTCTGTTGCCTAATAAACGCCCCCAGTTGTCCCCTCCAATGCAGCCATTTAGTCCCCTCTAATGCAGCCAGTTTCCCCACAGCCCTGCACTTACCTTCTTGTGGTCAGCGCCATCCTTCTTCTGTCCTTGATGTCTTCTCCTTCCCTTCATGTTGCATCAGCCAATCATGTTACCATTAAACAGACTTGGTGAACATGATTGCCAGAGCAGCCTGTCAGTGTTTACACAAGGAATGCCCCCTCCTTGCGTCCCCGATTTTTCTTTGAGGAAGCCAATTACATCCCTCAGGTTGGAATTTGCAAGACTTTTTTAATACCTGTTTCTGCTCTGCAATTTTAACCCCCTAAATGACGCAATTATTTATATGTCGGTCGCTTTACAAGAGGCCATCCACCTGAATAGTGTGCGGCATAGACAATACATAGGTTCATGCAACGCATGAACCTATGTATTGTTCTGAGTGATGGGCACAGGAGAGAGGGGACAGTGCTCCAGCGCCCACTCTGGACGCACCGCCACTGCAATGCTATCCTGTGGCCAAACACATCTCCCCCCCCCCAAAATAATTTAGTAATGGCCCATCAGAGGGGGTGATGAATATGATAAATGAGCCTTCCATTATACTTTTTTTACACACCTTAATAAACGTATAATTAGATTGATGTTGGTCTCTAATTTTTTGGGAATTTCCTTGTAATGTATGCCTTTGTTTTTCTAATATTATTTCATCTTGTTTCACTCCACAGCTTCCTTCCACGCCACAGGAATGGCAGACTGTGGCATTGGAGTTTGCCACGCGGTGGGACTTCCCCAACTGCGGTGGGGCCATAGACGGGAAGCACGTCCGCATCGTGCCGCCACCCCGTTCTGGATCCTACTACTACAATTACAAGGGGTTTCATAGCATTGTGCTGATGGCGGTGGTGTCAGCACGGTATGAATTCCTCTATGTTGATGTAGGGAAGAATGGCCGGATGTCCGATGGGGGATCCTTCATCCAGACGGAGTTTGCCCTCCGTCTCCAGAGTGACGACCTTGCATTGCCACCAGATGCAGGGAATATTGAAGGACTCCCCTTTGTTTTCTTGGCTGATGAAGCCTTCGGACTCGGACGGCATCTTATGAGGCCATTTCCACAGAGGACCCTGACCCCAGAGAAGAGTGTGTTCAATTACCGGCTGGCCAGGGCCCGAAGAGTCGTTGAAAATGCCTTCGGCATAATGGCCAGCCGGTTCCACCTTTTTATGACTTCCATCCACTTGGCGGACTACAAAATAAACTATGTAGTGTTATGCTGCTGTGTGCTACACAACTTTCTGAGCCAAAAATCAAATTCCTATATGGCCTCAGTTTTGCCAGAGGCTGGACTTTCCCCTGCAAATCCCCTTCCGGGCCTGGAATCTGCCCGTCTTGGCTTGCCCCCCCAAAATGCCCGTGTGGTTCGGGACAAATACATGGAGTATTTCACGGGTAGGGGGGCAATTCCTATGCCAGCCTATGTCTAAGTATCCCAATAAAAATCTTGTTTAAACCTTTAATTATTTGTTCTTTCCTGTCTCCTAGTTTGTCTTTGTGCATTTGTAGTGGCAAGTGTATTTTACTTTAGTAAATAACAACCAATTTCACTATGTTACCTTACAAAAGAACCAAATAAGCTTAGAGAGTATTATAAAAAGAAGCTACACGTTGTTTGTGGTCAAATTTTTTACTCTCTGCACATTTTTTTTTGTTTTACTTTGGGGTTGGCCTGGCCACAACCCGGCAAATTTTGGCTTATGAAAATACAAAAATACCACTTGCATTTCTAAAATGACAACATTGGATACCTCTGAGCAATCTGAGACATTCAGTTACACAAACTATGTCTCTATGTGCCCGTCCTAATATGGGGTCCTGCCACCCCTTGCCCAGCCCAAAATTCAATATGCACACATTTTTACTTTTTTGCAAATAGGAAGTTTACAATCCTGATCCCTAATGTCAACATGTGCTATCTGCCATCAGGGGTGATCAATGGACGTGTTTTGGGGGGTGCATCCCCTTCCTCAGTTCACCGACTTTTGATACGAGGAAGGGGTTGCACCCACAAAAGACGTACATGGATATCCCCTGATGGCAGATAGCACATGTTCACACACACTGTGTGCATATTCAATTTTTGGCTGCTTTGTTACTCAAAAAATTAGAAAAAATATAAAAACAAACATGTAAAAAGAAATGTGTTTGGATGGCTTATTGAATTCTCCCCAAAACATCGAGAATGTCTTTAAATGTTTGTTCCATCACATGGATTCTTTGTTTAATTAGGTCCAGTTCCGTGCTACATTCCATCACTTGCTGGATGAGGCGGAGGGCACTGTCAGCAGAGAACGGTGTGCTATCCTTCACAACATTTCCATCCCCTAAAAAGCATAAAAAAAAAAATAATCAAACTCTGCAGGCCTACCTCGCTTACCTTAAGCTGTGGTGTCAGATACTGACCTGTTGTGGTGACCAGATCCACAACGTCATCCACCTCTCCTTCCTGCACTTCTCCTTCCTCCACCTCAACTTCCTGCACATCTTTCGGTTGTGGATCTTTGGGAGTTTGGGGTTGCTTGGAAGTTGTGGGGTGCATGTGCTCCCTGGAGTGTCCTCCTCCCAGGCTTCTCTCCCCTATGAGAATAAAACCAAAGGTCTATTTATCACACTGTAAAAAATCTCATTGTTAAACTTAAAACAGGCTAAATTGTTTGGAAGTGGGGTACAAGTGTGTGTTTGTGCGGAATTTAAAGAAAAATGCATTATTTATGACCCCAAATATGTTTAGTATTCACATTTGGATGTAATTTTTTGGACATGGAGGCACCACAAATAAACTCTGATGCACCTGTGTGGGACACCCAAAAAAGGCGGGTCTGGTGGCCCACACTATAGTGCTCCAAAGTACAGATGTGGAAGCAGCTGCTGAGTGTCCTCTCCTTTACACTGATTAAAGTTTGCATTTCATTCTCCTTACAAACACATCATCTAGACTTAAAAATTATCCACAATACTTGATCAAAAATGGCAGATGTCTAATTACTTTTGGGGGTCTTAAATAAGCCAAAACCGCGGATAGTGGCCGAACGAAGTGTCGGTAACGTAACGAACGATTACTGTGCCCAACCTAGTTCAAAATATTACATTTTGGAAGGGAGTACAATATGATAAAAAAAAAAAAGTCAGTTTCTAAAAAGATTAATAGCAGAAAGGTCGTCATTTTACTTACTTTTAGCGAGCATCCTCTTTATGATCCTCAACTGGTCTGGCTCCCTCAGTTTGAGGTCTGACCACCTCTTTCTGAGCTGCTCATTTGAGCGTTTCACCCCGAACTTCGCCCTCAGACTCTTCACAACTTTAGTGAGGATTTTGGCCTTCCTTCTATTTGGTTTGATATACGGCCCATGCTTGGCATCATAATCAGCCTTGACCAACATGTCCACCATCTCCGCAATCTCCGCAAAAGACATATTCGATGCCTTGAATCTCCTCCTTGATCGTGACGTGTCCTCGGTCTCCGGGCTTGTCTCTTCGCTAGTTGCGGAATTATCAGACACCTGCTGTAACTCCGCCATATCTGTCTGCGCGCCGAAAGAGAAGGGGCGGGGAAAAGATGTTAGTTAGAACGTCATGGGCGGGCGACGTGCTCGAATTTGGACGCATGCGTGGTGTGTATATAGCAAACACACATGTGACTATAGTACGTTCGGTGTGCGGAGAGAGGAGTTCAAGTGACGGACGTGCGAACGAAGGTATGTGATTTTGTGAGACTTGTAAAAATTGTTGGCCTATACTGTCTTGAGATTGGTGGAGGATATATATGGTGACTAGGATGTGAAGGAGGTTAGACTGTTTGCCTCACATTATTTAAATATAATTTATTTTACTTGCAGATACAATATGAATGTCTTTATTAGCGACAAAGAGTTCCTGGCGGAATTTATTGACCGGGTAAGGGAGCTGCCGGCTCTGTGGGAGACCAAAAACCCCATCCATAAAAAAAAAGGGGTGAGAAAAGCAGCGCTGGAGAAGCTGCTCCCATTTGTGCATACCAAGGTGCCCACAGCCACAGCAAAACAAGTGGACACTAAAATTGGGAGCTTGAGAGGTACCTACAGGACTGAACGCTCTAAGGTGCTGGCTTCTCAGAGGTCAGGAGCAGCAGCAGATGATGTTTATGTCCCGATTTTGTGGTACTACAGCAGGATGTCCTTCCTGGATGACCACATTGAGCCAAGGCCATCACTCTCCACTCTTCCCCCCAGACTTCCCTGCAGCCAACCTGAGCCTTCTCTGGAGCAAGAGGAGGCAGCCATCCTGGATGATCCTGATTTGTCCATCTGGAGCCAGGTATAGTATTAACTGAAAATGTAGTGGGATAAAATTAATGTTTCCCAAATATGTCAGGATGAGAAACATACATTATTTTGTATTACACAAGTGAAAACATGATCTGTAGACATTATTCTGCACTTAATTGTGTGGTAAATAGTCAAGCTGATGTAGTGGTAAATTTAAAGCAAGGATTTATGCATTTACATTCTAATTGCTTCCATCAGGATTACAAAGTTTGATGCAAAGATTAAACCAACATATTAAACTATGTTTCTTTTTCATACACAGGATGAAATCAGCCAGGAGGAGGGTCTGGAAACTGTCAGGCAGGAGGAGGAAGGGCCCAGTGGCAGCCAGGAGGTGGCAGGGCCCAGTACCAGCCAGGAGGTGGCAGGGCCCAGTGGCAGCCAGGAGGTGGCAGGGCCCAGTGGCAGCCAGGAGGTGGCAGGGCAAAGGAGAAGCACCAGATCCCAGGTGCCTCCCATCAGGCTTCACAAAAGAGGCAGGAGGGACAGGACCACCAGTGAGGCAGCAATGGCCCTTATTAAAGAGGCCCATGCCACCCTCAAGGAGCCCACATCCCCTGAAGAGGCCATTGCCGGCCTAGTGGAGGCTAAGTTCAAGGTGATGAGCATGGAGCAACGCCTCCTATGCGAACCCCTGCTCATCACCTTGCTCAACAAGGGGGTGATGGAGCAAATTACCCCCAATACCGCCATATGTGAGGTGGCCCAACTGACCCAACCTCAACCTCCACCTCCACCTTCCTCTTCTGCCCCACCCCCTTCTGCTACACCTCCACCTTCTGCCCCACCCCCTTCTGCTACACCTCCACCTTCTGCCCCACCCCCTTCTGCCCCACCCTCTTCTGCTACACCTCCACCTTCTGCCCCACCCCCTTCTGCTACACCTCCACCTTCTTCTTCTGCCCCACCCCCTTCTGCTACACCTCCACCTCCTCCTCCTGACAGGAGTACCCCTCCAGTGGGCCAGCCTCCAGCTAAACGAAGAAGGAAGGCTGCAGGAAAGGCTTCAGGAAAGGCTTCAGGAAAGGCTGCAGGGAAGGTTGCCAGGAAGAAGAGGAAGTGATGGCCTTGCTTCATTGTGGTCGCACTGGTCGGACAGAAGGCAGCCTGTTGTAGTACCACACACTTGGGACATATATCTCACCTGCTGCTGTTCCTGACCTCTGGGAGGCCAGCATCAGATTGTGTTCTGAAATGTGGGCCTTCTCAAGCTCCCAATTTTAGTGTCCACACAGGGTTGCTGTGTGCTCTGGGGTCCCTGGGATGCACAAATGGCAGCAGCTTCTCCAGCGCTGCCTTCTCTTTATTTAATTTATAAACATGAATAAATGTGTTTTTTGTTTAAGTTCATACTTGACTATGTGTATTTTTAAATAAAAAAAAACAAGCTTTGGAGTAAGCAGATACCTTTGACTGACAATAAAAGGCACAGATATCACCCCCCCAAAAGAATAACTAAATCTGATTAGCTCAAAAACATGGTGTGAAATTTTAAAAATATAGATTAGAAAATTAAATGGGAGATCGCTATCAAAACATTGAGACATTATAATTAACATCATTTTGAAAAATCTAACCATTTAAATTATTCCTAAAAACTTGCACGATATAATACACATAAATCTTATAAAGAGCAGCATGAAAAAGGTTAAAAATAAGGCAGAACTCTGTGTGAATATCAGCAGCAAAAGAAGGTCTCTCGTTTTGATTAATGTAACATTCTAACGAAGAATTCAATGCAGAACATTTAAACGATGAAATATTTATGAGCGTGACGAATGTGCTCTCTCCATTATGAAGGCTTGTTTTACCAGAAGATGCGCTCCCGTCTCATAGTTGCTTGTGAGCATGCGCGCTTTTGGAAGAGTCGTAAAAGCATACACACGAACCATTTTCTCGTCACAAAACAGGCCGACGAGAAACACGACGAGGAAATCTGGAATCCTGACGAGAAAATAGAGAGCAGGTTCTCTATTTTCTCGTCGAGATTCTCGTCAAGTTTCTCGTCGTAAAACCATACACACGAACGTTTTTCTAGACAAAAAAACTCTCGCTGCACTTTTCTTGACTGTTTTGGACGAGAAAATCGGTCGTGTGTACGAGGCCTTACACCTTCCTTGTGCCCTCATCTCTCTCTCTCTCTCTCTCTGGATTTGTAGAAAGGTGATCCAAGCCTATGCTCTTGCAGGCCGCAAGGCTCCAACTACTGCGCATCCTGGGCTTTTCATCACTCTGCTTCTGTTAGCAAACCTGAATAAGTGGCTAATTCGTTGTCAGTTCACACATTAAGTTTTATAAGGTTAATATTGCTTACACCTGCTTTGGCCAGAAAGCAGTGTTAATTTGAATGTAAATGAATACTATTTTAGTCAACTAAAATAAAACTAAAACAATTGAGAAGACTAAAATGGGACAAATACTAAAATGGCATTTTAGTCAAAAGACTAAAGCCTCGTACACACGGCGGAACCCGAACCTTCCTGAGCTCTTTGGTCATCCAGACTCGGTGTGGTGGGCCTGTTTTGGGGTCACACATTTATCTCACGTAATTACAGGGAATTCACTGTTGTCATTTGAGACACTCAGGCTTACCTATGGTCTTGAAAATAAAAATTTATTTAAATATCTCCTATTGAGACATGCCCTGCAAACACAATTCGGGTCGTTGATCATAGAGCTCACGGACTCTTCCCTTGAAGACCTCCTGTCTTTCCCAGAAATGGCCAAGTTGGCGACGTCCTTTTATGGCCGCCTCCAGGGGGTGGGAGCAGATCAGTTTCAGAATTCTCACCACAAGTGGCTGTTGTATATGCCTGAGCTTTCTGAAGAGGATTGGGAGGAGGTAACGGAAGTATGCTTTCAGGATATTATTAACACTGCCGATATATTGATACAGTTTAAGTTCATCCATCATTTACACTATACACCAGCTAGGCTGGTTAGGATGGGGCTTGGTCATGATGTTGCATGCATTAGATGTGGTACAATTGCTGCTGACTTCTTTCATATGTTTTGGACATGTCCAGGACTCTCCGCCTTCTTGGAAGGATTTATTTGCCTTTTGTGCTGACAAATTGCACCTGCCAATACCCCACACGCCAGAGGTTGGTCTGTTGGGGTGCTGAATGACTACGTCCCTCGTGCTCATGCCAGGACTTTGCTACGCCTACTATTATGTTATGCACAAAAAACATTCTGCTGCACTGGAAGGATGCGGGCCCCCTTTTAGCTCACGCAATCCTTCGACTTGTTCGGACTTTTCTGCAAACTTTCCGCAACATCACATGGTGTTTCTGCTCTTTACCGCCACCCTTTGGTCAACTTCTGCTATTGTTGGTTGATTTTAACATTAGTTGTTTTGCCCATCGGACAAAAGTCCGATGGTTTTCTGTCCACACGGTCGGCCTTTAGTTGGGCAAAAGTTTGTCCATTTGCAGACCCAACTTTTGTCCGATGAAAACAAGAAAAAAGCAAAAAAAGTTTGTTCGATGGAGCGTACACACGGTCGGATTGTTGGTCCAACTTGCTCAAAATGAAGTTTGTTGGTAGTGTGACTGGTTCTTATTTGTGTGTTTTTGGGGGGTACCACTGTTACCGCAGTATGCCTATGCACTCCTCCACACTTTATTGCTGGTTTCATGTACTAGCTCAATTGTCAGACTGTACTGCTTTTGTATTGTTTCTTTTGAAAATCTAAAAAAGAACAACTTTAAAAAAAAAAAAAATAAAAAAAAAGCCTCGTACACACAATCCAACTTTATGGTCATAATTGTCTGACGGACGTTTTGTATCGGATAATCCGACCATGTGTATGCTCCATTGGACAATTATTGATGGAATTAATGACAGCAAAAGTTGGCTGTTCATGCTCACCAATTGTTGGGCAATAAATCGTTACATCGGTTTATCCAATCGTGTGTACGCAAGTCCGTCCAACTAAAATACAATGTACAAACACGCATGCTCAGAACCAATGTTAAACATCAGCCAACAATAGCAGAAGTCTTGCAGGCTGCTGTTTGAGTTCCGCCTGGGGGTTGGTTCTTAGGTCTGTTATTTGGTTGTGGGCCCACCCCTTCTTCTGAGGTAGGATAGGAAGTGAGGCGTTTAGGCAGTTTGTACCTGAGGCTGGGTTCACACTATCTTCACATGCGGCTCACAGCGTCCCCGTTCACTAATTCAGGGTGCTAGTTGACCACCACCTTAATCTTGACAAAGTGGGACATCCCAAAGCAGTGTCAAAACTGAGGGGTGGGAACAGCATTAAAACAACTTCACCCCAAAACAAAAACAGAGCTCCTCAACGGAGGAGTTGCAACTCTAAACAGCCACCTGCAATACCTTGCTGCCAAAGATGCGCGCGCCTTTATGGCGTAAGCCTGAATCATGATCTGTCGGATCCACCTTGAGATGGTGGCCAACGAGACTGCTGGGCCATTCTTGGGACCACCCATCGGAAAAAACCAGTGAGTCCGAACTCCGGAACGGAGCAGTAACAGACAAGTCTACTCTTAGAGCTTGGACAACATCCAAGGAATGCAACGTGGTCTTCTTAGGATTCGACGGATGAGAACACAAGGATGGCAGTACCATGTCTGCCTTGAGATGGAAGGTCGAAACGACCTTAGGAAGAAAAGAAGGCTGCGGACGCAGCACCACCTTATCCTTGTGGAAGGTCAGATAGGGAGCCTTGCATGACAAGGCTGCCAGCTCAGAGGCCATGCCGTTAAAGCCCTTAACTGTAAGTCAGGATGGCGTATGGGACCTTGCGACAGCAGGTCCTCTCGTAGCGGTAGACGCCAAGGGACGTCTGCTATACAAGCCGCCACAAACGGTAGTAGAGGGCGGACCAGAGGGGCCGCATGCCGAACCCCCTGTACAACATTCTCACTAGAGCAGGGATAAGCAATTAGCGTACCTCCAGCTGTTGCAAAACTACAAGTCCCATCATGCCTCTGCCTCTTGGTGTCATGCTCGTGGCTGCCAGAGTCTTGCTATGCCTCATGGGATTTGTAGTTCTGCAACAGCTGGAGGTCCGCTAATTGCATATCCCTGCACTAGAGAGTGAGCCACCAGGGACGTTGAGGAAAAAAAAAAAAAAAAAAAAAAAAAAAGACAGCCAGGGCAGATATTTGCCCCGAATTGTACCTAGCAAAATTTTTGGTCCGCCCCACGCTGTAAGAACAGCAGAACTCTGGAACCAAATAAGTACGCAGTTGCCACCTCATTTTCTCACAAGTGAATATGTAGGTCTTCCAAGTGCGATGGTAAATCTTCCTAGAGGACGATTTCCGAGCGCTCCTCATGGTAAGAACTCTGAGCCTGACAGCCCCGGTCTCTTAGCACCTGGCTCTCAATAGCCATGCCGTTAAAGCCAGCGACTGTAAAACAGGATGGCGCATGCAACCTTGCAACAGCGGATCATTTCTTAGCGGTAGACGCCAAGAGGCGCCTACTATCAGACGCACTAGATCGGCGTACCAAGGACGCCGAGGCCAATCCAGAGCAATTGGGATTCTTGGAATTCTCTCTGCCTCCAATCTGCGAAGCAGATGAGGAAGGAACTTAGGAGGAGGGAAGGCATAGATTTAGCCGATACTGACCCCATGGTGCCACTAACGCATCTGTCGCGTCTGCCCATGAGTTTCTTGACATGGCCACCAACCTCAATACCTTCCGATTGAGTCGAGAAGCCAGGAAATCTACGTCTGGCGTGAGTTGAGGTTCTTGTTCCTCCTTGATGATTGGCATACGCCACCGCTGTGGCGTTGTCCGACTGGATGCCTCTGAGACCATGTGGAGAGGCACAGCCTGATCGCCCAGGAATTCCGGGACGTTGATCGGCAAGTGGGATTCCTCCGGAGTCGAGCGACCTGGGTCGACTGAACCCCCCCCAATCGGTAAGGTTGGCGTCCGTCGTGATCACTATCCAGTGAAAGGGAAGAAACGACTTCCCGGACAGAAGTGCTGGTGATGTCAGGCACCAAACTAGGGAGGTCCCGTCTAGGTGGCTCACCCAGATTTGACAATCCAGGGGTGATGGGCTACCACCTGGGATTTTTTTTTTCTTTAAAATAAACATGTTATACTTGCCTGCTCTGTGCAATGGTTTTGTTATACAGATAGCGGGAGGTGCGGGAGGCTAAGCCGGGCTGGGTGTCGGAATAGAAGTAAACATGCTGGCTCGGGAGCATGCCCACACAAATGCCCCCATAGAAAGCAGATTCCTATGGGGCCACGTGGGGGAGGGGCCAAGAGTACCAGGGGGGACCCAAGAAGAGGCGGGTCGGGGCTGCTCTGCGCAAAACCATTGCACAGAGCAGGCAAGTATAACATGTTTATTATTTTAAAGAAAGAAAAAAAAAACCAGGTGGTTTACATTTCACTTTAAGGCAGCCCATCCAAATTATATTATTATTTTTATAATTAAAACTTGCTTACTGCACTTAAACCCCCCCCCCCCCTCCTGCCCAGACCAATTTTCAGCGCTGACGCACTTTGAATGACAATTGCGCGGTCATACAACACTGTACCCAAATGAATTTTTTTTCACACCAATAGCTTTCTTTTGGTGGTTAATCACTGCTGGGGGTTTCTATTTTTTGCTAAAAAAAAAAATATATAAAAAATATCATGTTTCATAGTTTGTTATAAAATTTCTATTGACGCCCTCACGGCAAAGTAGGTCCGCATTGTAGCCGTCATTCGGCAAGTTAAATGCAAGCGGCAGTCCTGCTTTAATTCTTCAGCACCAACCCAAAACTTGACATGGTTGAATGAAGAAAAACAATCATCTAACAGACTGAATGAAAACCTGAAAGATTCCTCCATCCACACAAACAAGGTGGAGACAGAAATCTCCCCTGCCAGAACATTGTATTCTGACAGGAAGACCCAGTGTGGTCAGAATACACTGATCAGTGCCTGCAGCCACTGCTTAAAGTTTTGCCACCGCCTCCATTCAACAGAAGTGGATCTATGGAAGGACTTCTGTCAAACAAGGATGGCCACACAATGAGCAAAATTAAGCTGGTCCCTGCTTAACCAGCCAAATTTTGATAAAATAAAAATAAATTATAGTAACAAACATGTTATACTTACCTGTTCTGTACAATGGTTTTGCTCAGAGCAGCCTCAATTCTCTTCTTTTTGGGTCCCGCACCCACAGTCCTAGCTCTTTTTACCTTCATGCACACAATGCATGAAAACAAAAAACCTTGTCTTTAGAACAACTTTAGGGCCGCTTTCACACTCGTGCACAATATTGCGTTTTTAACATATTTGGTGCGCTTTTGGTGCATTCCCATTGAATTACAATGGAAAGTGCATGTCTAGTGCTGCATGTAGGACTTTTCCAAATGCAGTGCACTGACGTGAACAGTTAGGTTTTAAAGAGGAATCATTTTTATGTGCCTTTGTCAGGCTGGAAATGATAGGGAGCTGAAAGGACTGGCTCTAGATTAACCTCCAATTGGCTGTCACAGTGATCAGTAACTATACAGTCCACCCCTATAGTCTTTCTCCACTTGAATAGAGAAAAGGATGCATTATACTTTTTCCCTCTAGCAAGGAGAAAAAGATCCAAAAAAAAACAATAGTGTCATGGTTAGGCTCAAAGGTCACGATCAGTGCGTTTTAGGTAGAATAAAAAATAAATAAAAATTTGTCAGTGCGATTTAAAAAATGAAAAAACGATTGTTTCTGGGCCCTACTACAAGTACAAACAACAAATAATATACATTTATGTGGTATCGCTGTGATTATCAGGAGTAGATCAATTTTGGCTTGTTTTTTTATTTTTACTATTTTTGGTCAGAGCTAGCTAGCTAGATAGCTAGATAGATGGATAGCTAGATAGGATAGCTCTATATAAAATATACCAGTAATAAAAAAATTAAAAAACAGAAGATATCCCTTCCCGTTTACTGCCAAATATGAAGGTACATGATGTCCTGAAAAAAGCAAGGTATAATTCACCTGGGTGTATCAAGTAATTGAAAAGATATAAACGCATACCAAAGTTGCAAAATTAGTTTCAGGCATAACGTGCAATTAAACCTGACACAGCTCTGTGTACATTTGCGGTAACACACTGGTGATGTAATTTCCGTGCACATGCACGGGAGTGAGGTCATCGTGGCCTGGCCAACCAGGTGACTGAAGAGTCAGAGCCCAGAAGCAAGACCTGGAGATGACATCACCTGTGACCAACGGGAGAACTCATGTTGCAGCACTGGGGGAGATCACTAGCTACGTAAGCCTGCTACAACGTGCCAATAAGCTGTACATACCATTTATTTTTTCAGCGTTTTACTTCCACGCAAGGATTTAATTGGACCATGGTCTTAAAGGGGTTAAAATGACTGCCCAGAGCTGGGCTTCAAAGCAGAAGAAGTGCAACTACAATACACCACTTGGCCCTTTAAGACATTTTATTAATAATCATAGAAAGATAGATGCACAAATAAGTAAGTAGGCCGTCATCTGACATGCAATGTATTTGTTGGGCATGTGGTTCACCCCAGAAGAGGAATCCCACATAGGAAGTGGTTCACGTAACCAGTTAAAACAAAGTTCAATTCTAAACATATTACAGGTGTTTCCTGTCCCCCGAGGGAGTGCACTGGGGAAAGTTTTGATGTCCAGGGTTGGGATGGAAAAAACAGAAGGCTGTAACAAAAGAACAGACTCCTGTGAGTTCTTACTGTCCGTGCATCAGTACCAAAGAAATAAACACCTTTAACGTGATCTCTGCAGCAGCTCTGTACAGTTTATAAAGAAAATGCCTTATCCTGAACTAGCGATAATGGACCACACGTGAAAATATTCCTTTAGGCTCCTTCCCATCTCCAAGGGCAGATGCCAAGCCTTCTTCACCTCTTCTTTTAGCCAATGCCGCCAGTGATTTGAAGGTCTTGGGTTCATATATAGCCATGTCGGAAATCACCTTTCGGTTTAAAGCTACCTGACACTGAAAGATAGGAAAAGAAAATGAAAAGATAAAAAAAAAAAAAAAAAAAAAAAAAACAGTAACAGATGACAAACAGGCTATACCTTCTATTTGAAGAACACTCTGCAGTGTTTAATTGGTAGCGATAAACAGCTGCAGCTGAAATATTGCTGTGGACACTTACCACATGCTTTTCAACTTTCCCCATTAAAGCAGGACTAAACTCTGCAAATACTTACCTCGGTCAGCATCAACATCTCCTGCTTCTTTGGCGTTCTTGATTGGCTAGTGGGGAATGGAGTAACTCCCACGCATGCACACAGGAGTGTATTCATTTCGATGCTGAGGTATGCTGGAAATGTACAGTGAGCTAGGCAGTGAGCAACTCAGCATATACACCAAGGCTACTTTGACACTGGGGCGTTGGCTTTACCGCTGTTATGGCGGCGCTTTTCGGCCACTAGCGGGGCGATTTTGACCCCCGAAAGCGGCCGAATAAAGGGTTAAAAAGCGCCCGCTGCTTTGGCAGCGCTGCCCATTCATTCCAATGGGCAGGGGCGTTGTATTCACCACCCCAAAAGATGCTGCTTGCAGGCCTTTTTTTTCCCACTCGGGATTTCACACTGGGGTGGCTTGAGAGGCGCTTTACAGGTGTTATTTTTAGGGCAAAAACACCTTGTAAAGCGCCTCAGTGTGAAAGGGGTCTAAAGGAGACTGCAAACAGGCAAGATTGATTTATTGCAGCAAAAACATAGCATGACTTTTTTGCACAGAAGACCCTGCCTGCTTGCAAACTGTAGTTTGTTAACTTTAACATATTTACATACAGTGAGGGAAAAAAAAAAAGTATTTGATCCCCTGCTGATTTTGTACGTTTGCCCACTGACAAAGAAATGATCAGCCTATAATTTTAATGGTAGGTTTATTTTAACAGTGAGAGACAGAGCAACAAAATCCAGAAAAATGCATTTCAAAAAAAGTTATAAAATTGATTTGCATTTTAATGGAGTGAAATAAGTATTTGATCCCTGATCATCAGGATTTCTGGCTCCCAGGTGTCTTCAATACAGGAAACGAGCTGAGATTAGGAGCACTCTTAAAAGGGAGTGCTCCTAATCTCAGCTTGTTACCTGTATAAATGACACCTGTCCACAAAGCAATCAAAATCAGATTCCAATCTCTCCACCATGGCCAAGACCAAAGAGCTGTCCAAGGATGTCAGGGACAAGACCTACACAAGGCTGGAATGGGCTACAAGACCATTGCCAAGCAGCTTGGTGAGAGGGTGACAAAAGTTGGTGATATTATTTGCAAATTGAAGAAACACAAAATAACTGTCAATGTCCCTCGGTCTGGGGCTCCATGCAAGATCTCACCTCATGGAGTTTTGGACGCCTTTCACACTAAGCCGCCCATAGCGTCGGCGGTAAAACGCCACTATTTTTACCGCCGGCGCTATGGGCGGCGGTAAAAAGGGTTAAAACCGGCGAGAAAGGGTTAAAACCGGCGAGAAAGGGTTAAAACCGGCCGCAATGCACTGCTAAAGCAGAGCACTGCGGGCGTTATAGCTGCGATGTCCCATTGATTTTGGTAAACACACCGTTCCTTCACCACTCCAAAGACGCGGCTAGCATGACTTTTTTTACCGTCCTGCTAGCGCAATGCTCCAGTGTGAAAGCCCTCGGGCTTGCACACTGGAGACAATGGAGCAGCTGTTTGAGGGCAGTTTGCAGGCGCCATTTTTAATGCTATAGCGCCTGCAATAGGAAGTGTGAAAGGGGTCTTAACGATCATGAGAACGGCGAGGAATCAGCTCAAAACTACACAGGAGAATCTTATCAAAGATCTTAAGGCAGTTGGGAACATAGTCACCAAGAAAACAATTGGTAACACACTACGCTGTGAAGGACTGAAATCCCACAGCGCCTGCAAGGTCCCCCTGCTCAAAAAAAAGAACATGTACAGGCCCGTTTGAAGTTTGCTAATGAACATCTGAATGATTCAGAGGAGAACTGGGTGAAAGTGTTGTGGTCAGATGAGACCAAAACCAAGCTCTTTGGCATCAACTCAACTCACAGTGTTTGGAGGAGGAATGCTGCCTATGACCCCCAAGAACACCATCCCCACCGTCAAACATGGAGGTGAAAACATTATGCTTTGGGGGTGTGCTTCTGCCAAGGGGACAGGACAACTTCACTGCATAAAAGGGACGACGGATGGGGCCATGTACGGTCAAATCTTGGGTGAGAACCTCCTTCCCTCAGCCAGGGCATTGAAAATGTCATGCTGGAATACCCATCCCAGGACCCAATGACCCAAAACACACGGCCAAGGCACATTAAGGTCCTGGAGTGGCCTAGTCTCCAGACATTAATCCCATAGAAAATATGTGGAGGGAGCTGAAGGTTCAAGTTACCAAACTTCAGCCTCGAAAATCTTAATGACTTGGCTAGGATCTGCAAAGAGGAGTGGGACAAAATCTCTCCTGAGATGTGTGCAAACCTGGTTGCCAACTACAAGAAACAATTGAAGGGGGTGTGACCTGGCAAAGCCGAATGGCAGGCCTCCATCCCTGATATGAATTGCAGAAAAATAGAAAAATGGGACTTTGAATGAGGCCCGCCATATCAAATAGAGCAAAAAAAAAAAAAACACATGTAAATAGAATAAATTCATTGATTGATAGAGAGCAAAGGGTGGGACTTTATGAGACATGAGAGCAGATATAGGTATAAGATACAAAATAACTTTAGTTGGTCAGGATGACATTACGTGTACATATACATGTTAATTCAAAACTGTATGCATTTTGCTATACGTAAAGATACATATGAACATTGGGTCAAACCAAAAAAGCATGATAAAAGTCATTCCAACAAGGAGTTTGTAGGGTAAGAAGAATTCAAGGATCACATTACAGGGAATGTTCAACATGATTTGTCAATCAAATAAATTTTTGGAAAAAATCAAATAACTGTCAAAAAGTTTTTTAAATAGATTGAATGGAACGTCCGATAAAGTAAGAAGTAGACTGTTCAGTCGATGTGAGCTCTACGCGTTTCAGGGCCTTAAAGCCCCTCATCAGGAGCAGGACCGTAGTCAGTATCTGCGAGTAACGGGGATAAGAGTTATTGTCTGGTCCTGAGAAATGTGGGTAAGTATAAGACGTGATGGTCCTCCATCCATCACACAAACACTCAACCCACTAACTTACATGTATGTCTGAGCAATAGCCGCGCGGCCGTGAAGACGATGAGCCAAAAAACGAATGCCACGGATGGGAGCTGAGGAGGCGGGGTGGGCGGCAGCCGGACCACAGGGCGTGCACCCAAACAGAGTCATGGTAGTGGTGTGGAAGGAAAGCTGGTGACAAGGCCCCCAGGGGGAAAGAAATCTGGGGAACAAGGAGAAAATGTGTAAAAGAGAAATGTGATGTGAGAAAAAAAAAAAATGAATATGAATTAAATGAATATGAATTAGATTAGATAAAATAAATTAAATTAAATTTAAAATTAAAATAAAATGATGAATGTAAAAATATGAATATGTAAGTGTAAAATAAAAAAGTTAATTAAATGGGGTATAAGTGGAAAAATGTAGGTAGTGGTGCAAGGGGATGTTGGAATCTACGAAATTATATATATATCAAGCAGTCAAAAAAACAACAAAGACTAACCATGAAAAAAAGTGAAGGGAAACCTGTAAGGAACAGGATGAGGTGAGGAGAAATAAATAAATATATGCCATAATATTGCACCCTCCTTAGGCGTGGTTTCTACCACCTGTCAGCACACCTGGGAGTGATCTTGGTCACGGCCGGCCCTCCCTCTGTGCTTTCGCGTGACGTTGGGGGCCGGGTTTGCGGCGGCATCGCCTATATGGGCCTTCCCCCCCCTGCAGAGTCTCACATCACTTCTTCCCTCACCAAGGACTCACACACACAGCTGCTGTGCACTATCTGTTCACAGCTATTAGGTATTATGGCATATATTTATTTATTTCTCCTCACCTCATCCTGTTCCTTACAGGTTTCCCTTCACTTTTTTTCATGGTTAGTCTTTGTTGTTTTTTTGACTGCTTGATATATATATATATATATAATTTCGTAGATTCCAACATCCCCTTGCACCACCACCTACATTTTTCCACTTATACCCCATTTAATTAACTTTTTTATTTTACACTTACATATTCATATTTACATTCATCATTTTATTTTAATTTTAAATTTAATTTAATTTAATTTATTTTATCTAATCTAATTCATATTCATTTAATTCATATTCTTTTTTTTTTTTCTCACATCACATTTCTCTTTTACACATTTTCTCCTTGTTCCCCAGATTTCTTTCCCCCTGGGGGCCTTGTCACCAGCTTTCCTTCCACACCACTACCATGACTCTGTTTGGGTGCACGCCCTGTGGTCCGGCTGCCGCCCACCCCGCCTCCTCAGCTCCCATCCGTGGCATTCGTTTTTTGGCTCATCGTCTTCATGGCCGCGCGGCTATTGCTCAGACATACATGTAAGTTAGTGGGTTGAGTGTTTGTGTGATGGATGGAGGACCATCACGTCTTATACTTACCCACATTTCTCAGGACCCGACAATAACTCTTATCCCCGTTACTCGCAGATACTGACTACGGTCCTGCTCCTGATGAGGGGCTTTAAGGCCCTGAAACGCGTAGAGCTCACATCGACTGAACAGTCTACTTCTTACTTTATCGGACGTTCCATTCAATCTATTTAAAAAACTTTTTGACAGTTATTTGATTTTTTCCAAAAATTTATTTGATTGACAAATCATGTTGAACATTCCCTGTAATATGATCCTTGAATTCTTCTTACCCTACAAACTCCTTGTTGGAATGACTTTTATCATGCTTTTTTGGTTTGACCCAATGTTCATATGTATCTTTACGTATAGCAAAATGCATACAGTTTTGAATTAACATGTATATGTACACGTAATGTCATCCTGACCAACTAAAGTTATTTTGTATCTTATACCTATATCTGCTCTCATGTGTCTCATAAAGTCCCACCCTTTGCTCTCTATCAATCATCTAATTTAGGGATGGAGGAGGGGATTGAATGGCCCCATCTATCCTCTCATCAAAAGTCCCACTAATTTACCATTTCGCTTCTTTTTTCAGAATAAATTCATTGTTTATTAAAATCTAAAGTACATATCAAAACTCTTGAATAGACATGAATTGGTAGTCACATGACTTACACTTATTTCATACTGCTCATAGCATAAATGGATTGACATGACAAACAATAAATTGATAGACATATATGCATAAGGAGACCAGCTGTATCTCGACATATAATAGTACTCAACGCATTTCATGGCGTTACAGCCACTCATCAGGAGTGTATTATGACAGTATAACTAAAGAATCAACAATTGAAAAAAGATTTAAAAAAGGATTAGAAAAGACCCTCTGAAGAGGGGAGAGAAAAAATTATTTCCAAAGAAATGGCGACAAGCTAATAACTTGCAACTCGCCCCAAGACTGGGTCTAAACTCTATGTGGGAATTAGTGGGGGTCTAGGTATCTCCCTCGGGGTTGAGGCAGGAAACACTTGGCAGGAGGGAGGGACCAAGAGCGCCGGCGAGGGACCCGAGAAAAGGAGGATCCGGGCTGCTCTGTGCAGAACCACTGCAACAGAGCAGGTAAGTATAACAGGTTTGTTATTTTTAAATATAAAAAAAAAATAAAAAAATAAGACTTTAGTATCACTTTAAGATGAGCAATTTGAAAACATGAGGTGGAGCTAGGGGAGCACTTGGTTTTTGGCATATAAATAAATATTTAAAAAGGAGAGCAAGGGTTTTGGCACAGAAAAAGTGCAATAGGAAGACCACTGTGTGGACTGGCATTATACATACACATAGTTTGGGAACTGCTTTTAGTATTTTTTGGACTGCACTGTTTTTTCACATTAGGTTTTTGGTTAGTTGCACAGCACAATTTTTGTGATTTCTCCTTGAAATTGGTGGTCTGTGCTTAGATGTCATGTAAAATTCTCATTATTTACACTTTAATTATTGATAGATTTTGATAGCTCTGTACTTGCTTTTAATTTCGTATATACATACACACACCTAGATACAGGGCTTTTTTCAGCGGGAACGTGGGGGAACGCAGTTCCGGCATTGACTGCATGTAATGGCAAATGCGGTGCTGTGGGGGGTTTCGGTCGACAGATAATCGGCGGCCGGTATTCACTTTTCTTGAAGAATCAGTAACAAACTTACCGATATTACTTCAAGTGGCTGTACCGGGGAGATGCGTGCAGCTGCAGGCATCACTCCTGTACTATTCTTTGCAGCGGATGGTCGGCTTTCTTCTAACAACAACTGATGCGGCTTAGCAGCTGCTCGGCCATTATCACAAGTAGTGGGAGGGGACGTTCCCCCCCAGCCTTCCGTTGCTCAGCACGAGCAACAAACCGGCACATCCACTGGCTGGCCAGAGACCCGAACAAAGCCGAGTACTTTGTTCGGGTCTTGGATCTAGTAACCCAGAAGCCATGTCATGACATCACTCCCAGATTACCCTCATCCTAAAAAGCGCCAGTTTTAAAAAATAGAAAGTATTCAAAAATGCAGATCTTGACGTTTTGAATACTTTTAAGTGCAGAGGAGGGGTATATTTTTTTTTAATCTACAGAATATTGGCACCTGATATCGGCTATTGGCTATTGGCCTTAAAGGCCCCAGAAAAATAAATAAAAATAGGTATCGGCCCTGAAAAAACGATATGGAGTGCTGCAGGGTCTATTGATACTGGCTGATGGGGGGCCGTTTCTGGTGGGGGACCTATTGTTGGTGGTGGGTCTTATATTGCTGGGAGAGATCCACTGTTGAGGGGTCTATTGTTGCTGGTTGTGGGGCGATCTGTTGCTGCAGGGAGTCTATTTTTGCTGGGGGGTTCTGTTTCGGGTGGTCCATTGTTGTTGAGGGGATCTATAGTTGCTTTTTTTGTTAGCATTAACATATTCCATACAAATGACTTATCACCACAAAATGATACTTGGTTCCGTTTTCTCTAAAAGGGCGGTAATGGGAGGTGGGTAGGGGGTGGAACCAAGTAACAGTGCTCAGACGTGGGTAGGGGTGGAGAAAAAGGGGAGTTTCTGCACTTATTCTCTGAGAAAAAAAAAAAAGTGCGAGATAGAGACACACAGACACACACACAGAGAAGTTCTTAAAGTTTTAGCCATAAATTATTCACATATAGGTATATGAAAAAGAAAAAAACATTGCATCTGAATGCAAGCGACTGCCTTTATACATGTACAGTTTCTGCAGCCTTAGGAATTCTAGAAACTGTACGGAATTCTAATTCATGTTTAGCGCTCATCGAAACTCAAAAGCAAAAAATGTTATATATTGCAACTTGCTAGTTCTTACTTGTGGTGGCCATATAAAAAAAATTTTTCCAGGCTTTATCCCTTTTCTTTCACCTGGTGATCATGCCAGCACCACAGTTCCTATCCTAAAGTGACAATGTTCACTGTATTCATAAATGAGCAGCATTGTCACCCTAGGCTGTTCTGATTTGAACTACAAAACCCTCCTCTCTTAATTTCCATTACATTAGTAATTATATCTGAAAAACTCACATCTTTGACCAGCTTTAAGATATTTGAAAATCAAAGACTCACTTTTACTAAATTACCAACAAAGTTGTGGTACTTAATGCCATGTTCCTGAAGGGCACCAGTAATTCGTGTTATCCACATCTGAAAGATACAACAATGATTAGTATGCAATGCATGCTATATCCATTCTTTCACTGCATAATCTATGAAGGATATTGAAGTCAATAAAAAAAGAAGGGTATGGCCTTGGGGCCTGTTCACATCCTGTATTTGCAGTAATGGCCATGTTACTTACCACAAATCACTTAAGGGTGCTGGGGTGCTGTGATGCTATTCATTGTAAATGGCACACTGGTTTGACAGGACATGCTATGCAGCAAAGCACAATGCAATAACATGCGCTGTCAAATAATTGTGCATGCACAATTGTTGATCAGTACACCGCAAAGCACGTACATTTGGATGCCATTCAGAATAAATGTCCACGCATCGCACCAGTGCACTTTACCACTTGATCACCAGGTCAATTCTGACACTTTAATGAATTTTAGCTCACAGAAACACAATCTAATTAATTTTCGGTAAATTAAAGATGGTATGCCAAGTAAATAGATACCAAACATGTCACGCTTTAAAATTGCACAAGCCTGTGGAATGGCGACAATCTATGGTATCTAAAAAAAATCTACATATGCGACGATTAAAAAGCTTTTACAGGTTACCAGTTTACAGTTAAATAGGATGTCTGGTGCTAGAATTACTGCTCTCACTCTGACGTTCGCGGCGATGTGTGGTGCGATCACCATTTACATGTAGGACAGGGTTGCCACTTTCAGTAAATTTACAAACCGTTTGAAAAATCCATAATTGTTGCATCTGTCCATGAATGTCAGTTACGGACATGCAGCCTACATGTCTGTAATGGACATTCATGGACAGATGCAAAAAGTACGGATTTTACAAACTGTATATTTTCTGAAAGTTGGCAACCCTGATGTAGGACCTACATATCCGTTTAGAATATGTGCATTAGCACAGGGTGTAGGGGCACTTTAATGTTTTTTTATTATTATTCTTTTTAAACTTTTTTTTTTCCCCTTACATTTTCAGGTTTACATTTTTTTTGCTTACACAAAGGGATGAACAACATCCCCTGTGCTAGCGTAGGAAGTGACAGGTACTCTTTACTGAGAGATCTGAGGTCAAAAGCATCAGATCAAACCGAGATTATTGGCTTGTAAAATCATCTGAGCAAACCAAAGGCTTGTAAACATCAAACCGAAAGTGACAAAGTCCTCATCGCCTCCGGCTTCTTACGTCACAGAGGGGAGGCCGGGCTGGATGGACCTTCCTCCTCTCATAATTCACAAATGTCCCAATCGGCGGCAGTCCAGTGCTCCCCAATCGCACGGGAGAGCCCAGTGAAGGCAGCAGCAGGAGGGGCCCCAATACATGCCCTGTAGAAGTGATTGAGTGGCTGTAGAACTGCTTGGATCACTTCTTCATTAAAGCCCATCACTGGCTGAAAATTTTGGTACCAGAATGATGGCTGCAGCTGCCCAACTTTTGGCATTTTCAAGAAACTAACCAGGAAATAGGAAACCGCGTGGGATTTTTTTGGCCATGTGTGTTGCAGGGGTCAACATAGCCACTAATAATATTCTGCATCTAGTGCGCCATCACCAAACTCCATATTCTAACTACCTCAATATCAGCAAGTATTTTATATAGTATGTAATATACTCCTGCACAATAATCCACCTTAAAGTGATTGTAAAGTCTTGTTTTTTTTTCTATAAAAATAACAAACATGTTATACTTGCCTGCTCTTTGTAATGGTTTTGCACAGAGCAGCCCAGATCCTCCTCTTCTCGGGTTCCTCTTCGGCTCTCCTGGCCCCTCCCTCCTGTCATGTGCCCCCCCCCACAGCAAGCAGCTTGCTATGGGGGCACTCAAGCCGAGACACAACTCCCTGTGTCCAGACACGGAGCCCCCTCGGTTCGGCCCCATCCCCTCTCCCTCCTGATTGACAGCAGTAGGAGCCAATGGCTCCAATTTAGGAGGGAGAGCCCCGGATGGCCGAGGCACTCGTGGACATTGCTGGATAGAGATGGAGCTCAGGTAAGTATTAGCGGGGTGCTGGGGTGGCTGCTGCACACAAAAGGCTTTTTATTCTAATGCATAGAATTCATTAAGATAAAAAACCTTGTGCCTTTAACAACCCCTTTAATACTATAAATAAAAAGGTTGTCAGAACTGTCATGTGTTCCAACAGCCACCATATACGATCTCAAATATGGTACAGCCCTACCTAAAACCACCACTCTTACTTATACCAAAATGCCTATATAGAAATAAACAAATTATTAGACAAAACATGAAAAACTTTCTAGCATACAGGCGATTTAAAACCATATTGTGCATTAACTTTAAGCGCAGTGGCAAAGTGGTCAGCACTTCCGCCTAACAGCACTAGGGTTGTTGGTTCGAATCCCAACCATGGAACTACCTGCCTGGAGTTTACATGTCCTCCCTATGCCTGTGTGGGTCTCCCCCTGGGTACTCCGGTCCCCTCAAAGAGGGTACGTTAATTGGATCCAGTCTAAATTGGCCCTAGTATGTGTTTGTATAAATGCGAGTTGAGGACCTTAGATTATAAGCTCCTTGAAAGCAGGGACTGATGTGATTGTACAATATACACTACTGTGCATAGGTTTTAGACAGTATGAAAAAATGCTGTAAATTAAAAAGGCTTTCAGAAATAGAAGTGTTAATAGTTTAGTTTGATCAGTTAACAAAATGGAAAGTAAAAGGAGCAGAACTGAAATCCTTTGCCTTCAAAACAGCATCAGTTCTTCTAGGTACACTTGAAGAAACTCGGCAGGTAGATTGTTCCAAATATCTTGGAGAACAAATCTATTTTTAGATCCTGGATCTATATTTAGATTCTGGTCTAAACTGTACAGTGCATTTTTAGATCCTGGTCTAAACTGTGCAATCTATTTTTAGATCATGGATCTATTTTTAGATTCTGGTCAAATGCGCAGTCTATTTTTAGATCCAGGAATGAGCCCACTTGGGTGCCCCCATTGCAAGGAGGGAGGGGCCAGAAGCGCCAGCTGGGGACCAAAGAAGAGGAGGATCGTGGCTGCCCTGTGCAAAACCACTGCAAACAGCAGGTGTGTACGAATTAGTAAAAAAAAAAAAAAAAAAAAAAAAAAAAAAAAAAAAAAAACACAATCGACTATCACTTTAACTCTTTCGCCGCCATGTCCGTACGTTTGGAATTATAAAACTCATAAAAAAGGGGACACTATTTGCTTTGGACTTTTTTGTGATTGAATTTTTTTCACAGGGAAAGTGGATGTAAACTCTCCATACACCCACTGAAGTGAACAGCCTCAGATGATACACAGATGAACCAAATCTCCCTACATAGGTTTTACATCCATATCTGCTGTCTTCAGTGGCGTACTAAGTGGGGGGCGGGCTGCACTGGGGTGCCACACACTGGGGGGGTGTAAGGCCGGCGCCCCCCCCTCCCGTGACTGAAGCGGTGACAGCGTCAGCGCTGAGGACTCGGAGTGACTTAGGCAGCGGCAGTCGGCGATACAAGGGGGGGAGGGGGGTGCGGGGTGACACCGCTGCACCATTTATCCCCTCCTTTCATGGCCGCAGGCTGTGAGCGGTGTTCGGCACTTAACCTGACGTCACACAGGCACAGCCGAATGAAGCCGCCTCCCCTCCTCTCTGTTTATGTGTATGGAAGGGGGAGGGGACCTCCTGTCCATGTGCCGCCGCTGCGCTGATCTGAGGTACTGAATGGGGAGGGGGAGTTGCACTGGGGGGTTTTTTGAACGGGGGGGGGGTGAACTGAAGGGGGTCCAGTGATGCAGGTTGGGCTGTGTAATGTAAAAGGGTCCAGGAGTGCAGGGGGGCTGTGTAATGTAAAAGGGTCCAGGGGGGCTGTGTAAAGGGGTGCAGTGATGCAGGGTGCTGTGTAATGTAAAAGGGTCCAGTGATGCAGGTTGGGCTGTGTAATGTAAAAGGGTCCAGTGATGCAGGTTGGGCTGTGTAATGTAAAAGGGTCCAGTAGTGCAGGGGGGGCTGTGTAATGTAAAAGGGTCCAGTGGTGCAGGGGGGGCTGTGTAATGTAAAGGGGTCCAGTGATGCAGGGTGCTGTGTAATGTAAAGGGGTGCAGGGGGGCTATGTAATGTAAAGGGGTGCAGGGGGGCTATGTAATGTAAAGGGGTGCAGGGGGGCTATGTAATGTAAAGGGGTGCAGGGTGCTGTGTAATGTAAAGGGGTCCAGAGGTGCAGGGTGCTGTGTAATGTAAAAGGGTCCAGAGATGCAGGGTGCTGTGTAATGTAAAAGGGTCCAGAGATGCAGGGTGCTGTGTAATGTAAAAGGGTCCAGAGATGCAGGGTGCTGTGTAATGTAAAAGGGTCCAGAGATGCAGGGTGCTGTGTAATGTAAAGGGGTCCAGAGATGCAGGGTGCTGTGTAATGTAAAGGGGTCCAGAAATTCAGGCTGCCGTGTAATGTAAAGGGGTGCAGGGTGCTGTGTAATGTAAAGGGGTCCAGAGGTGCAGTTGTGGAGAGGTGGTACACAGTAGTAACAAAGATATTGAAGGATGCAGGGGGCACAGTGGGGTGTTTTTAAATTTTAACGTGGGGGTGCCAGATATTGGATCCGCCCCGGGTGCCAAATGCTCTAGGTATGCCCCGGGCTGTCTTCACATTTATATACTGTTTAGTAGTGGTGCAACGGATCGGTGACGATCCGTGATCCGAACGGGTCACCCCATTCGGATCGGCACACCACGATCCGTGGAGCGATCCGCGGCCTCGGCCTTAGGAAAGGCCGTGGCTTCGGCCTAGCTCCGGAGCCGCGCCCATCTTGGTACACCCGGGGGCGGCGGCCGCCTTGTGACGTCATCACCCCTCGCTGCTCGTGGATTTGAACTGGCCGGCGGGAGAGACTGGTAAGTGGGGGAGATGCCCATTACTGGGGGAAGATTGTGGATATTACATACTGGGGGGAAGATTGTGGATATTACATACTGGGGGGAAGATTGTGGATATTACATACTGGGGGGAAGATTGTGGATATTACATACTGGGGGGAAGATTGTGGATATTACATACTGGGGGGAAGATTGTGGATATTACATACTGGGGGGAAGATTGTGGATATTACATACTGGGGGGAAGATTGTGGATATTACATACTGGGGGGAAGATTGTGGATATTACATACTGGGGGGAAGATTGTGGATATTACATACTGGGGGGAAGATTGTGGATATTACATACTGGGGGGAAGCTTGTGGATATTACATACAGGGGAAGCTTGTGGATATTACTGGGGGAAGATTGTGGATATTACTGGGGGGAAGATTGTGGATATTACATACTGGGGGGAAGATTGTGGATATTACATACTGGGGGGAAGATTGTGGATATTACATACTGGGGGGAAGATTGTGGATATTACATACTGGGGGGAAGATTGTGGATATTACATACTGGGGGGAAGATTGTGGATATTACATACTGGGGGGAAGATTGTGGATATTACATACTGGGGGGAAGATTGTGGATATTACATACTGGGGGGAAGATTGTGGATATTACATACTGGGGGGAAGATTGTGGATATTACATACTGGG
This sequence comes from Rana muscosa, assembly GCA_029206835.1. NCBI lineage: Eukaryota > Metazoa > Chordata > Amphibia > Anura > Ranidae > Rana > Rana muscosa. The sequence goes on from CM055124.1 coordinate 204,239,967, forward strand.
GGGAAGATTGTGGATATTACATACTGGGGGAAGATTGTGGATATTACATACAGGGGAAGATTGTGGATATTACATACAGGGGAAGCTTGTGGATATTACATACAGGGGAAGCTTGTGGATATTACATACAGGGGAAGCTTGTGGATATTACATACAGGGGAAGCTTGTGGATATTACTGGGGGAAGCTTGTGGATATTACTGGGGGAAGATTGTGGATATTACTGGGGGAAGATTGTGGATATTACTGGGGGAAGATTGTGGATATTACTGGGGGAAGATTGTGGATATTACTGGGGGAAGATTGTGGATATTACTGGGGGAAGATTGTGGATATTACTGGGGGAAGATTGTGGATATTACTGGGGGAAGATTGTGGATATTACTGGGGGAAGATTGTGGATATTACTGGGGGAAGATTGTGGATATTACTGGGGGAAGATTGTGGATATTACTGGGGGAAGATTGTGGATATTACTGGGGGAAGATTGTGGATATTACAGTGGGGGGGGGGGTGACGTGGATATTAGTATTTTTTTTTTTTTTTTTTGCAGATCCGAAAATGATCCGATCCGTGGCTCTGATCCGAGGATCGATCCGTGAGTTTTTTGATCCGTTGCACCCCTACTGTTTAGAAAGTTGAGATTGTGTTAGGAGACTTTCTCTTCCTGTTTAACACAGAGTGTGATGTCTGGGCATACAGCCAAGATAGCTAAAATTTCTGATTGGAGGAAAGGCACACACCCCCTCTCATCATAGGCAGAGACTCTTATGCCTTGTACACACTATCGGGCTTTTGCCCGGCCAAATTCCATGGGAGAAAAATAGAACATGTTCTATATCTAAACTCGGACCGAATTCCTCTGAATTTCCGATGAAAAAACTCAGATGGGGCTACACACGGTAGGAATTGCCGATGGAAAAAGTCAATTCCTATCGTGTGTACAAGGCATTAGAAGTGTTTTGTAACAGGATCAGCTCCCTGCTAATCTATTTATAGCAACCTCCCCGGACAGAAAAGTCAGGCTGCTTTTATCTGATGTGTCCAAGAATTTGTCAGAAGTTATCAGGCTAATAGAGGAACGGTTCAGGAGAGAGCTATGGGACTTAGCTATTTAAAGAGAGATAACAAAACACTGCAGATATATGTGCCCAGCTCAAAATTTCATGAATCGGGTTTACATCCACTTGAAGGTATATCAACATTAATGCACATAATGGTTTTAAATTACCTGCATGCCTGGACTTTTTTCAAATTTTTTGTCTGATAAGCTATTTCTAACAAAAATTGACAAAGATAGTGGTCATTTGCTGCTAAATGTGATTTGCACTATAGCCACTTGGAGTTACAAATAAAGCGCATTTTGGACCACTTTTGGACTACACATCCTCTCATTTCTCTATGGGGGAAATAGGTATAAACAAAAGTGGTGGATTTAGGTACCACTGCACCAGAAAATTGTTAAAGGATAAGTCCACCTTAACACTAACCTATCGAAGACGAAGACACACACACACACACACACACACACACACACACCTTTTTTGAAACCGATCTGGTCTGAACTCCAGCGACGGAAGCTCTGTAGAGGACACAGCCGACTGAAATGAATGGGAAGTGACGTCACCCATAGACTTACTATGGGGCTTTCGTTGTCGGCTGTGTCCTCTGCACCCGCCTCCGCAGCGAAACTGCAGCTGACAGCTCAGCACAGGATCGGCTTCTAAAAAGGGACATAAACGTATTTATTCTTCACTGGGTTAGATAGGTTAGTGTTAGATCATGGAGGTCTGTAGATGTAGAGATTTGAGTGTTAAGGTGGACTTATCCTTTAAGGGGACAGTCAGTGCTCCCATTAAAGTGGAACTAAAGGATGAATACTTACCCATCCAACAGTCCCTCACTGATGCTGGCATCTTTCTGAGTGCCGGTCCTCTTCATGTCTCGTCATTTGCCGAGGTGGATGACGTCACTCCTGCACAGGAAATAGTCATCCCAGCACTGTAAGCTGAGCTGCACACGTGCAGCTCAGTTTACAGTGCTGAAAAAGACAGTAGGCAGGCTGGTAGGGGCATTTTATTGCAGAAGAAACCGTGCATGCAATAAAAGCCTGCCTGCGGTTTCTTATAGTGGAACCTCAGTTTCACATCCCTATACTGGGACTGAAATTTTCTCCAAGGCTGGATTCACACTTGTGCGGTGCGAATTCCAGCTCTGTTTTCTCTGCGAAGAGAAAACAGAGCTGTTCAGCTGCGTTGTAGCTGTGGATTACAGTACCTGCCCGCGAGAATGTGTTTCCAGTGCGATCCCATCGCTCTGGTTCCCGGTGACAGGGTACTATACATCTCGCGCTCGCTGCAATAGGAAACACACATTTTCCTATCGCAGCGAACGTGAGAAAGAAGCGACAATGGGGACATTGCGGGGATCCGACTTGGATCTCCGCCAATACCAGACACTGTGTTTGGTATGAATCATGAGGGGGAACTCCACGCCAAATTTTAAAATAAAAAACCGGCATGGGCTCCCCTCCGAGAGCATACCAAGCCCTTAGGTCTGGTATGGATTTTAAGGGGAACCCCTACACTGAAAAAACGGTCCCCCCAAAATCCATACCAGACCCTTATTCGAGCACACAGCCCGGCCAGGCAGAAAAGGGGGCGGGGACGAGCGAGCCCATTCACCTGGAGGAAAAAAAAAAAAAAAACACACCACACTAGACAGGTTTTTAAACTAAAGTAATTTATTTAGGAGATTTCGGGGGTCTTCTTCCGACTTCTGCCGGGCTCTTCCGCCATCTTCTTCCAGCTCTTTTGCTAGCGTTGGCCCGGTCTTCTACATTGTCGTCTTCTTTCCTGTTCTCTTTTCCGATGTTGACACAACGCTCTCTCCCACTGTAATGTCGTGTGCGCGGTGCGAAATGACTTATATAGGCATGGGGCGTGGTCACCGGGTGATGTCACAGTCCCATCATGCCCCGGGACTGACGTCATAATGGGCAGGGTCACTGGGTGTCATCACCTGGTGACCACGCCCCATGCCTATATAAGTCGTTGCGCACACGGCATTACAGCAGGAGAGAGCGTTTTGTCAACATCGGAAAAGAGAACAGGGAAGAAGACGACGTAGAAGACCAGGCCAATACTAGCAAAGAGCTGGATGAAGATAGCGAGGGAGCTCGGCAGAAGGCACTGGAGAACTCGGAAGACGACCCCCAAAGTCGGAAGACGACCCCCGGAGCTGCCTAATAAATTACTTTTAAAAACCTGTCTAGTGTGTTTTTTTTTTTTTATTGACATTTTTTTCCACCAGGTGAATTGGTAGAGGTACGATGTACCCCATACTCATTCACATAGGGTGGGGGGCCGGGATCTGGGGGCCCCTTATTAAAGGGGGCTCCCGGATTCCAATAAGCCCCCCGCCCGCAGACCTCGACAACCAACGGCCAGGGCTGTCGGGAAGAGGCCCTTGTCCTCATCAACATGGGGACAAGGTGCTTTGGGGTGGCTCCCACAGGGCTCCCCCTGCCCCAAAGCACCCACCCCCCATGTTGAGGGCATGCGGCCTAGTACGGTTCAGGAAGGGGAGGGGGGCGCTCGCTCGTCCCCACCCCCTTTCCTGACCGGCCTGCGTGCTCGGATAAGGGTCTGGTATGGATTTTGGGGGGACCCCCACGCTATTTTTTCGGCATAGGGGTTCCCCTTAAAATCCATACCAGACCTAAGGGCCTGGTATGCTCTTGGAGGGGAACCCATGCCGTTTTTTTTTTATTTAAAATTTGGCGTGGAGATCCCCCTCATGATTCATACCAAACACAGTGCCTCCATAGAGAGGGAACATGGTCGCTTCTTTCTCGCGCTCGCTGCAATAGGAAAATGTGTTTAAACTATTGTAGCGAGCGTGAGATGTACAGTACCCTGTCGCCGAGAACCAGCGCGATGGGATCACACTGGAAACACATTCTCGCGGGAAGGTACTGTAGTGAGCAGGGAGAGAATTCCTGTTCAGAACGGAACACAGCTGCGAATCAGATGCGTTCCCATAGAACATAATGTGCAGACATTTCGCACCGCAATGCCTAGAAAACGCAGACGTTTTTTGGGCAATGCGCAGTACGAATGCATTGCACATATGTGAACTAGCCTCATTAAAATAAATGTATTTTAAAATGTTATGCAAATTGGATGCGGTGTAAGCCGCAACCAATTCGCATAGGTGTGAACCCAGCCTAAAGGTTTCAACAAAGCTTGTTGTACACACACACTGCTCTTGGATAAGTTGAAGTTTGCGTGAACAAAGCTTTATGGTTTACACTCCAACCACTTGGTTCAAACCTAACCGTTACTATATTTGTCTCAAGGTCAGTACATGGATGCATTAAAGCAGACCTTCAGTCATTTTTTAATCTTTCCATCTATTAAATCTTCTGCACTTGTTTTAACTTTGGATAGTAAAAAATGTTTTTTGCCAGTAAATACCTTATACAGCCCACTTGTTTGTCTGGTCATTAGCTTGTGACATGCACATCTCTCTCTCGTGAGAGTTTGCCAGGGGGGGGGGGGGGGGAATGAGTCACAGGGGGGCCAATCAGAGCAGGAGGTGTGCCTCTGTGTAAATCCAGGAAGTGAACAGGCAGCAGCTTCAGCTGCCCACAGTTAAAATGGCTGCAGCCAGACTCAGTGGAGGGAGATTTCTGCAGCATATTTGGCAAGTACAGAATCACAATACAGTGGAACCTCGAATTACGAGCATAATCCGTTCCAGGAGAATGCTCGTAATCCAAAGTACTCCCATATCAAAGCGAGTTTCCCCATTGAATTCAATGGAAACTAAAATAATTTGTTCTGCATCGACTTCAATGGGATGCAATACCGCATACGGCCAGAGGCGGGGGTGCGCCAGAAGGCCCGAGGACACTTCGGCTGACCTCGGCAAACCTCGGAAAAGACTTCCTACCCGAGATTTGCCGAGGTCAGCCGTGCTGTCCTCTGGCCTTTCCGTGCATTTCCGAACGGCGATGTTCGGCTCTGGCACCCCCCCCACCTCAGGCCAAAAGCAGTACTGCACACTGCTTTGGCCTGAATCGTGCTCGTTTTGCGAGACACACGCAAACCGAGTCACGATTTTTTAAAATACAGAGCTCGTATTGCGAAAGCTCGTTAACCGCAATCTGAGGTTCCACTGTATATATAAAATAATTTGCAAAGTGGTTGGAGGGAAGCATCAAAATGGCAAATATGTTTTTATTACAAATTATGTGAGCAGACTGCAGTTCCTCATTTAAGGAAGACATTTCTGAAGACGCATTGTAAGTTTGCATACAAGCAAGATCTATACTTTTATTACACGTTAAAAACAAAGTATTGGATTTTACCGTTCTCATGATGCGGGGCTTTACTTTTCTGGCTTTTGTTGAATAGACAAAGGCTCTGCGCACAGCTCGTACCGCCAAACTGTAACAGCGATTCTTTCGGCCTCGAAAATGCTGCAAGAGAAGAAAATTTGTGGTAAAGATGTAGGAATTTGCCATCATATAAAAGTCTATTTCCCAACATGTGTAAAATAGTAAATGCAGATTTTGCTGCAATACTCATCTCCTCCCCCAGGGCTGTCACTGAAGACTCATCACTCTCTGGTGCAGTTCCTGCTCTTCTGGAATGAATAATGCCCAGTGCCACCTGTGAGCCTCATCATAGCAGTAATATGGTGACACCAGGCTGACAAGAGTAGCAATCAAACAGCATTATAGAAGCACCGAGGGTGTGTAGGACCATCCACTGCGGAGGTCAGAGGAGAAGAGGAACATGAAGTGGCCAGGCAGTTCTGGAATTCAGGGAATGGGTGGAGTTGGGCTTTCAAAGAAATTGTATTGCAAAAAATTACTGCCACTTTAAAATAATTTCCAGGCTTAGGAAACTTCTACAAGTATATTTACACCTCAACAGAAATTATCATGAAAAGAGAGAAAGCATTAGGAGTGTGGTGTACTTTGTGTATTTGGCACCCAGGGCTTCTCTACACAATAATTTTATTTTCAAAAATTAAACATTTTTAATTAAATTAAACATTTTAATAATGGCCAGAAAGGAAACAGACAGTGAAAATTGTAATGGTCCCTTAGATTGGTGGTAATTAAAGGGAGTGACCCTCCCTTACATTGATGGCCAGCGAGAACGCTCCTCGCCCTGGTGGTCAGTCGGAAGAATGCGCCTATCGCTCTTGCTGACATAATCACCCCACCCTTCAGTGATGTGGAACCTGCCCCCATATATATATATATATATATATATATATATATATATATACACACATACACACACACACTATATATTTTACACACATACAATAGAACCTCGGATTGCGAGTAACGCGGTTAACAAGCACTGTATTTTAAAAAATCGTGACTCGGTTTGCGAGTTTTGTCTCGCAAAACAAGCACGATTCAGGCCAAAGCGCTGTGCAGTACCGCTTTTGGCCTGAGGTGGGGGGCGCCAGAGCCAAGCAGAGCCGAACGTCGCCGATCACAGAGATCGGCGCCGCTCGGAAAGGCCCGAGGACAGCATGGCAAATCACGGGTAGGAAGTCTTTCCGAGGTTTGCCGAAGTGTCCTCTGGCCTTTTCGACCGTTTCTGAGGCTCTCCGGCCGCACGCCGTATTGAAGTCAATGACAAGAACACGCCTCATGCCGGCAGCCAGCGGGAGAAATACCCCTTACATTGGTGGCAAGTAGGAAGTCTGTCTCTGACGTTGGCAGTTAGAAAAAGTAAAGAATGCTCCTTTCAGTTACCTGAGAGGCAGAAACTGCTCATTGCTCAAGAAACCCCTGGAAACCTTTGTAGGAACCTTTGGGGGCCACAGAACAATGACAAACAAAGAATGCTATAAGCTGTGGATGGTGTGTAGTTTGTAGTAAACATTATAGGATTATAAAAGACCTGGGACACCTTTGGGTGCCCCAAGGAGAGTAGTAATGCAGCGCTGAAATTGTGCCGCGGTAAAGAGTGTGTGTAGCCATATCGCTCTTGCTGACATAATCTCCCCACCCTTCAGTGATGTGGAACCTGCCCCCAGACAGCCACCCACAGCTCCCGGACCGCAACAGATGTGTGTGTGACTATCTCAGTTACTTGGGGAGCCACAGCTTGGTCTGCATAACATGTCCGGGTTTCAGGTGAACTGAAACCCAGACACATGATTTAAAACCCGGACTGTCTGGGTGAATCCTGGACAGGTGGCAATCCTAAGTGGGGGGGGGGGGGGTTTGCCTTGTGCAGGTGGGGTGCAGGCTGCTTTGTACTATGCTTTGCAAAATCAAATTACTGATTATGTATTCTATAGAACCATTAAACCCTAGAAGGATGGGATGGAAGGTCACTTGTCTGCGCTGAGCACACTGGAGCAGGCGGAGTCCGGGCAGCCTCTTGATCAGCACCAAGCAGATGGTTCTATAGGGATGAATAAAGCCTTCATTGCTGATGAATCCACTCACCTCTACATCTGATGACAGAGCACACAATCAGAGGCAGATCCTTCACACCACAATCCTCAGCAACTCCTGTCAGATGTGACTTGCTCCAGTCCCATGCATCCCACTGCAGACCATCCCAGCTATCTATCAGGCTGGACGATGGGCAGGATACAGCATATAGGAAGAAGCACACACAGAACACATCAGACAGGTTCCTCGGACTTACCCGAGCATGTTTGAGCACCTCCTGAATCCTCCAGTACCGATCTGGACCCCGGCTCCGAACCCAGCGTGACAAACTTAGGAACACCATGCTGTGTCCTCTACTTAATGCCCCAGATGCCCTCAACAAAGATGGACTCCGCGTGCCCTCTGACTTTGACACCTTCGGTACGTGCGTCCGGCGTCACGGCTTTATTTTACTTTTGGCGAGCTTTATTGACATCAATATTATAAACAGAACGCAAGCAGTAGTTCTGCTAATTTCCGCAGAAAGGTGTGGCAGCAGTAGCTGCATAAACAGGATGTGTGGTGAGGGCTGCAGTACAACAGTGCTGATGGTATTTAGTGTAATGTATTATTAAATGTAATCTCTAGTACTAGTCTAAGTAAAGCCTGAGTGAGTATCCTATACATTTGTATGTATTTGAAGTACTTAGCACAGGTTTTTTTAAATATTTTGTTTCGTCTTAAACCTACTTCATGTCTGACCAGATGTACTCCTGTCATGTCTGCACGCGCGTACTCCAGTCATGTCTGCGCACGCGTACTCCAGTCATGTCTGCGCACGCGTACTCCAGTCATGTCTGCGCACGCGTACTCCAGTCATGTCTGCGCACGCGTACTCCAGTCATGTCTGCGCACGCGTACTCCAGTCATGTCTGCGCACGCGTACTCCAGTCATGTCTGCGCACGCGTACTCCAGTCATGTCTGCGCACGCGTACTCCAGTCATGTCTGCGCACGCGTACTCCAGTCATGTCTGCGCACGCGTACTCCAGTCATGTCTGCGCACTCGTACTCCTGTCATGTCTGCGCACTCGTACTCCTGTCATGTCTGCGCACTCGTACTCCTGTCATGTCTGCGCACTCGTACTCCTGTCATGTCTGCGCACTCGTACTCCTGTCATGTCTGCGCACTCGTACTCCTGTCATGTCTGCGCACACGTACTCCTGTCATGTCTGCGCACACGTACTCCTGTCATGTCTGCGCACTCGTACTCCTGTCATGTCTGCGCACACGTACTCCTGTCATGTCTGCGCACACGTACTCCTGTCATGTCTGCGCACACGTACTCCTGTCATGTCTGCGCACACGTACTCCTGTCATGTCTGCGCACACGTACTCCTGTCATGTCTGCGCACACGTACTCCTGTCATGTCTGCGCACTCGTACTCCTGTCATGTCTGCGCACTCGTACTCCTGTCATGTCTGCGCACTCGTACTCCTGTCATGTCTGCGCACTCGTACTCCTGTCATGTCTGCGCACTCGTACTCCTGTCATGTCTGCGCACTCGTACTCCTGTCATGTCTGCGCACACGTACTCCTGTCATGTCTGCGCACACGTACTCCTGTCATGTCTGCGCACTCGTACTCCTGTCATGTCTGCGCACTCGTACTCCTGTCATGTCTGCGCACTCGTACTCCTGTCATGTCTGCGCACTCGTACTCCTGTCATGTCTGCGCACTCGTACTCCTGTCATGTCTGCGCACTCGTACTCCTGTCATGTCTGCGCACTCGTACTCCTGTCATGTCTGCGCACTCGTACTCCTGTCATGTCTGCGCACACGTACTCCTGTCATGTCTACATTAGGGTGACCAGACATCCCCGGTTTCAGGGAAAAGTCCCCGGATTGAGGACACTGTCCCCGGACCAAGTCTGTTCCCGGTTTTGTCCCCGGATTGGATTTGAACAGGGGCTGGGGCAATTTCAAAGACAGTCAGTGCAGAATAAAAAAATAATAATGCTGAATTACACATCCCTGCTCCGCTGCTCCTACTAGCTTAGTGGGTGTATTTTTTCCATTATCTGTGCCCCTTTCTGATGATCATGCGCTGGTCGGAGCGGAGGGAATATTTCTTCAGTTTTGGGTACATGCCCATTCAGCTCCGCTCGAATGTTCTTCTGACTTGGCTCAAGTCCCGGCCAGCCGCCTGCCTGCTTATCTCCTTGCCTTCCCTGGTGGAGTGATCTTCCTCCGCACCCCACCCAGTAGTAGCCGGGGCCCGGAGAGCAAGATTCAACAGGCTGTGAGGCGGGCGGCGACGGGCAGAGAGTCGCTGCTTGCCACCATTACTAGTAAAAAAAAAAAATATGTCCCCGGATTTCATTTTAAAAATCTGGTCACCTTCGCTTAAAGGGATAGTAAAACATTTTATTCCTGCCAGTAAATACCTTATACAGCCCACTTGCTGTTTCTTGTCTGGTCATTGGCCTAGGCTTATGACATCACGCACAGCTCTCTCTCTCACTCTCGTGAGAGTTTGCCAGGAAGGGAGGGGGGATGAGTCATAAGAGAGCCAATGAGAGCTGCAGAGCTGGAGGTGGGCCTCTCTGTGTCTGTGTAAATCCAGGAAGTGAACAGGCAGCAGCTTCAGCAGCCCACAGTTAAAATGGATGCAGCCAGACTTTGTGGAGGGAGATTTCTGCAGCATATTTGACAAGTACAGAATCACAGTATATATAAAATAATATGCAAAGTGGTTGGAGGGAAGCTTCAGAATGGCAAAGATGTTTTTATTACAAATTATGTGAGCAGACTGCAGTTCCTCAGTGCAACTGCACTGTATCTGAGCACCACACACCAAAAACACTTGTAGCCAGGTGTTGGCTAACTTTGTCCGTGTTATCGTGGGACATTCTGTAACATCAACTGCAGTGAGCCTGTTTCCCTCTAGTGCTCAGCCTTGACACTGTGTCATCATCTCCTGAATGCAGAGCAATCAGAGACCACAGCTATGAGCAAGGGATTATGGGATATGTGGTCCAAGGAACCAGGATTTATATTGGAGCCAGACTGCTACAGACTACAAGTTCCAGCAAGCTGAAAGAGAGAGGAATGCTGGATAAGGACATAAATAGTCTGGTCCGGGAGGAGTCTTTCTCTTGGGACCACATCCTTCAGCTGAGAGCAGGAACCTTGGAGGGATGCAAGCAGGCGCCATGACCTAGGCGGTGTGGAGAGTCTTCAGCGAGTGAGCAGATTCACCATTGCCAGCTCCCTCTCAGCCGAGTGACTGTCGGGGGTCACTCTCATCATCCCCAGTACAGACTTAACTGAATTCCAGTGTCGCTCGCTGCATGGCCAGGCACCCTCTGGTTTCAGATTCTTCAGGAGCCTGCTCCAGGACATCCTATTCCCTTGGTATCATCAGGATTGGTGAGCGGGCAGAAGCCCACCCTGTGTACTCCCCACAAGACACTGCATGCAGACACCTTTATCCCATCTCTTTACATTAAAGCCTCAAAAAGGAAACACATTGCACATGCTATTTTCTGTTGCTGTATACACCACTCCTAAAGTGCCTCAAAGATGCTGCATGCAGGACTTTTTTTTAACGTCCCGCAAGCGCACCGCTCCAGTGTGAAAGCGCCTCATTGTGAAAGTGGCCTTACTGTGGGGACAACGTATATATTTTATTCTGCTTACTTACCTCTAGGCTTGTGCAATTAGTTTCGTAACAAATCGAAATTCGTCCGAATTTAGCAACTTTCGGACATTCGGAAGCATTCGAATTTCCGAACAAAGCAATTACGAATAAAACCGAATCCGAAATAAATTATATCGCAAATAGCAAATGCCCGAATGTCTTCGGCATAATTCGTTATGAAAAAAGTTACGAATGTACGAATCCTTTCGAAGCACAATAACACTCTGCTCTGCTCTCTGCTTCTCCCTCACTGTGCTGAACTCCCTCTCAAAATAGTGTACTGGGGCGGAGGCTATAGCCGCATGTAAAATACGAGATTTCGAATCGTTACAAATAACCGCAATGTATTTAGAAAAGTACAAATCCATTCTAAACACATTAGGCATAATAGGCAGCGTCATTGTGAGAGAGACACGGAAAATTATGAATCAACGAACCCAAAAAAAGAGTTGTGTCCAGAATCAACGAAAAACAATGTACTCTACCGAAAGTACGAATTATAAATCAACTAAAAATAAGGCTTACATTAATACGAATAATTCCGATTCAACGAAAAATGTGGCTTGCGAAAATACGAATTAGTCCGAACACGAAAATCCCGTCTAGCAAAATTACGAACGATTACGAATCAACAGGACCAAAAAGAAACGAACCGAAACGAAACAAATTTTTCCGTTGTGCACAAGTCTACTTACCTCCACTGTGCAGTTCGTTTTGCACAGAGTGGCCCCTAAACCTCGTCTTCTGGGGTCCCCCGGCGGCGTTTGCGGCTCCTCCTGGCATCTGGAAACCCCCTAGGAGAAGCGCTCTCCCTGGGGGTTACAGTGCGGGCGCGCTCCCGAGTCCAGCATTTGCGTCCATTGACACAGAATGCTGGACTCTGCCCCACCCTCGGCGCCCGCGTCATTGGATTTGATTGACAACAGCTGGAGCCAATGGCTGTACTGCTATGAATATATCCAATTAAAAGCCGAGAACCAGAGAGGTAGAGCGCGTCTCCGGCAGGGGAACGAACAGGCTCAGGTGAGTAAAACAGGGGGGCTGGGGGGCTGCTGAGTGACAGAAGTTTTTTCACCTTAATGCATAGGAGGGTGTATAACCCCCTTACAGCAGGGCTTATACAGGGTGATTTACTGAAATTAATGGGTTAAATGGTAAAATGAAGGTTAATTAGGGGTTAAAATTTGCTATGCACACAATAAACCCTTATCTGCATTAGCTGCAGCCCTCTAATCTCACAAATCACTGTCTGTCAGGAGATAAGACAGCTACTGTTACTTTTGCTAAAATATACAAGTACACTGAATCAGGACGGATCCAGAGTCTAGTCTCTGGAGGGGCACTGCCCAAAAATTTTGCAGGCAATTTGTCAGGGCAATGGCTGGTGTTAGCGCTTCAATCATCACGGCGCCAAGGTTGTTATGGTGTCAGGATGATTGAAGCGCATTATTTATATTATTGCATTGTAATATAAAATTAAATAGTTCAACCATAATGCAGAATCAGTGGGAGCCCTGAGTGTGTCACTTGCCACCGTTGCCTGCTACCAGATGCAGCATGTCACTTGCCACCATCGCCTGCCGCCAGGTGTGGATTGTCACTTGTCACTGTCACCTGCCACCAGATGTATATTGTCACTTGCCAATGTCGCCTCCCACAAGATGTGGATTGTCACGTGCCAGTGGCTGTGTCCCAGAGTGAGGGCGGGCAGTAAGAGATGATGTAATCTCTCTGCTGCCCACGCCTGTACAGTGATGGCAGTGTTCTGTCAGAGGCTGAGCTGCGGTGATGCAGGGTGGGCAGTGAGAGATGATGTCATTGCTCGCCTGCCCGCCGGTGTCCTGTCAGAAAGTTGCTACTGCGATTTTGCCGCAATTTGTGATTTGAGGTTTTTTTTCTACGTTCAAGTGCACAGCTCCTTGAGACCCGGTGTGTGTAGAAAGTGGAGCTGCTGATGCTATAAACAGAAGCCAGTCAGAAGCATTTCTCATTGAATGATCACTATGACAGCCAATCCCAGTGACCATTCAGTGCAGGGCCAGACCCGGGGGGGGGGGGGCACGGGGCAATTGCTCCCCTCGAGAAAATAGCCCAAAATGAAAACTAACAGACCTAGTCACCAGCTAGGCCTGCCTTAATTTTCCTAGTCTCCAGAAAAAAATCCTCACTCTAGCACCTACCTAACTAGAGGGTGCTACATATCTATTCAGTAAGTTCTACAGAATACCCATTGATAATGATAGAAATCCACTGAACTTGACAATGCTGTGCTGAAATCTCACATGATGTTATCAGCCCAGCCTGAATTCTGTCTTTGAACTACAGAACAGCTCTCCCCAAGTTATGGAAATAAGGAGAGGGGAAGGAGTTCTGTAGTCATTATACACTTCCTTTCTTAGGACGACAACACTGCTCCTCCACATATACAGCGCAGTGATGCCGCGTACACACAATCGTGATTCACGGCAGGAAAAACGAGGGAATGGCTTGTTCCCCCACACACGGCCGTTTTTCCCGTCATTTTTTCTCTTGGCGAGAAAAACGACCGTGTAGTCTCCGCGGCAGTGTTTCCCTATGGGTAAACTGCCGCAGAAAAAAATGACAGGAATCACAACGAGAAAAATTAGCGCATGTTCTAATTTTTCTCGTCGTAATTAATGCTGTTTTTCCCATCGGGAAAAACGGCAAAAAGCCCACAGACGATCGTTTTTCTCATCCAAAAGAATTTTTTTTATTTTTCCCGACGGGAAAAATGATCGTGTGTACCCGGCATAAGTGTTGTTATTCTTGAACAGGAATTGTGAGAATCTGAAATTTACACATTAGAGCAAAAACTGTTCAACTTTGATAGACAGTAGGGCGCATTCACACATGTGTGGTGACCTGCGTTTTTTCCACACTGGATAAATAAAGATCACTGCTAGGGCACATTGAAATTTGTTGTTTTCTATGTTCCTCAATCACAACCACAATACTAATGTGATGCGCAGGGTTGTAGTGTGGAGAATGCAACATGTCTGCACTGTGTGGCACCACATGTCACCGCACAGCAGCACAACGCACTGTGACACTTCAAATTAAAGCAAAAACGTTAAAGAAAAAAACAAGCATCACACATCTCCCTGCTGGTGCCAGCACTGCATTGGCTTGCATGGTAAAAGCGTGCAGCCTAGTGTGAACCTAGCTTTATGCCCTGTACACACGATCGTTTTTCATGCCGTTAAAAATGCCATTTTAAAAAATGGCCATTAAAAATGATCGTGTGTAGGCTCCAGAGCATTTTTAACGACGTGAAAAACGGCCATTAAAAATTCCGGACATGCTCTCTTTTTTCACGTCGTTTTTCATGTCGTTTTTTTTAACAACGTGAAAAACGATAGTGTGTATGCTTTCACGACGTGAAAAAAAACGCGCATGCTCAGAATCAAGTATGAGACGGGAGCGCTCGTTCTGGTAAAACTAGCGTTCGTAATGGAGATAGCAGATTCATTACACAGTAACGGACTGAAAAGCGCGAATCATCGCTCAACAAACTTTACTAACATGAAGGGTGGCGCCATTCGAACGGAACTTCCCCTTTATAGTGCCGTCGTACGTGTTGAACGTCACTGCGCTTTGCTTGATCGTTTTTTTTAATGATGGTGTGTACGCAAGGCAGGCTTGAGAGGAAACATGAAAAAAAAACGAGGAGAAAAACGTCGGTTTAAAAAATGACATTAAAAACGATCGTGTGTACGGGGCATTAGACTCGCAAAGCTTTACAAGACAATAATAAGGATCTTTCTTTTAGCCATGTGACTTTCATTTTTAAATATGATTGGATTCATTCACTCACTGGATACAAATTACATTCACTTTAAAAAAAATAAGGATTCTTATGCCGCGTACACACGATCATTATTCACGGAGGTTTAAAAACCGCCGTGAATAATGACATTTTAAACGAGGGAACAGCTTGTTCCCCACACACGGTCATTTTTCTCGTCATTTTTTAAAATGACGAGAAAAACGATCGTCTATGGGCTCTGCGGCAGTGTTTCCCTATGGGAAACACTGCCGCGGAAGAAATGTCATGAAAAACGACGAGAAAAATTAGAACATGTTCTAATTTTTCTCATCGTGATTAATGCCGTTTTTCCCGTCGGGAAAAACTGCAAAAAGCCCACAGACGATCGTTTTTCTCGTCCAAAGGAAAAAATTTAATTTTTCCCGACGGGAAAAATGATCGTGTGTACGCGGCATTAGTTTGGCATGATAGTCATCTTGAATTGTCTCTGCATTTTCTCTTAAGCTATATTCTAAAGCAAACACTAGATGGAGCCCTTAAACCACACATTTTTATTATTGTAGCCTATCTGCATGTTTTTGTGACGTTTTTAAAACCTAAAGCTTCGTACACACGGGCGAGAATCCTGTCGGAAAAAAAAACGTTGGTTTTCTCGACGGGATTCCTGGCAAGCTTGTCTTGCCAAGCCCTGTGTACACACGCACATTCAAAAGAACCGCCGTTCTTTTGAATGGCAAGAACGCAGTGACGTCATCGACTACGATGTGCCTGCGCTTTTCACATTCGATGCCGTCGCCGCCATCTTGCTACACCCTACACTACCCTTGTATGCTACCGTGCATGCGTCAAAGTCTTTGGGTTTACCTGGAGACAGGTAAGCATACACACGCACGGTTTTCTCGTCGGGAAACAGGCCGACGAGAAAATAGAGAGCAGGTTCTCTATTTTTCTCGTTGAGATTCCCGGCAGTTTTCCCGACGAGAAACCATACACACAAACGGTTTTCTCGGCAAAAAGCTCTCCCAGCAGTTTTCTTGCCGAGAAAACCGGCCGTGTGTACGAGGCTTAACTCCAGTGAAATTGAATGGTGCATTCTAACCTGCAAATGCACCCACACTGTGATTAGATGCAAGAACCCCTTTAATATCCAGGGCCTCTGTCTCGGCGGTGGTATTGCGTCGTCTTATCTGGTTGAAGTGCTGGTCTGCTGACCTAGCCTTAGGAAGCTCCTGACGGATCTACCATTTTAAGGTGGTAGACCTTTCGGTGCTGCTCTGGATGACATCGTCATGGATGTCATGGGAGGTAAAAGCACTCTTCTTCCTTAGACTAGCAAGAGTGAGGAGGCCCGCTGCAAACAGGGGCCTTCCTTTCCAGCAAAACGGGGTTTTTTCGTCAGTCAGAGTCCACGGGTAGGTCCTCTCAGACTGACGGCAGTGCGGCTGGTGGGCACAAGTGCCCCTGGGTGCGTAAGCCGAACAAGCGGCTCCCAAGCCCGCCTCCGCGTGAAGTCTTGCCTCCGCCCGACTCTGGGGTGGGGGGACGACTTCGCAGGTCACGAATCGGTGGTCCTCCCGAATCTCCGACTGGTGGGTGTGCGAGGTGGTCACCTCAGGATACAGGATAGTATTCCGATCCTGGCCCCCAGACAGATTCTTTCCCTCAAATCTTCCTCTCCTTCCTACCTGTCGGGCAGCCCTCTTGGGGGCTGTACAGGATTTGATCAGGTCCGGAGTGATTGTGCCGGTTCCGTCACAGGAGAGTTTTCAGGGATTCTACTCGAATCTGTTTGTCGTCCCAAAAATAGGATGTGGTTCGACCTATCCTGGACCTCAAGGCCCTGAATGCCTTCGAGAAGGTGCAGAAATTCCGCATGGAATCCATTCGCATGGTGATCGCTACACTCCACCAAAGGGATTTTCTTCTGGCGTCCTTGGACTTCAAGGACGCCTACTTGCATGTTCCGATCTGCGCAAGTCACCAGAAGTTTCTGCGCTTGCGATCAGCGAAGTCCACTATCGATTGTGGCTCTTCCTTTCGGCCTAGCCTCAGCACCAAGGGTGTTCACCAAGGTGCTTGCTCTGGTTCTAGCCTTCTGTTACAGTGAGGTATTGCTGTTGTGGGCTATCTGGACGATCTTCTGCTAAGAGCAGAAAGTGGCTCAGACTTAGAGGAAAGGTGACTATCGTCAATTAGACCCTCAGGGACTTCGGGTGGTTCCTGAACATTCAGGAGTCAGTCCTGGTCCCGACTCAGTGTCTGGAGTATCTAGTTCTGATTCTGGACTCCTTGGAGGCAAAGGTATCCTACCTCTGGAGAAGTTGCTGACACTTCAGTCTGCGGTGCGGGTGCTGACATCCCGAAAATGGTTGTCAATCCGTTTTTTTGCATGAGAGTCCCGGGACTCGTGGTGGCCTCCTTCGCGGCCGTTCCGTATGCCCAATCACACACCAGGGCATTGCAGAAGGAGATCTTGTCCACCTGGGACAAATCCCCGTTGTCCTTGGATCTTCAGATCCAGGTGATTCACCTAGTCAGGGCGCCCCTGACATGGTGGTTGAGATCCTCGGCTCTTCGGTCCGGAAAGTCGTTCCCCTCCCATCCAATGGACGGTACTCACGACGGACACCAGCCTGACGGGCTGGGGTGGAGTCTGGGGAGTCCTGTCGGCTCAAGGCCTTGGACTCCGGACGAGCCCGTTTACCAATCACTGTTCTGGAAATACGGGCCATCGGACTGTGTCTCTCCTCAGGTCGGAGAGAGTACGGGGTCGCTCCATCAGGAGCCAGTCGGACAACGCCACGGCAGTGGCGTATGTAAACCATCAAGGGGGGACTCGGAGCTCAGCTGCGGCTTCCGAGGTAGTCCGTATCCTGAAGTGGGCCGGAAGAAACGTGTCGGCTCTGTAGGCCATTTACATTCTGGGCATAGACAATGGGCAGGCGGACTATCTGATTCGCCAATCGCCGGACCAAGAAGGGTGGTCCTTGCATATTTCAACTTTGCCAACGGTGGGGCACGCCGGATGTGGACCTGATGGCCTCTCGACTCAATCGCAAGGGTCGAGGTTGTGGCCAGATCCAGGGATCCTTGGGCGATGCCTCGGATGCGTTGGTGGCCCCATAGGGTCCTTATCGCCTGATATAAACTCTGGTGATCCTAATTGTTCCGGATTGGCCTCAGCATCACTGGTACGCTGATCTGGTACGTCTCGTCGCGGACGTTCCCTGGCAGTTGCCGATGAGGGAGGACCTTCAGTCTCAAGGTCCTATGTTTCATCCGGCTTACAGTCTCTGGCTTTAACGGCAGGGCTGTTGAAAGCCAGGTGTTGAGGGACCGAGGTCTCTCGTACTCGGTCATTTTGACCATGTTAAGGACACGGAAGTCTTCCTCCAAGCAGATCTATCACCGTGCCTGGAAAGCTTATATCGCCATATGCGAAGCGCTGGACTGGCGTCCTCGGACGTATTCCGTCCCCAGAATCCTGCGTCCTCTGCAGTGTGGAGTGACCCAAAAGCTTGCTTTGAGTACCATCAAGGATCAGATTTCGGCCTTGGCCGTCTTCTTTCAGCGACCTCTAGCGGGTCATTTCTTGGTTAGCACCTTGTGTTGGGGGTTCGCCATGTGCTCCCTCCTGTCAAGCCTCCTCTCCCACCGTGGGATCTGAAGTTGGTGCTCTCGGTCCTCCAGGAACCTCCTTTTGGGAATATCCGGGATATTCCCCTCTTGTCTTGTCTCAGAAGGTGGCCTTTTAGTGGCAATCACTTCTGTTTGACGGGTGTCTGAGTTGGTGGCTTTGTCCTGCAAGTCGCCATATTTAGTCATCCATAAGGATAAGGCAGTGTTGCATCCGTGACCTTCCTTTTTGCCAAAGGTGGTGTCGACCTTTACCTACATGAGGACATTGTCCTCCGTTCCTTGTGTCCTCACCCATCGCATCCCAGAGAGTTTGCGCTGCACATATTGGATGTGGTACAAGCCTTACGGGTGTACCTGTCTGCTACTGCTTCTATTCGAAAGTCCGACTCACTGTTTGTGACTGTCTCTGGTCCATAACAGGGCCAAGCGGTTTCGTCTGCCATCATTCTAGGGGAATCAGACAAACCGTCATTCAAGCCTATGCTCTCAAAGGGCGGGCGCCTCCCTTTCCGGTTACGGCGCATTCCACCAGGGCAATTGGTGCTTCCTGGGTTTTCCGACATCAAGCGTCGGTTGCACAAGTGTGCAAGGCGGCGACCTGGTCGTCTGTTCATGCCTTTTAAGTTTTATAAGGTTAATGTGGCTGCATCTCCGGATGCTTCCTTCGGCCGCAGGGTGCTGCAGGCCGATGTTTAAAGTTGCGACTCCTCCGTTGAGGAGCTCTGCCTTCTTGGAGTGAAGTTTTTGGTTTTTCCATTTATACTGCTCCCATCCCTCTTGACACTGCTTTGGGACATCCCACGTGTAAAGTGTAAAGAGACACCGTGTCAGTCCATGGATGGTAAGAGAAAATAGGATTTTTTGTACTCACCGTAAAATCCTTTTCTCTGACATCCATGGACTGACACGGCACCCACCCTTCCTTTTTAAGTTTGTACTGCTTTGTTACGAACTGAAGTCTGCTGACTGTAGTGGGAGGGTTATGTCCGGAGGGACCGCCCCCTGGGTGGGGCTGTTCAGCTCTGGCTTTTAGAATGTATGTATAACATCTCACATTCTGCCTAGGTCTTCTCCTGCAGGCAGGGACATAACCCACGTGTAAAGTGTAAAGAGACACCGTGTCAGTCCATGGATGTCAGAGAAAAGGATTTTACGGTGAGTACAAAAAATCCTATTTTTTTTTTTGTTTACAAACTTTTTTGTTGTACAAAAAAGGTGGTACAACAACGAATTGACATATGTATAGAAAAATTACAGAAAGCCATTTTGCATATAAGGACCATCAAAATAACTTGTGTATTAAGATAGAATTAATATGTTTTAGTTTATGAACATACAGAAAATAGGCATCAAGCTAGTTATTGATTAATACTACATATAATATTTCTTTCAATCAAGTGTGATTAGTTATATCACTCAGGGTTGAAAAATGGCTGCCTCTCTCAGCTAATCGCAGGAACTCACCAGTGGGTTTCTTGCATCTAATCCTGGTGCGGGTTGTCATATGAGGGTTGCTTAGCTCAGTGGTAGATACTTTTTAATGAGTTCATGGCAGTCCAAACTGTGGATAAGGGCTTGGCGGCACACTTTTATGAAAACCAAAAGAAGAAAAGTTCAATACCTTGGTTGCCCATTTCAGTTTCACAAGGCAAAATGTAAAAGAAAATGCCAAACCACCTGGCTGTCTTTCCAGCAGCATCACTGCTCTTGTCTCTGGTCTCAGAGACCTCGCTCACTCATCCTTTAGTTATCATTCCTGGTCTCTCGGTAGCTGTTCTGCTGACACCCCAGGCTCGTTCACTCTCCTGCAACTTACAGACTCCCTCCAGTCCCCTGGACTCGCTAGTTTCCTCAGATCTCTCATTCCTGCAGACTCCTTCAGCTGTCCCAACTCTCACAGTCCTGCAGGTAAGGAATGTCTCCCACATGGAGTTGTGTTTCCTGAGTGGTGCACCTGTGTTTTCTTGGCAGGCACACACACATAGCTCCCAACTGTCCCTGATTTGGAACAAAGTCCCTCTTTCCCCCTCATTTTGGTCTCATCTATATAGTTGTATATAAAATGCACTTTTTATCTTTCAAAAGGTGTTTCCCAGTGTTAAACCTTTCATCCCAATTCTAAATTGCTGCATTGTACATTTTAAAAGTCAATATAAAGGAATAGTAGTGTTTTTTTTTTGGTTAATTCTCCTTTAAGGGGGTGTGACAGGGGGTGTGTCCTATGCCTACATACGTTTGTTAGTAGGTGTCCCTCATTCCCATCTCAAAATGTTGGGCGGCATGCACATATCCCTACTGGCTGGAGCACACAGCTCTCTCCTCATAGGGCCCCTGAGCTATACTTAGGTCTTGCTTATAACAAGCATTCACACCTGCACACTCACAGGAAGACCTGGACACATAATTGAAGGCTTCATCTCACCCAAGACACTTTGAAGCCTTCAAGCTCCAGGCCCCAATCTGGGATTACCAAACCTGGAGAAAACTAAAACCAGTTTTCTCTATATAGACACAACACTTTGGAGCATTGTACTCTGCCTTGGTGTGAATCCTGTGTGCCTTTTTCCTATACTCACACTGTGGCAAGGCCTAGCACTGTGGCAGGGTGCATTTGCAGGTGTGAATGCATCCTAAATAGTTCAATTGGTCCACTCCACACACAGATGGAGTGGCTGTGTGCGCTGTATTAACTGTATTTAGCCTACATACAGCCAGTTACATTCAGTATACTGTGCTGTATTCCAGCAGTGGGATGTTAACTTCCTGTCCCACTCCCGGAGCAAAATCATGTTGGGCTGAGGCTGAGCAGCACTCAGCCCTTTGTATTCTAGGAATGAATTGGTTGAGGTGTAGAGGGGGTGGATGATGTCACAAATTGATCTCCAACTCAGTCATTCAGAGGAAGCTTTGTATTCATTCCTAAAACACAAAGCTCCCTGTGAATGGCTGAGCATTGCTAAACCCGTTTTGATTTCTTTCTGGGAGTGGGAGAGGAAGTTCCCATCCTACTGCCGAAACACAGAACTGTATACTGTATTTAGCTGAGTTCATAGCATGCTGAGAGCTTCTGTAGGTCTTGATGAAGAAAATAGTTTGTTTGGACCAGCTTAGTCCAAATTAACTATTTAAACTTCACAAAATGCTGAATATAGGCATTAAATAGTTTGTATGAGCCAAGCTGGTCCAAACAAACTCTTACCTTCACCACTAGTTCCAGCCCTCTTCATCCAACCTCAGTTGCGCTCCAACCCTTGGTTTGGATCCCGCTTGAGCACCACAGCATCCTGCTGGCCAGCATGTTCCACACCACCTGTATATGGGAGACGTGGTTACTGCACACAGGAGGGGGGTAGTTTTAGGGTAGGCATTAGGGAATGTGACCAGGTTTCATGTTATACCCTAAATATGGGTATAACAAACCGCATCTTTAAGTATCATACCGCATTCTTTTGCGTGACCCTGCTATGTTTTAAGGGTTCTGTGCTAACACCTCTGGGCCTGGGAACCCCAAGGCGGTGTCGTTGGGTGGAGGGAAGGAAGTCTAGTATAAGTTTGTTTGCTGAGCTTTCCAACCTAGTGAGAATCTGGGGCATGTATTGCATCACTTTTGGCTGCTGTGGTAGGGGAAGAAGCTAATTGGCTTAAGTGGAGGGCAGGTGAGATATCGGCGGCCTAAAAGACCCCTAATGGCTCATTAAGAGAACTTGCCATAACAAAATAGTATCACATAGGGGGCTTTTGTTCCCCTACATGGTAAAATAATAAAATGCAAAGTAAAAAGTTCCACTCAAGCACCTGCCACCCCCCCCCAAAATAATAATAATAATAATGAGCCCCTCTTCCCACCCCCACATACTTAGACATAATATGAATATAAATGCATTTCATGCACACATGCAGCAGGGGTGCCTCCATACGACAATGTGAATTACATGTGTTATGTATTTCCATGCACACCGGAGTGGGAGCAATAATTCTAGGACCATTATTTATGGTTAACTTTAAACTGATGACCTATAGAGTCTTTTAAAGCATCACCTATGGAAAATATAGAGAACTGAAGTTTGACCCCATTTCACAGCAGCATAAAATTCTGGAGCTTGAATTTGAAATGGTAAGACTATTTTCTCTGCGCAAACTTATCTTTTATACTTTGCCAAAAAACTGGAATTAAATCGAAATTTCACGCTTCATAAACCATTGTGCTAAAATCCTGCGCTTTAAAACTACCACCATTTTATTCTCCAGGGTCTTAAAGAAAAAATGTGATGTTTTAAGTAATCTTCAGGTTTAAAATAATTTTTAAAAGTGTGGAAAAAAAAAACTAAGCAAGAAAACCCCCCCAAAAAACATAAAAACATCTCTGGCAGCGAAAGGGTCAATCCATGCACTTGCAATGTTGGATTAGGAGTTGTATGCTTCAAAACAGGACAAGGCCATTGAGATGTTCACTAGAACTATATGAGTTCCCACATAAAGACAGGTTGTATAAATATAACACACTTGTACGTATATCTGTGCATTGTGTTGGGTTCCAGCATAGGTATCCATTCACCACTGCCCAAGCCTGATATTTCACAGAGCAAGCTGGCGACCTTAGTAAATAGGGCAGACTGAGAATTTCAGCTTTTGCCATGCATTGGGAATCTGGTAATCTGTCAGAGCGGTTTAGCTGCTCTCTGACAGGTTGTCCTATTTATGTGTCATCAAGTGTACTTTTAACAAATTCGGGGCTTGTCTACAAGTAACCTGGAAAGGGGGGCTGAAGTACAAGCAGGCGCCAAAGAAGGTTAAGTAGTATTAACAAATAGAGAAAGCCACATACTTTTCATGGAATGTGAGGAAGAGGAGGAAGGACAGAGGATGTTTAACTGTTTGCATTCCTAATAGGAATTGATGTAGGAAAAGTGTGCTATGAAAAAAATGTTTAAATTTTTTTATTTAAAGACCCTGACGACAACAACTACAGGTAAAAGCACAGAAAATGCAAGTGTTTAAATGCTTACATTATTCCTCTCCATAAATTATTTTTTTATTGACTTGTGCTTTTGAACTTGCTTGTAAATTAGATTTCTTCAAGAAGAGTCCATTCCCTAGCATAGCCTCTTCTTTGTGCATATCATAGCCCTATCCTTTTCTGGAAGTGAATTACTCTCTTTGCTGGCCCAGCTCCTTTGCCCCACCCCTCACCCCTACCTACATGACCTTTTATGTAGCTGCCAAGGGAACGAAGGGAATACCATAGACTGTCACTTGAGTAAAAACTCTGGGGTTGATTTACTAAAACTGGAGAGTGCAAAATCTGGTACAGTTTTGCATAGAAACCAATCAGCTTCTAGCTTTTATTGTCAAAGCTTAATTGAACAAGCTAAAGTTAGAAGCTGATTGGCTACCATTCACATCTGCACCATATTCTGTACTCTCCAGTTTCAGTAAATCAATCCCTCTAAAGGCCCATACACACAATCAAACTTTTCTACACCAACGGTCCGACGGACGTGTTTTATCGATGATGATAGGAGGAGAGAGAATAATAATAGAGATGAGTTCATCACTGTGTTCCTTCTTCTGTCATTGTCTAATCACAGGCTGGGGCAGGTCCATAATGACCTGGGCTCATAAGAAGTGGGTCTTTTTTCATCAGAAAAAACTATTGTGTGTACGCGGCATAAGTGTAGCAATATGTTGCTAAATATTATATTGTACCTTCATTAAATGTAACCATATTGCTACACTAAGGCCCCTTTCACACGGAGGTCCGTTCAGGTCCGCCTGTCAGTTTTTTAGGCGGACCTGAAACGGATCCTCCATGTAGCCCTATGGAGGCACGGATGTCAGCGGAGACATGTCCGCTGACATCCGCTCCGCTCCGCTCCGCCAAAGTGTGACGGAGGAAAACCCTATTTTTCCTTCCGTCGGCGGATCGGATGACAACGGACTCTACGGTCCGTCGTCATCCGATTCCCCATAGGGGAGAGCGGCGCTCTGACAGGGCGGTCCCTGCACAGTGTGCGGGGACCGCCCAGTCATCCGTCGGCTCAGCGGGGATCAACGGAGCGATCCCCGCTGAGCAAGCGGAGCTTCACGGGGCGGATCTGCACGGATCCGCCCCGTGTGAAAGAGCCCTTAGAGGTTCCTCTCTTCTCTTTTATACTCCGTTGTGACATGACGCTACTTCTATATCAAGACATCAATTGTATATCAGGTCAAAATATTTTAAAAAATTTAGTTTGTCTTGCAAAATGCTCTCAAACCAAGGTTTTAGGCCCCATGTACATGGGACGCTGTTAAATTTGCGTTTAGAGGCAGTTGGACACTTTTTTCAACTGCCCCTGAACTCGTTCAATGTTATCCTATGTGACTATGTACACTGCCTCGTTTATTGCCGTTTATTTGCAGTTGTGTTTAACCTCGTTTTTCTGAAAGCAAAAATATGAGTTCAGACGCCAAAGATTTCCACGTTTCAGATGCTAAACGCGGTACCAGCGTTTTGCCGCGATTTAGTTTATAAGCGTTTTTAAAGATGACTTATTTTTTTTACATTAGAAATCTTAAATTATGGCAAATGATGAAAAACCATTAAAAAATAAATACAAATAAAATAAAAACTTGTGGCAGGTGACGTGGCAAGTGGACAATCCACAACTTGTGGCAGGTGACGTGGCAAGTGGACAATCCACAACTTGTGGCAGTTGACATGGCCAGGTGACGTGGCAAGTGGACAATCCACAACTTGTGGCAAGTGGACAATCCACAACTTGTGGCAGGTGACGTAGCAAGTGGACAATCCACAACTTGTGGCAGGTGACGTGGCCAGGTGACTTGGCCAGGTGACGTGGCAAGTGGACAATTCACAATATGTGGCAGGTGATGTGGCCAGGTGACGTGGCCAGGTGACATGGCAAGTGGACAATCCACAACTTGTGGCAGTTGACGTGGCCAGGTGACGTGGCAAGTGGACAATCCACAACTTGTGGCAAGTGGACAATCCACAACTTGTGGCAAGTGGACAATCCACAATTTGTGGCAGGTGACGTGACAAGTGGACAATCCACAACTTGTGGCAGTTGACGTGGCCAGGTGACGTGGCAAGTGGACAATCCACAACTTGTGGCAAGTGGACAATCCACAACTTGTGGCAAGTGGACAATCCACAACTTGTGGCAGGTGACGTGACAAGTGGACAATCCACAACTTGTGGCAGTTGACGTGGCCAGGTGACGTGGCAAGTGGACAATCCACAACTTGTGGCAAGTGGACAATCCACAACTTGTGGCAAGTGGACAATCCACAACTTGTGGCAGGTGACGTGACAAGTGGACAATCCACAACTTGTGGCAGTTGACATGGCCAGGTGACGTGGCAAGTGGACAATCCACAACTTGTGGCAAGTGGACAATCCACAACTTGTGGCAAGTGGACAATCCACAACTTGTGGCAGGTGACGTAGCAAGTGGACAATCCACAACTTGTGGCAGGTGACGTGGCCAGGTGACATGGCAAGGGGACAATCCACAACTTGTGCCAGGTGACGTGGCCAGGTGACGTGGCCAGGTGACATGGCAAGTGGACAATTCACAATATGTGGCAGGTGACGTGGCCAGGTGACATGGCAAGTGGACAATCCACAACTTGTGGCAGTTGACGTGGCCAGGTGACGTGGCAAGTGGACAATCCACAACTTGTGGCAAGTGGACAATCCACAACTTGTGGCAGGTGACGTAGCAAGTGGACAATCCACAACTTGTGGCAGGTGACGTGGCCAGGTGACATGGCAAGGGGACAATCCACAACTTGTGCCAGGTGACGTGGCCAGGTGACGTGGCCAGGTGACGTGGCAAATGGACAATTCACAATATGTGGCAGGTGACGTGGCCAGGTGACGTGGCCAGGTGACATGGCAAGTGGACAATTCACAGCTTGTGGCAGGTGATGTGGCAAGTGACACGCTAAATACAGGTACACTGCTGCTCTCTCAGCTGCTGCTACTCACTCTGGTCTCACAAAATGGCTGAAATGGTTAAATAATACTGTTTTTTGAGCTTAGGGAGGGTCTTATGATGTTTCTTAACGAATTGCTTATAGACGCAAACGCGGTAAAACGCGGCTAAACACGGCTGCAATCGTGGCAAAACGGGCGTTTCTAACCGCCGGTTTCAGCTTTAAAAAAATTTGTTCAGCAGTGTTTGCACCAGCGTCCCGTGTACATGGGGCTTTACTGTATTTGGTCACTGTAGAATAGGGACTGGCCAGAGAGAGATCACTTTGGCACAGTTGGCCAGCTTGGACATGTATTGCAATATACGTTAACAAAGAATCCCTGTGTTTTTTTTTTTATTTGCAAAAGTTTGCCGGAAAAATGTAAGTGTGTGTAGCAGTGTGCAGAAGCAAGTCAGAATTTTAAGCGTGATTTGAGATCTTGAATCCCAATGTCTCAAACAATATCATGCCCTTACTCCATGTACCTTCTATGTTGCCCTTGCTCCATGTACACCTTATCTCCATTCTCAAAGTGGGCATCCTTTTTTTTTCACAAGAAAAATGTTTATTCAAATTTTTACAGTACAAGCGATGCATATACACAGTTAGTCACAGGTATTATTGTATAGATTGAAAGTGGGCATCTTTACTCCATTTCCACCATGTTCCTCCACATTGGCCACCAGTCGCAGAGCGGTGGTTCAAGTGTAACTACGGGCAAAACTTTTTTCATTAGTAATAGTGTTATAACCCCTGTCAGTTTTTTGCTATCTGTGTCCCATTGGGGCAATTTCCCTTCACTTCCTGTCCCATAGCCAAAACTAGAAGTGAGTGGAATTCCCTCCAAATGTGAGGGAATCCCGGTGTGTTACTTTCAGTTTCAATATTAACGGTAAACAGGACAAATAGAGAGGGTGAATCTCCCTAAGGGGGGCACAGAGAGCAATAAAAATTGACAGGTGTTCTAATCCCTCTGCACTCTATCAAAAACTAAAAAGAAAATGCCTTTAGTTACACTTCCAGCTTATGTATCCATCAGGGCTGGGCCAAGGGGTAAGCAGAGAAGACAGTCACCTTTTAGAGCCCTTTCACATCGAGCCCCCCCCCCCCCCCCGAGCGTTGCCGCTACAGCTACATTTTTCTGGCGGTACGGCGGCGCTTCCCATTGAATTCAATGGGCAGGAGTGCATTAGGAGTGGTGAGTTCACTGCTCCTAGTGCGCTCCAAAGAAGCTGCTGGCAGGACTTTTTCTGACGCCCTGCCAGCGCACCGCTCCAGTGTGAAAGCCCTTGGGCTTTCACACTGGAGTGAATGAAGCAGCTGTTTTAGGGCACTTTGGAGGTGCTTTTTTTAATGCTATAGCGCCTGCACAACGCCCCCAGTGTGAAAGGGGTTTTAGTGCTTCAGTACGAGGTGGGCGCAAAAAGGGCAGAACCTGCAAGGTATACTACTGAGGTGGTTTACAGTTCATAGGGGGAAGGGGTACACATTGGTCTTTCACCTAGGGTGCTGAAAGACCTTGTTCCATCACTGGTATCCATTATATTTAGTAAGTGAAAAATGCACGTAGGATCGCTATGTATATAGACTAGGGATGCACCAATACCATTTTATTTACAATGAGTACGAGTACCAATGCTTTTTTTTTTTAGTACTTGCCGATACCAATCACAGATACCTACCGCAACTGTTTTGTGTACACTTCAGCATCAACAATGGTACAAAGCATTGAAAAGTTATTTACAATATATATGTTAAATATGTAAAAATAATAGTGAACAAAGCAAGCAAAAAAAAAAGTTTTAATTATTATTAAAATAGAACTGAAAAAAAAAAAATCAGCAGGAAAATAATATATAAATGGAGAAGGAGAATAAGGAGTTCATTAAGGCTGATTAGAGTAAATTAAAAGTTAATCTGGGGTTAAACAGAGGAACATTTAATAAAAAAAAAAAAATATATATATATATATATATATATATATATATATATATATATATATATATATATATATGTAACGTCCTTCACCTCTCCCCCTACCTGCCTTTTTGTGTGTATTTCGGGTCCTTGCAGGGAGGGGAGAGGCACACCGCACCACAAGCCCGTACCCTCTGAGTAAGGAGGTTGAGCGGTGTTAAGCCTCGTACACACGGTCGGACTTCCATCTGACTTTTCCGTGGTTTTTTGTCCGAACGGAGTTGGTTGGGAACACCCATAGCATACACACGCTCGGACTTTTCTGCAAACTTTCTTAAAACTTCTTACAACATCACGTGTTTTTTCTGCTCTTTACTGCCACCCTTTGGTCAACTTCTGCTATTGTTGGTTGATTTTAACATTAGTTGTTTTGTCCATCGGACAAAAGTCCGATGGTTATCTGTACACACGGTCGGACTTTGCTCCATCTGACTTTTGTTGGGCAAAAGTTTGTCCGTTTGCAGACCCAACTTTTGTCCGATGAAATCCAAAACCAAACGAAAAAAGTTTGTCCGATGGAGCGTACACACGGTCGGATTGTTGGTCCAACTTGCTCAAAACGAAGTTTGTTGGGCAAAAGTCCGACCGTGTGTACGGGGCTTAAGTTTTCGGGCATGCCTGCGGCTGGAGTTGAATCCTCCCGAGGATGATTCTCACCTCTACTTTAGGTAGATGTAAGTCCTTATGTTTCCCCCAGTAATGTAACTGTCCACACCAACTGAAAGTCCAACTTCTATATTTATTTCACACGGATAACAAATATGCCTCTTTGACAGCAGACAGGTTGGAACAAGACACAGGACAGCTTAGGTGGGAGGAGGTCCAGGCACAAACTTGAATCAGGTTCTTTGACTGTTTAGGCTTCACAAACAGCTTTGGCGCACAATCTCTGCCACAGACCGTGAGGTTGGTCTCTGCCACAGACCAGGTGAATAGAAAGTCGCTGCCACTGACTTGGAGAACAGAGTCAGTGCCACTGACTGGGTGAATAGGGCACCGCCCTATTAGGCCACTGCCACTCCGCCCTATTAAGCCACTGCCACTGACCTGTAAGCGAACTTCCTTTTAGAGAGTACATGGCCCGTGTGAGGGAGAAGATATCCCTCCGGAGAGTTACCAGAGGTCCTCACCGTCACCACGACTCTGCGCTGGGTCTTCGGTACAGGTAACCTCCCTGGCCTCCTCATCCTAGAACCGGGTTCCCTCGCAAGGCGGCACCCTGGGAGTCCTCGATCCCCGGCGGAACCCAGCCGAAGGTGCTGAGCTCCGGGCCTCCAAATTAGTACCTCACCCCAGACTGAAGGTGTCTGGGATGGAAAAGGAACCGGGCCTAGGGCACCCGGAGATGATGAACCCACACACACCCAGGCCGAAGGTGCCTGGGTGTGGACGAACCACACACACCCAGGCCGAAGGTGCCTGGACGTGGACGAAGACCCCAAATGGAAGATGGCCGCCCCTTTTTATACCCTCTCCCGACAGGCACAGCAGGTTTCCCGCCCCGCCGTACTGCTGCCTAATGGGGACGAGAAAAGGCACAACCCTGTACTGTGGTTCAACCCGGACCTATGGCGACAGCGCCACCTGTAGGCCCCAGGGAACTATACACCAATACCAGCTCCCATGGCACAGAAATGGTCCATTAACCCTAACAATAATGTGTCTGAGCCTAACTACCACTCAGACACTCCCCCGCGATATATATATATTTATTTATTTTTTCTTATTGACAGGTTGCTTTAAACTGACTTTGTCTGCAGATCGAAGTTCATCCCTGTTTCAGGGTATGAGCAATGTTGCTGCTAAACATTGCCCGGCTGCTATTTTTTTTATTTGACCTCTCCAATTGCTGGGACTTAGTTTACACTTCAGTTGTCAACTGGGGAACTCCACTCACAGCTGAATGAGTCATCAGTTGTTAAGGAACCCACTCCTTAACCACTTAACGACCGCTCACTGTATATATACGTCGGCAGAATGGCACCGACAGGCACAATCACGTAGAGTGTACGTGATTGCCTTTGTACAGTTGGGGGGTCCAATCGGACCCCCCTTCTGTACAGTGAGCGGTGGCTAAGTGTCCGGGAGCGTTCCGGGATGAGGGGGCAGCCATTCGTTTCTGGCCACCCCCTCGCGATCGCTCCCGGCGAATGGAAATGCCCCCTCTGTCTGTGTCAGACAGAGGGAGCAGGAGGAAGTGATGTCATCTCTGGTGCGGCGCTCACATATACCGAGCGCCGTACAAGAGAAGACATCAGGTCAGTGCACACAACACTACACTGACACCAGGACACATAGGGACATAAATCGCCCCCCCAGGCCCCCCCAGATCACCCCCCAGATCACCCCCCCAGCCCCCAGTCACAGTGTCACTGATTGCAGTGACCATTTATTTAGTGATCACTGCAATCAGTGACATTTGTGACTGTAAAAGTGTCACCAAAGTTTTTAGTCTTAGGTCCAGTGTAGCCCCCTAACCCCCCCTAATAAAGGTTTAACCCCCTGATCACCCCCCAGATAACCCTTTCACCCCCTATCACCACTGTCACTAAGCGATCATTTTTCTGATCGCTGTCTTAGCGTCAGTGATGCCGATCGGCAGCCAGTAATTTTTTTTAGGTTCGCCGCATGTTTTTATCGCGTCAGGTACCCCAATATATTATCTAATAAAGGTTTAACCCCCTTGATCGCCCCCCAGGTAACCCTTTCACCCCCTATCACCACTGTCACTAAGCGATCGTTTTTCTAAACGCTGTCTTAGTGTCTGTGATGCAGATCGGTAGCCGGTAATTTTTTTTAGGTTCGCCGCAGGTTTTTATAGCGTCAGGTACCCCAATATATTATCTAATAAAGGTTTAACCCCCTTGATCGCCCCCCAGGTAACCCTTTCACCCCCATCACCACTGTCACTAAGCGATCGTTTTTCTAAACGCTGTCTTAGTGTCGGTGATGCAGATCGGTAGCTGGTAATTTTTTTTAGGTTCGCCGCAGGTTTTTATAGCGTCAGGTACCCCAATATATTATCTAATAAAGGTTTAACCCCCTTGATCGCCCCCCAGGTAACCCTTTCACCCCCCTATCACCACTGTCGCTAAGCAATCGTTTTTCTAAACGCTGTCTTAGTGTCGGTGATGCAGATCGGTAGCCAGTAATTTTTTTTCGGTTCGCCGCATGTTTTTATAGCGTCAGGTACCCCAATATATTATCTAATAAAGGTTTAACCCCCT
Organism: Rana muscosa; assembly: GCA_029206835.1. NCBI lineage: Eukaryota > Metazoa > Chordata > Amphibia > Anura > Ranidae > Rana > Rana muscosa. The sequence goes on from CM055124.1 coordinate 204,271,697, forward strand.
TGATCGCCCCCCAGGTAACCCTTTCACCCCCATCACCACTGTCACTAAGCGATCGTTTTTCTAAACGCTGTCTTAGTGTCGGTGATGCAGATCGGTAGCTGGTAATTTTTTTTAGGTTCGCCGCAGGTTTTTATAGCGTCAGGTACCCCCATATATTATCTAATAAAGGTTTTAACCCCCTGATTGCCCCTAGTTAACCCTTTCACCAGTGATCACCATACAAGTGTTACGGGTGACGCTGGTTAGTTAGTTTGCTTTTTATAGTGTCAGGGCACCCGCCGTATATAACCCAATAAAGGTTTAACCCCCTGATCGCCCGGCGGGTGATATCAATTAGGTTTTAGCGTCAGAGAGGGTCTGCGTCACACCCCAGGCAGCGTCAGGTTAGTGCCAGTAACGCTAACACCCACGCGTGTAGCATACACCCCCCCTTAGTGGTATAGTATCTGAACAGATCAATATCTGATCTGATCAGATCTATACTAGCGTCCCCAGCAGTTTAGGGTTCCCAAAAACGCAGTGTTAGCGGGATCAGCCCAGATACCTGCTGGCACCTGCGTTTTGCCCCTCCGTCCAGCCCAGGCCACCCAAGTGCAGTATCAATCGATCACTGTCACTTACAAAACAAAAACACACATAACTGCAGCGTTCGCAGAGACAGGCCTGATCCCTGCGACTCCAGTGCTGTAGGAGGTGATTTCACCACCACAGTTAAAAAAAAAAAGCAAATATGCCGAAGCATTGGGGCAGCAGGGGCGGAGGAGCGATTTTGCTCCTAATGCCGCATACATACGGTCGAAATTCCGACGGAGGCTTGCCCGTGGAAAAGTCCGACCATGTGTGTGCGGCATAACTTTTTTGCGGGAGGATGCCCCCATGCTTCGGCATATATAAATGGTGCGTGTATGCCCATCATTGGAAGTGGGTGGATGAAGGGCGGTATTCTAATGGTGGGCATACCCACCGATCAATCTCTTTTTTCGTTCAGCCAACTGGCTGCATGAAAAAAAAAAGATTACAATACATGTCCAACAAGGACCAGCAACGTACTGGTATGTTGCTGGACTTTGAATGTTTATACCAGAATGATGCCTGCGGGTTTAGGTATCATCTTGGTATCATTCTTTTCAGCCTGCGGCCAGCTTTCATGTAAAAGCAATCCTAGCGGCTAATTAGCCTCTGGACTGCTTTTACAAGCAGTGGGAGGGAATGACCCCCCCCCCGGATATAAAAAGCGCCATTGGGAAATTGGGAAAGCATTTTATCACACCGATCTTGGTGTGGTCAGATGCTTTGAGGGCAGAGGAAAAATCTAGGGTCTAGAAGACCCCAGTTTTTTCAAAAAAAGAGTACCTGTCACTACCTATTGCTATCATAGGGGATATTTACATTCCCTGAGATAACAATAAAAATGATTAAAAAAAAATACTTGGAAGGAACAATTTAAAAATAAAATAAAAAAGCAAAATTAATAATAAAAAAAAGAAAAAAAAAAAAAAAGCACCCCTGTCCTGCCCTGCTCTTGCCCAATGGCGAACGCAAGCGTCGGTCTGGCGTCATATGTAAACAGCAATTGCACCATGCATGTGAGGTATCACCGCGAAGGTCAGATCGAGGGCAATCATTTTAGCAGTAGACCTCCTCTGTAAATCTACTGGGGTAACCTGTAAAGGCTTTTAAAAATGTATGTAGTTTGTCGCCAATGCGCGTTCATGTGAAATTTTAAAGCATGTCGTGTTTGGTATCTATGTACTCGGCCTAAGATCATCTTTTTTATTTCATCAAACATTTGGGCAATATAGTGTGTTTTAGTGCATTAAAATTAAAAAAAGTGTATTTTTTAACCCAAAAAATGCGTTTGAAAAATCGCTGCGCAAATACTGTGTAGAAAAAAAAAATGCAACACCCACCATTTTAATCTGTAGGGCCTTTGCTTTAAAAATATATATAATGTTTGGGGGTTCAACATAATTTTCTTGCAAAAAAAAAATGTTTTCATGTAAACAAAAAGTGTCAAAAAGGGCTTTGTCTTCAAGTTGTTAGAAGAGTGGATGTAAGCTTCCTAATGTTGTGTATAAAATGCCAGAACAGTTCAAAACCCCCCCAAATGACCCCATTTTGGAAAGTAGACACCCCAAGCTATATACTGAGAGGCATGTCGAGTCCATGGAATATTTTATATGTTGACACAAGTTGCGGAAAAACAACAATTTTTTTTTTTTTTGCACAAAGTTGTCACTAAATGATATATTGCTCAAACATGCCATGGGCATATGTGGAATTACACCCCAAAATACATTCTGTTGCTTCTCCTGAGTACGGGGATACCACATGTGTGAGACTTTTTGGGAGCCTAGCCACGTACGGGACCCCAAAAACCAAGCACCGCCTTCAGGCTTTCTAAGGGTGTAAATTTTTGATTTCACTTCTCACTGCCTATCACAGTTTCGGAGGCCATGGAATGCCCAGATAGCACAAACCCCCCCCCCCAAATAACCCCATTTTGGAAAGTAGACACCCCAAGCTATTTGCTGAGAGGTATTGTGAGTATTTTGCAGATCTCGCTTTTTGTCACAAAGTTTTGAAAATTGAAAAAAAAAAAAATATATATATATATATATTTTCTTTCTTCATTTTCAAAAACAAATTAGAGCTGTAAAATACTCGCCATGCCTCTCAGCAAATAGCTTGGGGTGTCTATATTCCAAAATGGGGTCATTTGGGGGGGTTTTGTGCGATTTTGGCATTTTATGGCCTTCAAAACTGTGATAGGTAGTGAGGAGTGAAATCAAAAATTTGTGCCTAGAAATCCTGAAGGCGGTGCTTGGTTTTCGGGGTCCCGTACGCGGCTAGGCTCCTAAAAAGTCCCACACATGTGGTATCCCCGTACTCAGGAGAAGCAGAAAAATGTATTTTGGGGTGTAATTCCACATATAACCATGGCATGTGTGAGCAATATATCATTTAGTGACAACTTTTTGTAATTTTTTTTTTTTTTGTCATTATTCAATCACTTGGGACAAAAAAAATATATTCAATGGGCTCAACAGGCCTCTCAGCAATTTCCTTGGGGTGTCTACTTTCTAAAATGGGGTCATTTGGGGGGGTTTTGTACTGCCCTGTCATTTTAGCACCTCAAGAAATGAGATAGGCAGTCATAAATTTAAAGCTGTGTAAATTTCAGAAAATGTACCCTAGTTTGTAAACTCTAACTTTTGCGCAAACCAATAAATATACGCTTATTGACATTTTTTTTACTAAAAACATGTGGCTGAATACATTTTGGCCTAAATGTATGACTACAATTGAGTTTATTCGATTTTTCTTATAACAAAAAGTAGAAAATATCATTTTTTTTCAAAATTTTCGGTCTTTTTCCGTTTATATCGCAAAAAATAAAAATCGCAGAGGCAATCAAATACCATTAAAAGAAAGCTCTATTTGTGGGAAGAAAAGGACGCAAATTTCGTTTGGGTACAACATTGCATGTCCGCACAATTTACAGTTAAAGCAGCGCAGTGCAAAATTCTGAATTCACCTCTGGTCCTTTAGCTACCAAATGGTCCGGGGCTTAAGTGGTTAATCGATAAATGACGTCTTTTTGTTTAAATATTTCAGCTGTCAGTGGGGGAACCTAAAAGAACGGAGCCAGAAAGTATCGGTTTCAGGTATTGGGAGTACCGATACTCGTGCAAATGCTTAGTATCGGCACCGATACCAGTATCGGTTTTGGTGCAACCCTAATATAGACAGCTATGTTGATGAAGCACCATTTATTTATTATGGGTATTTACACTGACAACTCCACAGCATCTTACATATTGTAAATTCACATCAGTCCCTACCCTCAAGGGGCTTAGGCCAATATACCTATAAGCACATCTTTGGAGCGTGGGAGGAAACCCATACAAGCACAGACAGAACATGCAAAATCTGTGTAGTTCGTGTTCTGGTTGGGGTTTGAGCCAAGAACCCTAGCACCGGTAGTAGCGCAAACTACTAAGCCACTGTGGGGCGTTGTGGTGTGCTATGTAGGTGTGTTTTTGTGTGCATGAACGTGTAAATGGGTCCTTACGTTTTATGCTATAAAGGCAAAATTGGATGAATCTTTGAATAGTTCGCAAAAGGAAGATAAATTATCTAAGGATGCTTTGCACTCAGCTTCTGCCAATTTTCAGCAAGTGGACTGATACAGTATCTGTCCAGCTTTTAAGGGTTAAAGACTCCACTGCAACTAACCTCTGACAGAACATTCAGTCCTAGAAGCATCATCCTAATTTAGGTACTGAATTCAACCAAAACCATATTAATGCCACTTTCCTTAATTCCACCTATGTACCTCTAGGTGTCTCTTTTGCACCTCCTTTCTTTTCAAGGTGTGCTAAAAATCAATAGTACACTCACATATTGAGTTATGTGCACCCTTTTTTATTTTTCTTCTTCTTACTATTATTATTATCATAGCCTGTATTTGAATTTTGCAAATAACTGAGGCCAGTTCCTTTAATCAGGGAGCGAAGATGAAAACAAGATTAACAACTGGATCAATTTGCATAATGTATAATCCCTATTTTGTTGTCTGGAACCAGCAGAAACAGAAGTGTCTTAATTTCCTTCTAGAAGCCAAAATATTTTATTTAGATTTAACCAATTTAGGACCAGGTCTTTTTCTAACACTTGTTGTTTAGAAGTTTAAATTAGTATTTTTTGCTAGAAAATTACTTAGAACTCGTATACATTATACTGTATCTATTTTTTAGCAGAGACTCGTCTAGAGAATAAAATGGCGGTCATTGCAATGTTTTATGTCACACTGTATTTGCGCAGCGGTGTAATTTAAATGTGTGTGTGTGTGTGTGTGCATATATATATATATATATATATATATATATATATATATATATATATATATATATATACATATATATAGAGCATCGTGAAGGCAGTGTACAGGAGGGCTTGAGACAGTCCAGACCCGACCAAGCAAGCCGCCCATAATCAGACGCCGCCGCCAACCAACCCCCAACGTCACAACCACAGACGGGTAGTCGGGGGGGGGGGGGGGGGACGACGCTCTGGTGATGGTAGGCCCGGCGGTCAGCTCGAACCACCCCCACCCGGACATCGTGAGGTGGAAAAGCTCGCCGGCGAGACAGCGTGATGTACACGCTGCACTCCCAGCGTGCTGATGTGACGTCGATGCGCAATGACGGCGGGTCCACAACCCAGCCGCCAATCGAAGAAGGGGGGCAGGAGGAGGACACCCACAGTGCGCATCGCAGCTCCCGACCTGAAGAACTGGGCAGACCATGGGTGTAAAATAATAAAAATCCGGAATAAAATACGATGGATTTTTCCATCGGAATTCCGATGAAGCTGACTTTCATCAGTCTTGCCTACACACCATCAGTCAAAATTCCGACCGTCCAAAACGCCATAACGTACAACACGTACGACGGCACTATAAAGGGGAAGTTCAAATCCAACGACGCCACCCTTTGGGCTGCTTTTGCTGATTTCGTGTTACCGCGTGTTAGTAAAAGTTTGGTGAGAGCCGACTCGTGCTTTTCAGTCTCCGTGCTTTTCAGATCGTTTTCTGTGTTTCAGTTTGTGCTTGTGGGTTCGTATTTGTCTTTCAGTGCGTGCAGTCAGGTCGGTTCTGTTTTGCAGTGCCTTCTTGGCCGCTCGTTACTGTTTTTCAGATCGTTCTTCACAGGCCTTGCTGTTCCTCGGTGCGTTCTGTTTAAGTTCGTTCTGACCAGCCGACCGGTTTAAAACCATGTTGGAAGTACGTTCTCATCGTAGAGCTCGTGCTGCGTATACGTATGCGCTTGGTGTTGCGGTTAATACTTTGACCCAAGCTCAGTCCATGAACAGGGCGAGGAGTTCATGGACCAAGAATTGGTTGCTCCAGCGGGACCAATTCTGTCATATGCCTCTGCTGCGGGAAATCCAGGCGAATAATCCTGATGACTACAGGAATTATCTCCGGATGACGAACTGTTGGATTTGGTGTCCCCCTATATCACGAGGCAGGACACTGTGATGCGCCAGGCCATCACTGACGAGCAGAGGCTCATCACCACCTTGAGATACCTGGCGACTGGGAGAAGCCTGCAGGACCTCAAGTTCACGACAGGCATCTCCCCCCAGGCTCTGGGGGTCATTATTCCAGAGACCTGTTCTGCCATCATACAAGTTATGCAGAAGGACTATATTAAGGTAATATTTCTCCTTTAACATCACATTCTATGTATATAATGCTTGCTAATGTATTGTATTTCTTTCATCCTTCCCTAATTACCATGATTGTAATATGCTGTGAATGTCCCCTTTGTCCTCATGCATGCTGTACCCTTTTTTGGGCCTACATGCATATTTGCCTTCACTAACCTCTCCAGCATGCTATCCTGGGCCCAAACACTCCTAGCCTAGTCACTTAACAATGTATTTTGTCAACTCCATTGTATTGCTTTACCCTCCCCACCCTCCGATGTGTCCAAATGTTTTGCTTCTCATTACAATCAGGCAGAGTGGTATAGTGTTTTTTTTTTGTAGGCCCAAACTCAGCTAGAACCCCCCCCCCCTAAAATGTGTACAAATGTTTTGCTTCTCATTACAATCGGGCAGAGTGGTTTATTTTTATTTTTGGTAGGCCCAAACTCAGCTAGAAATCCCTCTAAAATGTGTATAAATGTTTTGCTTCTCATTACAATCAGGCAGAGTGGTGTATTTTTATTTTTGGTAAGCCCAAACTCAGCTAGAACCCCCCCCCCCACCCCCCTTAAAATGTGTACAAATGTTTTGCTTCTCATTACAATCAGGCAGAGTGGTGTATTTTGATTTTTAGTAGGCCCAAACTCAACTAGAACCCCTCCCCCCCCCCTAAAATGTGTGCAATGAGCCATCAGAGGGGGTGAGGAATGTGATAATTGTGCCTTCTATTTGTGTCTATAACTACTCCCCAAAAAACAAATGTTATACTGATGTTGGGCAACAATGTTTTTGTGTAATCTGCTTGCAATGTTATGTGCAGAAGTCCTAATAATTTTTTTTGTTTGACTCCACAGTTTCCTTCATCGCCACAGGAATGGCAGACTGTGGCATCCCATTTTGCCGAGCGATGGGACTTTCCTAACTGCGGAGGGGCAATCGATGGGAAACACGTCCACATAGTGCCACCACAATAGTATTGTGTTAATGGCGGTGGTTTTGGCACACTATGAGTTCATGTATGTGGACGTGGGGAAGAATGGCCGGATGTCGGATGGGGGAGTCTTCGCACAGACGGAATTTGCCAAATGTCTCCAGAGTGGTGGCCTGGCACTACCACATGATGAGGAGAACGTTGAGGGCCTTCCGTTTGTTTTTGTCGCGGATGAAGCTTTCGGGCTGGGACCCCACCTGATGAGGCCATTCCCCCAGAGGACCCTCACCCTGGAGAGGAGGGTTTTTAATTATCGGCTGGCCAGAGCCCGGAGGGTTGTTGAGAATGCCTTCGGGATAATGGCCATCCGGTTCCGCCTGTTTCTTACCTCTATCCATATGGTGGAATACAAGATCAATCATATTGTTTTCACCTGCTGCATACTGCACAACTATTTACGCAGAAATGCACCCACTTATCTGAGTTCTGTTGGGCCAGATGCCGGACTTGCAGACAATGCCCTGACGGGCCTGGATACTGGCCGTATTGGCTTGGCCCCCCAAAGTGCCCGTAAAGTGCGGGATAAATATGTTGATTACTTTACGGGTAGGGGGGCAATTGCTATGCCAGACAATCTATGATTTTATAACTAAAAATAAAAAAAGTTAAATCTGTGAAAAACTTGATTTCTCATTATTGCTTGTGTTTCTTGAATCTGTCTCCCAGGTTTTCCTAGTACACTTGTAGTGCCAAGTGGCTTTGTCTTTAGTAAATAACCACCATTGTCACGGTAAACAAGAACATATTTTTCAAAATGGTATTGAGCATAGAAAGAAGAAGCCACACATTTTTGAGTAGAAAAATATTTTTACTCTGTGCACAACTTGTGCGTTCTAAATTTTTTGGGGACGTTCTAAACAGTGTTTCCCCCCCAAAAAAAGTTTTGGTTTTGCATAAGCACGCATGTAAAAAAAATAATTATAAAAACAATGGAACTTAGAGTTCAACCTTATAGAAAAAATGAAGGCAATATCAGACATTATATAGTATTTCAAAAATGTGTTGCTGTTGCTTTCATGAGATGGGGTGATGTCACAAGGCAAATTTGGAAGATGCACACAAATTGTGCGTCAGAATGGGGATTTTCCTCCTGATCCCATGCCAAATGTCAACATGTGCTATCTCCCATCATGGGGGATCAATGGACGTGTTTTGGGGGTGCAAACCCTTCCTCTCACCTACTTGAGTTGCGAGGAAGGGGTTGCACCCTCCAAACACGTCCATTGATTTTCCCTGATGGAAGATAGCACATGTTGACACACTGTGCATCTATCAAATTTGGCCTGTTAAATCAGACAAAAATGTAAAAAATTTTAGGCCAAAAAAAATGGAAATGGTGGCAAGAAAAACACCTTCATACTCTCCCCAAAACATCAATCATGTTTTTAATTTGTTGGTCAAAACGATACAGTTTGTGCGTTATAACGTCGATTTCTCGACTCCTAACGATGAGATCCTGTATTATGATTTGTGCGCTCCCACTGGAGAAAGGAGGAGATTGATCTTCCACAAGCAGCACATCACCTAAAAAAACGCATGTCTTAAAAATATGCATGCATGCATCTATTCCCTGAATCTGTGGTGTATGGCACTGACCTGTTGTTGTGGTGACAATCTCGCACACTTCCTCCACTTCTCCTTCCACCCACTTCTCCTTCCACCCACTTCTCCTTCCACCCACTTCTCCTTCCACCCACTTCTCCTTCCACCCACTTCTCCTTCCTCCCACTTCTCTTTCCTTCCACCTCTCCTTCCTTCCACCTCTCCTTCCTCCACATTCTGAGGTTGGGGTTCTCTCTGGTCCCCTTCTTTCTGAGGTTGGGGTTCCCTATGTTCTTTCCAAGGTGTGGGGTTCCTGGCCTCCTCAGAGTGGTGTGCTCCAAGTCTCCGCTCCCCTATGAGAATGAAACAAAACATATAATTATCACACAGATATTTGAGGTCAGAAATAGGAATATGAAACATTGCTTGGAAGTGGGGTACAATTGTCTTTTTTGGCAGAGTTACAAGCTGAAGACATGTTTGAAAATGTATTTCTAAACTGGAATCCTGACCCTTTTTGACCAAGTTACACACATGGAGACACCCCCAAAGTGTCCACTCTAGCACCTGTGTGGAACACCCTAAAAAGGTTGTTCTGGTGTCCCACACAGGTGCTCCAGAGTACAGCTGTGGAAACAGCTGCTGAATGCCCTCTCCTTTACACTGAATCAAGTTTGCATTTCACATTCTAGTTCAAAACACATCATCTAGACAACAATGTTTATAAACGTTGTTTTAATAGAAATAGGCATGACCAAATGTGGTTTACCTGTATCTGTGCAAAATATCTACTTTTGAGGAGGATTGATGTTTACTATGAACGATTATACTTTGGCCACTACCCTGAAAGTGGCCATTTTCAAATATCCAACCAGTCAATCAAAGCACATGGAGCAAAACATGCAAGTATAATAATCCAATTATTAATAACACAGGAGAAAAACTTACTTTATACTAGCATTCTTTTGATCTTCCTGTACTGCTCTGGCTACCGCAGCTTCAGGTCAGACCACCTTTTACGGAGCTGCTCCTTGGATCTCCGGACCCCAAATTTATGGTACAGACTCCTCACCACTTTGCCCATTATTTTGGCCTTCCTGAGATTAGGGGTGTTGTATGGCCCATGCTTCCCATCATAATCTCTCCTCCGCAAGATGTCCACCATCTCTGTCATCTCAGCAAAGGACATATTACTGGCCTTTTATCTTGTCCTGGATCGGGACGTTTCTGGCTCTGGGTTTTCCTCGTCGGAAGTTAAAACAACCCGCACCTGCTGTGTCACCGCCATGTCGTCTCCCACTGGGCGTTGAATGAGAAGGGGCGGGGAATATCCAAGGAAGAACGCCAGGGGCGGGAACGTCAGGGGCGGCCGACGTGGGCAGAGTTTCATGCATGCGCAGGGAATATAATGATAACAACGTTGTGTGCGCGGAGTAAGGAGGACCGGAAGTTCCGAACGTCACTGACGAAGTTAAAATATAAGTTTGGGCATCAGTGGCCTATACTGATTCATGATTTTAAAGGGCTAGAATGGGATAATATTAGGACAGTTTAGGCTGACCTAGTGTTTTTGTCTTGTGTTTTATCTTGCAGAAAATATGCAGAGTTTCAAAGATCCTGTCATCTTCAGAGCTTTCATAGATAAATATAGAGAGCTCACCAATTTATGGGAGCTTAAAAACCCATTATACCACAATCGTGAGGTTAGGAGGGCAACAATTGAAAAATTAGTGGAATATATGAAGACCTGGATCCCAGAGGCAGACTATAACATGATGAACAATAAAATCAATAATATGAGGAACAGCTACAAAAAACAATACAAAGAGGTATGCGAATCCCGGAGATCAGGAGCAGCAGCAGACCAAGTACATGTCCCCAAGCTGTGGTATTACAAACACCTGCGATTTCTGGACGACCAGATAGAAGCCAGGGAGTCACTTTCCAGCCTTCCCTCCAGCGTTCCCTCCACCCTTCCCTCCAGCGTTCCCTCCACCCTTCCCTCCACCCCTGCAGAGGGTGCAGAAGAGCTAGCTGACCTTGAAGAGCCGGATCTTCACATCTATAGTCAGGTATAGTATTTTATTTTTCAACATATTTTTTGTCATAGAATAATTGTTGGGAACTAGATGTTATTATTCAAAAATAAATAACCCCCCCCCCAAAAAATATAGTGGGCAGAATTGTTTGGGACAAGAATGAAAAATGCTGGGGTCAGAATGATAGTCTTTTCTATTTAGTAACATTTAATTTGCAAGGACGAGGCTCTGGAGTGTGGCACCCAGGAGGAGGCAGGGGTGAGTGGCACCCAGGAGGAGGCAGGGGTGAATGGCAGCCAGGAGGAGGCAGGGGTGAGTGGCAGCCTGGAGGAGGCCGGACCAAGTGGCAGGCAGCAGGTGCCCAGGCCAAGTGGCAGCACACAGTCACAGGTGCTTCCCCTCCAGGTGAGACCGAAAAGGCCCAGGAGGATGACTCGGGTGGAGGAGGAATCCCTGAAAATAATAAGGGAAGCAGCTGAAATCATGAGAGCCCCCCTCAACCCAGTCGAGTCCTATGGGTGCTATGTGGCCGATAGACTCCTTAAAGTGGAGGAGGGCCAACGTGCCCTCTGTGAGGAGCTTATATCTACGACCCTTCACAGGGTGGGGAGGGGCCAGCTGACAGAGGCCACACACCTTTGTGATCTGGCCCATCCTTCTCCTCCTTCTCCTCCTGCCACATTCCCACCACCAGAGCCACAGCCTGCAAGGGGGCGTGGAGGGAGCCTTGGAAGGAACGCTGCAGGGAAGCGTGGAGGGAACACTGCAGTGAAACGTGGAGGGAAAGCTACAAGAAAGACCAGAAAGTGATTCCCTGGCTTCAAGCTGCTCTGCCAGAAGACAAAGTTTTTTGGAGTACCACAGCTTGGGGACATGTATGACATCTGCTGCTGTTCCTGATTTCTGCGATTCGGGGACCAGATTGTGATCCCAATTCGAGGGACTCCTCATGTTATTGATTTTATTTGCCTTCATGTCTGCCTTTGGTGTCTAAAGCCTGCATATATTCCACTAATTTCTCAATTGTTGCCCTTCATCTTTATTTGTTTTCCAGAATAAATGGATATTTGATTTAATTTAAATAGTTGCCTATGTGTTTTTCTTGTGAGTAGGAAGGTACATTTCATAAATACAATGTGTAATTAACAAGGGACACCAACACCAACCTCCTTGAGAGAAAAAAAAAAACTGAGATAATAATGTTACCATAAAAAAGTATGGACATCAATATAAAATATTAAAAGGCCAGAAAAAAATTAGGAGATCTTGATTCAAAACAACCAAAAAAAAAAAACATTTTTGGAATCCTGCCTTTAAAATACAAAGATTCATGAGATCTCAAAGAAATAATTTTGTCCGAACTCTGTGTGACAATCCGCAACTATTTTGCAGCATGACGAATGTGCTATGTCCATTACGAACAGTAGTTTTACCAGAATGAGCGCTCCCGTCTTGTAATTTAGTCTGAGCATGCGTGGATTTTTCTCTGATGGAGTTCCCCACAGACGATCGGAATTTGCTATCGTTTTTTTTTCCATCGGTAAAATTTAAAACAGGTTCTATTTTTTGAGACCGATGGAAAAAAGACCGATGGGGCCCACAGAAAAACCGATCGTGTGTACGCGGCATTAGTCATGCAACCAATTGCAGGCTTGAAAACCATTGGGAGAGTATAGTATAATCTTTAGGGACGACCTAAAGAATTGCAGCCCTGTGCAATTATTTATGATTTTTGCAGGTCCCTTGTTAGAAAGAAAGCTTTTAAGAAGGCAAGGACCAGGGCTTTTTTTCAGCTGGAACTTGGTGGAACCTCTGGCTCAGGCACTTTGCTCCGTGCTCACTACTATCACTTGTAAACGCAGAAGTCCAGCTTCTGTGTTTACAAGTGACAGCTTCTCTTCCAATAACTCCCAAAGATCGGATCTCCTGAGCAGCTCCCACTAAGTGTAGGATGGGGACCTGGGAGATGTAGGTGCCTGGGGTCACAATTGCCTTTCATAATAAAAATAAACACAGTGTTTGGCTTAAGAGCCCATTCACACAGGGGCAACACACACGACTTCCAGCGCGATTTTATGAGGCAACTCAGACACAACTTGAGTATGAATCACAGCAGGACCTGGAGCTACTTACAAGGCAACTTCAAGTTGCCTGCAGGACAGGAGACATTCCAGTGGCCAATCAAACAAGAATCGGCTCTGTGGGAGGGAGGGGGAGGGAGAGGTTTGCCTGAGAAATGTATTTTCTCTTCCTGGAGAGTTGCTCCTATTAAGACAGTGATCCGACTTCAGAGGCAACTCCCATTGAAATCAATGGGTACAGGTCGCCTAGAAGTCAGATTGAAGTAGTACAGGGACCTTTTTTGAAGTCGGAGCGACTGCAGTAGTGTGCATTAAGACGGCTCCATTAACTTACATTGATTTCCTCAGCCAGCGCGACTTGAGGCAACTAGGGGCGACCTGGGGCGATTTGAAGTCGGATCCAAAGTTGCCCCTGTGTGAATGGGCTCTTAAGGCCTTGTTTACAGTGGATGTCGAAGGGCTAGTAAAAATAGGTGGTTGATCTGCATTTTAACCCCCCTCTGACCGCCCACCTAAAGCCTGGAAGACTTGGTCCACATGCCCTGGCTGCAATTCTGCACTTTGCTGTCTTAGCAAATTGAACTCAGCATGTTGAGTTTTGAGTTTGACTGGCAGCACTGCCTGTCAAATCAGCCCATTGATGTCAGCAGGACTGCACTGCATCTTTGAAGCAAATGCCCTGCTCAGGGTTTCGGCACAGTATTTTACTGCAAAATGTAATTTGGCTGAAAGAAAAATATAAATTTGCCAAAAAAGCCACCCTGGAGGCGGTAGTATCACCTCCTTAAAGGAGAAGTACAGCCAAAGCTCGTTTGACTATACTTCTCCTGTGGATCACAGGAGTGCAGTTAGTTTTGCGCTCTTGTGACCTGTTTTCAGCAGACAGCAGGCTAAAGTCCGCTGTCTGCTAATGTCACAAAGCAAGTCCAGGCACGGGTAATATCGCGAAACTGGAGTCGGGATCCACCCATATGCTTGAACCAGCACCTGCCGGCCGCTCACGCCCCCTCCAGAGCCCAGCGCTCCAATGAGCGAGGAGGGGCAGAGCAGAGAGCGGTGACCGACAGTGACCAGGTCTGTGCTCAGGGAGATGTGAGAACTGAGCGATCTGCGGCGTTAGATTGCTTGGTTCTCAGTGTTAGAGCAGGCGGGGGACAGATGCAGCATTGGTCTGATGCTGGGTCCGCCTAGGTAAGTATAATTCGGCAAAAACCCCAAACCCCATACTTCTCTCTTAACATCTGGAAGCCAATGCTCTACTACCCTCTGAAAAGCAATCCAGCACAGATCACTCTTTAGAGGGACAGTAGAGAGTGCCAAAGGTGTAAATGACACCTAAGGGTGTCCTTACAGAAGATCTTCACAGACGTTGAACTGTGCTGATTTTATTAGCTTTCAGTGACTCTGTGCACTTTTTTTTCATCTCTGTGCAAGCTGGGAATTGCAATGAGCAATGCATGCCAGGGCAGGTGTGCATATCAATGGAACAATATCAATGGAACAAAAATGCATGTAACTGTATTTCTGGTGGGCAGACCTGCACTGATAAACCACATCCTCAACAGTAACTCGTCAAAAATACAAATGAATATAGAGGTGTGATGACAGCTGCTAAACTAAAGTCAGTATAGCCCAGCCAGAGTGAAGATTAAAAATTATGGGTGTTTAAGGGCACACTTAATTGTAACTTGTTACTTTGTTATGGTGGCTGTAACATGTTTCCATTACTGTATTGCATATTCAGATTGGTAGATTCTTCCTCTAGTGCAGGGGTCTCAAACTGGTGGCCCTCCAGCTGTTGCGCCAACAGAGCAAGGACAAAACTAGGTGGGGGGGGGGGGCACCACATTGGGGGGGGCGCAGTTACAATTGCCATCTATCCAGCTTTTAGAAGAGGGGGGGGGTTCAATTTGAAATCCCTCCCTCCTTCTAGCACAAGTCCTCTCCCTTCCCCTCCCAAAGCACCCCCTAGCACACATCCGCCCCCCACTTCACCTTCTACCACAAGCTCACCCTGTTCCCAAAGCATCCCCCCAGCACGCATCTGTCCCCCCACCCCACCTTCTAGCACAAGTTCCCTCCCCTCCCAAATAGCCCCCCCCATACAACCGATTGGTTCTGGTAAATTACGCCCCTACCACCCCTCCTGTCCAGGTTCCACGTATTTCTGCTGCCTGCGCACCCCTCCTTTCATCCCCACCACAGCACTGCCGTCTTCCCTCCTCTCCTCTCTCGCCAGCTGCTGCGGGGGTTGTGCCAAAATGGAGAGATGGGGAAGGGGTTGGTAAACATGTCATTTACTGGCCCCTTCTTTTTCTGAATAAACACAGTGAGTGATCGGTACCAATCGCTCACTGCGTTCATTCAGGACTGAAGCATAGTAAACTCTGTTTATATTGTAAAAAGTAAATAAAACATAAAATTGTAAAAAGTTATAAAAATAAAAAACTACTGACACCATCCACTGCTCAGCTGACACCATCCACTGCTCAGCTGACACCATCCACTGCTCAGCTGACACCATCCACTGCTCAGCTGACACCATCCACTGCTCTGCTGACACCATCCACTGCTCTGCTGACACCATCCACTGCTCTGCTGACACCATCCACTGCTCTGCTGACACCATCCACTGCTCTGCTGACACCATCCACTGCTCTGCTGACACCATCCACTGCTCTGCTGACACCATTCACTGCTCTGCTGACACCATTCACTGCTCTGCTGACACCATTCACTGCTCTGCTGACACCATTCACTGCTCTGCTGACACCATCCACTGCTCTGCTGACACGGTTTACTGCTGTACTGACATCATCCTCTGCCTTACTTACAGCAGCATGTCACTATTCCCAAAACTTTGAAATGCCTTATATATTATTATTACCATCCTCTTGGCTTATTTATGTATAACATTAGAACATCTCTTTCTGGGCAGAGGGCTGGGGGTGTGTGGATGGAGAACTTCACTCTCAGGTGGGGGGAAGTGGGACGCTGAGCTGAGTCTTTGCCCCGGATGAAAGAATGTCTAACTTGCAACAGAGGGAGACATTATTGCAGCCTCAGAGGTTTAAAGCCTACCTGTTAACTGTGTAACAGTCAGGACAATAGTGGAAGATATACAACATATGGGCAGTGGAAAATATAATGTCTTTTACTGGAGTGTGTGTTTAATGGAAAAAATATTTTTACAAGGTAGATGCACTATATGTATTTTTATCAGATGGCCTCTGCTTAACAATCTACATCTTAAAGTGCACCTGTCCCTAGACTATGGACAATAAAGTATTTACATATTCTTAAAAAGCATCAAATGAGCTTTAAATCAAACCGTCACTGACTTGTGTAGCTTTAGGTACTGTGGAGCAAATTAACTTCAGATATCACCACAGAGACTCTGACGTTCTGTTTCAGTCAGTTTCTAACATCTTAAACCACCTATTTCTTTACAGTGGAAGGGTGACTGGCTGCCAAGTTTCTGCTGCTTGGAGAATCAAGGCCAGCTTCACCCCATGTCTTAACCACTTGCTTACTGGGCACATATACCCCCTTCCTGCCCAGGCAAAATTTCAGCTTTCGGCACTGCGTCACTTTAACTGACAATTGCGCAGTCGTGCGACGTGGCTCCCAAACAAAATTGACGTCCTTTTTTTCCCACAAATAGAGCTTTCTTTTGGTGGTATTTGATCACCTCTGCGGTTTGAATTTTTTGCGCAAAAAAAAAATAGAGCGACAATTTTGAAAAAAATACAATATTTTTTACTTTTTGCTATAATAAATATCCCAATTTAAAAAATAAAAAAAATAAAAAATTTTCCTCAGTTTAGGCCGATACGTATTCTTCTACATATTTTTGGTAAAAAAAAAAATCGCAATAAGCTTATAGTGATTGGTTTGCGCAAAAGTTATAGCGCCTACAAAATAGGGGATAGAATTATGACATTTTCTCTTACCATCCATGGACTGACACGGTGTCTCTTTACACTTTACACGTGGGTTATGTCCCTGCCTGCAGGAGAAGACCTAGGCAGAATGTGAAATGTTATACATACATTCCAAAAGCCAGAGCTGAACAGCCCCACCCAGGGGGCGGTCCCTCCGTACATAACCCTCCCACTACAGTCAGCAGACTTCAGTTTTTTTCTGCCTAGCAGAAGGAGAAGACGTGGCTCCCTCAGGAGCTAGTCTCCTGACCTATTTTATTACTTTTTGGAATTCTTTTTTATTTTATTTTTGAGAATCTTCTATCAACTGTCGGCTGGGCAACAGGTTGGGTACAAGATATCCTCGTAGTCTTCCCTGTCCGACCATCGAGCGTGCTGATCCTCGCCTTGTGTGCGTGAGACTCAGTTCACGACAGGCCCCATGACTCCAGGGGTGGCCGGGTTTGCTTTCATGCTCCCACGGTCCTCTCAAGACTGAACAGCTCCTGACTGACTGTATCTTTCGCGGTGGACCGGGCCGACAGCTACTCAGTACTGCACTGTGATAGTCCTGTCAGAAACACCAGTGTGTCCCTCAGGGGACGGTTAAGTAGTCTCTCCTGCCTGCAGGTGAGTACAAAAGGCTGTGTGTTTCTCTGTGGGGGATTTTCCCTGTCTCCCCCTGTATTTTATTGTCGCTCTCTGTCACCATTACTGGTGCTGGCTGTGTGGGGTGCTTGGGGGTCACACTGTTCTTGGGGGGCTCATGCTGGTCTGCAATGTATGCTTTGGGGCTTTTTTGTGTGTTTTTTTTGGGGCCTGAGCGCCGAGTGGTGCTGTGCGTGTGTGCTGTTTCATTTTAACTGCGTCATGGCGGCCATCTTGCCGCGGATCGCCTCAGTGAAGTGCGGCGGCCATTTTCTTGTAGCCCGCGCGCTTTTCAGCACTAGTTTGGCCTCTAGCGCTGCTGTAGTAGCGCAAATCTCCTCACAGTCTCCTCACAGCTCACCAGCGCTGACACAGCGCGGTACAGACAGCGGAACTAAGCGGTCCCTGGTCCGGTTTGGTGAGTCCCCTGGGCGCCCCCTCCTCAGTCAGCACAGCCTGTGGGTGGACTTTTTATCTGAGAGAGTCTCAGAGGGGGACAATATGGAGTCTGTGTCACCAGCTTCCCCTAAAAATGTCAGTGGCAACAGGCAGTGCTTCAGCACCTGCGGTCCCTATGGACCTGTTGTGGGCAGCCCTGGAATCATTTTCTGACCAGGATGGGAGCTGTGTGCAAGCGCAAGGTACAAAAAAGGCGCCCTCTCCCCACTTTATCTACTCGAGGGCAGTGCGCTGATTCAGATATGGGCCTAGCCACTATCGCTCAGAACCCTAGTTCTGGATGTATGGATGGTTTTGAACAGGACATTCCTTATGAGGGAAACTCCAGTTCTGAGTCAGTAAATGACAGGGCGCTTGTTAGTGTGCTCATGACTGCGGTGAGGGACACTCTCAAGCTCAAATGCTGCGGATGCAGAACCTCAGGCGGATACTGTCTCCTTTGGTTCTTTTAAGGCCAGGCCTTCTAAAGGGGTTTTTTCCATTGTACTTTCTTTGACAAGCTCATTGATAAGGTCTGGAAAAAGCCGCAGAAGAATTTTTATGGTCCCGCTGCGTTTGTCTATCAGATACCCCTTTGAAGATGCCCTACTTAAAAAGTGGGCTTCTCCCCCAGTGGTCGACCCTCCAGTCGCCCTGTTGAACAAGGCCACCACTCTCCCGATGGAGGGGACTCCTGCATTAAGGACCCCACTGACAGGAGGTCAGAAGTGGTGCGCATAGCCATGTTCGCCTTGTTGGGATCCGCCCTACGGCCTGTGGTAGCGGCGACCCTTGTGTTTTAAAACACTTACAGGTTGGGCAAAAAATGTTGCACCTAGCTGTACAGGAGCATAATCTTCCTACAGACACAGTTACTCTGGCCCACCAACTGGGCAGGGCCTGGTTTATGTGTGCGACACCACGTTGGACGCGGGCCCTTTAACATCCAGGGCCTCTGTCCCGACGGTGGTATGGCGTCGTCTTATCTGGTTGAAATGCTGGTCTGCTGACCTAGCCTCTAAGAAGCTCCTGACGTATCTACCTTTTTATAGGTGGTAGACTTTTCGGTGCTGCTCTGGATGTCATCGTCAAGGATGTCATGGGAGGTAAAAGCACTCTTCTTCCTTAGACTGGCAAGGGTAAGGGGGCCCGCCGCAAACAGGGCCTTTTCCTTTCCAGCAAACAAGGGTTTTTTTCGTCAGTCGGGTCCACAGGTAGGTCCTTCCAGACTGACGGAGTGCGGCTGGTGGGCACAAGCGCCCCTGGGTGCGTAAGCCAAACAAGCGGCTCCCGAGCCCGCCTCCGCGTGAAGTCTTGCCTCCGCCCGACTCTGGGGTGGGGGGACGACTTCGCAGGTCACGAATCGGTGGTCCTCCCGAATCTCCGACTGGTGGGTGTGCGAGGAGGTCACCTCAGGATACAGGATAGTATTCCGATCCTGGCCCCCAGACAGATTCTTTCCCTCAAATCTTCCTCTCCTTCCTACCTGTCGGGCAGCCCTCTTGGGGGCTGTACAGGATTTGATCAGGTCCGGAGTGATTGTGCCGGTTCCGTCACAGGAGAGTTTTCAGGGATTCTACTCGAATCTGTTTGTCGTCCCAAAGGTAGGACGTGGTTCGACCTGTCCTGGACCTCAAGGCCCTGAATGCCTTCGAGAAGGTGCAGAAATTCCGCATGGAATCCATTCGCACGGTGATCGCTACACTCCACCAAAGGGATTTTCTTCTGGCATCCTTGGACTTCAAGGACGCCTACTTGCATGTTCCGATCTGCGCAAGTCACCGGAAGTTTCTGCGCTTTGCGATCAGCGAAGTCCACTATCGATTGTGGCTCTTCCTTTCGGCCTAGCCTCGGCACCAAGGGTGTTCACCAAGGTGCTTGCTCCGGTTCTAGCCTTCTGTTACAGCGAGGTATTGCTGTCGTGGGCTATCTGGACGATCTTCTGCTAAGAGCAGAAAGTGGATCAGACTTAGAGGAAAGGTGACTATCATCAATTAGACCCTCAGGGACTCGGGTGGTTCCTGAACATTCAGGAGTCAGTCCTGGTCCCGACTCAGTGTCTGGAGTATCTAGTTCTGATTCTGGACTCCTTGGAGGCAAAGGTATCCTACCTCTGGAGAAGTTGCTGACACTTCAGTCTGTGGTGCGGGTGCTGACATCCCAAAAATGGTTGTCAATCCGTTTTTTGCATGAGAGTCCAGAGACTCGTGGTGGCCTCCTTCGCGGCCGTTCCGTATGCCCAATCACACACCAAGGCATTGCAGAAGGAGATCTTGTCCATCTGGGACAAATCCCCGTTGTCCTTGGATCTTCAGATCCAGGTGATTCACCTGGTCAGGGCGCCCCTGACATGGTGGTTGAGATCCTCGGCTCTTCGGTCCGGAAAGGCGTTCCCCTCCCATCCACTGGACGGTACTCACGACGGACACCAGCCTGACGGGCTGGGGTGAAGTCTGGGGAGTCCTGTCAGCTCATTCCTTGGACTCCGGGCGAGCCCGTTTACCAATCACTGTTCTGGTAATACGGGCCATCGGACTGTGTCTCTCCTCAGGTCAGAGAGAGTACGGGGTCGCTCCATCAGGAGCCAGTCGGACACCGCCACGGCGGTGGCGTATGTAAACCATCAAGGGGGAACTCGGAGCTCAGCTGCGGCTTCCGAGGTAGTCCGTATGCTGAAGTGGGCCGGAAGAAACGTGCCGGCTCTGTAGGCCATTTTACATTCTGGGCATAGACAATGGGCAGGCGGACTATCTGAGTCGCCAATCGCCAGACACCGGACCAAGAAGAGTGGTCCTTGCATATTTCAACTCCTTTACCGACGGTGGGGCACGCCGGATGTGGACCTGCTGGCCTTTCGACTCAATCGCAAGGGTCGAGGTTGTGGCCAGATCCAGGGATCCTTGGGCGATGCCTCAGATGCGTTGGTGGCCCCATAGGGTCCTTATCGCCTGATATAAACGACGGCGATCCTAATTGTTCCGGATTGGCCGCAGCATCACTGGTACGCTGATCTGGTACGTCTCGTCGCGGACGTTCCCTGGCGATTGCCGATGGGGGAGGACCTTCAGTCTCAAGGTCCTATGCTTCATCCGGGTTACAGTCTCTGGCTTTAACGGCAGGGCTGTTAAAAGCCAGGTGTTGAGGGACCAAGGTCTCTCGGACTCGGTCATTTTGACCATGTTAAGGACACGGAAGTCTTCCTCCAGGCAGATCTATCACCGTACCTGGAAAGCTTATATCGCCATGTGCGAAGCGCTGGACTGGCGTCCTCGGACGTATTCCGTCCCCAGAATCCTGCGTCCTCTGCAGTGTGGAGTGACCCAAAAGCTTGCTTTGAGTACCATCAAGGATCAGATTTCGGCCTTGGCCGTCTTCTTTCAGCGACCTCTAGCGGGTCATTTTCTTGGTTAGCACCTTGTGTTGGGTTCGCCATGTGCTCCCTCCTGTCAAGCCTCCTCTCCCACCGTGGGATCTGAATTTGGTGCTCTCGGTCCTCCAGGAACCTCCTTTTGGGAATATCCGGGATATTCCCTTCTTGTCTTGTCTCAGAAGGTGGCCTTTTTAGTGGCAATCACTTCTGTTTGACGAGTGTCTGAGTTGGCGGCTTTGTCCTGCAAGTCGCCATGTTTAGTCATCCATAAGGATAAGGCGGTGTTGCATCCGTGACCTTCCTTTTTTGCCAAAGGTGGTGTCGACCTTTCACCTACATGAGGACATTACCCTCCTGTCCTTGTGTCCTCACCCATCGCATCCCAGAGAGTTTGCGCTGCACATATTGGAGATGGTACGAGCCTTACGGGTGTACCTGTCTGCTACTGCTTCTATTCGGAAGTCCGACTCACTATTTGTGACTGTCTCTGGTCCATAACAGGGCCAAGCGGTTTCGCCTGCCATCATTTTTAGGGGAATCAGACAAACCGTCATTCAAGCCTATGCTCTCAAAGGGCGGGCGCCTCCCTTTCCGGTTACGGCGCATTCCACCAGGACAATTGTCAAGCGTCGGTTGCACAAGTGTGCAAGGCGGCGACCTGGTCGTCTGTTCATGCCTTTTAAGTTTTTTATAAGGTTAATGTGGCTGCATCTTCGGATGCTTCCTTCGGCCGCAGGGTGCTGCAGGCCGCTGTTTAAAGTTGCGACTCCTCCCTTGAGGAGCTCTGCCTTATTGGAGTGAAGTTTTGGTTTTTCCATTTATACTGCTCCCATCCCTCTTGACACTGCTTTGGGACATCCCACGTGTAAAGTGTAAAGAGACACCGTGTCAGTCCATGGATGGTAAGAGAAAATAGGATTTTTTGTACTCACCGTAAAATCCTTTTCTCTGACATCCATGGACTGACACGGCACCCACCCTTCCTTTTAAGTTTGTACTGCTTTGTTACGAACTGAAGTCTGCTGACTGTAGTGGGAGGGTTATGTACGGAGGGACCGCCCCCTGGGTGGGGCTGTTCAGCTCTGGCTTTTGGAATGTATGTATAACATTTCACATTCTGCCTAGGTCTTCTCCTGCAGGCAGGGACATAACCCACGTGTAAAGTGTAAAGAGACACCGTGTCAGTCCATGGATGTCAGAGAAAAGGATTTTACGGTGAGTACAAAAAATCCTATTTTTTTTTTATTATTTTCTTTTTACTAGTAATGGCGGCGATCTGCGATTTTTATTGGGACTGGGACATTTTGGCGGACACATCGGACACTTTTGATACATTTTTGGGACCGTTCACATTTATACAGCGATTAGTGCTATAAAAATGCACTGATTACTGTATAAATGTGACTGGCAGGGAAGGGGTTAACACTAGGGGGCGAGGAAGGGGTTAAATGTGTTCCCTAGGAGTGATTGTTACTGTGGGGGGAGGGGACTGACTGGGGGAGGTGACCGATCTGTGTCCCTATGTACAAGGGACACAGCATTGGTCTCCTCTCCCTGACAGGACATGGATCTGTGTGTTTACACCCACAGATCCATGTCCTTGTCTGTGTACCGGCCGATCGCGGGTACCTGGCGGACATCGCGGCCGCCAGGCACGCGCTTCGGCATCTCAGTGGCGCGCGCCCCCCCCAGTGGCCGGAGGAGCCGAGGCCGTCTATTGACGGCCTCCCAGATTTCTAGAGCCACCTTGTGGCCGTCATTTGTATATGGCCCGGGCTCCAAGAAGTTAATGAAATGCACTTTGCATGTGTTTAGGCACTGCAGTGTAACTCATTTTGAATAGCACTCCAACACTTTAAAGAAAAGCACCTTTGACATGCCTGCATTGCAGGTGGGGGACTGAGCCCAGAGTTGGGCTTTAAGGTATGAGCCAATGGCTAAAACGCCATTCCTCCATACATTAGCAAACCTAGTTGGTATATAGACAGTGTGTCACGTACCTGGCGGTGACGAGCCCGAATTTGCAGAGAAAGACCTCCCTTACGGCTCCCACTTGCGGCCCCTGGTAAGGCAACAGGAGGCGCAGAAGTAGGAGTGGTACGAGTGCCTGGCAGGATCAACCAAGGTGATGGAAGTTCAGCAGACCGGACTGGAACCAGGCATACAGGAAGCTCAGCAGGCTGGACAGGAACCAGGAACACAGGAAGCTCAGCAGACTGGAACAGCTTCAGCGGTCTGGACTGGAACCAGGAACACAGGAAGCTCAGCAGACGAACAGCTTCAGTAGACTGGACTGGAACCAGGAACACAGGAAGCTCAGCAGACTGGAACAGCTTCAGCAGACTGGACTGGAACCAGGAACACAGGAAGCTCAGCAGACTGGACTGGAACCAGGAACACAGGAAGCTCAGCAGACTGGAACAGCTTCAGCAGACTGGACTGGAACCAGGAACAGTAAGAATCGTCGGACAAGCCGGGTCAGTCAACTGGCTGGCAGCAAGGTACAGAGGGTTTAGGCAGAGGAGAAGTCACAACAAGCCAGGGGTCAGGTGCAGGCAGAGAGCTGGTATGGTCACAGGCAAGCAGGGTCAAACACAGGTACGTTTCAGATCAGGTTTCAGCTACTTAACGCTGTAGAGCAGACAGCAGGGGCTGTCTGTGAATGACAGGTTTAAATAGCTTTTCTGGCACCAACCCCGGCGCGTGTGCACGCGCGCGCGCACCTGCACGCGCCTGCGATCGGGAACCAGGAAGTCCGGGCGCCTGTTTCTGGCAGGATCTCCATGACACAGTGCAGACACTTTACTTTCCTCCAGTATTTATGTGTTACCTTATTTGTTGCAGAGATTCTACCAATACTCTCCAACATTTTTTAAATGCTGGCAAAATATGACCTCTAAACATCCAAAAAAAGACACACCGATACATACAGATAGATGTGAGAATTGGCCAAATGAGAGAGTGGAGATGTGATTTCAGTGCCTCTGTTGTGAACTTTGAAGATGCACTTTGCCACAATACCTGTAGTTACAGTGGTGAATAAAGGCTTGTTTTAATGCTTGTTAGGAATATGTAGATTTGACGTCCCCCACAATCTTTGGCCTAAACAGAAGTGCTGATGATTTGCAGTGTATTCCTCCAGTTTTTAGTTGTTGTTTTCTTTGTTTCAGAGGTTCTACCAATACATGCATACCAGTGGAATTTTGGCAAAAGTTGACCTCCCTAAATGATAGAAAAAGACCAGACAGGCAAGTGGAAAGAAAACAGTACATGAACCCTGTGATGTCATGACACACTTTTTAAGGTAATAACTTTATTTGTATAGCTTATACAAGTTTTGTATTATAAAAGATCAGACAACGGACATTAGTTGATTGTCTGCCATTTCTGCCAGATGACTTAAACTCTGGAAATTGTTCCCAAAAAGAGCAATCAGGAGCAATTTAACACAAAAGTAAATATGTTGGGGTACTGCATAGGCACAATTAACATTTCTAGACATTCTTTGCATGATTGCAAAGGTTTACTTTTTGACTCCAGGTCCACATCAAGCTTTCCAAGTTAGGCATCCAATAAATCAAGTAGTATTCTTGATTTAGGGCATGCTATATACTGGCACTTCTGATGTGCTAGAAGGTAAAGGGTCCCTCCATCCTTCACTTCTCTCCACAGAAGAGCAAAGGGGCCATTGGAATTGTTGTGAGGGCAGGTGTTCAATATTAGGGTTGACAAATATCTTCTACTGGTCATTTACAAAAAGATACCTGCCCTTCTATAGCCAGCCTACCCAAGAGGCAATAAATTGTGAGCCCCAGTTTAAAGTAGACCTGTTTTCCATTTGCAGCTTTTGAAACTGAAATCCTGCTTAGAAGCAGACAAATAAATGTGTGCCACTACTTTTATTAGACTGAAAAGTCTGTTTTGTGCCCCTGGCTGATTTTGTTTCACTTCAATACACGGGGCTTACTTTCCTTGACTTTGTGGCTAAGCTCACCCTACTGCCATCCCTTGTCCAGTGAGAGTGCTATCATTGGTAACTGAGGTACTCTCAGTGGGCATTGGAATTCCACTAAAAGATTTCCTTGCTAATAATGGTCATAACAAGCAGTTTGTGGTGTGCGCTTCCAGACAGAACTTGAAAGCCTACGTTTTTAGTTTTTTTTTCTAAATCAGCACAAGGGGTGGTACTTACATTTAAGGGGAAGTGTCCCTTGTGTTGGCTCTAGTAGTTGAAATCATCTGTCCTCAGCGGTCCCCCTACAGCGCTGAAGCAGTAATCTTCAGGCACTGTGGCAGTTAATTATTTTCTTTGATGGAAGCTATAGTACAGCTTGTATGAATAAAGGAAGCGGCTATGACAGGTATAGCAGCTGTATTAACAGCCATAGCACCGGAAGATTGCCATTATGGGTGTGTGTGGTGGGGTCAGAAGATGGAAGATTTCTTATAGGACAGCTGGCACAAGCAAAAGGAACATTTCTCATTGAATGTAAATACTATCCCGTGTGCTGATTTAAAAAAATAAATAAACTTCAAGTAATCGTAAAGTCTCGTTTTTTTTTTGCCTAAAAATAACAAACATGTTACATTTACCTGCTCTGTGCAGTGGTTTTGCACAGAGCAGCCCAGATACTCCTCTTCTCAGGTCCCTTTTCTGTGATCCTGGCCCCTCCCTCCTGACGAGTGCCCCCAAACCAAGCAGCTGGCTATGGGGACGCCCGAGCCCAGCTGCAGCTCTGTGTGTCCTCTCAGACACAGGGCCATGGCTCGGCCACACCCCCTCTCTCTCCTCAATGGCTCACTGACTTTGACAGCAGCGGGAGCTAATGGTGCACCGCTGCTGTCTCAGTCAATGAGGAGGAGAGTCTCGGGCAGCCAGGTCTCTCCTGCAACATCGCTGGATAGAGATGGAGCTCAGGTAAGTATTAGGGAGGCTGAGAGGGGCTGCTGCACACACAAGTTTTTTTTCTTAATGCATAGAATGCATGAAGTAAAAAAACCTTCTGCCTTTACAATCACTTTAAAGTGGTTATAAACCTTTACATATACCAAGTGAAGTACCTGACCTTAGGTGATACACAGAGATGAAACAAATCCTCCTACATAAGTTGTACCTGTTTATCTGCAGTCTTCTCTACTTTACATCAAAGTGCAGAATTTATAAAGCTTGTCAGAGCTGTCAGAAAAAAGGGGGTGGGGAGCTGAAGTCACACTCTGCAGAGCTCCGTGAGAAGACCTCAGAGCTGATTGGAGGGAAAAGACACGCCCGCCTTCACACAGCACACAAACAGAGCTAAGGCTTTCAATCAGCTGGAGCTCCCTCCCCTGTCATCTTTTTTTCTCCTGTTGTCAGGAAAATTTGTTAGTAGTGATTTATGCTGATAGTAGAGGAATGGGACAGCAGACAGAAATGGCATTTAGTGCTCTGAATTAAACAAGTACACACTATAGAGGGTTATGCTTTGTTCATATTTCATGTCTGAGGTTTACAACCACAAAAGTGGCATCCAAGAAAAATGGCGCGCTAATTCCTGAGGCACATAAAAGGTCGCCAACCTCTGCTATAGCCAGTTGTGTGTGCAGTTTTTCCATGCAAACAAGCAAAATGTGCACATTTTACATCAGACACTTCAAGAGCTTGCATAGACATAAGAGAACATACCTTTCATTACAGTACATGCTATTTATTTTTAGGTATTTTATTCCCTTGCTTCCACTATCTTCTTTTCCCCCAAAAGGTAGCATTAGTCTATAAGGGTTAAATACTATACATTCTTCTTTTCTTATTCACGTGTTTCACTTGTCATTTTCATAAACAGTTGCTTTGCCTCAGGTTACAAAAAAAAAAAAAGGGAAAAAAAAAGGTTTTATGGGTCATTAAAATGTGATTAGCATCTCTCTGGAGAGAGGCTGAACGGGGCTTATCAGCTCTGTTTTAATAGGGTTGTTAAAAAAACTAGGATTGACAGAAGAGCATGCGAGGCCCCTCCTTCTCCCTCAAGTAGCAGCTACAGGAATGAAGGATATATTTGGTGAAATGAACAGCCCTGAAGAACAACTGCCAATTTGCAGTTGGGGAGAGAGACAGTGAAGACAGAGGAGACTGGGACAGAGAGTATACAAATATTTCACGATCTTCCTGAACAATCACTGCAAAAGCTGCATTTATCCAAGAAACCAGAAGGTTTTTTTAATATATTTCACTGGACTTATTTTATACATTTTTTTCTTTCTTTTTTTTTTTTTTTCTTTTTACCTTTTTAATTATTTTAATATACCGGCAGCTGTTTTAACAAAGCTGAAATGTATTGTCTCAGAGCCTTTTAAAAATAATCACTGCACAAGACAGAGTGTTACCTGCAAAAGGACGTACGTTACATTAGTTGCTGAGCAGACACGTGGAAAAACTGCCAAGTGTGGATGGTGAAGTCTTTAGAAACTTTATCCTGAAAGGAGGCTGAATAAGAGGCTTGAGCTACAGGTTGTGGAGGCAACCAGTTATCATCACAGATTAGGATGACTAGCGGTCAACAAGATGACATTGTCTTATTGTCCACCTGGGTCTAGACCTTGATCTTTATCAAAGAGGAGTGTCTACACTGATGGGTCTCTATGCTGGTCGATGTGGGCTGAGATGTCATCCTGATCCTTCAAAAAAGCTCCAGACTTCATAGTTCAGCGACTTTTAATTGCACACTTTTAAGACTTTTGAAGAAATTGATGGGAGAACTTGGCTTTCATCCTTCCTATGTCTTAAGACCTGGTGGAATTAAGTAGATGTATGCTTTATCTTGACCCTCTTTTGTCTTGTCTTATCTATAGAGGTAGATCACTTTCCACTTGCTTTATCCCATTCAGCATCTTCTTGAAACACTTGGAGCTTCCTACTGTTCAGCTTTGTGAACCTTTGAAGGATCTATATGTTCCAGGACATAATGAGGTGTTGGATATGGCTCCTAGTAGCCACTGTACTGTGCCAACAGCTTACCATATTCCGGGTCCTGGCAGCCAGAAAAGAGCGCAAAAAGGGAAAAGACCCACATCAGTTCATTGATCCTTTAAATCTTACGCTGTCCAACAGTGAGGAGTCATATGATCCTGACAAGGTACGTGTGTGAAACAGACACTTTCATCACCCTTTTCATCCTGCTGCAAACTTGTGCTTGTGCTTATTTTATAATGACCATTGCCCCTTTGGTGCTTATTCAGCATTTAGTAAAGTAGGCATTTGCCTAAGGTGGTGCTTATGAGGGGGGCAACATAAAAATATTTTGCAATAATTGTGCATTTTTTTTCCTCTGCATTTGTACGCTTCTTGTTGTACATGTCCGCTGTCTCTGATATGACCAAAATATGTTCATAATTAATATGGGGATGCATGCATGTATCCCATTTCTGTATTATGTTTAATGTAAAAGTAGATAGTAACCACCTACTTTTTTAAAGTAAAAATAGTAGAGAGAATCTACCAGTGGATGAATCTTCTTTTTTTTTTTACACATACTGTATTTTGACATTTTTATGCATTGTGACCTTGTTTAACAACAAGCTACAAATGGCAATAATGAAAGTGTAATAACTTCTATTGATCAGTCAGATTTTAACTGTCAGACAGTCTAGCAATAATAGTAATAACGCCTGGGTGCTGCCATTTAATGCATTGTGGGCATTGCTTTTTTGGCTTTCTGTATAAACCCATCTGAGGATGTGGTGGGATTGACTCAATGCAGGAACCTGTACAGACATGGTTAATAATTAATGTTATATGTATGACATACTTGTTTTACAGCTGTGAAAAAAAAAGGTTGTTGGTACTTGTTTTTTGGCAGCCATGCACTGCCCTAAATCAGTCTCCTCTCTTGGACCAGGCAGGCAGGGAGGGGGTCAATGCCTAGGTAATAATAAGCACTCACAACTGACCCTAGGGCTTGTTGTCTCCTGTTAAGATTTTCCAACACGCTGTAAAATTTCTGAGGCTAATTGAAGACTGCTCCCTTTTCAAGGTTCTCAGATGTCTGAATTATCTAAGTGAAGCCTGAAAATATCTACATTTGTGATTGCTCCCTTGTGTTACATGCACATGGCACCTAAGTCAGGGAGATAAGCTGAAGGTCCTTGGAAAGTGGTAAAGACTTGTACACTTGCCCTCTCATTGATTGTCAGTGGTACTCTACTTAGAACCTATACTGAACAGCTGTTTTACTACAGCTACCAGGCAGTCCTGCGGTTTCACTGCTCTGAGCAGTGTCATCTTGCTTTGGTTGATTTTACACACCCTTGCTTTTCAAAGGGTTTCTTAATGTTGACTGCACCTATGTCACATAGGCTGCCATGGAATTAGATGGGCATAGGTGAACAGTTACAGCTTCAGAGTAAATGCAACTGATTGTTGGAGACCCTGAATGAAGCGCCCTTCCATTGATCAGAATGGGTATAGGGGCCCTTACTGAAATTAGAAAGCTTCTTTACAGTACCCATTCAAGGGCACAAATGATGCAGGTGATTCTAAAGTTGCCCATGGGCTTGTTAGAGTGATCGTTAATGCATCCACAATCTGGCTGCCCTTGTGGCAAGCTACCTGCATACTGCTTCGGAGTCAGTCATGGGTTTTTGTGAATGGAAAATGGCAAGGGAGTTGTGAACCCAAAGCTAGTTATCCGTGAGAATATGAGCTATTTGGTCAAGATTTCTAACCCTTTGATGAACTATTCTCTCGTGCACTTGTAAGCATTGCCCAATCTGGCTAAAAAGGGTGATTTTCATTTTATGTCTACTTTATTTTGCAATAATCAGATGATAGCAAAAGAACTGCATAAGTGTTGTTTGGGTACATTTGATGTGTTTTAATGTGTTTTTTTGCCCATATGTGATCATTCTTCTTCCTCACTATGTCCTACACCTGAATCAATTCACCAGCCTGTAATGATTGTTATTTGCCATAATAACCATTATTTTAAGCAATAACAGCAGATGAGGATTATCCAAATGACACGTGAGTTGAGCCTAATATAAAATTAGATTAAAAAAACAATGGTTAGTATATGTTCATTGGATTATGACATTGTGTAAAGATGGATATCTACCGGCAATGCCTGGTTGTTTGATGCCTGGCAAGGAATTGGTTGTTCATGGGTGTACATAAGGTGCCAAAAAGGATCACTTCCGACACTTGTCCTGCTTGGCAGGGGGTGTATAGGAAATTGGGCATGTCTGTTCTGTTGCCACCAATTGTTTGTTGAAACAAGCCTGCAAAACTAGAACAAAGGTAGAGATCAGAGTAGATCTCTTGTTAGCACCTTACGGTTTATGTCTTGGACTGTTGATAGAAAAATGTGTAACTTCTCTTTTCAGTATATGTTTAAAGAATTTACAAGATAACCTGTACAGCTGTCTGATTGTCACTTATTGGGCAGTGTATTACTTTATGATCTCTCCCGTTCCATGAAAACTCCAGGGCTGTGATCTGTGCAGCCTGGTGGAATGAATGGGAGACACTGTGAGACATAGCAGGGCTGTCCAGGAAGAGCTAGTGGGGCTGTGAACAGGGAGAGGTGTGCAATTCAGCGTAAAGAGGATGAGATAATGAGAGTGAACATGTGGAATGAAAGAGATGCATTACAAGAAGCCAGAGCTGTTTACGTTGTGGGGAGAGCAGGAATGCAGTGCAGTTATTGGACTGAGGAAGGTCCCTGTGACAGAGATGTTTTAAATAGCTCTGGAACCAGAAAGATGCCCTGCCAGCTTCAAGTGGTGGAATGTGTACATAGGAGAGAGATACCAGGCCTGAGGAGGGATGAGCAGCAGATAGAAATGTGTGTAACATAGGACTCTAACCCTAGCATTCTCCTTCTTTCTCTCTCCTGACAAGAGATCACAGAGCTACTTTAAAATAGACCTTTAAATAACTTTACAAGTCTGTATGAATAAATTCCTGAAATGTCACATTATACAGCAACTGTACCATCCTTTAGCTACAGTCAAATGACTTTGCCTAGGCTGACATGATGTCATCAGTCTGCTGCAGGGAGTAGGAAGCATTTCCTTTGTTTCCTCTTACCCAGTGATCAAACTGTAACATTGTTACTAGAGGTGCACCGAAATTTCGGCCGCCAAAAATTATCGGCCGAAAACTGCGTTTTTTCATTCGGCCGATTGCAAAAATCAGCCGATACCGAAAGGGGGCGGGGTCCGCCCCGGGTGCCACCCTATTGCAGGAGTGTCATCCTGGTGCGCCCCAGTTCTCCACTCCCTCCTCGTCCCCTCTTTGCTGCGATCTCTGTATGTGTCATCCCATAACTGACTGGGTAAGCTGCACTGCTGATAGAACCTCCCTCCTCCTCTCCTCGCCGCGATCTCCATGTGTCACGGAGCTGAATTGTCTGGGCCATAGTAACAATGTCCCGCCTCCTGTTATAGCCGGCATACTGATCCAATGGCGGGACATTGAATCAGTGTGACATGTCACAGGAGGCGGGACATTGTTACTGTGGCCCGTGCAATTCAAACCTTGCTCCGTGACACATGGAGATCGCAGGTGATGCGGGCACAGGCATGCTGCATATGATGGACACTGGTGAGGTTGCTGGGCACAGGCAGGCTGCATATGACGGGCACTGGTGAGGCTGCTGGGCACTGGTAGGCTGCATATGATGGGCCCTGGTGAGGCTGCTGGGCACAGGCAGGCTGCATTTGATGGACACTGGTGAGGCTGCATTGATCTCTTGTATCATGTCTGCAGTCTCTGACCATCTCCTGTATCATGTCTGCTAGAGGTGCACTGAATGGGAACTTTGCGAATACTATTAGCAGTGTGTTTAAGTAAGAGATTGCAGGCATGATACAGGAGATAGTTAGAGACTGCAGACATGATACAAGAGATGGTTAGAGATGGAGGACATGATACAAGAGATGATTAGAGACTGCAGACTGCATATTTCTTGACCTTTCTTGCACTAAAGGTGTCAATAATGGCAAATAATAAATTCATATTAATTTAAATTGATTATATTAATTAAAAAGTTGAATATAATACAATTTTATATATAAAATAATAAATATTTTTTTAAAACTGTAATTTTCGGTATCGGTTTCGGTTTGCAGGGTAATGCATCCTTCATTTTGGGTATCGGTTTCGGCACCAAAATTTCCATTCGGTGCACCCCTAATTGTTACTTAGAGCTGCAGGGGCTAATCCATGTCAGACACTTATGAACACAGCCAAAAACTGCACAGGCACTAATATTTACATGTCTGAGCCAGACATACTAGGAAGCAGATGCTTACACTGAATACTGCCTGAACAAAGGTGGCACCATCCTTTTGTAGAGTAAAGCAGATGAAAGTGTTGTCAGTGTAAGTATTGTGATCTCTGTGAGAGGTAACAAATATCTGGAAGTGTTACACTTGTGCTTCATCCTCTAACACACCAGCCCTGCTGTACAAGGACTGCAGGAGGCAAATACCAGGTCAGATTCAGGTATCTGATTATATTCATAAAATTGATTTAAAGTGGTTGTAAACCTCAGACATGAAATATGAACAAAGTATATCCCTCTATAGTGTTCCTCAGTTAAGAGCACTAAAGCCTAGTACACATGGGCTGAATGTCGGGCGGCATCGCCCGGTTCAAAAGAAACTGTCCGGCATTCAGCCTGTGTCTATGGCAGCCGGTCCAACAAAAGCTGTCCGGCTTCTGTCGAAGGCTCATGACCGAGAAAGGTCTGCCGACCGTCTCCTGGTCGGCACTCTCAGCCAATGGCTGAGAGCGCTAACCGGAGTGTTCTGGCGTGTCAGAACACAATAGCACAGCAGGGGAGATTGTTGTACTAACATTGGATTGTTAGTACAGAGGTTCCCAACCTGTGAGGTGTGTCTGAGGCTTAAGTGTAATTTCTGTCTGATGCCTATTTCCTCTGCTATCAGCATGAATAATTTCCTACAAGTTTTCCTAGCACCAAGAGAAAAAAGGTGACAGGGGAGGGAGCTCCGACTGATTGACAGCCTCAGTTCTGTTCCTGTGTGCTCTGTAAAGGGGGGTGTGTCTCTTCCCTCCAATCAGCTCTTAGAGCTCTTCTTACTGAGCTCTGCAGAGTGTAACTTGCGTTCCCTGCCCCCTTTTTTCTAACAGCTCAGACAAGCTGTATAAATTCTGCACTTTGAAGGATGTAGAAAAAAGAGAAGACCGTAGATAAGCAGGTAAAACTTACGGAGGAGGACTGGTTTCATCTCTGTGTATCACCTGAGGCCAGTCACTTCACTGGGTATATGGAAGGGTTTACAACCACTTTAATGATATATTAATGGTTACTGAACTGCATTAATTTGTGTCCTTTATATTTGTCCTTTATATTTCATATAAAGACAGAACAGTAAATCAAAGTACATGCACAGGATCTCCCCACAGTAGCTCTATCTAGACAAATACAAACTCTCAGCTACAAGCAACATATGCCTTTTCATTAGAACATCGAGGAGATCCAGGCTAAAAGTACAGCAAATACCAAACATCAATACATATGGATAGATGCCAGAAAAAACCTTCAGATGGCATGCGGACACTCGGGATCATGTGGAGGTGGGAACCACAATTTGGGAATCTACCTGAGGTGTATCCCACTTGAGAAGCGGTTTTTACTCCGAAACGTCGTAATTCTTCCCACCTCCACCTGATTCTAAGTGTCCACATGCCAGCTGAAGGTTTTTTATAGTATCTATCTACAGTGCTTTGCAAAAGTATTCACCCCCCCTTGGCCTTTTACCTATTTTGTTACATTACAGCCTTTAGTTCAATGTTTTTTTAATCTGATTTATATGTGATGGATCAGAACACAATAGTCTAAGTTGGTGAAGTAAAATTAGAAAAATATATACATAAAACTATTTTTCAGAAATAAAAAACTGATAATTTGCATGTGCGTATGTCTTCACCCCCTTTGTTATGAAGCCCATAAAAAGCTTTGGTGCAACCAATTACAGTAGGTGCCGCCGATATTGTATATCTATCGCGCTCCCATCGCCGAGATTCTCGGCGACAGGAGTGCCGAGATCTCGGCAGCAGGGTGGCGACACGTGTCGCGCTCGCTGCAATAGCGAGGAGACGCGACACTGTATTGAGCGGGGATCCGACGTGGATTCCCGCCAATACCAGGCACTGCGTTTGGTATGAATCCTGAGCGGGAACTCCACGCCAATTTTTAAAGAAAAAATGGCGTGGGTTCCCCCTCCAGGAGCATACCAGGCCCTTGGGTCTGGTCTGGATTTGAAGGGGAACCCTACGCCGAAAAAACGCCCCCCTTCCCTCCTGAACCGTACCAGGCCACATGCCCTCAACATGGGTTTGGTGCTCTGGGGCAGGGGGGCGACCTGCGGCCCCCCCACCCCAGAGCACCCTGCCCCCATGTTGATGAGGACAGGGCCTCTTCCCGACAACCCTGGCCGTTGGTTGTCGGGGTCTGCGGGCGGGGGGCTTATCGGAATCTGGGAGCCCCCTTTAATAAGGGGGACCCCAGATACCTGCCCCCCACCCTATGTGAATGAGTATGGGGTACATCGTACCCCTACCCATTCACCTGGTGACAAAATAAGTCAATAAAAAAAGACAACACAGGTTTGAAAAGTAATTTATTGGGCAGCTCCGGGGGTCTTTTCTGCCGGGCCCCGCTATCTTCTGCTAGCTCTTTTGCTAGCGGGGGTCCCGGGCTTCCTCGCCGTCTTCTTCCGACTTCGGGGGTCTTTCTGCCGGCCCCCGCTATCTTCTGCCAGCTCTTTTGCTAGCGGGGGTCCCGGGCTTCCTCGCCGTCTTCTTCCGACTTCGGGGGTCTCTTGTTCTGTTCTCCGGTTCTTCTCCGGTGTCTTCTCCACGATCTCCGGTTCTTTCTGCCTTCTGCCGGGCGCCCCGCTATCTTCTTGCAGCTCTTTTGCTAGCGGGGGCCGGACTTCTTCGTCGCCTTCTTCCCTCTTCTCTTCGCCCGATGTTGCCTCGTTGCTGTCCACCGCCGCAATGATCTGTCCGAGCAGCGGTGCCACTTTTATTGGCATGGGGCGTGGTCACCAGGTGATGCCACCGCTGACCCCGCCCCCGTTTCACGTCATAGTCCCATCACTCCCTGGGACTGTGACATCATACGGGGGTGGGGTCAGCGGTGGCATCAGTCGGTGACCACGCCCCATGCCAATAAAAGTGGCACCGCTGCTCGGACAGATCATTGCAGCGGTGGACAGCGACGAGGCAACATCGGGCGAAGAGAAGAGGGAAGAAGGCGACGAAGAAGTCCGGCCCCCGCTAGCAAAAGAGCTGCAAGAAGATAGCGGGGCGCCCGGCAGAAGGCAGAAAGAACCGGAGATCGTGGAGAAGACACCGGAGAAGAACCGGAGAACAGAACAAGAGACCCTCGAAGTCGGAAGAAGACGGCGAGGAAGCCCGGGACCCCGCTAGCAAAAGAGCTAGCAGAAGATAGCGGGGGGCCTGGCAGAAAGACCCCCGAAGACGGCGAGGAAGCCCGGGACCCCCGCTAGCAGAAGATAGCGGGGGCCCGGCAGAAAGACCCCCGAAGACAGCAAGGAAGCCCGGGACCCCCGCTAGCAAAAGAGCTAGCAGAAGATAGCGGGGGGCCCGGCAGAAAGACCCCCGAAGTCGGAAGAAGACCCCCGGAGCTGCCCAATAAATTATTTTTAAAACCTGTGTTGTCTTTTTTTATTGACTTATTTTGCCACCAGGTGAATAGGTAGGGGTACGATGTACCCCAAACTCATTCACATAGGGTGGGGGGCCGGCATCTAGGGGCCCCCTTTTTAAAAGGGGCGCCCGGATTTTGAAAAGCCGCCCGCATACCCCGACAACCAACGGCCAGGGTTGTCGGGAAGAGGCCCTTGTCCCCATCAACATGGGGGCAGGGTGCTTTGGGGTGGGGGGGCCGCAGGTCGCCCCCCTGCCCCGAAGCACTAAACCCCCCATGTTGAGGGCATGCGGCCTGGTACGGTTCAGGAGGGAGGGGGGCCGCGCTCTCGCCCCCCCCCTTTTCCCCTGCGGCCTGCCAGGTTGCGTGCTCGGATAAGGGTCTGGTTTGGATTTTGGGGGGACCCCCACGCCGTTTTTTGGCTTAAGGGGTTTCACCTTAAAATCCAGACCAGACCTAAGGGTCTGGTTTGGATTTTGGGGGGGACCCCCACGCCGTTTTTCGGCTTAGGGGGTTGACCTTAAAATCCAGACCAGACCTAAGGGTCTGGTTTGGATTTTGGGGGGACCCCCACGCCGTTTTTCGGCTTGGGGGGTTCACCTTAGATTCCAGACCAGACCTAAGGGCCTGGTATGCTCCTGAAGGGGAACCCATGCTGTTTTTTTCATTAAAATTTGGCCTGGAGTTCCCCTTCATGATTTATACCAAACATGGGACAGCGAGGCTGCCGAGGACCAGCGCGATGACATCGCGCTGGACACATTCTCAGCTGGCTAGTCGCCTCTAGGACACGACTTGAGCGGCTGATTCACGCTCAGGTCGTGTCCAGGTCGCCTCGCAAAGTCGCGCTGTCCCTGTGTCTGCCGGCACACGAGTCGCCCGCAAGTCGGATCCGACTTCCCGGACGACCTCTATTCAAATCAATGGGCTCCCATAGGGAACCATTCATTTTCAATAGAGCGCCGCTGACATTTCTATTTACTATAACAGTGCACCGCTGTTTCCTGCGCCCAGTGAAGGAGTTATCCGGCGCACCAATTAAGGTTAGAAGCAGCGCAGCGCACTGTTATTGGTAAATCAGCCCCACTATGTCATTTGTTAACATGTATTGCATAAGGTAGCTCACTCTAAATATTATGCTGTTCCGATGCACCCTAACATGCTAAAACCATGTGTTGCTGTGCATTTCAGCATGCTACTATGTAGGTGGGTTACCTCAGTGTGTTGGGGTGCCATTCAAAATAAATGGAACTGCAATACAGTAACGCTTGTTACATGCAATTATGTGTGTTACTACAGCACAGAAGTCTAAATGGGCTCTAAAACTGACCTTGATTGATTGACTGGTCCCCGCCCAGACTGGATCGGAATTAGTCTTTACCAGTTTGACTTCCCATTGAGTTGTGATTTTTTTTTCCACTGAACAACAACTTCCAGTAAGATGTGTCAATCACACGGAGACCAGTGAGGAGGGTGGAGGAGCAGCTGCTGTCATCACTGATAAGATCCATGTCTTACTTTTTAGCCAGAAGCTAGTCTTGTGTCTCTGCTCTTAACGTGTTATCTAAGTTCAGATCAATACAATGAAAACTGGAAATGAAGAAAATGCTGATTACTATGGTTAATTTCACTTTAAAAAGTCAATACGATATAAAAAAATGGAGCATCATGTATAAAGTGCGCCTGTGTTGCCACAGCAAACAATCAGATTCCAGCTGTAATTTTTTTAGCGTATGCTGTAAAATGTAGATGAAAAGAGAGGCAGTTCACCAGCGTAGGAGGCCAAGTCTTATTTCATTGCACGTGAGCCCAGGGGCTTGTGTTTGTGTTTCTCTATGACTTTTAATAGTAAATACAGACATTCTTATCTTTTAAAAAAAAAAAAAAAATTTTTATTCCAACAATTTTTTTTTCTTTCTTTCTTATAACAGAAAGGGAACTGCCTCTTTTTTCCAGTTTCTTTAGATCTTAAAGTGATTGTAAAGGCACGTGTTTTTTTTTTTTTTTTTAATAACAAACATACTGTATCATACTTGCCTCCACTGTGCAGCTCGTTTTGCACACTGTGGCCCCGAACATCCTCTTCTGAGGGCCCCCGGCTGCTCTCACAGCCCCTCCCCGCATCAGATAACCCCCTCAGAGAAGCGCTCTCCCGAGTCCAGCATTCTGCGTCTATAGACACGAATGCCGGACTCGGCCCGGCGCCCACGTCATTGGATTTGATTGACAGCAGCGGGAGCCAATGGCTGCACTGCTATCAATATATTCAATCAAGAGCCGAGAACCTGTGGAGAGAAGTTCTCGATGACGGAAATTCGGGGCTCAGGTAAGTAAAACTGGGGGGGGGGGGCTGGCATAGGATGCATTAAGGTGAGAAAACCTGAGGGTTTACAACCCCTTTAAGCTTTTTATTCAGTTTTTTATACAGTCTATGGAAAGCATGCCTGTTTTGGTTTCAATTCTCTGTTTTTCTGTTTTAATTGTTTTTATTAAATGTTTTTGAAGCTTGCTGACCCACCATTCCAGAGGATCAAACAGGGTGCAATGCAGAGGGACTGCTTGTAAAGGAAGCAAGAGCCACCTAAGCTGATGCCTCCTCTGTAGTGCTGGCTCCTGTCCCATGTGGATTGGTACCAACCAACCCCGCTAGCTATCTCCAGAGTGGTGACAGCAGCAGGAAAGAGGAGTTCTTCAGGTCAGTGTGAAGCAATACACTGAGCATAATAATATAGGGCTGCTTGCAGTGTATCTGCAGCTTTCCTGCCAGTTTGCTGTGCTAAGCCATAGACGTCTATTATATCCTGTGGGTTTGATGCACTTTCTGAAAGCGCACCTAAACTAGGAGCTATGGTGCGCTTTCAGAAAGTGCACCACACCGGCAGGATATAATAGAAGTCTATGGCAAAACACAGCTAACCCAGGAAAGTTGCAGACCCGTGGTGCAGGTAAACCACAGGGTGAAAGCAGCCTTATAGGGGGCTAAGAACAGTAAGGGTTCATTTACATTTGCAATTTGGAGGCTGGTAAAGCCCCATAGTTTGTGATGTGTTTTTATCGCCTATGCCCCAACTACACCCCTTTTAGCTGCAGTGGCCAGGGGTGTACACAAGACGCAGCCGCAGCAGAAGTTATATGTCCTGTCATCAATGGTGGGTGTAGCGCCTGCCAAGCATGACCCATTCAAATGAATGAGGCCACTCTGCAAGTGCCCTGCAACCTTGTGCCCAGCAATCAAGGGGTTAAAGAATACAGCATTGTGCTGCTTTCTCACCACCTGCTTTAACCCCTTGGACCTGGCAGATGCATGCAGTTGTGGGGCACTTGCAGAGTGGCCCCATTTACTTGAATGGGGGCACTGTGCGACACTGTGCCCGTTGATCTTTGATTTCTCCCATGTTGTTCAGGTAGTTCTCTACCTCTTTAAGGTTGCCCACCCCTGTTCTATAGGATCCCAAAAAATCACATACAAAAGAGAACAAATGTCTCGAGCTGCATATGGAAGGTCAATGACATCTTAATAACCGGAAGACAGCCATCAAGAATACCGCTTAGCTTGCGGATTAAACTATAGAAAACATAAGGACCATGAGATCTAAACATCAATAATAAGTAACCGCTGCATATTGGTCTACAAAATGATAGAACATTTAACTCATGCTATATGATAACTAAAGCTCTTCCCATTGTCAAACACCATTACGGTCGTATATGGGGGACACTACTCCCCACAGCTAAGAGCATAAGTAAGGCAAAGGAGGCTGAGAAGACACCATGACAGGACTGTCAAGCAAAAAAAGTAAGGAGAGGAAAGGTGAGAAAAGGAGAAATAGAGAAGGTAGATCTGTCCGGGGATCTGCCGCCAACCGTCCATGGCGTCCGTTATAAATAAGCAAGCCCGAGGGACTATATTTTTTCGCAGAGGGATTGTTTATCCTGCAAGGCACTCACAATTTTTTTCATTTAACACGATCCACGTAAGTTTTACGTTTTATTAAAGCTATATCTATAACAGGGCTTTTCCATGTGGTCGCAATAGCGATTTTGGCCACTAGCAACATAAAGATAGGAAGGATTGTATTGCAGTAAAATCAATTTTAGCACAGCAGTTCCTTTTGTTGCTCTGTAAAAAAAACTAAAAAAAAAAATGCCCACAACCTTGGGTAATTACGAATTTCCCCCATAAGCTAAGGTCAGTCTCTCCCCTCTTTACCTGCATGTCTGAACCTTGTTTTCTATTTCTGTTGCCTTGTAGGTGTGATCTTCATAGCTTCTTCTGTGCATGTGGACAGGTGTCTGACCATTAGAATGCTGTATCAGATGACTTATTTTGCCTTAGATCAGCTTTTCTTAACCTGTGTTACATGGAGCTCTGGGGTTCTTCTAGAGGTTCCTAGGGGTTCCTTGAACATTTTGGCAAGTGTTTGGGGACCAACAGAGCCTCCCCCCCCCAATTTTTAAGCTATGTACCCGCTGTCACCAATTAATCTTTTTATTTGTCTGTAAGAGGGTTATTCTTCCCACTGACCAACAATGTAAATTGCCCATTCTTCCAGTGGAAGCCAATTCAAGGGGCACCCCACTCACCAAACGCCAGTGTTTGTGAATCCTTCTCCTACTGGCTACCATTGTAAGGGTTTATTCTCCCTTACTCTCTCTCACTGACCACCAATGATAAGAGGCCCTTCTCCTACTGTCCATCCATGTAAGGGAGTGCTTCCCCCATGGACCACCAATGTAAGCTGGTTATTTTCTCTATCAGTAACGGCCAATAAAAGGATCACCTCTTCCTTTGCCCACTGACATAAGAGGGAATTACTCCACTGTAAGGGTGAATTTCTCCACTGACCACCAATAAAAGGACACTACAATTTTCACTGTATTGCCGGGTACACACGATCGGACATTCCGACAACAAAACCATGGTTTTTTTTTTCCGTCGGATTTTCACTCAAACTTGTCTTGCATACACGCGGTCACACAAATGTTGCTCGGAAATTCAGAACGTCGAGAACGCAGAGACGTACAACACTACGACGAGCCAAGAAAAATTAAGTACAATGATTCCGAGCATGCGTCAAATTGATTCTGAGCATGCATAGGATTTTTGTGCGTCGGAATTGGATACCAATCGATTGGAATTTCCGACAAGACCCTTTGTTGTCGTAAAAATTGAGAACCTGCTCTCAAACATTTGTTGTTGGAAATTCCAAAAGCAAATGACCGATGGAGCCTACACACGGTCGGAATATCTGACCAAAAGCTCACATCGAACATTTGTTGTCGGAAATTCCGATCGTGTGTACGCAGCATATGTGTTTCTTTTCTAGTTTTAGCATTTTTTTTTAAATTTAACGATATTACAGAAAATAATTTTGTTGTATAGAGCAGCACAAGGTTAAAATATGATCCGTCCTTTTGTGTTAAATATACTAGGTGGCTTCTAATCTCACTAATATACCATGATCTGTAAACATAACGTTTAGCATAAGTTCTCAGAGACCTGGAAATTATTTCAAGGGTTCCTCTGTGGTAAAAAGTTTGAGAAAGGCTGTTTTCTTACAGCTGGTTTTATATCGGGACACTCTGGTGCACTATTGGTCATTTGGCAGGATATGCATAGTCAATTCATCATCTACTTTACATCATAGTTGAAAGGAGCGATTCCTTTAAAATCATGCCAACTATATAGTTTAAAGCTGAACACTGAGGAAATATAAAATCAGCCCCTGCAGAGAGACCCCACACTACATGGGTTAAATTCTTGTTTTTGTGTAGGGGAACATTATAAAGTAGTTTTACTGTTCTTATCCCTTACTCTGGCAGGGTTCTCTTCTCCATGTGACCAGTAGGGATGAGCCGAACAACCCACGGTTCAGTTCGCATCCAGAACATGCGAACGGACTGATGGTTTGCGCAAACTTTTGAACCCCGTTAAAGTCTATGGGACTCGAACGTGAAAAATCAAAAGTTCCGAATTTTAAAGGCTAATATGCAAGTTATTGTCCTAAAAAGGGTTTGGGGACCCGGGTCCTGCCCCAGGGTACATGTATCAATGCAAAAAACAGTCTTAAAAACTGCCGTTTTTTCAGGAGCAGTGATTTTAATGATGCTTAAAGTGAAAAAATAAAAGTGAAATATTCCTTTAAATATCGTGCCTGGGGGGTGTCTATAGTATGCCTGTAAAGTGACGCGTGTTTCCCGTGTTTAGAACTGTCCCTGCACAAAATGACATTTCTAAAGGAATAAAAGTCATTTAAAACTGCTTGCGGCTTTAATGTAATGTCTGGTCCCGGCAATATGGATGAAAATCATTGAGAAAAATGGCATGGGTACCCCAGCCCATTACCAGCCCCTTTGGGTCTTGTATGGATATTAAGGGGAACCCCGCACCCAAATTAAAAAAAGGAAAGGCGTGGGGCCCCCAGGTCCTATATACTCTGAACAGCAGTAGACAGGGACTGTAGGTTTGTTCTTAAGTAGAATCTGTTTGTAATTTTTAACTGGTACATTTTTAAAGTGTAGCTCCAGCCAAAAAATCTATTTTTAAGCTTTTTGGAAAACATAGGGAAGGGTTATCACCCCTGTAACCTTTTGTTTTGCTGTCTGTGCACCTGTTCAGAAGATTTTACCTCACTTTCTGTCCCAATGACAATTGGATTTTGAAAATTTGGGGTTTTTAGTGAAACAAGGAACTTTTACAGGAGAGAATTTCCCTTCTTAGAGGTAGATTTACTCTCACTTCCTGTTGTCTCCTTCCGTTTGCAAGTAGGAGTCGTTTGTAAGTTGGATGTTTGAAAGTAGGGGCCTGCCCTATATACTCTGCAGAAATTTGGGCCTTATGTGTTGGTGTTGCCACAACACTGTAAGCCCTCACAGTTACTCTTGGTGGGTGCAGGAACGGGCCCTGCTGTGAAATATTAGATCAAGAATTGTAATTACATGCCCCTGTTAAACAGGGGCTGAAAAATTGGGCCCTAGGCACTGGTGCTGGTGCCACAACACTGCAACCCCTCACAGATACTCTAGTTGGAGTGCAGGAATGAGCCCTGCTGCAAAGTATTGCATCAAAAATTGTAATTACACACCTCTGTTAAACAGGGGCTGAAAAATTGGGCCTTAGCCACTGGTGGCGGTGCCCAGAACCAAAAATGTTCTTACAAGCTATCAGCATGAACATTGAGGAGGAAGAGGATAGTCACTCAGCATAGCAGGATAGTCACTCAGCATCAGCATAGGCAGTCTTGAAGGGATCTCACATGGAAAAAAATAAATATTCGGTTACATCAGCATCAGGTGCTTGGTAGCTGGTGATCCAAGACTGATTCATTTTTATGAAGGTCAGCCAATCGACCGATTCGGTGGACAGGCGCATCCTGTGATCGGTTACAAAGCCTCCAGCAGCACTGAATGTGCGAAAGAACGCTGGATGCAGGACAGGCCAGTAGCTCAATTGCATACTGTGTAAGCTCTGGCCAGTGATCAATCCTCAAGACCCAGTAACCCAGAGGATTTCCGGTGGGAAAGGTGTCCAAGCCCGGTCTCCCGAAGATGTTTCGTCCTCTGCTCCCTCTGCGACGGCAAGATAAGGTCCGCAACCTTACTCTTGTAACGTGGATTAAGGAGGGTTGCCAGCCAGTAA
This sequence comes from Rana muscosa, assembly GCA_029206835.1. Classification (NCBI taxonomy): domain Eukaryota; kingdom Metazoa; phylum Chordata; class Amphibia; order Anura; family Ranidae; genus Rana; species Rana muscosa. The sequence continues at coordinate 204,315,259 of CM055124.1, forward strand.
TGATCCCTCTCCTTGATACCACGAATACGAGGATCCTTCCGCAAGCTTTGCAGGATCAGGGAGGCCATGCAGCGTAGGTTTGCTGAGGCCTTCGGTCCGGAGTCCTATGGGTCACTAAGGACGACATGATCCGCAGCCACCTCCTCCCAGCCACGTACAAGTCCATGGGTTTCTTGGGACTGTAAATGATCCATTGAAGACTGCTGCTTATGCTGTGTGCTAAGCTCCACCTCCATGCTGACACAATCCTCCTCCTCGTCCTCTTCCTGTGTGATCGGCTGGCCAGCAGGAACACTGTCTGGATAAAGGGGGCCTTGAGAGGTAAGGAAGTACTCCTCTTCCTCCCTCTGTTCTGCCTCAAGTGCCCTGTCCATTATTCCACGCAGCGTGTGCTCCAACAGGTGGAAAAAAGGGACAGTGTCACTGATGCATGCACTGTCACTGCTCACCATCCTTGTGGCCTCCTCAAATGGTGACAGGACAGTGCATGCATCCCTGATCATGACCCACTGGCGTGGCAAAAAAAGCTCCCCTGACCCTGTCCTGGTGCCATATTGGCACAGATACTCATTGATGGCCCTCTGCTGCATGTGCAGTCGCTGCAGCATGGCCAACGTTGAGTTCCACCTGGTGGGCATGTCACAGATTAGGCGGTTCTTGGGCAGGTTGTATTCCTTTTTTGGAGGTCAGCCAGCCGAGCACTGGCATTATATGACCGGCGGAAATGCACACAGAGTTTCCTGGCCTGCCTCAGGACATCCTGTAAGACGGATACCTGCCCAAGAACCGCTGCACCACCAAGTTAAGGACGTGAGCCAAACAGGGCACATGGGTCAGGTGTCCCTGTCAGAGGGCGGAGAGGAGGTTGGTGCCATTGTTGCAAACCACCATTCCTGGCTTAAGCTGGCGTGGTGTCAACCACCTCTGAGCCTGCTCCTGAAGAGCTGACAGAATCTCTGCCCCAGTGTGGCTCCTGTCCCTTAAGCACACCAGCTCAAGCACCGCATGGCATCTTTTTGCCTGCGTACTTGCTTAGCCCCTTGAACGCCTACGGAGCACCGCTGGTTCCAAGGACAAAGCACAGAAAGAGGCCATGGAGGAAGAAGAAGAGGAGGGGGTGGAGGAGAGAGGTGTGTCAGAATCACGACTAGTTGCATTTTGGAGACTTGGTGGCGGAACAACCTCCAACACTACTACACCCTGTCCTGCATCCTTCCCAGCTGCTAGCAGAGTCACCCAATGCGCAGTGAAAGATGGGTAACGTCCCTGTCCATGCCTGCTTGGCCATGAGTCAGCGGTAATATGCACCTTACCGCTGACCGCCCTGTCCAGCGAGGCCAAGACATTGCCTTCCATGTGCCGGTAGAGAGCCGGAATCGCCTTCCGTGGAAAAAAATGGCGTTTGGGAACCTGCCACTGAGGAACCGCACATTCCACAAACTCACGGAAAGGGGCAGAGTCTACCAACTGAAAAGGCAGCAGTTGAAGTGCTAGCAATTTAGCCAAGCTAGTATTCAACCGCTGGGCATGTGGATGGCTGGGAGCGGTGCAGCAGCTGGGGCAGAGAAATTTGCCTGGTACAATCGGACGTTGGTGTACCGATAGCAGATTGCCCGCAAGTACTTGGCAGTGACGCACCTAATTCTACACCTTCATTCCTCTCAGTGCATGTTTCTGAGAGGACTAAAGGTATAGTGGGGTTGGAGATCCCAGCTGATGAGGAGCAAGGAGAGGTCCGCTTTGTTCTTTTGGTGTGAGTCTTTCTTTTATGTATGCTTTCCAATGGACTGCATAGCCGGTCGACATATGTCTGGTCAAGCATGTGGTGCCCAAGCGGCTGATGTTTTGGCCACACGAGATACGCTTCAGACATACGTTGCAAATAGCAACGGTGCGATCTGATGCACACGTCTCAAAAAAGCCCACACCAAAGAACTTTTGGAATAACGCACAGAGACAGCAGTGCCCTGCACATGCGGAGCTCTGCGGTGTGATGCAGTCGGTGTTCTGCCCTTAAGCTGGCCCCTGGAGGGCATCCTGCCTTGTTGATGTGCCTCCTCCTCCTCTCTCCTATCAGGCACCCATGTAGAGTCAGTAACCTCATCATCCCCTCCCTCCTCGTCACTGGAGCAAGCCTGGCAGTATGCTGCAGCTGGGGGAACATGACTGCCAGTTTGCTGTCCTTCTTGGGCACCCCCTCTCTCTGGGCTCACGTAACTGCCTTCCTCAAGCTGGGTACCATCATCGGAGCTCTCAAAACGCTGCGCATCCTCCTGCAGCATGTACCCAACACTGTGGTCAAACAGTTCAGGGGACTCCTCAGGACATGGTGGGGCTAGGGAAGGAGTGACTGATGCCATTGAGCCAATGGAAGAGGCCGCTTTGGCAGCTGCTTTGACAGACAAAGTACCCTGAGGCTGGGTGAGAGAGGATGAGAAGGATGAGGACGGCTTGGTCATCCACTCTACCAACTCTTTAGCATGTTGCGGCTTAACACGCCCAGCTGCCGAAAAAAAGGACAAGCGTGCCCCACGGCCACGAGCTGATGAGGATGCACCGTGTCCACGACCAACACTGTTGCCTCTAGACACAGAGCCTGCTTGCCCTCTTTTTTTTGGCCTGTGAGTGTCTGCCTCTCCTTGTTGGCCTTCCAGACAGGCATACTGTCTTTGATGTATTGGAATAGGTACACAAGGAATGGCCTGCAGTGAGATGTAGCTGTACAAAGCTGGGATGTGTGTGTGTATGTGTATGTATGTATATATATCTATATATATATACTGATTATACTGCAGCTAGCTGAATCAACTGCCTGCCTGTAGTATCTTAGCAAAAAAGGGATTTTTATAACAGCTTACCTGTAAAATCCTTTTCTTGGAGTACATCACGGGACACAGAGCGACTTAGTCATTACTAATGGGTTATATAGATTATCTTCAGGTGTTGGCACTGGCCAATTCCAAACCGGAAGTACCCTCCCCTATATAAGCCCCTCCCATCCGGGAGCACCTCAGTTTTGTAGCCAAGCAATAAGTGTCCCAAAAAGAGGGGTGGGAGCTCTGTGTCCCGTGATGTACTCCAAGAAAAGGATTTTACAGGTAAGCTGTTATAAAAATCCCTTTTTCTTTTTCGTACATCACGGGACACAGAGCGACTTAGTCATTACTAATGGGACGTCCCAAAGCAATGCCAAATGAGGGGAGGGATACATAAGCTGGGCGCCATCAGGCATGAGGCTCTTTTGCGGCCTGCAACACACTGCGCCCAAAGCGACATCCTCCTGACTTCTGACGTCTACCTGGTAGAACCTAGTAAACGTGTGTACTAAGGACCATGTTGTGGCCTTACAGACTTGAGCCAGGGAGGCTTGGTGATGCACTGCCCATGAAGTTCCAACTGCTCTTGTGGAGTGCGCCCTAACTTTGAACGGAGGCGATCTCCTTTTCAAGCCATAGGCTTGTATTATGACCTGTCGAATCCACTTGGCTAAAGTAGATTTTTGATGCTGCCTGACCCTTTCTGGGGCCTTCCGGCAGAACAAACAAAGTATCCGTTCTGCGAATCTGAGCGGTGGCTTTTAGATAAGCTTTAACTGCTCTTACTACATCCAAAGAATGCAATAACTTTTCCTCTACCGAACTAGGTTTGGGGAAAAAGGAAGGAAGAACCACATCCTGGTTCAAATAGAACCTCGATACCACCTTAGGAAGAAAGGCTGGATGAGGACGTAATACTACTCTGTCCTTATGGATAACCAGATATGGCTCCTTACAGGACAAGGCGGTTAATTCCGATACTCTTTTAGCCGAACAAATGGCTACTAAGAAAATCAATTTCCTGGTGAAAAGAACCAAGGAAACGTGCCGCAATGGTTCAAATGGTTGTTTCTGTAGAACCGACAGAACCAGGTTTAAGTCCCATGGACATATGGGAATACTAACCGGAGGGCTAATACGCATCACTCCTTGTATGAAAGCTTTGACTAATGAATGCAAAGCCAAGGGCCTTTGAAAAAAATATTGACAAGGCCGTCTGACCCTTGATAGTACTCAAGGCAAGCTTCCTATGTACAGCCCACTGTAGGAAGTCCAGAATCCTACCTATTACGTACTTACGTGGATGCCATTTCCTGGCCTCACACCACGTGATGTACGCCTTCTAGATCCTATAATAGATCTGCCTGGATACCGGCTTCCTGGCATTGATCATGGTAGATACCACAGGATTAGAGAGCCCTCTCTTTTTTAGAATGTGGGCTTCAATAGCCAGGCCGTCAAACCTAGGGCTGGTAAGGAAGGGTAGTATATCGGTCCCTGCGAAAGCAGGTCCGGACGATGTGGGAGGGTCCAAGGACTTCCCACTGACATTTTTACAATCTCCGCGTACCATGCCCTTCGGGGCAACGCTGGAGCCACCAGAATCACTGGTTTCTTTTCTACCCTGATTCTGCGGATTAATCGCGGTGGGAATGCATATATCAGCTTGAACTGATCCCAAGGGAACACTAGGGCATCCGAACCGCAAGCTAGGGGATCCTTTGTGCGAGACACAAATCTGTCCACCTTTGCGTTGAATCTGGATGCTAGCAGATCTACATCCGGTGTTCCCCACCGCTGGCATATTGCCTGGAAAACCTCAGGGTGAAGAGACCATTCCCCGGGCATAATTGCTGGCGACTTAAAAAGTCCGCTCTCCAATTTTCCACTCCTGGGATGAAAACCGCGGATATGGCTGTGACATACCTTTCTGCCCATTCCAGGATGCAATTCGCTTCCCTCTGGGCTGCACGACTCCTGGTGCCACCCTGGTGATTGATATATGCCACTGCTGTGGCATTGTCTGATTGAATTCTGACAGGTGACCCTTGGAGTTTGGATGTCCATGCTACTAGGGCATACCGGGCTGCTCGTATCTCTAAGAGATTGGTGGGCAGGGCCTTCTCTGCTTCTGACCACTTGCCCTGGAGAGACCATTGCTCCAGTACTGCCCCCCCCCCCAGCCTATGAGGCTGGCATCTGTAGTGACCACCTTCCAAGAAACCGGACTGAAGGGTTTCCCTTTTTCCAGATTCTGGTACCAACCACCAATGGAGACTCTTGCGAACGGAAGGGGACAGGGACATTGGTAAGTCTAAAGCCTGAACTTTTTTGTTCCAGGCTGACAGTATGGCCCTCTGCAAGTTCCTTGAATGGAATTGACCGTAGGGTACCGCTTCGAATGAAGCCACCATTTTTCCCAGCAGCCTTATACACAGGCGTATGGATGGTTTTTCTTTTTTGTACCCACTAAGTGGGTCAAATCTTTCAAAGACGACACCTTCTCTGGAGGTAAGAAAATCTTTCTCTGATTTGAATCCAGTCTTAGCCCCCAAGTATTCCAGGCTTTTGACTGGTTTTAGGGCTGACTTGTCTCGGTTGATAATGCAACCGTGAGATTCCAGATACTTGATTGTCTTGTGAACGACCACTTCTAGTTTTTTTCACTGAGTGGTCTATCAGCAACAAGTCGTCTAGATATGCCATTATCGTTACACCTTGTGTTCCTAGTTTGGCCAATCGTAGGGCCAAAATTTTTGTGAACACTCGTGGTGCCGTGGCCAGACCGAAAGGTAAGGCTCTGAACTGAAAATGGCGCCCTTCTACTGCAAGGCGTAGAAATTTCTGGTGGGCCGGACAGATGGGAATATGCAAATAAGCATCCCTTATGTCGATCGAGGCTAACCATTCCTGCCCTTGTAGGGCGGTGGCCACCGATCGGATCGACTCCATCCGAAAAAGTCCTGATATGTAGGAACTTGTTTAGCCCTTTTATATTTAATATGGGCCTCATGTCCCCATTTGGTTTGGGGACTGTGACAAGGTTCGAGTAAAACCCGAACCCGTTTTCTTCCAAGGGAACCTTCATGATTACCCTTGGGGCAATAGTTGCTCTAGTGCCAGAAGGAGGGATCCACTCTTCTGGGGATCGCTTGGCACGTCTGACCTTATAAAATGGGCAGGAGGAATGTCTTTTAACTCCAGCCTGTATCCCAGACTTACTGCGGAGATCACCCATCTCTGATGGTGTCCCGCCAGGTCTCTGTGAACAACTGAAGTCTTCCCCTCACCCGATTGAGTGGGGGCAACCCTTCATGACTTAGGGGGAGGTTTTGTACCTCTCTTGACCCAGGGTTTCTTGTTACCCTTTGATTGTCCCTGATTTCTGCCCCCTGGATTTGACCGCGGAGGCCGTCGGAACTGTTTCACAGCCGATGTGCCAGGGACTGGAGAAGTAGGCCTCCTAAAAGAAGGACTTCTACCCTTGTTCTTAACCGGTAAGAGTGAACTTTTACCGGCAGAAATTTTCTGGATATATTTGTCCAGATCTTCTCCAAATAAGCGTTCTCCATGAAATGGGAAGCTAACCAGCAGTTTTTTACAGGGAGCTTCAGCAGACCAGTTTTTGAGCCACAGAAGCCTACGCATATGTACTATAGACAGCATAAAGCGGGAGGCCTGTTGGATTGTATCCTTTATGGCGTCCACCGCAAAACACAAGGCTCTAGGCAGGTCAGCTAGGGCAAGAGCCTGCTGATCTGGTAAGTCCCTTAAGACTTGTTTCAACTGATCTTTCACTGCTTGGCAGACTCCAATCGCTGCTACCGCAGGTTGTGTCACCATGCTTGCTGTAGAGAAAGCAGATTTTAGTAAAGACTCCAATTTTTTATCTATTGGGTATTGGAACATTATCTACTGGACATGTCAGTGATTTGTTAACAGAAGAGATGGCTGCGTCCACTGTAGGGACCCTCCATTTTTTTATGAACTTATCCTCCATGGGATAGATCACCGGAAATCTCTTGGGGGAGCAAATATTTTATCAGGATGCTCCCAATCCTGGTAAATAAACCCTTCTAATAAAGGGTGGATTGGGAAAGAACAGACAGCCTGGGGAGCTTTTAGCAACCCCAGCGAGGAAACCGTAGTGGATGGTGGTTCCGCCAGAGGCATTTTAAATGCTGATCGGACCATGTTAGTCAGAGACTGAACCCATAATCTTTCAGCCTGAGATGCTGAGAAAGGTTCTTCCACTGTTGATTCCTCCATAACTGAATCAACCTCATCCTGATCCCCTTCAGGTAGGTCGATCTCTGTGTGGGGCTGTTCCTCCACTAACAGGCACTCTGAAGGAGGAGACGGAGATCGGACGCGCTTTTCCTGTGACAGGGAAGCAGCGATCAATGCTGTTAATCTCTCTTCCAATCCTCCCAGAGTTGAGGATAAAACCTCCTCTGTTATATATACAGGAGCAGGTGGACTGGGGACAGCCGCAGCACCAGGCACTCCTGCGGGGTTTCTACGGCTACTGACCTCTGAATTCTCAGGGGAGATTGGTGCAGTACAAGCATGCCCAATATCCTCAGAGCCCGATGGAGACCCCTTTGGCTTCCTGGAAGACCTATTTCCGGAGCGTCTGGACGACATATCCTTTAAGCACAAAGCTGAGGTATTCCCGTCGTCATACACCAATTTTTGCTGGTAATAGTCTAACACAGTTGCTGCTATATACCAGCTGGTGTCCACTAAAGTGCCTTTCTATGGGGATGCCTGCATCAACCGCCTCTGTGTGCCACTGTTTGTTGCTAGCTCTGTTTGCATCCAGCTGACACTTGTACTGTGTCTTTTATCCATGCTGGGACGCCTGCACATGCGCAGAAGCGCCGCGCATCGAGCGTCATCCACCCGCCCCGCCCCTTTTTTTTCATAGGAGGCGCGTGCACGCCCGTGCGCCATTGGCGCCCTTTTCGAAATCAAACAGGGACTAGGAGCCAGGGCCCTTTTTGCCGGAGGGCCTGTGCGGTGGATGAGCGCAGCAACAGGGCAGAGGAAGTGGATTCCCACAGAGAAACTTACCAACTGCCTGGATCTTTTGACTTGAGAAAACCAAGGATCCACATGACAAGAAAAATGGACTACAGCGGCCTCTAGTGGTTTAACACAGGTACCGCGGTCCCTTTTTTTTTTTTTTTTTTTCTTGACTACTATTAAAATTTTACTTTTTCAGTAGTTACAGGCATACACAGATATTAGCGGGAATACCGTTAGGTAACAGACAGACAAATTAGGCTTGGGGGTCCCCCAATAGAACCAAGTTCCTGGGGGCCCCCACTTACCTGATCCCTGCCGCAGGACTTTGTTTGGTCCACAGAAGTCCAAACTTCACCTATCACGGCAGGCATTGTAATTAAACCTTCAGGGACCGGGTTCCCAAGGATTCCACTCCCCTGGACCTGTATAGCACCCTGCACAGACAACATCTTGGTCGTGGGTATGACCAGAGCTCTGGATCCCAGGGTCCAGCCCTCCTAAGAGAGGCATTACAGGCAAAACCTTGCTCTTCTGCTGCAAGGCCCGGGTACCGACCGTTTAGCTATGAAGCTTTTTTTGGTGGGATCCGGAACAGCTTACTAAGGCCCAAAAGAACCTGTACGCAAGCCCAGTGAAAACACATGTTACTCTTTGGCCAACACCTTAGACACTGGCAAAAAACTGAGGTGCTCCCGGATGGGAGGGGCTTATATAGGGGAGGGTACTTCCGGTTTGGAATTGGCCAGTGCCAACACCTGAAGGTAATCTATATAACCCATTAGTAATGACTAAGTCGCTCTGTGTCCCGTGATGTACGAAAAAGAAAGTAGAACAGGAACAGTCTGCAGTGTAGCTAAACTGAATACAGTATACTGAGTGATATACAGCAGCTTACTGAATCAACTGCCTGCCTGTAGTATCTTAGCAACAGTAGAACAGGAACAGTCTGCAGTGTAGCTAAACTGAATACAGTATACTGAGTGATATACTGCAGCTTACTGTATCAACTGCCTGCCTGTAGTATCTTAGCAACAGTAGAACAGGAACGGATCTAGCTAAACTGAATACAGTGAGTGAGTGTGTGTGTGTGTGTGTGTGTGTGTGTGTGTGTGTATGTATGTATGTATGTATGTATGTATGTATGTATGTATGTATGTGTGTGTAATTTGATGTCATTAAATTCTTTTCAGGCAGATTAGCGTTGGATCGGCAAGTGTTATGCCTCGTACACACGACCGGTTTTCCCGTCAGGAAAAAAAACAACGCTTTTTCCAACGGGATTCCTCTCAAGCCTGCCTTGCATACACAGTCACACAAAAGACTGCTGAACTTTCGAATGACAAGAACGTGGTGACATCAAAGACTACGACGAGCCGCCAAAATGACGTTCTATGCTTCCGCGCATGCATCGAATTGTTTACGAGCATGCACAGTTTTTTTTCCCTCGGGAAAGCATACAGAAGACCGGTTTTCTTGGCAGGATTTTTTCCTGCCGGGAAAATAGAGAACAAGTTCTCTTCTTTTTTTTTTTTTTTTCCCGCAGTTTTCTCGTCAGGAAAACTGCGATGGAGCATACATACACGACCGGTTTTCCCGGCCAAAAGCTGTCATGGCAGTTTTCCTGACGGGAAAACCGGTCGTGTGTACGAGGCATCAGAAAGAACCCCTTGCTTATTGCAGCCCCAGCAGCCACTTATCCAGGTAGAGTTTGGAGCCAGTTGGGATTATTTTTAAATAGAAGCAGACTGGAGCCGGTGGTGGAAGGAGCAGACAGCCGCATCCTGCTCTTCTAGGTCTGCTGCAGAGTGATCTCAACTGTGCTCCTCCTGCCGCCTCTATGCATGGATAGGTAGTTGTAACTCAGTGTTTGTCTGGTGGCAACAGCTCTTGAAGCCTGTGCCCATGGCCCCACGTGCCCTGCAGCTACACTACACTCTTTTTCTGAGTAACCTACCCTGCTCTTCTGCAGCTGCAATTCTCTATCAGGTACTGTCAAGGAGGGGGATTTGGGGGGTGAAAATAGAGCACTGTGCTGAGGGAAGGGAAAGTTTGGGGGATAAGGGGGCACCACTGAACTCTGCACTCTGTATGCAGCACACCCTTGAACCCTGCACTCTGTATGCAGCACACCCCTGAACCCTGAATTCTGTACCAAGCGCACCCCTGAACCCTGAATTCTTTACGCAGCACACCCCAGAATCCTGCATTCTGTATGCAGTGCACTCCTGAAACCTGCATTCTGTATGCAGCGCACACTTGAACCCTGCACTCTGTACGTAGCGCACACCTGAACTCTGCACTCTGTACTCAACACACACTCCTGGTATTTAATGTCCCTTTAGGACCCTCCCACTGTGCAGGAGGTGATACTGCTGCCTCCTGAATCAGTTTTTTCCCCAGCCGAATGTGGATTTTTACACTGAAATACTGTGTCACAACCACATGTCAAGCATATGGCTTGTGTCTGCTGAGCAGCCCCATTGAGCGCAACAGGCAAGTTTCACAGGCAATGCTGCCTGTGAAACTTGACAGGTCAAGTTTAAATTCCCGCACTATGAAGCTAAGCATCAAGGCCGTGGCAATATGTACTCACCAAAGCAGCTGTTATGTTCATTTAGAGCTAGGTGGTCAATGGTCATGATGAAGCAGTTCTGTTTTAGGCCACTCCCACTATTAGATGCAATCTGGACATGTCCATTGCTCTCTTTGGCATGCATAACAGAACTTGTTTTTCAATTGTATCCCAGCAGGGTGGCTGATAATTTATCATGCTGTCTTGACTTTTTAAATGTAAACCGATTACTTGTTATGGGTATTGTCAGTTTTTACAGATTGTGCTTATACTGTTTAAATATTGATTGTTTTAGTTTGTAATAGAAGTTCAGTCTTTTTTCTTTCTTTTTTTTAGGTTGTCAGTAAAAAATGTGCTTGCCAGTAAATGTTGCATTTTCTGTCAATAAAAAAAGTTGCGGGAGGTTCTCAACTCTGCCCGGGAGGCGGTAAGAAGTCCACTGCAATGGTAGTTTGCCCACTACAAAGATAGTTTTTAGATTTTCCTATATCTACAGGCTTAGAGATTTCTGGCTATATGTGCCTAATAGACTTAATTTGTCATTGGAATAAAAAGTAATGGAAAATCCAAAATTATTCTTTTGTTCTTGCAACAGAAGATGAGAAGAAATCTTTCAATGGGGACACGTGTTCTGGCGGTAACTGCCAGGGGGGGATTTCCCCTGTCTTTATTCATTATACGGCCTCCGCTCCTCCGGCCACTGGGGGGCAGATCGCCGCCATTACTAGTACAAAAAAAAAAAAAGTCAGAATTCTATCCCCTATTTTGTAGACGCTATAACTTTTGCGCAAACCAATCACTATACGCTTATTGGGATTTTTTTTAACCAAAAATATGTAGAAGAATACGTATCGGCCTAAACTGAGGAAAAAATTGTTTTTTAAAAAAAAAATTGGGATATTTATTATAGCAAAAATCCAAAAATATATATATTTTTTTTAAATTGTCACTCTTTTTTGGTTTATAGCGCAAAAAATAAAAACCGCAGAGGTGATCAAATACCACCAAAAGAAATCTCTATTTATGGGGAAAAAAGGACGTCAATTTTGTTTGCGAGCCACACCGCACTACCGCACAATTGTCATTCAAAGCGACGCAGTGCCGAAAGCTGAAATTACGTCTGGGCAGGAAGGGGGTTTATGTGCCCAGTAAGCAAGGGGTTAAAGTGTCATTCTTTTTTTTTTTTTTTTTGCTGTCTGTGCTCCATCGGGATTCCTTTCCCAGGGACAGCAGAAAAGTAACAGGGAATGTCTCCAAAGCAAGGGAAGATTTATTTTTTGATTGACACAGAAACGGGTGTCTAACAGGTGGGTAATATGGGTTAGATGAGATTCCTGCACATTTGTGATTCACAGTCCTGGTGAATTTTTGCACAGATTTACCCACAATAATGTTTTCCAAACCATACTGCACCACATGGCCTTTAAACTATGGTCAGCTGGCTTAGGGGGGACAATAAGGGGGCTTTTGGATAAGCCATCCCCGCACTATAAAAGGGAGACACCGATCCTCCATAGTGTCAGTGAATTGGAAGCTGTTGTAGGTGTAGCACACAGATCCTTTTCCCCCTTACCTTCCTTTAGGGAATCAGACACACCATGCCACATGCCCGCGTCCTCTGGATTAGAGGTCGGACGGTGTTATGTATTTGGGTCCCGCAGTGAGTTGCTTCCCTTCACTGGTTCTTCCCTCTAGGTTATAGAGGCAAGTCTTTACCTTTCCCAAAGAAGGTCAATGTCCACACAACACTTCAACTCCAACAAGAGTTTATTTTCTCTTATTTGCTTGAGTAACAAGAAAGTTGAAGAGAGGAAAGGTGTTAGCAGAAATAGAATGGATTCAGGCACACTCTTGGTTTCGTCGTCACTCAGTCCCGAGTGGGTACAGCTCACCCGGATAGTCACTCAATAGCCGGCATGAAGCTCGAACAGTGACTTAGTCCCCTCCAAGGACAAAGTCAAGGAGATCCCTCCTTTAGTAACTACACTCCGCAAGGGCAGTCTGCGATGAAAGGAATCCTTCCCTCCGTCAGGTCACCAGGCCTCTCCCGAGACAGCAATACTGTATTACTCGCCTCCTTAATGGGACCGATCCTCCCCCGGTTTCCTCTATGCCAGAGCGGTCGCCCTCTCCTGGGCTCCCTGGGTTTCCTTTCTGGTTGTAGACCCAGTTGAAGGTACTGGGCCTACCTGGAACTCCACAGCCTCGGGCCAAAGGTGCCCAAGACTCCTCAGTTAAGGTTGGGCGCACCCCCCTTAGAGGGGCACACTCCTCTGGGTACAGGTCCCCGGGCACTCCACCACCACTCCCCTACAAAGGCGTCTGCCTCATATATCCTCTCCCGGCATGCACAGCAGGCCGGAACCGCCCACCGCACGGCAGCCGAGAGAAGACATCCAATAGCCACTCCATCACCTGTGGTTCAACCCCAGGTATAAGTGACAACACCACCTATACCCCTAAAGGGGAACTGCACGCCAGGTGACACAGCAGCAAGACAGAGTCCAAATAATTAGAAGACCCGAGCCAACTACCGCTCAGGTCACCCCTAAATTGAAGCATATACACTCCCTAAGTAGGGACCCCGCTACATAGGGAAAGCTGACAGTTTACATAGGAAGAAAATAGGGTCACTTAGAAAACTGTACTTTAATTATGATTGCTAGCTCTTTGAGCAATCGACACTTTTGCTGCCTTGCTGTCTTTCATTGGAATTGGTTGATTTGAGGTCAGCTGTCACCTTTAGCTGCTGTCCTATCCATAACAAACATTTTTATTTTGCTACAAGGCCTCTTATAAAAAAAGGATTTTGTTTCAAGATGGTATTTAGGGGTTTTCTATTCTCTGATGCCGCGTACACATGACCGTTTTTCATGGCGAGAAAAATGCCATTTTATAAAATGGTCATTAAAAACGATCGTGTGTAGGCTCCAGAGCATTTTTCTCAACGCAAAAAATGCCCATTAAAAATTTAGAACATGCTCTATTTTTTCTCGTCGTTTTTCACATTGTCGTTTGAGATGGGAGCGCTCGTTCTTGTAAAACTAGCGTTCGTAATGAAGATAACACATTCGTCACGCTGTAACGGACTGAAAAGCACGAGGCGTCTCTCACCAAACTCAAATGGAACTTCCCCTTTATAGTGCCGTCGTACATGTTGTCGAACGTGTTGTACGTCACCGCGCTTTGCTCGAGCATTTTTTTTCACAATAGTGTGTAGGCAAGGCAGGCTTGAGAAGAATCACGTGGAGAAAAATGTTGTTTTTTTCAATGACATTAAAAACGGCCGTGTGTAGAGTTTTTTTTAATCTTGGAAGGGCCTTTTTTATGTTTGTGGTGCTTAACGTGGACCATTCACTTGTTAAAACCATCTGTTTTTTAGGCGGTCTTTTGTTTGCAGCATGCCACTGCATTAGTGGAAAGGAAAAAAGCTAAGTGCAAGAACAGTGCACACCTAACCCACCTCACATTACATCATTCACATTCACTCCACCCCCCTCCACATCCCTATAGATAAAATAAAAGGTTAGGCATACACCAGTTAGACGTATTATCCCAGATTAAAAAGTGTTTGGCTGATAGTCAAGTTTACACTACGTGCAGTATCCTAATTCTTGTAGTAACACACCTGCCTATACTCTTTGGGGTTGATTTACTAAAACTGAAGAGTGCAAAACCTGGCACAGCTCTGCATAGAAACCAATCAGCTTCCAGTTTTTTTGTCAAAGCTTAACAGAATAAGCTGAAGTTAGAAGCTGATTGGCTACCATCCACAGCTGCACCAGATTTAGCATTCTCCAGTTTTAGTAAATCAATCCCCTTGTCTCTAGTACATTTTGGCCTAATATTCCTGATTAACTGTCCTGCTGCTGGCCAATTTTACCTTGCTGTATCCTTATGTGATATCTTAGGGGTTCATGCACATGGATTAAGCCCTGGTTCACACTGGTGCGATTTGACATGCGATTTGACATGTCAAATCGGCGAAATTTGCCGCAAATTGCGGGCAATGGCACCGTCCTAATCGGTGCGACGCCGCATCTGCGGCGCTGCACCGATTTCAAAAAGTAGTTTCTGTACTACTTTTTGCGATTTCAGCCGCGATTTACATTGACATCTGTGTCAGATGTCTCTGTAATCGAGCTGAAATCGGGACTGACAGGCAGGAGTGAAATCGTGCGAGTTCAGGTGGACTCGCACGGCTTCACTCCTGCAGGCCCAGTGTGAACCTGGGCTTAGATGCACATGGATTTATAAGCATATAAAATATGTCTAGCGTAAAGATCTCAGCACTTTCCTACGCTTGCAGAGCAGCAGGTGCAACATACAGCCTGCAATACAAGTGAATGACTGTACAGGACCATACTCTAGTAATCAACAATGCTTCTTTACGATGGCCTGTACCCACACAAGCATATCTGATGTATTTCCTTAATCCAAAACTTTCATGTACATGAACCCTAACTCGTGTATTTTGTCTCTAGTAAATTTTGGTGTTACCTTGTTCATTAAAATTGTCCTGCTGCTGGCCAATTTTATACTGCGGTGTCATTTGTTGTCTCTTAATTCCTCATGTTAAACACCTCCTTATAGTCTTTTTTCTCCCTCATTAAAAAAGTACTGTTGGCCATTTTTATACTGCTATATCACCTGCGGTTTCTTAAGTCTTAATGAGAGCTTGATGGAAATTAGAACAGTTTTGCAACAGTGAGGACAAAGACAGTCACTACTAAAATCACCTGAAAAAAAAGCCTGCTATATGTAAGCCAAGCTAACTGTAAAAGAAAAAAATCAACTTCACTGCCAAAATATGCACAGCCAGTGTATGCTGATGCTAACACTGTCCGTTCAAATTGTACTGTTCTTTCCCCAACCGGAAGTGTAAACGAGGCCTTACAGGTATGTGTAACCTCTTACAGAGATCACAGTACCTCCCCTGACAATGCCTTCATCTTCTTTTTACTGATAAAAGTTTTTTTTTTTAACGTTATAATATTGATGTTTGTTGAGACAAATCAGGAGTTTAGTCATACAGATTCATAAACCTAATAAACAGTCCACTTTAAAGCGGAGTTCCACCCTAAAGTGGAACTTCCGCTCATCGGATTCCAACTCCCCTCCGGTGCCACAATTGGCATCTTTCGGGGGGGAGGGGGGACAGGATACCTGTCAAAGGCAGGTATCCTTTCCCACTTTCTGGAGTCCGGTCGCAGCCGTGACGTCACCGCGGGGCTCCCTCCTCCTCCTCCCCTGGCCGCCGGGCTAATAGGAGAGAGGAGCGGGCCTCGCGCATGCGCAGTAGGGTTCCCGGCGTGAAGCCGAAAGGCTTCACTGCCGGGTTCCCTTACCCGCAATGGTGATGGCAGCACCCGACAGCTGATGTGAAACATCAGCTGCGGTGCCGACATTGAGAGACACGAGGACAGGTAAGTCTCTATTTATTAAAAGCCAGCAGCTGCAGTATGTGTAGCTGCTGGCTTTTAATTTAAAAAAATTGCCCGGGGTTGTCTGGAACACCCCTTTAAGCAGATTTTATATTGCAAGACATAACTTTGGAAACCAAAATATCTGTCCTCAAATACTTTGAAATTACATTTCTAACAACTACTATAACTCCTCTTTTTTTTTCTGGAGCATTGACTGTATATATATGTGTATATACCGTATATACTCGAGTATAAGCCGAGTTTTTCAGCACATTTTTTGGTGCTGAAAATGCCCCCCTCGGCTTATACACGAGTCACCTTTTTGCGCCTGATCTCCCGAAGTTTGGGGACCCGGTACCGGCCGGCCGTAGGGCCCCTGGACCCCAAACTTGGCACACATGTAGCCCTTCTCTCCCTCTACAAGTGTGCAAAGTTTGTTGTCCAGGAGACCTACAGTCAGGGAGCACCGATTTTTCAAATCCGAGCACCCCTTCCATAGACTCCCATGTTAAACGGTAATTTTTCCTGTGATTTTGGGGACCCGGCACCGACCGGTCGTAGGTCCTCTGGACCCAAAACTTAGCACACATGTAGCCCCATTTCTCCTCTACCAGTGTGCAAAGTATGTTGTCTGGGGGACCTACAGCCGGTGAACACAGATTTTTCAAATCCGGGAACCCCTTCCATAGACTCCCATGTTAAACGTCAGTCTAGTCATGGGCACAGTGAGGCATGGGCACAGTGAGGCATGGACATGGACACAGTGAGGCACAGTGGGGCATGCAGATGGACACCCTAGGCTTATACTCGAGTCAATAAGTTTTCCCATTTTTTTGTGGTAAAATTAGGGGCCTCGGCTTATATTTGGGTCGGCTTATACTCGAGTATATACGGTATGTGGAAAGTTTTTAATTTGATTTGAAGTTTGGGAGTTATAGATCTTCAAACTTGGATCCTTGAAAGAATTTAATATCATGGTTTAGAGACAGAGCCTCTAAAAAGCTGCTCTCATGAATGGATGGTATAAAAATCTTGTCATTCTGTTGTACAGTTTTATAAATCATAGTAGTCCAAAGGATGCTGAACCTTAATGTTCAAGTGAGCCCATGTTTTGTATGGCACAGTCCGGGTTTGTATCATTGGGCTTGTGTCAAATGCATCAGTTTGAGATCCTTCTGTGATCATTCAGAATTCATTGACAAGTGCATTTGACTTGCAGTTGATTTCCTTCTGACTTGTGTTTGACATGCTTCAAGCAAGTTTTTCATAGTCTTGTATGGGAATTCAAAACCAACCAAAAGCCCATCAACATGAGCCCTTAGTGTGCTATATAATAGCTGCAATTTCTGTCTCCACTAAAGAGGATGTGCAAACTTGCTGTAACGAAAAGCATAGTTCTCCTGTCTCATGACCAGGTTGTCTCCTAACGAGAATAAAACTGATAGGATAACCCAGACTAAATAAAACAGTAAAGCCCTGTACACACGATCGGTTTGACTGATGAAAACCGTCCGATGGACGGTTTTCATCAGACCAACCGATCGTGTATGGTACCCATCGGTCTTTTTTCCATCGGTTGTAAAAAATAGAACTTGTTTTAAAATTTTCCGATGGATAAAAAACCGATGGGAATTTCCGATCGTCTATGGGCAAGTCCATCGGTTAAAAAACCCACGCATGCTCAGAATCAAGTCGACGCATGCTCAGAAGCATTAAACTTCATTTTTCTCGGCTCATCGGAGTGTTTTACGTCACCACGTTTGGAACGGTCGGTTTTTTGACTGATGGTGTGTGGCCAAGACTGATGAAAAACAGTTTCATCGGATTTCCGATGGACAAATCCATCGGACGAAAATCCATAGGTTATCCGATCGTGTGTACGGGGCTTAAGATGGACTAGCTGAAAGAAGTATGGAGGTTATTGCTAAGCTCCTAAAAATAGTAGCTGCCTGGCTGTTTCTGGCTATCATATGTTTGGAGACACTAACCTAGACCAAACATGCAGAAAGTGAAGTCCCCTGATCTCAATAGCTTCCAATGAAAGAGTACAGTTTCAGCATTCGTGTGAACCAGGCAACACCCCAACAGCTCCTCTGCTCTGATGAGGTTCATCCACCTAGGGACTTAATGGTAGAACTTGTGTCCATTCATCTACAATAAGGTTTATTGTAATGCCTGGCTCAAATCGTTATGTAGACTTTACTGTTGTATGGGAAGCAGATCGAGGTAAAACGAGACACGTCCCTTTGGCTGAAACACACTGCTGATGGAAATACAGCCCTAGGGGAGCCTTGTATGAAGTTCTGGTCTACCTAATCTGAATACTTGTTGTAAATCAATGGTTTAAAAAGGTATTGGTTACATTGGATTAGCATGACAACCAGTCAAGTATAATTTTTAAAACAAAAGAGATCAGAAATTACACTTTACACATTTTTCCAAGCTCTCCTTGAAAAAAAATCAGTTACCATGGGTACCAAAGTGCTGTTTTATTCCAAAATGGAGAAGCACAAGAAAGATGGTTTAATGGCTGCTTCACATGACAAAAAGCAGTAATGAAAATGTTTTAGGACCTCATATGCCGGTCTTAATCTTTGGCAACGTCCTGATGCCAGTCCTGTGTAACGTGGCCAGGGGTTTTTATGAGTGCTGCTTTCTGCTTCTGGGATTAAATCCCATTTGCTCAGCAGGGTTGTGCCTTCTTCCAAACTTTTGATAACAAACATATGGCCTAGTATGGTTGTGATGAGTTTAAGAGGGTACCTGATTTGTATATGTTATTTCGTACAGCTTTGGTTACAGGGAGAAGTTTTCCTCTGGCTTGAATTATTGTTTTTGAGATGTGCTTAAAGGGTAACTTCAGAAAATTGGTCTGATAGAACAGTGTACTCCTTGGTAGTTTATATTAGTTGCTTCTTTATGTGAAGGAAATTAATCCTGTCTAGGACTTCAATTGGCATATTTTCTGCCAGGAAACTAGGTTTTGGGGTCATCGGAGCGTGATTGTTTTTTTAAAGCTGAACTTTAGACAAACTGCTAAATACATGTAGCACTACCCCCGTAGGAGCTGCTGGTTATATTTTTGGGTCATGCCATTACCTGTCTGTTCACCATATCCGTCATAGGGGATCCATTGAACAGTTGTTCATAGATGTCAGTACCAACACAGTCTCTTTTTGCAATGTTTTTTTATTTAACTGTCAGAGGGATGGAGGATTAGGGGAGATTCAGGTACCTTGTATTTGCGGATCACGGGTACTCCAGAGGACAAACAGTTTCCACCCTGGATTTAGCAACCACCGGATAGGCCTCTTTCACTGACCTAGCAGCCAGTGCGGTGCTCGGTCATAGTCTCTGCCACAGACTTGAAGAACATATTAGAGTCGTTAGACAATCCTCTGCCACAGGATTGTATAACCAATAGCTTTTTTTGTAAAGTCAAAGTACAGTCACACAGTACCAGTTTATTTCAGCTGATCCGGCAACACTGTGAGGTAGATGGGTCGGGATGCGTCCTCCAATTGAGTCTCCAGGCTCTTCCTGAGATACCAGCCTTTTTGCTCGGTCCTCTCTGAGAAAAGTCCTCCCCTGGTTTCTCCAATTGCTCGGCTTCTCCCCACAGGCAAGACAGCACAGGTCCACCCCTGACTAGTAGGCCCCAGAAACCCCTGGGCCTACTTCCAGTAACGAGGCCTCGGGCCAGCCGGCCCCAAGGCAGGAAACTGCTACGGCACACCTTAGGCCAGGAGAGCCATCAGGTCAGAGAGACCCGGAAGACGGCGTCTGTCCCTTAAGTACCCTCTCCCAGAATGCACAGCGGGTGAACCACTCCCACTGTGCCGCTTCTGGGCAAGAGGTACTCAATACATCCAGCCTGTTGCATTTCCAAATTTGACCTGTGGTCACTGCGACGCCTACAGTCAAGTGGAAAATGCGCATCACAGCTGGACTGGAACAGAAACCAGCAATTTACCACAATTATTCTGGCCTAAACTACAGCTCAGACAACTAAATTTACAAATGGCACCTACCCAATAGGAGCAGGGCGCTACATACACAAATAAAACATGTATACAGTATATATAATGGAACTGTTTTACCTGCCAAATGGCTTTGTATTTCTGTCCATCCAGGTCTGAGAGATGCACAGCTCTGCTACACAAGCCCTGTCTGGCAGGAGAGAGGACCTGATTTTTCTATGCTGCGGTTCTGCAATACTGACAGGTCTCCTACCCATTCTCACCCTGTCGCTGAATACTGAAAGAAGCAGCAGGATGCAAATCTGAACTCTCTGGGGTCATTTACTATAGTGTGAATATGCGATCGCGCGGTGCATATAAATAGCGCCAAATTAAGCCAATTAAAAGTTCAAGTGGGCGAACGCGCACGATTCCTGAAGCGCACTAATAGCGGTGAACATGCCTTTGTAAATTCGGAATTTGCGATTCCGCAGATCTGCAAGTGCCAATTACGAACCCCATTGAAGTCTATGGAAATCGAACAGGAAAAATCAAAAGTGCCCATTTTGAAAGCTTATATGCAAACAATTGGCCATAAAAGTGGTATGGGGGTCTGCGTACTGCCCTGGGGAACATGTATTAATAAAAAATATATATTTTTTTTTTTAGGAGCAGTGATTTTAATCCTTAAAGTAAAACAATTAAAAAAATCCTTTAAATATCCTGCCTAGGGGGTGCCCTTATGCCGCGTACACACGATCGGTTTTTCTGATGAAAAAAGACAGATGGACTTTTTTCATCGGACAAACCGATCATGTGTGGGCCCCATCGGTCTTTTTTCCATCGGTATAAAAAAAATAGAACATGTTTTAAATCATACCGATGGATAAAAAAACGATGGCAAATTCCGATCGTCTGTGGGGAACTCCATCGGAGAAAAAACGCACGCATGCTCAGCATCAAATCAACGCATGCTCAGAAGCATTGAACTTAATTTTTCTCGGCTCTTCAGAGTGTTTTACGTCACGGCGTTTGGGACGGTCGGATTTTTGACTGATGGTGTGTAGGCAAGACTGATGGAAGTCAGCTTCATCGGATTTTATTCCATCGGAAATCCGATCGTGTGTACAGGGCATTAGCCTGCCTGTAAAGTACAAAATCTGGCCGATGTGTGGAACAGTGCCGCAGCAAAATGACATTTTTAAAGGAAAAAAATTCATTTAAAATTGCTTATAGATATAGATGATAAATCAAGGAAAAAAAAATGGCGTAGGGTCCCGCTCCAGTCCATACCAGGCCTTTCAAGGCTGGTATGGACTTTAACCACTTGCCGACCGCCTCCTGTAGATATACGTCGGCAGAATGGCACGGACAGGCACATCAACATACCTGTATGTCCCCTTTAAGTGCCTGTCCATCTGGTTGCGTGCGCGCCGCCAGCGGTGCGCTCGCGACCCTGCCGCCACCCCCGTGAGTCGGACCGCGGGTCCCGCGGACTCGATCGCCGCGATCGTCTCACGGAGGTATAGAGCAGGGAGATGCTTGTGTAAACAAGCATCTCCCTGCTCTGCCTAGTGACAATGACACGGATCTCAGCTCCGTGTACTCGGAGCGGAGATCGGTGTCACGTAACACAGAGCCCAACCCCCCCTCAGTTAGAAACACAATGCAGGGAACACTTAACACCTACAGCGCCACCTAGTGGTTAACCCCTTCACTGCCAGTGTAATTTTCACAGTACCAAGTGCATTTTTATAGCACTGATTGCTGTGAAAATGACAATGGTCCCAAAAATGTGTCAAAAGTGTCCGATGTGTCCGCCATAATGTCGCAGTCACAAAAAAAAAAATCACTGATCGCCGCCATTACTAGTAAAAAAAAAAAATATATCATAAAAATGCCATAAAACTATCCCCTATTTTGTAAACGCTATAACTTTTGCGCAAAGCAATCAATAAACGCTGATTGCAATATTTTTTACCAAAAATATGTATAAGAATATGTATCGGCCTAAACTGAGGAAAAAAACTTTTTTTTTATATATTTTTGGGGGATATTTATTATAGCAAAAAGTAAAAAATATTGCATTTTTTTCAAAATTGTCGCTCTATTTTTGTTTATAGCGCAAAAAATAAAAACCGCAGAGGTGATCAAATACCACCAAAAGAAAGCTCTATTTATGAAAAAAAAAGGACATCAATCTTGTTTGGGAGCCACGTCGCACGAACGTGCAATTGTCAGTTAAAGTGACGCAGTGCCGAATCGCAAAAAGGGGCCTGGTCTTTAACCAGCCAAAATGGTCCGGGGCTTAAGTGGTTAAGGGGAACCCCATGCGGATTTTTTTTTACGTAGGGTCCCCCCAAGATTCCATACCGGACCCTTATCCTAGCAAGCAGCTCCCCCCTCCCCTGAACCATACCAGGCCACATGCCCTCAACATGGGGAGGGTGCTTTGGGGACAAGGGCCTCTTCCCGACAACCCTAGGCTGTGGTTGTCGGGGTCTTATTGGAATCTGAAAACCCCCTTTAACAATGGGGCCCCCAGATCCTGCCCCCCCCATGTGAATGAGTATGTGCCTACCCCTTCACCCAAAAAAGTAGTGTAATGTGACAATAGCCAGTTTTTGACAATTCATTTATTAAAAATTCCTCCAGCTTCTCCTTTCTGCTTCTTCCTCCGGTCTTCTCCATCTTCCTCCGGTCTTTTCCTTCCCTACTTCTTCCTCCGGTCTTCTCCATCTTCCTCCGGTCTTTTCCTTCCTCACTTCTTCCTCTGGTCTTCTCCATCTTCCTCTGATCTTCCTCTGGCTTCTTCTTCCCCTGCTTAGTCCTTAGGTCGTCTTCTTCCGTCGCTACTCCCGCTGAAGATTTAAAAAACATTCTCCAATGATGCGATGGGGTGGATGACGTCATTCAGAGACCCCGCCTCTTGTGACTTCCCCACCCGGGCATGATTGATCCGTGATGTCACAAGGGGGCGAGGTCTCCAGATGACGCCTTCCGGTGGCCAGTCTCCATAGTTATATATGACGTGTGTGCCATGGAAGTGGACAGATCGGCAGGCCGCAGCGTCAGAGGAGGGTCGTTTTTGGATCTTCAGCGGGTCGGTAGCGGAGGAAGAAGATGACCGGAAGAAGAAGCGGGGGGGGGGGAGAAAAAGCCGGAGGAAGACCGAAGGAAAAAGGAGAAGACCAGGAGAAGAAGCGGAAAGGAAGAACGGATGAAGCCGGGAGGAGGAGGAAGGGGCGAAGAAGTCATTTAACCACTTAACGACCGCTCACTGTATATATACGTCGGCAGAATGGCACCGACAGGCACAATCACGTAGAGCATACGTGATTGCCTTTGTATAGTTGGGGGGTCGAATCGGACCCCCCTCCTATACAGTGAGCGGTGGCTAAGTGTCCGGGAGCGTTCCGGGATGAGGGGGCAGCCATTCGTTTCCGGCCACCCCCTCGCGATCGCTCCCGGCGAATAGAAATGCCCCCTCTGTCTGTGTCAGGCAGAGGAAGCAGGAGGAAGTGATGTCATCTCTGGTGCGGCGCTCACATATACCGAGCGCCGTACAAGAGAAGACATCAGGTCAGTGCACACAACACTACACTGAGACCAGGACACATAGGGACATAAATCACCCCCCCAGGCCCCCCCAGATCACCCCCCAGATCACCCCCCCAGCCCCCAGTCACAGTGTCACTGATTGCAGTGACCATTTATATACTGATCACTGCAATCAGTGACATTTGTGACTGTAAAAGTGTCAGTACATTCAGTTTTAGGTCCAGTGCAGCCCCCTAACCCCCCCTAATAAAGGTTTAACCCCCTGATCACCCCCCAGATAACCCTTTCACCCCCTATCACCACTGTCGCTAAGCGATCATTTTTTTGATCGCTGTCTTAGCGTCAGTGATGCCGATCGGCAGCCAGTAATTTTTTTTAGGTTCGCCGCATGTTTTTATAGCGTCAGGTACCCCAATATATTATCTAATAAAGGTTTAACCCCCTTGATCGCCCCCCAGGTAACCCTTTCACCCCCTATCACCACTGTCGCTAAGCGATCGTTTTTCTAAACGCTGTCTTAGTGTCGGTGATGCAGATCGGTAGCCAGTAATTTTTTTTAGGTTCGCCGCAGGTTTTTATAGCATCAGGTACCCCCATATATTATCTAATAAAGGTTTTAACCCCCTGATTGCCCCTAGATCACCATATAAGTGTTACGGGTGACGCTGGTTAGTTAGTTTGCTTTTTATAGTGTCAGGGCACCCGCCGTATATAACCCAATAAAGGTTTAACCCCCTGATCGCCCGGCGGATGATATCAATTAGGTTTTAGCGTCAGAGAGGGTCTGCGTCACACCCCAGGCAGCGTCAGGTTAGTGCCAGTAACGCTAACACCCATGCGTGAAGCATACACCCCCCTTAGTGGTATAGTATCTGAACAGATCAATATCTGATCTGAGCAGATCTATGCTAGCGTCCCCAGCAGTTTAGGGTTCCCAAAAACGCAGTGTTAGCGGGATCAGCCCAGATACCTGCTGGCACCTGCGTTTTGCCCCTCCTTCCAGCCCAGGCCACCCAAGTGCAATATCGATCGATCACTGTCACTTACGAAACAAAAACACACATAACTGCAGCGTTCGCAGAGACAGGCCTGATCCCTGCGACTCCAGTGCTCTAGGAGGTGATTTCACCACCACAGTTAAAAAAAAAAAAGCAAATATGCCGAAGCATTGGGGCAGCAGGAGCGGAGGAGCGATTTTGCTCCTAATGCCGCGTACATACGGTCGAAATTCCGACGGAGGCTTGCCCGACCATGTGTGTGCGGCATAACTTTTTTGCGGGAGGATGCCCCCATGCTTCGGCATATATAAATGGTGCGTGTATGCCCATCATTGGAAGTGGGTGGATGAAGGGCGGTATTCTAATGGTGGGCATACCCACCGATCAATCTCTTTTTTTCGTTCAGCCAACTGGCTGCATGAAAAAAAGATTAAAATACATGTCCAACAAGGACCAGCAACGTACTGGTATGTTGCTGGACTTTGAATGTTTATACCAGAATGATACCTGCGGGTTTAGGTATCATCTTGGTATCATTCTTTTCAGCCAGCGGCCGGCTTTCATGTAAAAGCAATCCTAGCGGCTAATTAGCCTCTGGACTGCTTTTACAAGCAGTGGGAGGGAATGCCCCCCCCCCGGATATAAAAAGCGCCATTGGGAAATTGGGAAAGCATTTTATCACACCGATCTTGGTGTGGTCAGATGCTTTGAGGGCAGAGGAAAAATCTAGGGTCTAGAAGACCCCAGTTTTTTCAAAAAAAGAGTACCTGTCACTACCTATTGCTATCATAGGGGATATTTACATTCCCTGAGATAACAATAAAAATGATAAAAAAAAAAAATACTTGGAAGGAACAATTTAAAAATAAAATAAAAAAGCAAAATTAATAATAAAAAAAAAAAAAAAAAAAGCACCCCTGTCCTGCCCTGCTCTTGCCCAATGGCGAACGCAAGCGTCGGTCTGGCGTCATATGTAAACAGCAATTGCACCATGCATGTGAGGTATCACCGCGAAGGTCAGATCGAGGGCAGTCATTTTAGCAGTAGACCTCCTCTGTAAATCTAACGGGGTAACCTGTAAATGCTTTTGAAGGCTTTTAAAAATGTATGTAGTTTGTCGCCAATGCGCGTTTGTGCGAATGTTTAAAGCATGTCGTGTTTGGTATCTATGTACTCGGCCTAAGATCATCTTTTTTATTTCATCAAACATTTGGGCAATATAGTGTGTTTTAGTGCATTAAAATTTAAAAAAGTGTATTTTTTAACCCAAAAAATGCGTTTGAAAAATCGCTGCGCAAATACTGTGTAGAAAAAAAAATGCAACACCCACCATTTTAATCTGTAGGGCCTTTGCTTTAAAAATATATATAATGTTTGGTGGTTCAACATAATTTTCTTGCAAAAAAAAAAAATGTTTTCATGTAAACAAAAAGTGTCAAAAAGGGCTTTGTCTTCAAGTGGTTAGAAGAGTGGATGTAAGCTTCCTAATGTTGTGTATAAAATGCCAGAACAGTTCAAATACCCCCCAAATGACCCCATTTTGGAAAGTAGACACCCCAAGCTATATACTGAGAGGCATGTCGAGTCCATGGAATATTTTATATGTTGACACAAGTTGCGGAAAAACGACAATTTGTTTTTTGTTTTTTTGCACAAAGTTGTCACTAAATGATATTACTCTTTCGTCCATGGACCGACACAGCTTCTCTATTGACAAAGTGGGTATTATCCGTTAATTAGGAGTGACTAGGCAGAAAAACTTGTAAAAAGTGTTGCATCACACCTTCTACAGTACCGCCCAAGGGGCGGACCCTCGGGTATAGCCTCTCAGTCTGCATCTTCGCAGATCAGTTTTTTTCTGTCTAGCAAGGAGTAGGACATGGCTCCCTTCGGGCCCATTGGTCCGGGGAAAAAAGATATATATATATATTTTTTTTTTTTTTTGCTACATTTGTTGTTTCCTGCGATCTTCGATCAACTGCCGACTGGGTGACAGGCTGGATCCTCGATCCTTGTAGTCTCCCCAGTTTCGGCCATCGAGCGTGTGCCGACCCTAGCTACGCGCTGGGTTTTCCACGACATGCCCGTCGCTCCACGGGTGGCCGGTGAGCTTACGCTCCAGGGCCTGCATCGGACCGCTCAGCTTCGGCTGACCTTACGGCCGAGTCGCAGCAGCCTGGCCGGTGAGCTTACGCTCCAAGGCTTGCATCGGACCGCTCAGCTTCGGCTGACCTTACGGCCGAGTCGCAGCAGCCTGTCCGGTGAGCGTCATGCTCCAGGGCATACATATGATCGTCCCTTCTGGGTCCAATCACAGCATGCCTGGCCAACAGTCTCCTTCCGTGCGCGGACGATGATCTGTTTGGAATGTCTTCCAGCAGAATACATGCATGCAGGATAGGTAAGTAAAACTCCCCTGCCTCGGCTGGGTGATTTAGCTGGACATTCCTGGAGAGATCAAGTAAGTGGTTGTGGCCCCTTTCTTCCCTCCTCCCTGGGCTTCTAGCTAAAGGTTGCTGGGTGCTGGGGGTCACCTAGGGGGTCCCACTGGAGCGGGGCTGGCTGTAACTAACATTTAAAAGAAATGTCATTTTTTCTTACCTGTGTTTGTGTCCTTCCTCCTCCATGCTGTCGGCGGCCATTTTGAGGTGGTCCATGCCAAGTTTGGCCTCTTGTGACTGCCCGGCGGCCATCTTCCTGGTGTTCGGCCACACCCACTGGCCCCTATCAGCTGATCGGCGGCCATGTTTGTCCACCCTGTATGCAGATATTGCCGTTCGGCGGCCATCTTTTTGTGGGCTATGGCTGCTTGACCTCTATCTTCTGTCGGCGGCCATTTTCTTAGAGCCCACATTATCTTCCATACAGACGTTTTTGGCAACCATTTTTCGAGAGCCCCCGGCCTCTAGGGTGCATTACACTGGCGCGAAAATTCACACAGGAAGTGCTGATAAAAGAAGCAGACTGACACAGCAGCAGGGGGACAGCATCACAGGCGCAGCATAGCAGTACCTATCCAGGGTGGTGAGTCCTCTGGGTGACCCAGCCTCTCTGCAGCACAGGAGGGTGGCCTATTGATATCTTGCCTGGAGCCCTGTGAGTGTCAGCGTGTGGTCAGCATGGCATCTGAGCCAAATGTCTTCTCCCCTGAAACACCAGATTTAGCAGCTGGTGCCCCTGAGGTGTCTATGAACGCTATGACTGCAATCCTAGAGGCGTTTGCTGCCAGGGTGGAAGCAGCACACGGGAATACAGGGGGTAGTAAACGCCCCATCCCCTGCAAGCTTCTGGGGATAATTCTGGTGCAGAACCAGGTCCAGCTACGGCTCGGGGCCCAGATTCTGACGCATCAGAGACTGAAGACCGTGACCGGACAGTGAGGAGCACTCCAAGTCCAGGTCAGTACGCAAGACGGCTTTGGTATCTGACCTTATTACTGCAGTGCGGGATATGCTAAAATTGGTAAATACTGCAGAAGCAGCAGAGACTCCGGTCCACTTGGGTTTCATAGACCTGCCCGCACTGCTAAGGTGTTCCCTTGTGTGTCTTTTGATAAACTCTTATACAAGGAATGGGAGAACCCACTGAGGGTCTTTACAGCCCCAAAGAGGTTTGCGGTACGGTACCCCTTTTGAGGAGAGTTTTCTGAAGAAATGGACCTCTCCCCCCTATAGTGGACCCTCCGGTGTCCAGACTTGATAGAGCCACCACAATTCCTGTAGAAGGGGCTCCTGTTTTCAAGGACCCTGTGGATAAGAAGGCTGAAGCACTCGCTTGCTACCTATACTCAGTGGTAGGCTCGGCAGTACGCCCGGCATTGGCGGGGGCCCTAGTGTCTCACACACTTACTGAATGGGCAAGATTGCTACTCCAGGGGTTAAGGAGCGAGATGCTCCTCCTGATGAGATAACATTGGCCGACCTGTTGGTCCAGGGCCTTAGGTTTGTCTGCGAGTCAGACATGAATACTATTCCCCTGCTGTCTAAAACTTCGGTTTATGCAGTAGCAATACGCCGCCTGATCTGGCTAAAAGGCTGGTCTGCGGACCAGACTTCCAAGAAAGCCCTGTTGGATCTGCCTTTTAAGGGCGACAGACTTTTTGGGGCTTCTCTGGATGACATCATCAAGGATGCCACAGGAAGTAAAAGCACTTTGCTTCCCCAAATTAGCAAGGGTAAGGGGCCACGCCAAGGGCAAGGGCCCTCCTTTACTGCACGCAAGTGGTTTTTTCGTCCCCCTAGGGCGACAGGGAAAAGACCCCAGGCCGATAAAGCGCCTGCCCAAGGACAAAAGCGTCCCTGGTCCCGCATACCCAATAAGCCTGCGGACAAATTTGCGTCTGCATGAAGGTCCACCCCCACCCAGCTCTCGGGTGGGGAGACGTCTTCGCAAATTCGCGACTCAGTGGACAGCACTAATCTCCGACAGGTGGGTTTGCGAAGTAATCTCCTCAGGCTACAAGATAGAGTTTCTCTCTTGTCCACCGGACAGATTCAACACCTCCAATCTCCAGCTACTACCGACCCGCCGGGAGGCCCTGTATGGGGCGGTCCAGGGTCTACTGGAACGCGGGGTAGTTATTCCAGTTCCAGAACTGGAACGGGGTTTTTACTCAAATCTGTTCATTGTGCCGAAGAAGGAGGGGGTTCGTCCAAGCTTGGATCTCAGAGCCCTCAATTGCTTTGTGAAGGTACAAAGTTTTCGGATGGAGTCGGTTCGATCTGTAGTCACGACTCTCCATCCGGGGGACTTTCTGGCCTCCTTGGACATCAAGGACGCATACCTGCATGTCCCCATATACTC
Source organism: Rana muscosa (assembly GCA_029206835.1). Lineage (NCBI taxonomy): Eukaryota > Metazoa > Chordata > Amphibia > Anura > Ranidae > Rana > Rana muscosa. The sequence goes on from CM055124.1 coordinate 204,344,425, forward strand.
CAGACACCAGAGGTTTCTGCGATTTGCTATCGGGAAGGACCACTACCAGTTTGTGGCCCTCCCGTTGGGCCTTGCCTCAGCACCCAGGACGTTCACCAAGGTGCTCGCTCCGATTCTGGCACTTCTAAGACAGCGGGGTATCGCTATCACAGGCTACTTAGACGACCTTCTGCTGAAGGCCCCTTCAAGCTCAGAATTAGAGGTAAGCGTGTCCTTAACCTGTCAGACTCTTCGAGACTGTGGTTGGATACTAAACACGCAAAAGTCAGTATTGGTGCCCACTCAACGCCTAGGGTACCTGGGGTTGATTCTGGATTCTTCAGAGGCAAAGGTATTCCTCCCTGTGGAGAAGTTGCAGACCCTCCGGGCTGCAGTACGGCAGCTGACTTCCAGGAATTGGTCGTCACTCCGTTTTTTGCATGCGAGTGTTGGGCCTCAGGGTAGCCTCCTTCGAGGCGGTTCCATATGCTCAATACCACACTCGAGTGTTACAGAAGGAAGTTCTGTCCAGATGGAACAGATGTCCATCATCTCTGGATTATCAAATCCGAGTGAGCCACATAGTCAGGAGATCCCTGGTATGGTGGCTGACAGCACCGGCTCTAATGGCCGGGAAGTCATTTCTTCCGGTTTACTGGATAGTGATCACGACGGACGCCAGCCTTACAGGTTGGGGGGGAGTCTGGGGTGTTCAGTCGGCGCAAGGTCGCTGGACCCCAGAGGAAGCCCTCCTGCCGATCAATGTCCTGGTAATCCGGGCGATCAGACTGTGCCTCTTCAAATGGTCTCAGAGGCTGCAAGGGCGTCCAGTCAGGATCCAGTCAGACAACGCCACAGCAGTGGCATATGTCAATCATCAAGGAGGAACAAGAAGCTCAGCTGCAGCATCGGAGATCGCTCGCATCCTGAAGTGGGCAGAGAGGAGCGTACCGGCACTGTCGGCCGTGTACATTCCGGGTGTGGAAAACTGGCAGGCGGACTACCTGAGCCGCCAGATGCTGGACCAGGGAGAAGGGTCCTTACACCCGGAGGTGTTCCAACTCCTCTGCCAAAGAGGGGGCACACCAGACGTAGATCTTCTGGCTTCCCGACTCAATCGGAAGGTATTGAGATTTGTGGCCCGGTCAAGAGACCCATGGGCAGACGCAACGGACGCGTTGGTAGCATCGTGGGGTCAGTATCGACTAATCTAGGCCTTCCCTCCCTTAAGGCTTCTTCCTCTTCTGCTCCGCAGAGTGGAGGCAGAGGGAATTCCAATGATCCTAATCGCTCCAGATTGGCCTCAGCGTCCTTGGTACGCCGATCTAGTACGTCTGGTAGCAGACGTCCCCTGGCGCCTACCACTACGGAAGGACCTGCTATCGCAAGGTCCCATATTCCATCCTGCTTTACAGTCATTGGCTTTAGCGGCATGGCTGTTGAGAACCAGGTACTGAGAGACCGGGGCCTGTCAGACTCAGTAATCTCTACTATGAGAAGTGCTCGAAAACCGTCCTCTAGGAAGGTCTATCACCGCACTTGGAGGGCCTACATCTCCATGTGTGAGGAAATGAAATGGCATCCGCGTACCTATTTGGTTTCCAGAATCCTGCTGTTTTTACAGCATGGGGTGGACCAAGGGCTTGCCCTAAGTATGATTTAAGGGTCAGATATCTGCCCTGGCTGTCTTTTTTCAGCGACCCCTGGCGACTCACTCTCTCGTGAGTACATTTGTGCAGGGGGTCTGACATGTGGCCCCTCCGGTCCGTCCCCCGTTACTTCCGTGGGACTTGAACCTGGTCCTCTCGGTGCTTCAGAAGGCACCGTTTGAGAATATTAGAGATATTCCCCTGTTGACACTTTCTCAGAAGGTGGTCTTTTTGGTGGCTGTTACGTCAGTTAGACGAGTCTCTGAGCTGGCAGCCTTGTCCTTCAAGGCTCCCTATTTGATTTTCCACAAGGATAAGGTGGTGCTGCGGCCGCAGCCTTCCTTTGTTCCGAAAGTCGTTTCGGCTTTTCATCTCAACGAAGACATTGTACTTCCATCCTTGTGTCCTCAGCCGTCGAATCCTAAGGAGTCGGCGTTGCATTCCTTGGACGTTGTCAAAGCTTTGAGAGTATACATATCTGCTACTTCCCTGTTCCGGAAGTCAGACTCACTGTTTGTTTCGGTGGCTGGTCCCAAGAAGGGCCAAGCAGTCTCATCGGCCACCATCTCTAGGTGGATCCGACAGTAATCCAGGCTTACGCCTTAAAGGGTCAGGCGCCCCCCTTTCCTGTCACGGCGCATTTGACCAGGGCAATAGGTGCCTCTTGGGCTTTCCGACATCAAGCGTCTGTTTCCCAATTATGTAAAGCGGCGACTTGGTCGTCCGCTCACACTTTCACAAAATTCTACAAAATTGATGTAGGTGCATCTTCGGATGCCTCTTTTGGCCGCAAGGTTTTGCAAGCGGCTGTTTAGAGTTGCAACTCCTCCGTTGGAGGAGTGCTGTTTTGTGTTTGGGGTGAAGTTTATTTTTATGCTGTTACCACCCCTCGTTTTTTCTCTGACACTGCTTTGGGACGTCCCACTTTGTCAATAGAGAAGCTGTGTCGGTCCATGGACGAAAGAGTAAATAGGATTTTTTACTCACCGTAAAATCCTTTTCTCTGAGTCCATGGACCGACACAGCACCCACCCCTCCTTTTAAGTTTGTACTGCTTTTTGACGAACTGATCTGCGAAGATGCAGACTGAGAGGATATACCCGAGGGTCCGCCCCTTGGGCGGTACTGTGGAAGGTGTGATGCAACACTTTTTACAAGTTTTTCTGCCTAGTCACTCCTAATTAACGGATAATACCCACTTTGTCAATAGAGAAGCTGTGTCGGTCCATGGACTCAGAGAAAAGGATTTTACGGTGAGTAAAAAATCCTATTATTGCTCAAACATGCCATGGGCATATGTGGAATTACACCCCAAAATACATTCTGTTTTTTCTCCTGAGTACGGGGATACCACATGTGTGAGACTTTTTGGGAGCCTAGCCGCGTACGGGACCCCAAAAACCAAGCACCGCCTTCAGGCTTTCTAAGGGTGTAAATTTTTGATTTCACTTCTCACTGCCTATCACAGTTTCGGAGGCCATGGAATGCCCAGATGGCACAAACCCCCCCAAATGACCCCATTTTGGAAAGTAGACACCCCAAGCTATTTGCTGAGAGGTATTGTGAGTATTTTGCAGATCTCGCTTTTTGTCACAAAGTTTTGAAAATTGAAAAAAAAAATATATATATATTGTGAGGGGGTTAGCTCGGCAGCGGGTGTGTGTGACCCCCGGGATGGGCTCCCCACACAAAACAGGCCCAGCAAACGGAGGTTGTGGTTTTCAAAATCAAAAAGGTGCGGTTTATTTTCTATTTACAGTGACAAAACACAGCAAAGCAAAAGAAACATAACCAAAATAAATCCTGGTCAAGTTGACCTCTGACTAAACATACAGGTTTCCTAACTAACAACTGGGATCAGCCTAGTGCTGTCCTAGTCCCTAAGTCCCTGGTTTTAAATGTCCAAGCAAATAGCCACACAGGCTTTGTCTCACCGCACAGGGGTTCACTCTCCCTAGACAGTCCACACAGGTCTGGTTCCAGGCATGAGCTAACACCTAATGAATCTGGGAGTTCTTATAGAGGCCTAAATGAGCTGACAAGCTTCAGCTGGCCTCATCAACTCCCTGTCTGTACGACGCCCCACACTCTCCCTAGAGGTATGAGTCATCCATGAGCCCACTAGCCTTATACAACTCTCCACCTAGTTGTATAAGTCGGCGTAAAGCCTGAATCTGGGCGAAATATATCTACCCCCCTGGATGCAACCAGGTGACTTTACCTTCCTGCTGTCACATACCCCCCCCCTCTTGTTTTAACCTCGGGGTTGGAACACCAGCAATCAGGCATTCATGTACTCGAGACAAAGCATCCACATTCCCCATTTGAACGCCAGGGCGATGCTTTACTGTGAAGTTGAATTCCTGTAGGGCCAGGAACCACCTATTTACTCTTCTATTTGTCTCCTTGTTTTGAGCCATCCACTTTAACGGAGCGTGATCCGTAACCATGTCAAAGTGCCTACCTAGCAGGTAGTACCGAAGGGAATCTAGAGCCCACTTCACCGCTAAACACTCCTTTTCAACGGTGGCGTAATTTACCTCATGGGACTTCAACTTCCTGCTGAGGTAAATGACTGGGTGCTCTTCCCCGTTCCAGACCTGGGACAATACTGCTCCTAACCCCACATCTGACGCATCACTTTGTACGACAAAGTCTTTAGAGAAGTCGGGTGAGTACAACACTGGCTGGCTACATAAGGCTTGTTTCAAGAATTGGAATGCTGCCTCAGCCTCGGGGGTCCATTTAATCATGACCGACCCTTTCCCCTTCGTCAGGTTGGTTAGGGGCACAGCCTTAGAAGCAAAGTGGGGAATGAATCGCCGATAATACCCAGCGATTCCCAGAAAGGCTCGTACCTGCTTCTTGCTGTTGGGACGTGGCCAACTCTGGATGGCCTCGACTTTGTTGAGTTGGGGTTTTATTACTCCCCTCCCAATGGTGTACCCAAGATATTTGGCCTCCTCCTGCCCAATGGTACACTTCTTGGGGTTAGCCGTAAACCCCGCTTCCCGAACAGAGTCCAGGACTGCTTGCACTTTTGGCAGATGTGAGGCCCAATCTGTGCTATGGACAATTACGTCATCCAGGTAAGCCGCAGCATACTTCCGATGGGGCCTCAGCATCTGGTCCATTTTCCGCTGGAATGTGGCCGGCGCATTCTGTAACCCGAACGGCATTCTTTTATATTGGAACGCCCCGTCTGGGGTTACAAATGCGGTTTTCTCTTTGGCCGACTTGGCCAGGGGGATTTGCCAATACCCTTTTGTGAGGTCAAGAGTCGTCATGTATCGGGCTGTTCCCAGCCGGTCGATCAACTCATCTATACGTGGCATGGGGTAGGTGTCAAATTTTGTAACTTTGTTCAACTGACGAAAATCGTTACAAAATCGCCAGCTCCCATCCGGTTTAGGCACCAACACGATGGGACTAGACCAATCACTTTGGGACTCCTCTATCACCCCTAAGTTCAGCATTTTCTGTACTTCCTCCCGTATTGCCTCCCGTCGAGCCTCTGGGATCCGATAGGGTTTTAACTTCACCCTTTCACCGGGCGGGGTAATGATGTCATGCTCTACCCCAGATGTTTGTCCCGGCAGCTCAGAGAATACCTCCTTGTTGCGAAGCACAAACTCCTTAACCTCCTGTTGTTGGGGTTGTGACAAGGTGGCTGCTATTCCAACCTCAGGAATCACGCAACCAGTTTGAGCTGGTGACCAAGTGTCTGCGACTAGGGACTCTCTATCCCTCCAGGCTTTCAACAGATTAACGTGATAGATCTGTTCGGGCTTTCGCTTTCCTGGTTGTCTGACCTTGTAATTCACTTCGCTCACTTTTTCCATTATCTCGTAGGGGCCTTGCCATTTGGCAAGGAATTTACTTTCAACCGTAGGGACAAGTACCAATATCCTATCCCCCGGGGAAAAGGTACGGGTCTTGGCTCCACGGTTGTACACTCTCTGCTGTGCCAACTGCGCTTGGGCCAAATGTTCCTTCACGATGGGCATTACCTGTGCAATTCGATCTTGCATCAGGGCGACATGCTCAATCACACTCCTGTGGGGAGAACTCTCACTTTCCCAAGTTTCCTTGGCAATATCCAACAGCCCTCTTGGGTGTCTCCCATACAGTAACTCAAAGGGGGAGAATCCCGTAGAGGATTGGGGCACCTCCCTAATAGCAAACATCAAATAAGGAAGTAAACAGTCCCAATCCTTTCCATCTCTATCCACCACTTTCTTCAACATTTGTTTTAGGGTTTTGTTGAATCTTTCAACCAGCCCATCGGTTTGGGGGTGATACACAGACGTACGCAATTGCGTCACTTTGAACAATTTACACAGCTCTTTCATAACCCGGGACATAAAGGGTGTACCTTGGTCCGTAAGCAGTTCTTTACAAATACCCACCCGGCTAAAAACAAGAGATAGCTCTTTGGCTATGGTTTTGGCCGAGGTATTTCGGAGAGGGATCGCTTCTGGATAACGGGTGGCATAGTCCATTATAACTAATATGTACTGGTGCCCCCTAGCGGACTTGATTATAGGACCTACCAAATCCATGGCGATCCTCTCAAACGGGACCTCAATGATGGGTAGAGGGACCAGCGGGCTACGGAAATGTGGCATCGGGGCCAACCTCTGACACACAGGGCAGGAGGAACAATAATTTTCTACGTCCTTCATCACCCCCGGCCAATAGAATCTCTGTAATACCCTCTCTCGGGTTTTCTCTGTCCCCAGATGACCTCCAAGAATGTGCCCATGAGCCAACTCCAACACCAACTTCCTGTAAGGTTTGGGCACCACAAGCTGCTCAACGGTTTCTTCTGCCCTTTTTGCCACCCGATACAGTAGGTCCTTCTCTACGCTGAAGTATGGGTAAGTGCAGGTATTATCTGGGTTCACTAACTCACCATCTATTTTCACTATGTTTTCCCGTGCCTTTATTAGGGCGGGGTCTTTCAACTGTTCTGTGGCAAAGTTTTCCCTGTGAACCTCAAGATCAGAAAACTCCACAGACGGTAGGTTTTCGTCTGAGGAGGTGGGCTCCTCTCCAGTTTCTTGAGTCTCCCCTGCCAATACTGATAAGGGAAATTCCGGAGAGTCCTCACCACTCTCAGGGGAGTTCTGGCTATCACATTCCTGGTACATAGGGGCACCAGTGAGGGGCTCAGGATCATCCCACAGTTCCCAGAACTTCGGAAAATCCCTTCCCACAATGGCGTCATGCGGTAACTGAGATACTAAGCCCACTGGATGAGAGAGGGTACCTTTGGGGGTCTCGAAACACACTGTAGTCACTGGATACTCTCGGGTGTCCCCATGCACACAAATAACAGCTACCTTGCTATTCCCAGAGACCTCTGTTTTAACTAACTCAGCCTTTATCAGGGTCACAAGGCTACCTGAATCCAGCAATACCACAACATTTCTACCATTAACACACATTTTGCATAAATGTTTCTCAGTTCCTCGAATGGCAGTGCATGCGACTGTCGCACACAGCGACTGACGTCTGCCCGTCAGAAAGTCACACTGCATGGGTTCCTCCACAACCGGGCAATTGGCTGCAATATGTCCCGCTTGCCGGCAGCGGTAGCAAACGATCCTTCTTGCCGCCTCTTGAGCCGCTGATTTCCCAGGCTGTTCTCGCCAAACTTAGGGTAGAGCTCCCACCCTCTCACTCTCTCCACCCTCACCCCTTGGAATCCTCTTATCCGCCCCTGGGGATGGTCTGGTCTTAGGGTGGAAAGTCCGAGTGTCTCTGGAAGAGGCCGTCAGGTTCTCTGTAGCCAAGTATTTCTCCACACGATCCACAAGACCATCGGCCGTCTCTGGGTCTCCATGGCTTACCCACTTTTGGATGGCAGTAGGAAGAGCTCTCAAAAACCGATCCATTACAACACGTTCCACAATCTTTGGTGCGGACAAAGTCTCTGGCTGTAGCCACTTTCTGCTCAGGTGAATGAGATCATACATTTGAGACCTGGGGGGTTTTCCAAGCTGGAAAGTCCAGTTATGCACACGCTGAGCCCGGACAGCCTGGGTGACACCCAGCCTTGCCAAAATTTGAGCTTTTAGCATCACATAGTCTTTTGCTTGGTTAGGCTCTAGGTCATAGTAAGCTTTCTGCGATTCACCAGTTAACAGAGGAGCCACCAGTCCAGCCCACTGCTCCTCAGGCCACTTTTCTCTTTCAGCGGTCCTTTCAAATGTGGTCAAAAATACCTCTGGATCATCCTCTCCAGTCATTTTTGTCAATAAACGACTCACCCCAAAGGACGCGGTATTAGTGGGACGGCTTTCCTCACTGGTCTGCGGACGTTGCTGCATTACTGCTTCCATTTGTTGTAGTCTCTGCTCTTGCTTCTGTAACAGGTCTATGAAGCGGGCCTCAGATTGCTGCTGGGCTTGTTGCTGAGCTTCCAGACTCTGTTGGTGAGCTTGCTGCTGGGCTGCAAGGCTCTGTTGATGAGCTTGCTGCTGGGCTGCAAGGCTCCTTTGCAAACCTGCATTTGTCTGCTGTTGATTGGCATTTGCTAGAGCCAGCTGTTTCAGTATCTCCTCCATGCTGGCTTAAAAAAAAACTGCCACTGGTTCTCCACCAACTGTGAGGGGGTTAGCTCGGCAGCGGGTGTGTGTGACCCCCGGGATGGGCTCCCCACACAAAACAGGCCCAGCAAACGGAGGTTGTGGTTTTCAAAATCAAAAAAGGTGCGGTTTATTTTCTATTTACAGTGACAAAACACAGCAAAGCAAAAGAAACATAACCAAAATAAATCCTGGTCAAGTTGACCTCTGACTAAACATACAGGTTTCCTAACTAACAACTGGGATCAGCCTAGTGCTGTCCTAGTCCCTAAGTCCCTGGTTTTAAATGTCCAAGCAAATAGCCACACAGGCTTTGTCTCACCGCACAGGGGTTCACTCTCCCTAGACAGTCCACACAGGTCTGGTTCCAGGCATGAGCTAACACCTAATGAATCTGGGAGTTCTTATAGAGGCCTAAATGAGCTGACAAGCTTCAGCTGGCCTCATCAACTCCCTGTCTGTACGACGCCCCACACTCTCCCTAGAGGTATGAGTCATCCATGAGCCCACTAGCCTTATACAACTCTCCACCTAGTTGTATAAGTCGGCGTAAAGCCTGAATCTGGGCGAAATATATCTACCCCCCTGGATGCAACCAGGTGACTTTACCTTCCTGCTGTCACAATATATATTTTCTTTCTTCATTTTCAAAAACAAATGAGAGCTGTAAAATACTCGCCATGCCTCTCAGCAAATAGCTTGGGGTGTCTATATTCCAAAATGGGGTCATTTGGGGGGGTTTTGTGCTATTTTGGCATTTTATGGCCTTCGAAACTGTGATAGGTAGTGAGGAGTGAAATCCAAAATTTGTGCCTAGAAATCCTGAAGGCGGTGCTTGGTTTTCGGGGTCCCGTACGCGGCTAGGCTCCTAAAAAGTCCCACACATGTGGTATCCCCGTACTCAGGAGAAGCAGAAAAATTTATTTTGGGGTGTAATTCCACATATAACCATGGCATGTGTGAGCAATATATCATTTAGTGACAACTTTTTGTAATTTTTTTTTTTTTTTGTCATTATTCAATCACTTGGGACAAAAAAAAAATATATTCAATGGGCTCAACAGGCCTCTCAGCAATTTCCTTGGGGTGTCTACTTTCTAAAATGGTCGTCATTTGGGGGGGGTTTTGTACTATTTTGGCATTTTATGGCCTTCGAAACTGTGATAGGTAGTGAGGAGTGAAATCAAAAATTTGCGCCCTTAGAAATCCTGAAGGCGGTGCTTGGTTTCCGGGGTCCCGTACGTGGCTAGGCTCCCAAAAAGTCCCACACATGTGGTATCCCCGTACTCAGGAGAAGCAGCAAAATGTATTTTGGGGTGCAATTCCACATATAACCATGGCATGTGTGAGCAATATATCATTTAGTGACAACTTTTTGTAATTTTTTTTTTTAGTCATTATTCAATCACTTAAGACAAAAAAAAAAAATTCAATGGGCTCAACATGCCTCTCAGCAATTTCCTTGGGGTGTCTACTTTCCAAAATGGGGTCATTTGGGGGGGTTTTGTACTGCCCTGTCATTTTAGCACCTCAAGAAATGAGATAGGCAGTCATAAATTTAAAGCTGTGTAAATTTCAGAAAATGTACCCTAGTTTGTAAACTCTATAACTTTTGCGCAAACCAATAAATATACGCTTATTGACATTTTTTTTACTAAAAACATGTTGCTGAATACATTTTGGCCTAAATGTATGACTAAAATTGAGTTTATTCGATTTTTCTTATAACAAAAAGTAGAAAATATCATTTTTTTTCAAAATTTTCGGTCTTTTTCCGTTTATATCGCAAAAAATAAAAATTGCAGAGGCAATCAAATACCATTAAAAGAAAGCTCTATTTGTGGGAAGAAAAGGACGCAAATTTCGTTTGGGTACAACATTGCATGTCCGCACAATTTACAGTTAAAGCAGCGCAGTGCAAAATTCTGAATTCACCTCTGGTCCTTTAGCTACCAAATGGTCCGGGGCTTAAGTGGTTAAAAAAAAGGAATTGTCAAAAACTGGCTATTGTCTTTTGTCACACCACACTACTTTTTTTGGTAATCAAGATCAGGCTGGGGGGGCTGGGAGGGGGGCTGGACAAAGAAGGCTTTTTTAACGTAATGCAGAAAATGCATAAAGGTGTATGTATAAAAAATAAATAAAAAATTCAGACTTTGGAACCACTTTAATTTATATAGATATTACAGACTCCGATGCATCACAGCAAATATATTCTACCAATTAATCACAGCATGCAAACAGCATAATTTAAGGGTGTGTCTGGCAAGCAGTTGGGATGGCTGCTGATCAAATCAGCACTTTACCATAAGGTCTGGTGAAATACTTAAATATAGTAATAGTAGCTCATAAACAGATTACCCAGATATATAAGACACAAATTAATGCAGCAATGTAATAATTAAAGCTGAACTCCTGGAATTATTTGTATTGCATTCTGACATATTGACCAGCTTAGCACAGAGTAAGTGTATGTATATCTCATACCCAGTAGACAATCATTGCAGCAGTCATCACTGCTACAGTGATAGCTGTGATCTTTCAGCATCTGCTCAGGCTCTCTGCAAGTGGCTGCTCCACAATGACCAAATGGGGCTGCTCGCTTGGCACTGCCAATATTTGTAGAACAATGGAGGACCCGAGAAGAGGAGGAACAGAGATGCTCTGTGCAAAGCCATTGCACAGAGAAGGTAAGTATAACATGTTTGTTATTTAAAAAACAAAACAAATGTTTACTATTACTTTACCTTGCAGATTAGGTTGATTGTAATATAAACTTCATGAAATTCTAAAATTATATTGCACACGGCATAATTTTGTTAATTATGCCGGAGAACTGCAGAATTTATTGGTACGGTTGTTTTTAGTGTGTTTAAATTCTTTTAATGTAATAAAGTGACATTAATTTGTGCTGATAGAAATGTAGTGCACCAACCCCAGACTTTAACTGCTTTTCTTCTGCTTGGCTCCTCCGCAGGAAAAGAATGAGGTACACCGCACCACAAGCCCGTACCCTCCTGAATAGGGAGGTTGAGCGGTGTTAGTTTCTCGGGCCTGCTTGCAGCTGGTGTCAAAAAGCCTCCAGTGCTGACCTCATTTCTGCGGTAGTCAGAAACAAGTCTTTAATTCTCCCCAGTAAGCAACTGTCCACACCAACTGAAAGGTCCAACACTTATTTATTCCTTTTTGCACAATAAACAGTCTCTTTAAGAGCAGACGGGTTGGGACAAACGCAGGTCAGATAAGGTGGGAGGAGGTCCAGGCACAAACTTGAATTTGGGTTTCTCCTGCTCTGATCAGCACGAACAGGCTTAGCGCACGGTCTCTGCCACAGACCATGAGGTTGGTCACTGCCACTGACCGGGCGAAAAAAAGATGAAAGTCACTGCCACTGACCTTGAGCGCACAGTATCACTGCCACTGTGACTTAAAGAACACGCACTTCTTTTTGTTAGTGAACTAGCCCTTATAGGACAAGAACATCCCTCCGGAGAGTTACCAGAGGCCCCATCTGTCACCACGACTCTGCGCTGGGTCTTCAGAAAGGGTCACCTCCCTGACCTCCTCTTCCTGGATATGGGTCCTCTCGCAAGGCAGATCCCTGGGAGTCTCGGTCCCCGGCGGATCCCAGCCAAAGGCTGCTGGGCTCCAGGCCTTTCTCCAAAGTACCTCACCCCAGACTGAAGGTGTCTGAAATGGAACAGCAGCTCCTTCTCTGGGCCTAGGGCACCCAGAGACAACCCGACCAGGCCACCGGGCGTAGGGCACCCGGAGGCGACACACACGCACCCAGTCTTGAGGGTGCCTGAGCGCGGAACCGATGACCCCTCTGGAAGATGGCCGCCCCCTTTTATATCCTCTCCCAACAGGCACAGCAGGTTCCCTGCCCCGCCGTACTGCTGCCGAGAGGGGAGAAAAAGGACACAACCTCGTACTGCATTTCAACCCGGGCCCACGGCAACAGCGCCACCCATAGGCTCCAGTGAACTTACACACCAGTCCTATCTCCCAGGGATAGAAATGGTCCATGAGACCTAACAATTAGTGCATCTGAGCCTAGTTAACACTCAGATGCTTCCCCCTAAATGTAAACACCCGCTACATAAATATCAGTGATCAGTCCATGAAAGTGTCCAATCAAATAATGTAAAAGAATCCTTTTTTAGTTGTGTCTCAATGATGATGGACACCCAAAGTGCACCTTCCACCGTGATAAGAAAAGGATCTGCCCTTACCAGATAGCTAGACTCCATGTTATAGGAGTCTATTAAGACATGGATTCACACATCACGAGGGATCCATCCACTGGATGTAAGCAGGTGTTGATACCAACCGTACTGGTTACTCCCTCTCTCTCTCTCTCTCTCTCTCTCTCTCTCTCGTGGATATGGTGTAAAAAGGGGGAGAAAAAAAGTCGCTAAATAGTATAAAACTGTAATGGTTTATTGAAAAATTTAATATCAAATTCAAGTCCAGCAAGACATGAATAAAAGGTTCCTGAATTAAAACAATCTGCAGATCACAATCGAACTAGCGAGGTAGGATTGAACATAAATTTCACCCTAATAGTTTTGTCATACATGACGTCATTGGGGCTGTGGAGTTCATGTCAAGACCCATGCTATATATCAAGTCCATAGCGGAAAGAGCACAGCTGATCCAGTGCACTAATCATCTCATTAGTATGGCCGCCCAGGGTTCGACAAACCCCGGGCGCCAGGTCGCATATGGGACTAGAATTAGCAACCTGGAGCCTGGGGTGGCACAGCTGGGGTATCCTGTCTCTGTTCGCACCCCCCCCGCACAATCGCATTGGGCCGTGCCAGCCGGTAATTGAGGCCACAGCTTTGTGGCCTTCTGCAGTCCTTTGCTTCCTTCTGGAATCTGGCGCCCTCTTGTGGTGGCCGTTGGTATGACAAGACAACCAGCAATGCTAATGGAGCTTCCCCTGCCTGTTTTCACTGCCCGCCCATCTCCTTCCCTTTGCTGAGAACCCCCAAACATATATATTTTTTATTCTAACACCCTAGAGAATAAAATGACGGTTGTTGCAATACTTTCTGTGACACCGTATTTGCGCAGCGGTCTTACAAGCGCACTTTTTTGGGAAAAAAATACACTTTTTTTAATTAAATTATAAGACAACAGTAAAGTTAGCCCAATTTTTTTTTTTTTATATTGTGAAAGATAAATCTTCATAGGCAACGTTTAAAAAATTCTACAGGTTACATGTTTTGAGTTGCAGAGGAGGTCTAGGGCTAGAATTATTGCTCTCACTCTACCAATCGCAGCGATACATCACATGTGTGGTTTGAACACCGCTTTCATATGCGGGCGCTACTCACGTATGCCTTTGCTTCTGCACGCGAGCTCGGCGGGACGGGGTGCATTCCTGGCTCCTAACTTTTTTAGCTGGCTCCTAGATTCAAAGCAAATTTGTCAAGCCCTGTGGCCACCATTGATTAAGGTAGATATCTTGTTTGTAACCCGGGTCTGCCTGTAAAGCACAGGTTTTTCTACCCAGGCTGTGGTGGCTTTCTAAAGCCTCATACACACGATCTGACTTCAAACAAACTTCCGTGGATTTTTGTCCGAAGGGAGTTGTCCGGGAACACCCATAGCATACACACGGGAGGACTTTTCTGCAAACTTTCCCAAAACTTTCCCAACATCACATGGTTTTTCTGCTCTTTTCTGCTCTTTACCGCCACCCTTTGGTCAACTTCTGCTATTGTTGGTTGATTTTAACATTGGTTCTGGGCCTGCGTGTTTGTACTTCGGACAAAAGTCAGATGGATTTCTGTATACACGATAGGACTTTGCACCCTAGGACTTTTGTTGCCGAAAAGTTTGTCCGTTTGCAGAGCGAACTTTTGTCCGATGAAAACCGAAAAAGTTTGTCCGATGGAGCGTACACACGGTAGGATTTTTTGAAAACTTGCTAATTTTTAAGTTTGTTATCAAAAAGTCCTACCGTGTGTATTGGGCTTTAAGAAAACAAACTGTAATGCCGCGTACACACGATCATTTTTCCCGTCAGGAATTTTTTCTTTTGGACGAGAAAAACGACCGTGTGTGGGCTTTTTGTCATTTTTCCCGACGGGAAAAACGACATTAATCACGACGAGAAAAATTAGAACATGCTCTAATTTTTCTCGTCGTGATTCCCGTCAATTTTTTCCGCGGCAGTTTTCCCAAAGGGAAACACTGCCGGGGAGCCCACACACGGTCGTTTTTTTCGACCAAGAAAAAAAATTTCATTTAAAACGGCCGTGTGTAGGGGAACAAGCTGTTCCTCGTTTTTCACGTCGATTTTCTCGACGGTGTTTTCACCGTCCAAAAAATCGATCATGTGTACACGGCATAAGAATTTGCACACTATTTGTTGTAATGCACCTGCAAAGTATTTAACTAATATATGGTCCTTTCACACGGCTGTTCATTTCAGATGAATGAAGCTCCGTGTAATTCTTTGGATGGGCAGATCTAAATGGATGTGTCTCTGATTACCACTGAGTCTGTCTAGGACTGAAAAAAAATGGAAAAAACAGTCTGCATCCTTTTCTATTTTTTTCGTACATAAATGTGACAGATCTGAGGTAGTCGGTCCCACAAGGTGTGGATTCAAAAAACTGAATGAATGAATGTCACAAATATGACAGAATTATTGTTCAACTCCAATTTAAAAATTGGACATTAGAATTTGGACATTTCTAACTAGGCCCCTACATGTCACAAAAAGCAACCTGGTTTTCAAGATCTCACTCAAGAGCATTGTTCCACACTTATGCTTTATGTTGACCTCCCATCCCATTCATGGATCAGGCTGAGCAGAGTGAGAGGGATGTGACAGAATAATGTTAGTCATTGGTATGGAATGCTGGAGGGAAGGTGTATTGGTGACCATCGATGTCTCTAATGAAGATGGGAAAGTGATGAATGGTGTGTTTAGCGGTACTGAGATGTGTATGTTATGGTGGAAGTTTGTGCGATGAGTGTTGATAGGTGTGTTTTGTAGGGGCTGTTGATTGATTTTCTCACGTTTACACAATGCAGTGTTCAGCCCTTGATGGATTCCACCTTGTCAGGTAGCACCTATGTATGTATTATCTGTATACTAATGTCAACTCCAGGCAACACCTAAAGCCTTGTAGGAAACATTCAGAACATCAGTGCATTCTATTCTATGTGCAGCTTTGAATGTTATCTATGTAGGAATAATGTTTACACACATCTGTGCAGCAGGCTTATTTTTGATTGTTTTATTTGATCTTGTTGATGTAATGAGATGCTGGCCACCACTCGCCTTCCACTGATAAAAATCCAACCTGGCTGGTAAAAATAGGGAAGGTTGCCAAGGTGATTAATAGGAAAGACATCATAAAGCTGGAAGTTTTTATCAGAAATGATAGCAGTTTTACCCATAGTCTGCCAAAGATCCACATTTTGTCCATCTTTGACCAGTCCTAGATGTGAGTAAGCAAGCTGAATACTTGGCGTGCTCCTGTACCATATACTGACAGATGTCTGGTATTTTGGAATAAACAATACTCTGATTTCATTTATGTATTAAGCCCAAAAAACTAAAATATTATATTGCAGTATACAAATTCTAATGCCCCATACACACGATCGTTTTTCTTGCCATTTTCTTTCTTGCCGTTTTTCACGTCGTTTTTTTTTCATGTTTCCTCTCAAGCCTGTCTTGCGTACACACAATCATTTTAAAAAACGATCAAGCAAAGCGCAGTGACGTACAACACGTACGACGGCACTATAAAGGGGAAGTTCCGTTCGAATGGCGCCACCCTTCATGTTAGTAAAGTTTGTTAAGCGACGATTCGCGCTTTTCAGCCTCGTGCTTTTCAGTCCGTTACTGTGTGATGAATGTGCTATCTCCATTACGAACGCTAGTTTTACCAGAATGAGCGTTCCCGTCTTATACTTGATTCTGAGCATGCGCATTTTTTTTCACGTCGTTAAAGCATACACACTATCGTTTTTCACGTCGTTAAAAAAAACGACATGAAAAACGACGTGAAAAAAGAGAGCATGTTCGAAATTTTTAATGGCCGTTTTTCACGTCGTTAAAAATGCTCTGGAGCATACACACAATCATTTTTAATGGCCATTTTTTTTAATGGCATTTTTAACGGCATGAAAAACGATCGTGTGTATGGGGCATTAGGTATGATAACTGCAGAAGTTTTCCTTTTTTGTTCTTTAGTTCTCTAGTTTTCTTGTTTTTTTTTATTTTTCTTCTTTATTTTGACCTGCTGATCCAGCCAGTAAGTCAGGCATTTTTAACTTTCTTTAATGGGCCAAGATGTCCAGCAAAAGTAGCAGTTAGAGGATTCAGACAAACCATTTAACACTGACAGGGTTGCTTACAATGATCAGTTGTTTTTACATTTATGCAAAACCTTTATCTCAAAAGGAAAAAAACTACTGCTGTAACCGCTTATTAAGTGTTAGCTGGAGTTATGCCGCGTACACACGACCGTTTTTAATGTCATTGAAAAAAACTGCATTTTTCTCGACGTGATTCTTCTCAAGCCTGCCTTGCCTACACACTATCGTGGAAAAAAAATGCTCGAGTAAAGCGCGGTGACGTACAACACGTACGACGGCACTATAAAGGGGAAGTTCCATTCGGATGGCGCCACCCTTCATGTTAGTAAAGTTTGTTGAGCGACGATTCGCGCTTTTCAGCCTCGTGCTTTTCAGTCCGTTACAGCGTGACGAATGTGCTATCTCCATTACGAACGCTAGTTTTAGCAGAACGAGCGCTCCCGTCTCATACTTGATTCTGAGCATGCACATTTTTTTTTCACGTCGTTAAAAACGACGATGTAAAAAACGACGATGTAAAAAACGACGATGTAAAAAACGACGATGTAAAAAACGACGATGTAAAAAACGACGTGAAAAATTAGAGCGTGTTCCAATTTTTTCATGGCCGTTTTTCACGTTGTGAAAAATGCTCTGAAGCCCACACACGATCGTTTTTAATGACCATTTTAAAAAATTGCATTTTTCTCGTCATTAAAAACGGTCGTGTGTACGCGGCATTAGACTTTAAAGCAGAACTAAATCCATTGATTTAACTGTTTTCCAAAACAGTTACATTCAAGGCATGTTGTGAATAACTGTCACAGTTCCTCGTACTTTTCACCAATCAAACCATAAGATGGTAGCTTCCTTGGCTGTAAAGGATAGGAGGTGTTGGTTCTGCTTTAAATAAATAGCCAAGTCCATCTGCTAGTACATCTAAAGCCTCGTACACACGGTCGGACTTCAAACAAACTTTTCCGGGGATTTTTGTCCGAAGGGAGTTGGCCGGGAACACCCATAGCATACACACGGCAGGACTTTTCTGCAAAGTGTCCCAAAACTTTCCCAACATCACGTGGTTTTTTTGCTCTTTACCGCCACCCTTTGGTCAACTTCTGCTATTGTTGGTTGATTTTAACATTGGTTCTGGGCATGCGTATTTGTACTTCGGACAAAAGTCCGATGGATTTCTGTACACACGGTCAGACTTTGCACCATCAGACTTTTGTTGCCGATAAGTTTGTCCGTTTGCAGAGCAAACTTTTGTCCGATGAAAACCGAAAAAGTTTGTCCGATGGAGCGTACACACGGTCGGATTTTTTTGGAAAACGTGCTCATTTTGATGTTTGTTGGCAAAAAGTCCGACCGTGTATACGGGCCTTAACACTACCTTCTCCCCAGACTTACAATGCTTCTGTCCAAAGGTGTCTCCTGACTACTGGCCAGATCATCAGGTGAAAACAAATTAAAAACGAATACAGCCACTTCATCTAAGCATTGGTAAGCTGCAATATATTACCTGTTTGTTTTTTTGGTCTAATACCGATTTAAAGTGATTGTAGAGCTAGAATAATAAGCATTACCTGCTCTGTGCAATGGTATTGCACAGAGTGACACCAAGCCTCCTTTTCTGGGGCCCCCCCGCTGATGCCGTCCTCTACTCTTCTTCACTAATTCCCCCCATAGCAAGCCACTTGCTATTAGGGCACTTGTGCGGGCACTCTCTTCAGCTGGGCTGTGTATGTCCATAGACTAACGCAGCGTGGCTCGACCCCACCCTCACTCCCTCCTCACAGGTTTTGACTGACAGCAGCAAGAGACAATGACTATAAAGTATAAAAATGCAGGAAGAGAGGAGAGCATAGCAGCGCTGGATCGAGAGTGGTGGCAGGTAAGTGTTGGAGGGCACACACTTCGGAAGGTTTTTTACCTTAATGCAGAAAATGCATTATCACTTTAAGGAACTAGATTTATAGTTTCAAACAAACTAGGTAAGTAGTATGTAGGGCAGTGTACAAAGGTCAGTAGTAGGGAGCTAAAGGAAATACCCCATACTTCTGGGTATGGAGGGGCATGTGACTCCAATTGGCACAATCATGGAGGCAGTCCACAGCCCTGTGTTAGTTCCAGTGGCTCCTACCTTACCATAACTCCCAGTTAGTAAAAAGGAGATATGTGCTGCAGGAGAGCTAAGTTAAAGTGAACCTGTTGCTTTTTCCCTGTTTGGGTAAAGCACAGCTTCATTTTAAGATCACTGCAGGCTATGCTGTACAAAGAATCCTTGTATGCATAGATTCCACCAGTTATCAGTCCTTGCCCTGCCTGTCCCATTAAACCAATTCCTAAAGTCTGATCTTGGGAGTAAGCACTACAGGTGTAATACATTAAGATCTTTCTTCTGATAGTGTCTGTATGCTGTGTTTGGGAATAATAAAACACTGGTATTGCAAGATACCGCTGAGGACATTTTTTATAATGTCCTATTTTTATAAGTGGGGCTATGCTGTGTCTTGGCCCATCGCCACTATGACATCATCATGTCTAACCCACAAACTACAAAAAGTAAAGCTTTGTTTGGTTTAAAGGCTCTGAGCTGTCCTTTTTTCCAATTTGCTACCAATAAGTCCTTTTTTTTTTTATTGAATACTGTTGCCTGACTGTCCAAGCCATGGAGACCCCTTAGGGTGACAAGGACCCCCCCCCCCCGGAGTCGTTTCACCCCCATCCTGGATACCCAGTAGGATGCCATACTGCAGCATTTAGGACTTGTCAATCGGTGAGGGCAGAACAGGAGGAAAAGGATCCATGATGTCATGCAACTGGACTGAAGACCCCAGGAAAAAATATATGTATACACCTTTTTTTTAAATAAGGAGGCATTCAAAGGGTGGTGTTGGTGGTGGGCATTAAATGGGGAAGGGGTGTGGAGGGAATGGGCGTTCAGCTTAAAGTAGATATGTTCTCTTTTCTTATACTCACAATGGTAACGTTACCTTGCATTTTGCAACCATGAATAACGCATGCTAAAGCACAAACCACCTGATAGTTTCTAATATCTGTCAGGGACTCTGTTAGTCCATTGGTGAGATCTTTCTGAGTTCATGGGTATGTACAACTGCTCTACGCATACATATATATATATATATATATATATATATATATATATATATATATATATATTGTGTGTGTATATCCCAACCACGACACTACCTGCCTGGAGTTTGCATGTTCTCCCTGTGCCTGCATGGGCTTCCTCCATGTACTTCAGGTTCCTCCCATACTCCAAAGACATGCTGGTAGGTTAAATGGATCCTGTCTAAATTGGCCCTAGTATGTGTATGTATGAATGTGAGTTAGGGACCTTGGATTGTAAGCTCCATGAGGGCATGGACTGATGTGAATGTACCATGTAAATCGCTGTGTAAATTGATGGCGCTATATTAGTACCTAAAGAATAAAAATAAATATATATATATATATATATTTATATACAGTATATCATTGTTTATTTATGCTATTATCAATTTACAAAATGCAAAAGTGAGCAAACAGAAGAAAAATGTAAATCAAATCAAAATTTGGTGTGACTACCCTTTGGCTTCAAAGCAGCATCAATTCTTACACTTGCATACTTTATTTACTTGCACAAAGTCAGGGATTTTGTAGGATTCAAGTAAGTTTTATGATTAACCAATTATTCCAATCAGGTGCTAATGATCATCAATTTATTATGTAGGTTGAAACACAGTCATAAACAGAAACAGCTGTGTAGGCGGCTAAAAACTGGGTGAGGAACAGATAAACTCTGCTAGTAAGGTTAGGTTGTGGAAGACAGTTTCATGTCACAGGTCATACACCATAGCTAGACTGAGCATAACAACAAGACACATACTGCATCAGCCAGGTCTTGCCCAGGCAAAGATTTGAAATGCGGTTTCAAGATGTACAGTTCAAGCTCTTTTGAAGGAGTGCCAAGAAACAGGCACTGTTGAGAACCGTAGACACAGTGGTCAGCAAAGGAAATTTACTGCAGCAGATGAAAAACACATCGTGCTTATTTCCCTTCAACATCGGTGTCTGTCAGTTCCATCAGCACAGAACTGGCGGAAACCAGTGGGACCCAGATACACCTATCTACTGACTGAAGACGTCTGGCCAGAAAATGGACTGATAAATCAAAATTTAAAATATTTTGCTGTAGCAGGAGACAGATTGTGTGCCGAAGGGCGGAGAGCGGTACAATGATATATATCTGCAGGCAACAGTGAAACATGGTAGAGGTTCTTTGCAAGTCTGGGACTGTATTTCTGCAAATGGATTTGGAGATTTGGTCAGAATCAATGTTGAAGCTTAGTCCATCTTTCTCAAGACACTACAACATGGAAGTGAGCAGACTTATAGACCCAAAGTCCCACCATCCAACAACTCCGGTGTTGGTGGGTGGGGCTTTGGGTTTATAAGTCTGCTCACTTCCATGTTGTAGTGTCTTGAGAAAGATGGACTGAGCTTCATCGAAACATTGACAATAAAAACACTGCTGTTTTTGATCTTCCTCCTCTGCAAGACCCATGAGTGCCTCTAAACCAGTTTTTGATTTATATGCATTTCTTTGTAGTTGAGCACCTGGGCATTTGCTTCAAGCATAGATCCGTGGCTACCCTTGGAACTATATATACTGTATATATATCTTTATTAATCAAGAGAAGCTGGAACACAGAAAGGTTTGTGGTGGCACTCAAATCCCCCATGTGGAGACAGAAGAAGACAGTAGCTGACTCAACTAACCAGCCTCCACCTGTAACTTAAAGAAGAACTTCACTTCCCTTTTCTATTTTACCCTCCCCCTCTTACATCTGTGGAGAAAAAACATATGTGTCTGGCGAATTTGTGGTGTTCCCTAGAATCTCTGCTGTGCTGCAGCACACGGTGTCATGGGAGATGTGCGTACTTCATAGAGTTCCCCACGATCTCCTGGAATCCATGAAGTAGGTATCCTAGGAGGCTGCAGGCACTGTAAAGGTCATGTCATGGATATGCAGTAGTGTTTGTCTGTCAGCTTACCTTCCTTCCCATGTGTTCATCTTAGAGGCCTGAGCCCTTTCACCTGGCTTCCTTTATAATCTCCTCCCAGCCAGACTCCACCCCAGGCCCTATCACAGAACACTATATTAACCTGTGCACTGCAAGCCTGCTTTGCTGATCAACGTGTTTGTTAGGCATTGTGTGTTTGGGTTCCTGCCTGCCGTGTGCTACGTCTGTCTCTCTGTTACGTTATTGGCTTGTCCCCGACTATCCCTGTCTGCTCGTGACCCTTGACCTTCGGCTCGTTCTTTCGTTATCCTTGTCTGCTTGTGGCCCCTGACCTTCAGCTTGTTATTCGGTTCCCTCTTATCTTGTGCTGCTGCTTCCCCTCCTTTCCCCCTATCCTACGGGGCGTGAGCTAGGAAACTCCAGGGGCCGCGACCTGGTCCCAGCCTGCAGCATAACATCCTCACCACTAGAGGCCCTGGAGAAGACCAGCTGGGTCTTAGACTCCGCGCCCTGGGGAATCTTGGCTCTAGCTTCCGTTAGGATCCCGGTTGTGCTCCTCTGGTCCCGCTTTCCACAACCACCCAGTTTCCTATCCGCAGAAGCCAGCCATAGGGTTCACTACCTCGCGGTGCACTCCTGTCCCCCTACGGTGTGCATCTGTCACCTGGCCACAGGTGACCCTGACAGGTCACTTCTCATCTGAACCAGGAATAATGACTAAAGTCTCGTACACACGGTCGGACTTCCTTCGGACTTTTCCGTGGTTTTTTTGTCCGAACGGAGTTGGTTGGGAACACCCATAGCATACACACGCTCGGTCTTTTCTGCAAACTTTCTTAAAACTTCTTACAACATCACGTGTTTTTTCTGCTCTTTTCTGATCTTTACTGCCACCCTTTGGTCAACTTCTGCTATTGTTGGTTGATTTTAACATTAGTTGTTTTGTCCATCGGACTAAAGTCCGATGGTTTTATGTACACACGGTCGGACTTTGCTCCATCGGACTTTTGTTGGGCAAAAGTTTGTCCGTTTGCAGACCCAACTTTTGTCCGATGAAATCCAAAACCAAACGAAAAAAGTTTGTCCGATGGAGCATACACAAGGTCGGATTGTTGGTCCAACTTGCTCAAAACAAAGTTTGTTGGGCAAAAGTTTGACCGTGTGTACGGGGCTTAAGACTCATCCCTAAGAAATGTATTCCCCCCCCCACACACACACAAATAAATAATACAAATATCTAATGGCGCATACACACGTTCGGAATTTCCGATGGAAAAAGTCTGACGGAATTTTTTCAACGGATATTTTGACCGTTTGTATGCCTCATCTGACTTTCTGTCGGAATTTCCAACAGACTTAGAAAGAGAGCATGTTCTCTTTTTTTCCGATGAAAACAATTTCTATCGGAATCTCCGTTCGTCTGGATGCAATTCCGATGGCCTAAAAACCACGCATGCTCAGAATCAAGTTGACGCATGCTCGGAAGCATTGAACTTCATTTTTCTCGGCTCCTCGTAGTGTTGTACGTCACCACGTTCTTGACAGTCGGAATTTGGTGTGACAGTATGTATGCAAGACAGCTTGAACGGAATTCCGTCGGAAAAACCCGTCGGAGTTTATTCCGACGGAAAATCCGACCGTGTGTACGCGGCATAACTGCAAGAGGAGCGGAGCAGAAGGTGAATGGGAGAAAGTTGATGGGGAGGGTGAAGGTCCACTTAAATATTACTTTTTGGAGGAGTGACATTTAAAACATTTTGAGGTCTGATTTACCCAGAGAGGCATTGGGGAATCTCAGTAGGGTTATTGAACCAGCACCTGTTTGGCACAGCCAGTATTAGGTTCCATGGCTTTTCAGTGCTATTAAGTCATGTGAATCAGAACCACAGACTTGTGGGATCTTCCTGTTATGACGCACAGGTACAAGTATACTCATTCCAATATTCTTAGTCATCATTCCTAATGCCCCCTTTATGTAAATTTTGAATTTAGGTCTGCTTTAAATTATCTCATATGACTGAATTGAAAAAAGCAGCCAAGTCTGTATGTACTAAACCCCATAGAAACAAGACAACATCAGACCAAATATTTAAATCAGCTTGATTTATTAGTAAATGAAATGAACAGTGAGTGGTGAGCCTGAGATAGAGAATAAAAACCATAACAAATATGAGTGCTAAGTTAATCTATTGTATAAATATTAGTCTTTCGGAACTTGTGGGCAAGAAAAGTTTCAATGTTAATCTTTGCTTTTGTTTGGCTAAGTGCGTGTTGAGGGGATTGTAACTGGAAGCAAAAAAATAATTTGTTTTTGGACAGATGTTAATAATGGCCATTCTAGTACATAGGTTATAAAAAGATGGGTTACAAGGCTGGCTTACACATTCTCAGACAGAATTGTGGGAGAGAAGTGTAGACATAGCAACAGATTAATTCGGGCCCATTTACACTAAAGCAATCCACTGCATTGTGTTAACGCATGTTGGGTTAAGGCAGGAGATTTCTTATATAAGGAAAAACATGCTTTTTACATAACGCAACACACCACAATGCACCCATTGTGTGGTGCCTATAACTCTAATGTACATTACATTGGGGTGCCATTCACAATGAATGGCTCCCAATGCATCACACATAGAGCAGGTGTGTTAAAGTGTTTGTTACTCTAAAAAAAAAAACAAAAAAAAAAAAACAGATCTGTTCCCTTAAAGCATGTTATACAGCACAGTGCTTGCGCTGTGTAATTTGGCCCCCTGTATCACCTAAAATACCTGGCTGATCCTGCCTGGTTCTGCCCTACCCTCTGTAAACTGACCACAGTTTATCATGGCTGCTGAGCCCTGACACCGTGGTCAGGTTACATGCCTCCGTCATCCGCAGCCCTGCTCTCTGCTCTCCTGTGTCTATTGTGTCCTCCTCCCTGCCTGTCAGCTTTGTCCACTCCACGGTCCTCCCCTCCTGCTGCTCTCATATCTATACTATGATCACAAAACAAATTTTCTTGTTCTGCACGTCTACTATACTATGATCATGCCATCCCCTCTGTTATATAATGCTATGTGTCCCTGTGCCTGTGCTGTATAAAAAAAAAAAGGAAATTATCCCTAATCTCAGAGTGTCTCCCAATAGTTTTTGAATTCAAATAGTTTTCCAATTTCCAAAGAGAATAAAATAGGATAGAAAATAAAGGACTAGAATAGAAAAAATATAGAATAGAAAAGAATAGAACAGAAAATAAAAGAATATAATATAATAGAGTAAACCAGAACAAAATAGAATAGAATATAAATGAATAGAATAAAATAGAATATAACCATCTTCTAAAATTCAAATAGAAAAGAATAGAATAGAAAAGAATATAATTAAAAAAACAATAGAATAGAAATAATATAACTATTTCCCAAATTCCAAATAGAATCAATTTGAATAGAATACAAAAGAATAGATTAGAATAAAATAGAAAGAATCTAATAATTATTTTTTAATCTATTCAAATTAGAATTTTGGGAAATGGTTATATTCTTTCCATTCTATTCTATTGGTTTTTAAATTATTTTCTTTTTCAATGTGTTTATTCTATTCTTTTGTATTCTATTTTATTACTTTCTATTCAAATGTATTCTATTCGAATTTCGGAAGATGGTTATATTCTTTCTGTTCTATTCAATTCTCTCCTATCGTTTTTTTCTATTCTAATCTACTCTATTCAAATTTGAATTGATTTTGTTTGAATTTGGGGAAATGGTTATATTCTTTCTATTCTATTCTACTCTATTGTTTTTTTTATTATTTTCTATTTTATTCTGTTTTTTCTATTCTATTCTTTTCTTATGTATTCAAATTTATTCTATTTGAAATTTGAATTTCAAAAGATGATTATGTTCTTTCAATTTTATTCTATTCTTTTTTTATTGCATTCTATACATTTTTATTTTATTCTGTCTTTTATTTAAAAAAAAAATTCTCTTTTCCTATTATATTCTATTTTTTTATTCTATTATATTATTTTCTCTTCTATTCTATATTTTCTATTCTATTTTATTCTTTTTGGAAATTGGAAAACCATTTGAATTAGGAAACTTTCCGAATTAGGAAACTACTAAAAAAATTGATTCAAAAACCATTCGAATTTCATCTGAGATTTTTTTCATTATTTGGATTCGTTTAAATTCAGTACTATAGTAATTCGAAAATTCGAATACATCCGAATTTCTGAAAAATAAAAACTTGTCCGAATTTCAATTCAGAACAAAATGAACTGCACATGTCTATAGTATAGTAGGTTAACAAATGAATAAAAAAGTGATCAGCGCATCTTTCTAATAGTAAAAAAATCACATGTATGTGCTAAACTGACTAATAAATCATATGCAAATATCTACTGTGCAAAATGAGCAATAATCATAAAGTGCAAACTAAGCAATATATCAAACTGTGCAGTTTAGTCAGTTTAGCACATAGTTGCACTGATCACTTTCTTATTCATTACCCATTTTTGTGCACTGTGTACACTTTAGGTCTAGCAGCAATTTTCCACAATATTATTTGGATTAGATTGATTCACTTGATAGCGCGAAGGACCAAACACGTTGTGGCAGTAAAAGAGATTCAGTCCTTACAAAACTGATATTTCAGTTTTTGGTAAGTACTTCAGTGATGAGATCTCTGTGCTACTCAGAGTTACTGAGTCTGCATAACTGCTGTGTCCATTATGAAGGGCTTCCTCTCTCCCTGCTGGGTTTTCATTTATCTTATGTTATGAAGAATGTAACAAAAGTAGGCTGAATACAGAAAGGTGTTTGGAGAGACCTAAAAATCCCAGGTACAACGGGTTGAACGTAAAAAAAAAAACTGTCAGCTCTGGTCGGAGCCGCTGTACTAATGATCTGATGTTAGTACAGTGATTTCCCCCGCTGAGCTGTTGTGTTCTGACATCCCCCCTGCCAGAACACTCTGGTCACCCCCCTGAGCTGTTGTCACCATGCGATTTCCCCCGCTGAGCTGTTGTGTTCTGACAGCCCCCCACCAGAACACTCCGGTCACCCCCCTGAGGTGTTGTCCCCATACGATTTCCCCCGTTGAGCTGTTGTGTTCTGACAGGGGGACGGGCCCCCGCCAGAACACTTCAAAAACCGGTCAGCTGACATACACACGGGCCGATTTCGCCTGCCATTCGTCCCGTGTGTATGGGGCATACGTCTGCTGATTTTCCTTTCACTGTCCAGTCACAGGCTTGAATGGGGGGGGGGGGGGGGAGATCTGTATTCGCGAACTGCAGCAGAGAAAATTTAGGCCTCCTGTCCTGCTAGACAGGCCTGCGCTGTATGACAAAGTTGTGTAAATCTCAGGACTAGATGGACGTACAAATCCTTTGGCAGGTAAATCCATTCCCCTTTCTCTGCATTTCATCTGTGTATTTAGCTATTTGCCTGGAGTTCATCTTTAAAGTGCTCCCTAAAACAACCTAGTAGTTTGCCTTTCACTTAATAGCGTAACACACTAAGCCCGCTTAGACTTTCCCAAAGAGGATTCTGGGAGAGGAGTGTGGACACAGCAACACGCGGGATTAAGAAGTTGCCAGATGAAAGGTTTTGGAGCGAGAAGTCCTTGTAGAGGGTATTAAGAAAATAAGATCTTCATCAAACCGAAATAATCTTTTGAATGATGTGTGAATCTCAGTAATTACAAGAATGAAGACAGTATTTTCCTGGTTTGACATGTTAAATGACCACAAGATTGTGAAGACTTTGATCCTTCATCTCAGAGGAGGAAGCTGCAGTATGATAGACTGGATGCTAAAATTAAGAGAAAGCCAAACTGGGAAGCACAGAGGCAACCAGAGAGGGACATCCTAAGCCTTTTCTTACATGGTGCCTGTAGCCAGCTGCACTGGGTATGAATGAGAAGACAATATCAATAGGAATAAAATACCACTTGCAGGAGAGATACATCAATCTCAATGCTGTTTTTATGAATAAAACATGTTACCTGCAGTATACAAAGGGAATAGGTGCAATATTTTCTATAGCAACAAATCCGATTTCAGCTGTTCTTTTTTCCAAGTACAGATTTGATTATTTAGGATCTGTTTGCTGTTGACTATGGAGACAATATTTACTTGAAGTCAGCCTTTGCTGGTTTCTTCCTTTGAAAATATGACTTTCTTATCTGTCATGCCAATCCTCTGGCAACAGTGTTTCTAGTTTAGAAAATATATGCAGGTTGGAAGTTATGACTTCATATTTTGAATGCTTGTTTCAGGTCGCTGACTCAGAGGGTATTGATCCTATTATTGCCATAAAGCGGAGTTCCGCCAAAAAAAAAAAAAATAAGTCAGCAGCTACAAATACTGCAGCTGCTGACTTTTAATATATGGACACTTACCAGTCCAGGGCACCTGCGATCCCACTGGTCCCTGCTGCCTTCTGGGACCTGTGTGTCTTTCAGAAGACAGCGGGGGGGACGGAGGAGGCGCCGGACATGACGTAGGTCACCGCTACCTGGATTACACAGGTATCTGCTCCCTCCTCCCCCCTGAAAGGTGCCAAATGTGACACCGGAGGGGGGGGAGGAATCCGATAAGCGGAAGTTCCATTTTTGGGTGGAACTCCGCTTTAAGAGTATATTAAAACTAGTACTGGCGAGTAGGGATAAGCTTCGAGTTCGAGTCGAACTCATGTTCTACTCGAACATCGTCTGTTCGGCCGCTCGCCCAATTTTGAACATTATGGGCCGTTCGGGCCAAATTCGATTGACGAGTCACGGCCCATAATTCACTGCGGCATCGCAGTGCATTGCTGGCTGATGATTAGCCAAGCATGCAATATGACCCGCATGCTTTGGGGCCAATCACAGTGCGGTAAGAACAGAGAGACATAATTGGCCAAAGGGTGGCTTTGGCCAATTATGTCTCAGAGGGTTTAGTACACGCCCCACACTATATAAGATCGCCTGCGTGGCGGCCTTGTGTAGTGTGTTGCGGCGGCGGAGAAAGATAGACAGAGAGAGGGAGAGAGAGAGAGACAGTGTTATTTCATTTGAGTTAGAGCAGGCAGGCGAGTCAGTTAGCTACAGTTACAGTGTGTGGAGGATATATATGCATCCTAGGTGTTTGTGTGTGTGTGTATATGTGTATATATATATATATACACTGTATTCAGTTTAGCTAGATCCGTTCCTGTTATTCTCTTCCTAATATACTGACAGGCAGGCATGTGATTGTGGTAGCTGCAGTATTTTGAGTTTATAAACAAAAGAACCCTCGCGCTAGCTAAGTAGTGATGGTTGTGTGGGATAATAGGAAGGGTAAGGAAGGAATGGAATACTGCAGCAGTCACCGAGAGGTCTAGTCCAAGTGAACAGTGAAAAACAATAATATGGTGATGGTGGCTGCGCTGTGGTGGATCTAAATTGAATAAATAGTGGGGAGAGGGGGGGAAGGGGGAGGGAGAGGGGGGGTGTCTTGGGGTCACTAACTGAGGATCAGCTAAGTAACAATAATGTGCAATGTGCACAGTGACACAAATAGGCATAAATGTGAACAACTAATATATACAAAATAATTAAAGTATGAAAATATGCAACAGTGCCTGAACAGTCCAGTGAAAAACAGGCGTGGTGTCCTAATATTGAATAGGTGAAATCACTAAAGAGTGATGTAATAATCAACAAAACATATCCATAAATCAAATTGGCACACAAAAAGAGGGAAAATTGAAAAAAATATTTATGAAAAAAATCCCAAGCAAAACCTATTGTGGCATAAAAAATGTAAAAAAAGTAAATATATGAATGAAGTCATTTGTACAGAGGAAGTCCCATCACCAGTTGTGCTTGGAAGTTTCTATGTGACATCCACCCAGTGATCACAAACGGCTTACCTCCCCACTCGGAGGGGGCAATATGAAGCAGATATCTGTGGTGGAGACTGGTATAACGTTTTTATAACACAGTCTTTATAACACAATCTGGATATCACTCATTGGGATGCATGTAAAAAACACAAAAGGGAAGAGCATCAATAGCGACTGTTAGCTCTTCCTTATTCCCCCTCTGTTTTGATATCAATTTAGGGAAGGAAGCTCTCATTGACATCCTATCTTTCACGGCGCATTGGGTGGCTCTGCTGGCAGCTGGGAAGGATGCAGGACAAGGTGCAGTAGTGTTGGAGGTTGTTCCACCACCACGCCTCCAAAATGCTACTACTGGTGATTGACACACCTCTCTCCTCCACCCCCTCTTCTTCTTCCTCCATGGCCTCTTCCTGTGCTTTGTCCTCGGAACCAGCGGTGCTCTGTAGGCATTCAAGGGGCTACGCAAGTACGCAGGCAAAAAGATGCCATGCGGTGCTTGAGCTGGTGTGCTTGGGGGACAGGAGCCACACTGGGGCAGAGATTCTGTCAGCTCTGCAGGGGCAGGCTCAGAGGTGGTTGACGTCATGCCAGCTTAAACCAGGAATGGTGGTTTGCAACAATGGCACCAACCTCCTCTCCGCCCAGGGACACGTCCTTAACTTGGTGCAGTGATTCTTGGGCAGGTACCTGGGCTTACAGCAGGTCCTGAGGCAGGCCAGGAAACTCTGTGTGCATTTCCGCTGGTCATATAATGCCAGTGCTCGGCTGGCTGACCTCCAAAAGGAATACAACCTGCCCAAGAACCTCCTAATCTGTGACATGCCCACTAGGTGGAACTCAACGTTGGCCATGCTACAGCGGCTGCACACGCAGCAGAGGGCCATCAATGAGTATCTGTGCCAGTATGGCACCAGGACAGGGTCAGGGGAGCTTGTGTTTTTTTTGCCACGCCAGTGGGTCATGATCAGGGATGCATGCACTGTCCTGTCACCATATGAGGAGGCCATGAGGATGGTGAGCAGTGACAGTGCATGCATCAGTGACACTGTCCCTCTTGTCCACCTGTTGGAGCACATGCTGCGTGGAATAATGGACAGGGCACTTGAGGCAGAACAGAGGGAGGAAGAGGAGGACTCCCTTACCTCTCAAGGCCCCCTTTATCCAGACAGTGTTCCTGCTGGCCCGCCTATCACACAGGAGGAGGAGGATTGTGTCAGCATGGAGGTGGAGCCTAGTACTCAGCATCAGCAGCAGTCTTCAAGGGATCAATTACAGTCCCAAGACACCCATGGACTTGTACGTGGCTGGGAGGAGGTGGCTGCGGATCATGTCGTCCTGAGTGACCCAGAGGACTCCGGACCGAATGCCTCAGCAAACCTACGCTGCATGGCCTCCCTGATCCTGCAAAGCCTGCGGAAGGATCCTCGTATTTGTGGTATCAAGGAGAGGGATCATTACTGGCTGGCAACCCTCCTTGATCCACGTTACAAGGGTAAGGTTGCAGACCTTCTCTTGCCGTCGCAGAGGAAGCAGAGGATGAAACATCTTCGGGAGGCCTTGCAGAAAGGTCTGTGCAACGTGTTCTCAGAGACTGGGGGGTTACAAAATCCTGGTCCTGGACAACGTGTTGCTGAGGCTTCGGTCAGTCAAAGAAGGAGCGGTGGAGAAGGTGGCCGTCTGACCGATGCGTTCAGACAATTTTTTAGTCCGCAGCCCCAAGGTATGATCGGTTCCAGCAACCATTGCCAGCGCCTGTTTTACATGGTGCAGGAATACCTAGGGGCAAGATCAGACTTGGACACCTTTCCCACCGAAAATCCTCTGGGTTACTGGGTCTTGAGGATGGATCACTGGCCAGAGCTTGTACAGTATGCAATTGAGCTACTGGCCTGTCCTGCATCCATCGTTCTTTCGGAACGCACATTCGTTGCTGCTGGAGGATTTGTAACCAATCACAGGGTGCGCTGTCCACCGAATCGGTCGATCGGCTGACCTTCATAAAAATAAATCAATCTTGGATCACCAGCTACCAAGCACCTGATGCTGATGTAACCAAATTATTATTTTTTGAATGGAAGATCCCTTCAAGACTGCCTATGCTGATGCTGAGTGACTATCCTGTTATGCTGAGTGACTATCCTCTTCCTCCTTAATGTTCATGCTGATAGCTTGTAAGAACATTTTTGGTTCTGGGCCTCGCCACCAGTGGCTAAGGCCCAATTTTTCAGCACCTGTTTAACAGGGGCGTGTAATTACAATTTTTGATGCAATACTTTGCAGCAGGGCTCATTCCTGCGCTCAGGATAATCGTGGTACAAATTGATTATTTCCACATGAAAAGTGTATCACCACCGTGCTATACGGTGAGCCACTTACCAGAAGAAATTATCCCACCAAGAGATCACATACATATGTACAGGCCCGGACTGGGACAAAAAATAGGCCCGGCATTTTAGACTGAGCAGCCCGGGGGGGGGGGGGGGGCGGCAGCGGTTAATGATGGGATGTGGGGTTCCAGCACCTTGTACCTCTGGACCCCTTTACATTACACAGCACCCTGGACCCCTTTACATTACATAGCACCGCACCTCTGGACCCTTTTACATTACACAGCACCCTGCACCTCTGGACCCCTTTACAATACACAGCATCCTGCACCTCTGGACCCCTTTACATTACACAGCACCCTGCACCTCTGGACCCTTTTACATTACACAGCACCATGCACCTCTTGACCCCTTTACATTACATAGCACCGCACCTCTGGACCCCTTTACATTACACAGCCCCCCACAGTTTGTTACACAGACACCCCCTAACAGTTCTGGACCCCCTGCATGTTACACAGACCTCCCTACAGTACAGACCCCCTCCCTACAGTACAGACCCCCCTACAGTACAGACCCCCTTTACAATACAGCCCCCCCCTACAATACAGACCCCCCTACAATACAGAATCCCCTCTACAATACAGACCCCCCTACATTACAGACCCCCCTACATTACAGACCCCCCTACAATACAGACCCCCTACAATACAGACCCCCCTACATTTAAGACCCCCCTAAAATACAGAACCCCCCACATTTCAGACCCCCCTACAATACAGAACCCCCCTACATTACAGACCCCCTACAACACAGAACCCCCCTACATTTCAGACCCCCCCTACAATACAGAACCCCCCTACATTTCAGACCCCCCTACAATACAGAACCCCCCTACATTTCAGACCCCCTTCAATACAGAACCCCCCTACATTACAGACCCCCTACAATACAGAACCCCCCTACAATACAGACCCCCTTCAATACAGAACCCACCTACATTTCAGACCCCCCTACAATACAGAACCCCCCTACATTACAGAACCCCCTACAATACAGAACCCCCCCTACATTTCAGACCCCCCTACAATACAGAACCCCCCTACATTACAGACCCCCCTACAATACAGAACCCCCCTACACTACAGACCCCCCTTCAGACCCATAATGTACCTCAGATCCGCGCGGGACTGCATGTTGGGTCCCCTCCCCCTGTGTGGACATAAAGGAGGAGGGGGAGGTAGCTTCACTCTGCTCGGCTGTGTGAGACAGCCGAGCCGAGACTGATCAGATCAGTGCCGCGGCCACCTTGCCAGAGAGAAGGGGATCGTTGCGGGTCCCGGCCCCCTGATGTGCCGACGGGTGTCACTGTCACTCGAGTGCGGCTCCGACTCGCAGCTGAGAGTGCACTGGGGCAGTGGCGTCACTAGGGTTGGTGTCACCTGGTGCGGCAAAACATGGTGTCACCCCCCTCCTGTCTATCCTGCCCAGCGCCCTGCAGGCAGTGCACGGTCACCAGGCGCACCCCCAAATGACTCCTGTAAATTAAAGTATAGGGTGGTATTGGGCCGGCTGGGGCGATATAGGGCAGGTTGGGATAATATAGGGCAGGTTGCGGTGATATAGGGCATATTGGGGTTGTATAGGCAGGCTGGGGTGGTATAGAGGAGGTTTGGGTGGTATAGGGCAGTTTGCAATGGTATATGGCAGGCTGGGTGGCATAGGGCAGGTTGGGGTGATATAGGGCAGGGTGTGGTGGCATAGAGTAGGTTGCGGTGGCATAGGGCAGGTCGGGTGGTATAGAGCAGTTTGCGGTGGCATAGGGCAGGTTGGGGTGGTATAGAGCAGTTTGCGGTGGCATAGGGCAGGTTGCGGTGGCATAGTGCAGGTTGCGGAGGCATAGGGCAGGTTGCGGAGGCATAGGGCAGGTTGCAGAGGCATAGGGCAGGTTGCAGAGGCATAGGGCAGGTTGCAGAGGCATAGGGCAGGTTGGGGTGGTATAGGGCAGGTTGGGGTGGCATAGGGCAGGTTGCGGTGGCATAGGGCAGATTGCGGTGGCATAGGGCAGGCTAGGATGGCATAAGGCAGGTTGCGGTGGCATAGGGCAGGGTGCGGTGGCATAGGGCAGGCTGGGGTGGTATGGTGCCAGGTTAGGACTTTATGTAGTGACGTGCAGCAGTGCAGTAACTTACAGCATGCCTGGAGATGAAGACACTCTGGCTGATATGTCCTAGTTTCTTTCTCCTTCAGCTGTGGGATCAGCCAGATTGAACGAGTCTGTGGGAGGAGTGGAGGGGGAAGCCACACCCCCAACTTCGCCCACCAACTCCAGCTGCCTCCGAAGACATTGGAGATGATGGTGGAAGACGTGCAGGCTGTCCGGCTATCCGCGGGCCATCGCGGGCTGCCGCGGCCCACCGGGCATTTGCCCGGTATGCCCTATGGCCAGTCCGGGCCTGCATATGTATGAATTCTCCTCTGAAGTCAAGTGGTCAGCCAGCTTCAAGAAGCAAAATCAGGCTCGCAAATGGAATCTTGGTGGGATAATTTCTTCTGGTAAGCGGCTCACCTTATATACACAGCACAGTGGTAATACACTTTTCATGTCGATTTGTACCACGATTATCCTGTTGGAACTGTATGTATGTGGGAAGCTGGAATCACTTCTATTTAAAAAAAATATATATATTTTTATGGGAACACACGAATTGTGGAATATTGTGTATTTTCATTTTTTGTTGTACACATGTTTTTATTACCTGCATTTTTTGTAGCAGGTTCTTTTGATTAAAGTGGTTATAAAGGTTAATTTTTTTTTTTTTAAATAACAATATGTCATACTTACCTCCACTGTGCAGTTCGTTTTGTGGCCCGGATCCTTCTGTTCTGGGGTCCCACGGCGGTTCTCGCAGCTCCTCCCCGCAATAGCTAACCCCCTCTGGAGGGGGTTACCTTGCGGGTGCGCTCCCATGTCATACACTCGACGGCCATAACTGCGGAGTGTATGACCTGGCCCCACCCCCCCGGCGGCCGTGTCATTGGATTTGATTGACAGCAGCGGGAGCCAATGGCTGCGCTGCTATCAATCTATCCAATCAACGCAGAGACTCCGTGGAGAGGAGGACGCTGGGGACGCGCAGAACAGGTGAACTGGCTCAGGTAAGTAAAACGGGGGGGCTGGGGGGCCCGTGATTGGCAGGTGTTTTTTCACCTTAATGCATAGGATGCATTAAGGTGAAAAAACACGAACCTTTAGGGCTCTTTCACACGGAGGTCCGTTCAGGTCCGCCTGTCAGTTTTTTAGGCGGACCTGAAACGGATCCTCCATGCACCCCTATGGAGGCACGGATGTCAGCGGAGACATGTCCGCTGACATCCGCTCCGCCAAAGTGTGACGGAGGAAAACCCTATTTTTCCTTCCGTCGGCGGAGCGGATCGGATGACAACGGACTCTACGGTCCGTCGTCATCCGATTCCCCATAGGGGAGAGCGGCGCTCTGACAGGGCGGTCCCTGCACAGTGTGCAGGGACCGCCCAGTCATCCGTCGGCTCAGCGGGGATCAACGGAGCGATCCCCGCGGAGCTTCACGGGGCGGATCTGCACGGATCCGCCCCGTGTGAAAGGGGCCTTACAACCCCTTTAAGCATTCACATGTTTTGTATGCATTGTGGTCATTCTAAGTTTGTTTCAATTGTTTGTAGAACACATCTTAGATCACTATTTTAGTGTCAGTTGTTACACATTTGACATTACATTGCTCAATTTTTGGGATAGTCAAATTACAGCGCATCTTATTTACTCACTACTTCTATTTACTCACTATTCAAGGATTTTTTAAATGCAGCAGTTTTTTTACTTTTCTTGTTTTTGAGGCTAAGTGCACCTTTGTATTATTTTAATTGATCCACGTAAAATGATAATCTCCAAAAGGCTACATCAAATTTCTTCAAAAGTCAATTTACAATAGAAACACAGAATAAAATAGTGTCAGAATCATGTAATATATCAGGAAATACTGATTTCTTTGTCGCCTGATGCATTTCATGGACTTTATCTATTTTCTCAGAAGCCATCAGTATGCTTCTAAACAGAAATAATTATACAGTAATTAGTGGACAATTCATCATCCTGGTATAAAAAAAAAAAAGGGTGACAGTCAGAGGTGGGGACCAAGCTCGGGGCCAACAGTGACCAGACCACGCCCCATCCCACCATCTACTAGCACAGAGAAATCCAACATAAGTGCCATTTAGAAGGTGCCTTTACATAGGAGAAAAAACAAAAACAAACATCAGATCTGCTGTCAATATTGAAGTTATAAGAACATTAGAACAAAAAGGGGCAATAAGCCAATAGACCAGGGCCGATCCTAGGGTCACAGACGCCTGGGTGCAGAAATATTTCTGGCGCCCCCACATGGGCGTGGTCATCTTACAAACTCCTTCCCTTTACAAACGTTTCTATGGCAACGACTCAAACACAGAGATTCTCCCCTAAGAAGTCTTCGTTACCCTGGGATCCTCCCATGATCTTTTAACAATAAAGAAAATACAGGAAGAGCGTACACTAATGAGACCAGGAGGGGAGTGTCTCTGATGAACACAGAGGGGGATTCTGTTAGAGAGTCTGTTAGAGCCCCCAGACATGGTACAGGAGACGGTCAGAGACTGCAGACATGATACAAGAGACGGTCAGAGAGTGCAGACATATTACAGGAGACGGTCAGAGACTGCAAATATGATACAGTAGGTGGTCAGAGAGTGCAGACGTACAGGAGACGGTCAGAGACTGTAGACATGATACAAGAGATGGTCAGAGAGTGCAGACATATTACAGGAGACGGTCAGAGACTGCAGATTTAATACAGGAGGTGGTCAGAGAGTGCAGACATAGTACAGGAGATTATCAGAGACTGCAGACATGGTACAGGAGATGGCCAGAGACTGCAGACATAGCACAGGAGATAGTCAGAGACTGCAGACATAGCACAGGAGATGGCCAGAGACTGCAGACATAGCACAGGAGTTGGTCAGAGACTGCAGATATAATACAGGAGATGGTCAGAGACTGCAGATATAATACAGGAGATGGTCATAGACTGCAGTTCCTATGGGCGATAGTAGATAATGGCCGATCAGCCCTCTCACCTGACGCAGCGATACAGCAACAACGGTTCCTCTGATCAGGAGTCAGCTCACTCTGAATTGCCCGTGGCGATACCGCTGGGTAGAGTCCAGATCTGTATTCTGGCAATAACTCTATTCCTTTCTCCGCCAGGGATGGCGCCAGGCTGTGTTTCTTTCGCTCTCTCTGATGGTGTTCTCTCAGCACTGTCCTCTCCTTCTGGAGTCCTGGGTGCACTTCCCTGAAAGCTTTCCCGGGCTCCTGGCTCTCTCTCTCTCCCATTCAGCTGGGCATGCTGTATGGGCTGCAGTTTTCGTGTTACAGTGGGGCTGCCAGTCCTCAGGACTATATGTCCCACAATCCTCTTCTCGGCTCCTTTTTTTATTCTATTTCTTCCCTGGCCGATATGAAGGCGGGGGAAGAAACATAGTGGGCAGCTGTGCTGGCAAACACTGCTCACTAGTACAACAGCACAAGGAGAGGAGGGGAGAAAGAAGAGCCTGCGGCTGCAGTGGCATCACTAGGGTTGGTTTCACCCCCCCTCCACCAACTATAGTCGCCCCTCAGTACAGACCCCCCTCCACTAAGTATAGATCCCCCTCCGTCCGTGCAGACTCCCCACTAAGTATAAACCCCTCCCTCAGTACAGACCCCCCTCCACTAAGTATAGATCCCCCTCCGTCAGTGCAGACTCCCTACTAAGTATAATCCTCTCCCTCAGTACAGACCTTCCCCAATACAGACCCCCCAGGAAAAACACCCCCCTCCATTAGTACAGAGCCCCAAGGACAAACCATCCCCCCTCCATATTAGTACAGACCCCCCTCAGGACAAACCACCCACTCATTAGTACAGACCCCCCAGGACAAACCACCCCCCCTCCATTAGTACAGACCCCCCTCAGGACAAACCACCCCCCCTCCATTAGTAGAGACCCCCCCGGACAAACCACCCCCCCTTCATTAGTACAGACCCCCCAGACAAACCACCTCCCTTCATTAGTACAGACCCCCCACAAACCACCCACCCATTAGTACAGACCCCCTGGACAAAACACCCCCCCCTTCATTAGTACAGACCCCCAAAAACCACCCACCCATTAGTACAGACCCCCCTCAGGACAAACCACCCGGACAAACCACCCCCCCATTGGTACAGACCCCCCCTCCATTAGTACAAACACCCCCCCTCCATTAGTACAGACCCCCCTCCATTAGTAGAGACCCCCCACAAACCACCCCCCACCATTAGTACAGACCCCCCCTCCATTAGTACAGACCTCACCAGGAATAACCACCACCCCTCCATTAGTACAGACCCCCCCCACAAACCACCCCCCATTAGTACAGACCCCTTATTAGTATAGACCACCCCCCATTAGTACATAACCCCCCATTAGTACAGACTATCCCCACAAACCACCCCCCATTAGTACAGATCACCCCTGCCTCCATTAGTACAGACCCCCCCCCCTCAGGACAAACCCCACCCGGGCGGCAGCTGGAGAGGAGAGGACAGTGTGCAGCCGCGCCGCCCGGGTGGAGAAGATGTGACAGAGAGAAAAACAGATGCACGGCACAGACCGCTCCGCTCGCCCCACCCCCCAACGACGTCACTGTGTGTGCGCGGGTCTCTCTCCAAATAGAGACAGCCGCTCCGATCTCTGACAGGAGGATGAAGGGGGACGGACTTAGGCAGCCAGGAAACACAGCGGCGGCGGTGGTGGCCGGCGGAGAGAGCGACACTGACATGGAGAGGAGGAGGGAGGGGAGCACTCTGGCGCTTGAGCGCCCCCACCTCTGTGGCGCCTGGGTGAACTGCACTCCTCGCACCCTGTCTAGAATCGGCCCTGCAATAGACCATATATACCTAGATACAACCGATATCTTACCTTCCAAACATCCAAAAGTCACCAAATAGGGAGAAGTTTAGGAAAATGCCAAAAGGAATAATTTATAAAAGAGCGGAATCCTTCAGTACTTAATCCTTATTAATAATGGCACATTGAAAAATGTGAATAGGTCTTTTGCGCTACTGTGAGTAAATAGGTAAATGTGTAGACTACAGAAAAAGAGATATAAACTTGTAAGCTGCAAAATCTAGCAGTGTTCACCATACACAAAATAGAAATAGATATGAAAAAGTGATACCACTATAAACACCCTATGAAGGGAAATACTATTCAATGTGAATATAATGAAAGAAGAAACAAAGTTCATATGTAAAATGATCAATACATAATGTCCCACAGCTTCAAAGATATTGAAAAGTCCTTCCAGTGACTATCATGAATGAGCAAATAGTCCAAGTAAAGTAGAATAAATTGATGGATCTAGGACTTTCCTGTGTAATAAGTAACGATCTGCGTGGAATATATAAATCCCAATGACTATATCCAAAATAAAATAAATGGTGCTTGATATCCACAGACTGGTCTTCCAGAACTCTCACCTCATTGTATGTATCAATTCACGTTAATTAAACATGTATGCAATTCGGCCTCGAGCAGAGTAGTCGCCAAACCCTCTCTTCAAATCTCTCAGGCTCTTATAGTTGCACCGCTGTTCCTGCAAGCCGCCAATTTCTTCCACTGACCTATCTCAATACGCTCCAACATATGGGGCATACAGGTGGGAAAGGAGAGAATAAGAGGCCTCCAATAGTGTAGTATGTTAAGTAAATAAAAATAAATTTTATTGGGCACTTAGAGGGTGGACTCTTACATAAAAAGCATAAAAACAAGCAAATAAGTAAAATTTGCGGCGTTTCCAGCGCCTTCTTACGTCCCTTCCGGTTTGCGTCAGCCTCTTGCCCTCCCTACGCGTTACGTCACACCTGACGCAAACCGGAAGTGACGTAAGAAGGCGCTGGAAATGCCACAATTTCACTTATTTTTTATTTTCACTAACGGTAGTTTTACATAACTCTTGGTAACACAGAACAGTTTTTTACTTATCGCACAGTATCCCACTGTACATCTTCACTCACTGAGCTCCCAGTCTCTTACTAGACTTCCAGATCCTAGTCTTCACTGGATCCCCTGAGCTCTTCCACAGCTATCCCGCTGTATATGGAAGAAAAATAAATCGCGCTAACCCCGTGACTATTCAGTGTTGAATGGAAGTGAAATAACAAAATAAATCAACAATAGATGAATAACCCATATATGAATCAATAATATGATGGATCCAAAATAGAAACACAAAAAATTAAAAATGTGTATAAAGAATGTCCTTCAAACTGTTGATGAATAAAACCAAAAAAGCGTGTCCATAAGATAATTAGTGCATATGAGCTCTAAATAATAAACTGAACACCAGTGCTCTGAAAAAAGTCCATATAATATTGAGATGTCGTATCCAAAAGCAATCATGTTGAATCCACCACCAATCAGCAGAAATTACTTCTTACCAGCTTGCCATGATCCCCCGTGACAGAGGATTAATGTATGCCTGTAATCAATCGGCTCTCTCCAAAGACCAGCAAACACAAATAAGATTCTTTAGGCAGTAACTCCCGACCAATGAACCATCAGCAAATGCAAATGCACACGCAAACAAAGATTGCAGCAGCAAGCCATGTGCACATACCTGTAGACCAAAGGGCTACCCGCTGTATACTCCTCAAGCGTCACCCCCGCTATCCTGCTGGGTCCCAGGCTTGGCACTTGCTGATGCTTTCTGTAAGGTACCTGTGATAGGTAGTGTCCGAAGTGGAACTTGTGTGCTGAGGATTCAGGCGAAAACGTAGTCAGGCAGATTAGGTTGGCAACAGATCAGGCAAAATGGTACACGATCGAAATCCAGAGAGTGGTCAGGCAGGCAAAGGTCATACACGAGCTGGCAGTGAAGTACAAAATCAGCAGGCTGGAGAGTAGTCAGGAATTCAGGCAGAAGTTCAATACGAAAATCAGGATCAAAAAGCAGTCACAACACCCAGGGAGCTATTCCACACAAACGGGCGCTGAGAGATAGCATCACTTCCTTTTTAAGGGCTGCTTTGATTGAAAATTGTCCACAGCTGGCAGTAGGTGGGGCTGGTGAGTCCAAGGTAATGTTTAATACTGAGAGGACATTTCCAAAAGTCTAGATCTGCTCAGTAGCGCAACAGGTAAGGCTGCAGCTTTGGGACCAGGAAGATCCCGGTTCAAATACACCCAGGTACATGACAGGGCCCCCTCCTCAGTGGACCCCTCCGGGGGCCTAGCGGGGCTTAGTGGGAAAGGAGGCATGGAAGTCTCGAATAAGAGAAGGGGCATGCAGATCTTTGGCTGGAACCCAGGAACGGTCTGTGACAGGATATCCCTTCCAATGAACCAGATACTGAAGGCCACGACCCTGTCTTCTAGAATCAAGAATCTTGGAGACTTCAAACTCATTTTGTCCATCAACAAGAACAGGAGGAGGTAGCTGTTGCGTTCTGGAGTAGCGATTGAAAATTGCTTTTTTGAGGAGGGAAACGTGGAACACAGGATGAATCCGGAGAGAGGAGGGTAATTTCAACCGATAGGAGACTGACCCGACTCGAGCAATAATTCTGTAAGGACCAATGAATCGAGGGCCCAATTTGGTAGAAGGTTGTTTCAGTCTCACATATTTGGTTGATAGCCAAACTCTGTCCCCCACCACATATGGAGGTATATGGCGTCTTTGTTTGTTGGAAAAAAGTGCATACTTGCCTGCTGACTTCCGTAGTAATAAGCGAATATTTTTCCAATGTAGCAGA
Source organism: Rana muscosa (assembly GCA_029206835.1). Classification (NCBI taxonomy): domain Eukaryota; kingdom Metazoa; phylum Chordata; class Amphibia; order Anura; family Ranidae; genus Rana; species Rana muscosa. The sequence goes on from CM055124.1 coordinate 204,386,041, forward strand.
ATATTTTTAACCCGCTGATCTGCTGCTGGTACACCAGAAGAAGGCTGAAGTAGGGGAAAAGTCTGAGGGTGATAGCATAGGGCTGCGTAGAATGGTGTGGTATGAAGAGCACTGTGCCAACGGGAATTAATGGCGAACTCAGCTAAAGGCAAATACTCAGACCAGTTGGAGTATAAGGCATTGACATAATGTCGAAGATAGGTTTCTAGGGTCTGGTTCATGCGTTCGGTTTGACTATCTGTTTGAGGGTGATGTGAGGTAGAGAGTGAAAGCGTTACTCCCAGTTTCTTGCAGAACGCTCTCCAGAATCTGGAAACAAACTGGGATCCGCGGTCTGAGACGACATTGGTAGGTATGCCATGATATCTCACAATATGGGAAAGGAAGAGAGTAGACAGTGCTTCCGCTGTAGGTAATCCCGGGAGCGGCACAAAATGAGACATTTTTGAAAAGCGATCCACTATGACCCATATAGCAGTCATGCCCTCGGACTTGGGTAAGTCTGTAATGAAGTCCATAGTCAAATGGGTCCAAGGCTGACGAGGTGCTGAAAGTGGTTGTAACAGTCCAGTAGGCAATGTACGGGGTACTTTATTAGCAGCACAAGTTGGACAGGCAGCCACATAGTCAGTAACATCCCTTTTCATATAAGGCCACCAGACATGACGCTGCAAGGTCTTAAGAGTGATGGTGACACCAGGATGACCAGATAAAACACCATCATGTGCCCAGAGGAGTACAGGTTTTCTGAGGCTAGGGGCTACAAACAGGCGACCTGGTGGTATCTTCAAGCCTTGGGGAACACAATTCTGGGTTTCTTGTAACTGTTGGGAAAGAGCCGTAGAGATCTGTGCGACAATTTTGTGAGGTGGGATTATATACTGCTCGGTAGGTTGGTCTTCTTCAGAGGTAGCAAACTGTCTGGAAAGAGCATCGGCTTTCTTGTTTTTATGCCCAGGAACATAAGAAAGAACAAAATTAAAACGGGAGAAAAACAGAGCCCATCGAGCCTGACGTGAGTTCAAACGTCTTGCAGTCTGAAGGTACAGTAGGTTTTTATGGTCAGTGAGGATAGAAAAAGGTTTGGGAGCCCCTTCCAGAAGATGTCGCCATTCAGACAATGCCAATTTGATGGCCAGTAGTTCTCGATTCCCAACATCGTAATTCATCTCCGCTGGAGAAAACTTTCTAGAAAAAAATGCTACTGGATGGATTCTACCAGACTTAGGCTGTCTCTGGGAGAGCACGGCACCTGCTCCTACCTCAGAGGCATCAACCTCAACTATGTACTGGAGATCGGGATTTGGATGCTGAAGAATTGGAGCTTTGCTGAACATGTCTTTTAATTGCTGGAAAGCCGATTCTGCTTCTGAGGACCATACCTTGCAATTTGTACCTTTCTTAGTCATAGCAGTAAGGGGGGCCGCAATGGAGGCAAAACCTTTGATGAAGCGTCTGTAGTAATTTGCGGACCCTAGAAAGCTTTGGAGCCCTCTTAAAGTGGTCGGTTGGGGCCATTGCAAGACAGCGGAAGGTTTTTGAGGGTCCATTTGGAAACCGGCAGCACTTATAATGTATCCAAGGAAAGGAATACGGCTTTGATTGAAACTGCATTTCTCAATCTTCGCGTAAAGATGGTTTTCTCTCAGTCGTTGCAATACCTGCTTTACATGCGAGATGTGCTCTAGATGAGTCTTGGAAAAGATTAAAATGTCGTCCAAGTAGATGATCACAAAACTGTTGCTGAAATCATGAAAAATTTCATTCATGAAACGTTGGAAGACAGCAGGGGCGTTACACAACCCAAATGGCATAACCAGATATTCAAAATGTCCATTACGAGTGTTGAATGCTGTCTTCCACTCGTCCCCGTCTTTAATTCGAATTAGATTATAAGCCCCTCGTAGGTCTAGCTTGGAGAAGATAACAGCCCCCTTAAGTACATCAAACAGTTCAAGAATGAGAGACAAAGGGTAGGAGTCTTTTACAGTGATTTGATTTAACCCTCGATAGTCTATGCATGGTCGAAGACCCCCATCTTTTTTTTCAACAAAGAAAAAACCTGCCCCTACTGGAGAAGAAGAGGGTCGGATAAAACCTCTTTCCAAGTTGTCTTTTATGTATTCCTCCATGGATTTTTGTTCAGGCAAAGACAGGGGATAGGTCCTTCCTTTGGGAAGAGGTGCTCCAGGAATCAATTTAATTGCACAGTCAAAAGAACGATGTGGAGGTAAAACCTCTGCCTTTTGCTTGCAAAATACGTCTGCAAACGCATGGTATTCATGAGGCAAGGTAGGTGGGACGGCCACGGAAGCCAACATACAAGCAGGAAGTCTTTTGGGTTGAGACAAACAGTTTGAATAACAGAACGACCCCCAAGAGGTTAGTTCTCCATTTTCCCAATCAAAAGAAGGGTTATGTTGTTGTAACCATGGGTAACCAAGGATAACAGGCAGAAGTGGAGAATCAATAAGAGACAAGACAACTTCCTCTTTGTGGAGTACGCCTACCTGAAGGGTGATTGTCATAGTCTCAAATTTTACAATGCCATCTCCCAAGGGTTGTCCATTCACGGTGGTAATGTTCAGGGGTCTAGATTTTGGAACAAATGGGATATTATTTTTTTTAGCAAAAGTGTAGTCCAAGAATATGCCAGCAGCTCCAGAATCCACAAAAGCCTCACAGGAGACAAGTTTAGAGGGTAAATGGATAATTGCAGGAATGGTAATCTTGGTCTTGGAGGATATACCTGTAAGGTCTAAGCCAGCTCCTCCAACACTGGTTAGACCCTGCCTTTTACTGGACGGGAAGGGCAGACAGATAATAAATGTCCTTTAAGTCCACAGTATAGGCATAGGCCCAATGCACGCCTCCTTTGTTTCTCAGACTCAGTTAGGTGGAGACGGCTTACATCCATGGGTTCCACAGGTGTCTGGGGTTCAACTGAGATTTCAGGTTCTGGCTGAGGTGGTGCTTGGAAGTTAGGGGCCAAACGGTAGACTGGCCGAGGAAACTTGCGAGTTCTAAGTCTCTCTTGGCATCTTTCATGATACCGGACATCCAGACGAACACAGAGCTCTATGAATTTCTCTAGGTCTTCTGGGGAATCCTTATAGACTAATTCGTCTTTGATGCGATCTGCAAGACCTTTTCGGAAGGCTGCACGTAATGCCCTTGAGTCCCAAGTAGTCTCAGCAGCAAGGGTACGAAACTCAATCGCATATTGTGCCACAGACCTGGTGCCTTGTTGCATGTCCAAGAGTGAGTACTCAGCTGCAGAAGCTCTATCTGGCTTGTCAAATACAGTCTGGAGAGAAGCCAGAAATTTGTCAGCGTCTTGCAGCACAGGATCATTGCGTTCCAGATAAGGAGAGACCCAGGCCAGGGCCTTCCCCTTTAACAAGGAAATTACAAAAGTCACTTTGGCAGAAGAAGTGCTAAAGGTCCCAGGGTTGTTGCGGAAATGCAAACGGCAAACATTTAAAAAGCCTCTGCAGTCCTCAGTATCACCACCAAATTTGTCAGGCATAGGAAGTTTGGGTGGTACAGAAGAGGTGGGTTGGATCGTAGCAGGAGTAGGATCCAGAGTCTGGACCGTTGCAGAGGAAGCCGGAAAACAAGATTTAAGCATAGTACAAAGTTCATCTAACTTGGCGTCCAGGGAAGAAAGATGCTGTTCATGAGTTCCAATCAATTGTCCCTGACGTGAAATCGCCTTAACAATCTCAGCAGGGTCCACTGTCATTGTGGCCCGTTTGTAATGTAAGGTACCTGTGATAGGTAGTGTCCGAAGTGGAACTTGTGTGCTGAGGATTCAGGCGAAAACGTAGTCAGGCAGATTAGGTTGGCAACAGATCAGGCAAAATGGTACACGATCGAAATCCAGAGAGTGGTCAGGCAGGCAAAGGTCATACACGAGCTGGCAGTGAAGTACAAAATCAGCAGGCTGGAGAGTAGTCAGGAATTCAGGCAGAAGTTCAATACGAAAATCAGGATCAAAAAGCAGTCACAACACCCAGGGAGCTATTCCACACAAACGGGCGCTGAGAGATAGCATCACTTCCTTTTTAAGGGCTGCTTTGATTGAAAATTGTCCACAGCTGGCAGTAGGTGGGGCTGGTGAGTCCAAGGTAATGTTTAATACTGAGAGGACATTTCCAAAAGTCTAGATCTGCTCAGTAGCGCAACAGGTAAGGCTGCAGCTTTGGGACCAGGAAGATCCTGGTTCAAATACACCCAGGTACATGACACTTTCCCACTTCTTCACTGTCCCCGGCTGGTGAGAAGACTGCTCAGGTACTTCAGCTTACTCACAGTAGTCTCCGGTAACAAGGTGGATGGTCCCTTAGTGGTGACAGCTTCCCCTCTACCTCTGACCACAACTGGTTCCTGTCCGGCTGAACTTTCATAACTCGGTTGGACTCCAATCCTGCAGTCCTAACCCTATGCTGCTTCTCCTGGTACTGGATAGGCCTTAGGCAGCCAAGCAGCCAGGTGTCCCCGGGATAGGCCTCAAGCTTTCGGTCTAGCAGCTCGGGGCGACATAACACATGTCCACCCAGACAGCCATCCAGGTGGCACAGAACCCAGATCACCTGACTCCACCCAAAAAATAGGCTCTCCCAGTAGGCCAAGGGACCTAAAGAAACCCTTGCCTATTGGCTAAGACTCCCCATCCATTCATGATCTGTCCTTGCTATGCCCTTTTCATATCTAATGTCACCAGCTACAATGCCACCTAGTGACAGAAGAGAGAAGTGCAGCAATTCCAGAATTAGGGGGAAATCAATGGATCTCCTAACAATTAGCCAGGACAATTACTACCTGGCAAACTAAATTTGTTAGCAACCCTGCCTAAACACCAGGGTGCTAAAATTACTTTGAGGGGTATAGATATATCCCCCCATTTGTATTACCTTGAATTGGCAGCTGTAATATTTAAAGGAGCAATCAGTGCCTGCTGTTCCTAAATATATAGGAAGGGGTCCTGATAGTTCGCACTGCTTGAGGACAGGTCCTTCTCAACACAGACCTCTCTTCCTATAATCGATTAAACCACCATATATACATGATTCCATATATATATTTACAAAGGGATCTTCATTTTAAACTAATACAACTGGTTAAACCTACCCCTATTGCAGCCCAGATGTGGCACTTCCCTTTCTTTTAACCAATTGGGACTGCTTTTTAGGTACCTTTAAAGGCTTTGTGGGTGCTACAATATTTAATCTAATAGCTGACAGCCAAAGCTCTCAGTAGGTATTTCTCAATTGTTCCCCCCCCCCCTCCCTTTCACAGATTCTCCACTGCATGTTATTGTAGATTAGACACAACCCTCAACCCCCATGCCACCAGTCCCCAATTGCCATTGTCACATGTGGGGTGATGAACATTAATCCTGCTCTTCAAAGTCCATATTGGCAACACATTAAGCACACTGCCAATGAGAATTTATCCTTAACACCTCACTGGCATACACTGACATTTGCCCTCTCTACCCACGTACTGCAAACATTATAACTGCGTCAAAAAACAAGGATCAACACCCACCGATCTTTTCAAGCAAATGTGCTCAAATGCATCCTGCTATTATAATAATAAAGTGTGCAGTTAGAAAGAAGGACTAATTTCACCTTAACAAAATGTTTTAGAGGGAGCTGAAATTTCCAAGCTTTGATTTCCTTTCATGCTTGAGAAAGTTACAGGCCACTGGGACTGAACTAAAAGTGTGGATTTCAAAGAGAACCATGACTGTGATACTGTGACATGTCACTACTAGATTACTCTGATATACTCATATGAGGTTAAGGTTTCCTTAACGGCAGACATAAAATACAAAGTTATATTCCTTTGAGTGAAGCTGATATTTATGGATTGGCTGTAGTACAAACCCGATTCCTGATTCTGATGGTTACAATATTACTGAACGCAGTGTTAAAATGTGCCCAGTTTTTAGTTTTTTTCTGGTTGTCCACTCTCATAAAAAAATAAAAATAATTTGAAGCCATGCATCCATTGCTACCCTTCCATAATGAATGGGCTGTGCTAACTTTCAGCCACCAGATGGTGCTCAATGAATAGTAAGCATATGATCAGCAACACCAATAAGAGAAGACCGGGCAACACAGATGCTGAGGATACCATAGTTTACATTTTCCTGGGGAACTGCAGAGTTTAGCCAGCAGAATTTATTTGAATATTCTGCAGATCAACAACAGGTATAACATTTTCAGGATAATATATATGTCCAAAATAATGGCATGGTCAGACAGATATATATTGCACTTTGCCTTTAACTGGAGTTTCTCAGGATTAAATATAAGTGTAGCACTTACTCCCATTTAAGGGACCGGCTGGTTTTGTTTTGGGTCATGCAAACTACCTCCATGGCTTCCGTTGTCAGGGTATAGAAAGCCTCTAGGAAAAAAAGTCAATGTCCACACCAATGTAAAACCTAAACAGGAAGGCTTTATTTTCCTTTTTTCTTGCTGTGGGAACTTGTAGAGAAAACAGGAAACGAGAGAAGTAGAGGGGAAGGTTCAGGCATGCAACACTAAAGGCGCAACGTCGCCACTCATGCATGAGTGGGTATTGCTCACCCGGATAGTCCCTTTCACTGGTCCTAGCAGCCGGGATGATGCACGGAACAACTTTATCTGAGAATTTAGGGATGCGATCAGGAATCCTCTGCCACAGGATTATCAAAGTCCTGAACCTCCCGGCCTAGCAATAGAGAGAACCTTTATGCCAGATCGGCGTATTGCAGGGCTTGTAGTAATGGATCCCTCCTTGGGTGAGTCTCCAGGCCTCCTCCCAAGACAGCAGTACCGTCGCCAGTCTCCTCTGGGGCAGATCCTCCCCTGGCCTCCTTCCCTAAGAGTGGGCTTCCTGCAGGTGGGAAGCTTGGGATCCCTTCCAAAGGCATAGGCCCCAGCCAGCGGAGCTGGGCCACGAGGCGCGCACACAGGAACGACCCTCTGCTAATGGCGTCTGCCCCTTATGTACCCCCTCCCAGCATGCACAGCGGGTCAACCACGCCCACTGCATGGCTGCCGAGAGAGGACTCCCAATGTGTTGTGATACCCCTGAATTTCGACCTGGGTCGGTGGTGGCAGTGCCACCTACAGGCGAACAGGGAACACAACTGCCAGGCAGTATCACACCCAGAGCAGAAGCAAACTTCAACACAATTATCCAGGTCTGAGCCCAACTACTGGCTCAGACTACCCCTAAATTTACACATAGCGTCCCAACCATTTGGGAAGGGCGCTACATAAGATTTTCAAGGTGCAGGCTCTAGGGCTGTCATCTTTAGCTTTCCATTTCTTGGAGAGTCACTGACCTGCATTAAACATTTATATTTGTATTTTGGACACCTGATATGGGTAGCAATGGCAGTTACCATATATCTACCCTGGACAAGAAAGTTGTAAAGAGATATAAGATGAATTATGCACGAGGGACTCATTGCCTTTTTTTCTCCTAGCCAGGCTGAATTGCGCACATTCCCTTTTGGACACACCACTACGCCTAACTAGTAAAGCTGCAAAGCTCACACCGACAGATTGTCAGCATCATTTGTTTGTTGCATGCAAGATAACATATTGATTAACGAAAAACTACAGCGAACGCCTTTTATGAATGGAAGGGGTTAGAAATTCTGTCAGGCATGTATTGCCATCTGTGTTCCTGTTGGAGGGATATAATCTCACTATTTGGCCTTGGGACTATTGTCACCTAGAAGCAAAGTTGAGGGTATACAAAATGTTAGTTGTCACCAGAACAGAGGTAGAGGCCAAAATCTTCCAAGAGAGACATTTGGAGCCATAAAAACTCTTGTGTTTCTGGGGACAGAAAATGTAGAAAAGTCTCCCCAAGGCTGGTACTAAAGTGGCAGCAGAATTTTAACATAACAGCTGTAGAGTTGGTATGTTCCAACATAGAGACAGTGTTGACAACTGTTGTGTCTCTGGTGACAAGAAGTGCAGAAAAATCTCCCCAAGATTGGTACTGGGGTGGCTTTATTTCTCAGCAGTTTTAATGTTTCACTGCTCGAAACAGGGAAACTATTGAAACAAATCAATAGAGCTGGGTGAAAAATTGTTAGCTGAATAGCACCTGCATCCAATCAGCATGGATGGAGGAATCTGTTAGATTTCTTCTGTTGAGCCTGCAGTCTGATCAAAATAAATCATTGGGTTTATGGTGAGCCTTAGCCCTCTGTCCAAGGTACTGGGCCAGGAGTACCACCAGTGAAGGCTGGTGGTATATTTTTTTTTTGGGGGGGGGGGGCAATCAGTCTGCTTCCCCTGCATCTCCTTCCTCTTCCTCCTCCTGCAATAGGATCGATTCTTCTCTCGGCCAATCGGGTCTCAGGGCCCGCTTTCCGAGCCGGGATTGGCCGGGAGGAGAAGCAGGAAGACAAAAGTGAATATTAATTCGCTATTGTCACACAACTGGCTGGGCTCGGGGTTCAGTGCCCTGTTCCCTGAGCCCACCCTTTTTTTGAAGCCTCCGGCTCTAATCATGTGCTCCAAAAAAAAAACTCCCATTGGAATCCATGCGTCCGCCGCCCTGCATGTAAATTAGGGCCAGGCCCATGGATTAGGGGGGCAGCGCCCCTGCACCCTGTATGGATGGGCCGCTGCTGAGTACCACTATGGTCTATATAGCACGGCATATGGCCAACGTTAAAGCTCAGTTTTGTTATAGTTCATTGACTCTAAATGTGAATATGCACACCATACAACTTAGAGTGGGTAAAAAGGGTAATTGGAAGAATTTGTCTGTCTATGTATCATAAACAACTGTCATTCCTTTTTTTCTTTTAGAAAATACTGGTTTCATTTTTTTCATGATTTGTTGCATATCAGTGCCCCTGATCTCCTGCAGCTAGCTTCTTTGTATCCGTTTATATCTACATGTACTCCAGTGATGGTTGCATGGCATTTTTTATGGCTTGTTTTGTAATAATGACAACCCTGCACCATGCTTGCATAATTATTCTAAAACAGCAGTCTCCAATGGCTGTCTGTGTGTCACCTCATAGTAGAAGTTGCCCAAACCAGGACCTTCATGCCAGAATCCTCAGGCATTATTTTATTGAAAGCTGCAGATTCAAGAAGATTACAAATGGATTTTAAAATTACATTAACATGTTAAAAATTATATGAGGTTTTACCGGATAAGTTCACAACAGTAAAATCAGTCTATATATATATATATATATATATATATATTGTGACAGCAGGAAGGTAAAGTCACCTGGTTGCATCCAGGGGGGTAGATATATTTCGCCCAGATTCAGGCTTTACGCCGACTTATACAACTAGGTGGAGAGTTGTATAAGGCTAGTGGGCTCATGGATGACTCATACCTCTAGGGAGAGTGTGGGGCGTCGTGCAGACAGGGAGTTGATGAGACCAGCTGAAGCTTGTCAGCTCATTTAGGCCTCTATAAGAACTCCCAGCTTCATTAGATGTTAGCTCATGCCTGGACCCAGACCTGTGTGGACTGTCTAGGGAGAGTGAACCCCTGTGCGGTGAGACAAAGCCTGTGTGGCTATTTGCTTGGACATTTAAAACCAGGGACTTAGGGACTAGGACAGCACTAGGCTGATCCCAGTTGTTAGTTAGGAAACCTGTATGTTTAGTCAGAGGTCAAGTTGACCAGGATTTATTTTGTTTGTTTCTTTTTCTTTGCTGTGTTTTGTCACTGTAAATAGAAAATAAACCGCACCTTTTTGATTTTGAAAACCACAACCTCCGTTTGCTGGGCCTGTTTTTGTGTGGGGAGCCCATCTCGGGGGTCACACACACCCGCTGCCGAGCCAACCCCCTCACAGTTGGTGGAGAACCAGTGGCAGTTTTTTTTTAAGCCAGCATGGAGGAGATACTGAAGCAGCTGGCTCTAGCAAATGCCAATCAACAGCAGACAAATGCAGGTTTGCAAAAGAACTTCGCAGCCCAGCAGCAAGCTCATCAACAGAGCCTTGCAGCCCAGCAGCAGACAAACGCAACTTTGCAACAGAGTCTGGAGGCTCAGCAACAAGCCCAGCAGCAATCTGAGGCCCGCTTCATAGACCTGTTGCAGAAGCAAGAGCAGAGACTACAACAACAGATGGAAGCAGTAATGCAGCAACGTCCGCAGACCAGTGAGGAAAGCCGTCCCACTAATACCGCGTCCTTTGGGGTGAGTCGTTTATTGACAAAAATGACTGGAGAGGATGATCCAGAGGTATTTTTGACCACATTTGAAAGGACCGCTGAAAGAGAAAAGTGGCCTGAGGAGCAGTGGGCTGGACTGGTGGCTCCTCTGTTAACTGGTGAATCGCAGAAAGCTTACTATGACCTAGAGCCTAACCAAGCAAAAGACTATGTGATGCTAAAAGCTGAAATATTGGCAAGGCTGGGTGTCACCCAGGCTGTCCGGGCTCAGCGTGTGCATAACTGGACTTTCCAGCTTGGAAAACCCCCCAGGTCTCAAATCTATGATCTCATTCACCTGAGCAGAAAGTGGCTACAGCCAGAGACTTTGTCCGCACCAAAGATTGTGGAACGTGTCGGTTTTTGAGAGCTCTTCCTACTGCCATCCAAAAGTGGGTAAGCCATGGAGACCCAGAGACGGCCGATGGTCTTGTGGATCGTGTGGAGAAATACTTGGCTACAGAGAACCTGACGGCCTCTTCCAGAGACACTCGGACTTTCCACCCTAAGACCAGACCATCCCCGGGGCGGATAAGAGGATTCCAAGGGGTGAGGGTGGAGAGAGTGAGAGGGTGGGAGCTCTACCCCAAGTTTGGCGAGAACAGCCTGGGAAATCAGCGCTCAAGAGGCCGCAAGAAGGATCGTTTGCTACCGCTGCCGGCAAGCGGGACATATTGCAGCCAATTGCCCGGTTGTGGAGGAACCCATGCAGTGTGACTTTCTGACGGGCAGACGTCAGTCGCTGTGTGCGACAGTCGCATGCACTGCCATTCGAGGAACTGAGAAACATTTATGCAAAATGTGTGTTAATGGTAGAAATGTTGTGGTATTGCTGGATTCAGGTAGCCTTGTGACCCTGATAAAGGCTGAGTTAGTTAAAACAGAGGTCTCTGGGAATAGCAAGGTAGCTGTTATTTGTGTGCATGGGGACACCCGAGAGTATCCAGTGACTACAGTGTGTTTCGAGACCCCCAAAGGTACCCTCTCTCATCCAGTGGGCTTAGTATCTCAGTTACCGCATGACGCCATTGTGGGAAGGGATTTTCCGAAGTTCTGGGAACTGTGGGATGATCCTGAGCCCCCCACTGGTGCCCCTATGTACCAGGAATGTGATAGCCAGAACTCCCCTGAGAGTGGTGAGGACTCTCCGGAATTTCCCTTATCAGTATTGGCAGGGGAGACTCAAGAAACTGGAGAGGAGCCCACCTCCTCAGACGAAAACCTACCGTCTGTGGAGTTTTCTGATCTTGAGGTTCACAGGGAAAACTTTGCCACAGAACAGTTGAAAGACCCCGCCCTAATAAAGGCACGGGAAAACGTAGTGAAAATAGATGGCGAGTTAGTGAACCCAGATAATACCTGCACTTACCCATACTTCAGCGTAGAGAAGGACCTACTGTATCGGGTGGTAAAAAGGGCAGAAGAAACCGTTGAGCAGCTTGTGGTGCCCAAACCTTACAGGAAGTTGGTGTTGGAGTTGGCCCATGGGCACATTCTTGGAGGTCATCTGGGGACAGAGAAAACCCGAGAGAGGGTATTACAGAGATTCTATTGGCCGGGGGTGATGAAGGACATAGAAAATTATTGTTCCTCCTGCCCTGTGTGTCAGAGGTCGGCCCCGATGCCACATTTCCGTAGCCCGCTGGTCCCTCTACCCATCATTGAGGTCCCGTTTGAGAGGATCGCCATGGATTTGGTAGGTCCTATAATCAAGTCCGCTAGGGGGCACCAGTACATATTAGTTATAATGGACTATGCCACCCGTTATCCAGAAGCGATCCCTCTCCGAAATACCTCGGCCAAAACCATAGCCAAAGAGCTATCTCTTGTGTTTAGCCGGGTGGGTATTTGTAAAGAACTGCTTACGGACCAAGGTACACCCTTTATGTCCCGGGTTATGAAGGAGCTGTGTAAATTGTTCAAAGTGACGCAATTACGTACATCTGTGTATCACCCCCAAACCGATGGGCTGGTTGAAAGATTCAACAAAACCCTAAAACAAATGTTGAAGAAAGTGGTGGATAGAGATGGAAAGGATTGGGACTGTCTACTTCCTTATCTGATGTTTGCTATTAGGGAGGTGCCCCAATCCTCTACGGGATTCTCCCCCTTTGAGTTACTGTATGGGAGACACCCAAGAGGGCTGTTGGATATTGCCAAGGAAACTTGGGAAAGTGAGAGTTCTCCCCACAGGAGTGTGATTGAGCATGTCGCCCTGATGCAAGACCGAATTGCACAGGTAATGCCCATCGTGAAGGAACATTTGGCCCAAGCGCAGTTAGCACAGCAGAGAGTGTACAACTGTGGAGCCAAGACCCGTACCTTTTCCCCGGGGGATAGGATACTGGTACTTGTCCCTACGGTTGAAAGTAAATTCCTTGCCAAATGGCAAGGCCCCTACGAGATAATGGAAAAAGTGAGCGAAGTGAATTACAAGGTCAGACAACCAGGAAGGCGAAAGCCCGAACAGATCTATCACGTTAATCTGTTGAAAGCCTGGAGGGATAGAGAGTCCCTAGTCGCAGACACTTGGTCACCAGCTCAAACTGGTTGCGTGATTCCTGAGGTTGGAATAGCAGCCACCTTGTCACAACCCCAACAACAGGAGGTTAAGGAGTTTGTGCTTCGCAACAAGGAGGTATTCTCTGAGCTGCCGGGACAAACATCTGGGGTAGAGCATGACATCATTACCCCGCCCGGTGAAAGGGTGAAGTTAAAACCCTATCGGATCCCAGAGGCCCGACGGGAGGCAATACGGGAGGAAGTACAGAAAATGCTGAACTTAGGGGGTGATAGAGGAGTCCCAAAGTGATTGGTCTAGTCCCATTGTGTTGGTGCCTAAACCGGATGGGAGCTGGCGATTTTGTAACGATTTTCGTCAGTTGAACAAAGTTACAAAATTTGACACCTACCCCATGCCACGTATAGATGAGTTGATCGACCGGCTGGGAACAGCCCGATACATGACGACTCTTGACCTCACAAAAGGGTATTGGCAAATCCCCCTGGCCAAGTCGGCCAAAGAGAAAACCGCATTTGTAACCCCAGACGGGGTGTTCCAATATAAAAGAATGCCGTTCGGGTTACAGAATGCGCCGGCCACATTCCAGCGGAAAATGGACCAGATGCTGAGGCCCCATCGGAAGTATGCTGCGGCTTACCTGGATGACGTAATTGTCCATAGCACAGATTGGGCCTCACATCTGCCAAAAGTGCAAGCAGTCCTGGACTCTGTTCGGGAAGCGGGGTTTACGGCTAACCCCAAGAAGTGTACCATTGGGCAGGAGGAGGCCAAATATCTTGGGTACACCATTGGGAGGGGAGTAATAAAACCCCAACTCAACAAAGTCGAGGCCATCCAGAGTTGGCCACGTCCCAACAGCAAGAAGCAGGTACGAGCCTTTCTGGGAATCGCTGGGTATTATCGGCGATTCATTCCCCACTTTGCTTCTAAGGCTGTGCCCCTAACCAACCTGACGAAGGGGAAAGGGTCGGTCATGATTAAATGGACCCCCGAGGCTGAGGCAGCATTCCAATTCTTGAAACAAGCCTTATGTAGCCAGCCAGTGTTGTACTCACCCGACTTCTCTAAAAACGTTGTCGTACAAAGTGATGCGTCAGATGTGGGGTTAGGAGCAGTATTGTCCCAGGTCTGGAACGGGGAAGAGCACCCAGTCATTTACCTCAGCAGGAAGTTGAAGTCCCATGAGGTAAATTACGCCACCGTTGAAAAGGAGTGTTTAGCGGTGAAGTGGGCTCTAGATTCCCTTCGGTACTACCTGCTAGGTAGGCACTTTGACTTGGTTACGGATCACGCTCCGTTAAAGTGGATGGCTCAAAACAAGGAAACAAATAGAAGAGTGAATAGGTGGTTCCTGGCCCTCCAGGAATTCAACTTCACAGTAAAGCATCGCCCTGGCGTTCAAATGGGGAATGTGGATGCTTTGTCTCGAGTACATGAATGCCTGATTGCTGGTGTTCCAACCCCGAGGTTAAAACAAGAGGGGGAGGTATGTGACAGCAGGAAGGTAAAGTCACCTGGTTGCATCCAGGGGGGTAGATATATTTCGCCCAGATTCAGGCTTTACGCCGACTTATACAACTAGGTGGAGAGTTGTATAAGGCTAGTGGGCTCATGGATGACTCATACCTCTAGGGAGAGTGTGGGGCGTCGTGCAGACAGGGAGTTGATGAGACCAGCTGAAGCTTGTCAGCTCATTTAGGCCTCTATAAGAACTCCCAGCTTCATTAGATGTTAGCTCATGCCTGGACCCAGACCTGTGTGGACTGTCTAGGGAGAGTGAACCCCTGTGCGGTGAGACAAAGCCTGTGTGGCTATTTGCTTGGACATTTAAAACCAGGGACTTAGGGACTAGGACAGCACTAGGCTGATCCCAGTTGTTAGTTAGGAAACCTGTATGTTTAGTCAGAGGTCAAGTTGACCAGGATTTATTTTGTTTGTTTCTTTTTCTTTGCTGTGTTTTGTCACTGTAAATAGAAAATAAACCGCACCTTTTTGATTTTGAAAACCACAACCTCCGTTTGCTGGGCCTGTTTTTGTGTGGGGAGCCCATCTCGGGGGTCACACACACCCGCTGCCGAGCCAACCCCCTCACAATATATATATATATATATGCAGTAAAGCATGCTTGTTATACCTACTGTGGAACCTAAGGGGTTAATCCTCCGCAATGTGTAAAAAGGCTGTTTGATCCTGCCTCCTCTTATCCTCCCCTTCTTCCAGAGTCCCCAATATATCTCCTGATAGTACAGAGGCTAGGGGACAAGCTGCACATGCTCAGTTTGGTATGTATTGCTAAAGAGTTTTTTTTTTCCTTGGGGGAGTGCATATGATTAACACAGGGCCAATCAGCACAGGACCAGGGTTCGACAAACCCCAGGCGCCAGGTCACCATTGCGACTAGAATTAGCGACCTGGCGCGGCACAGCCGGGGTAACCTGTGTCTCCGTGCGCCCCCACCGCGCGATCGCGTCGGGCCGTGCCAGACGGTAATTGAGGCCGCGGCTATGCGGCCTTCTGCAGGCCTATGCTTCCTTCTGTGATCTGGCACCATCTTGTGGTGGCTGTTGGTATGACAAGACAACCAGCAATGCTAATGGAGCTTCCCCTGTATGTTTTCACTGCCATCCCCTTCCCTCTAATTAGAAACCCCAAACATTATATATATTTTTTATTCTAACACCCTAGAGAATAAAATGGCGGTCGTTGCAATACTTTCTGTCACACCGTATTTGCGCAGCGGTCTTACAAGAGCACTTTTTTGGGAAAAAATGCACTTTTTTTAAATGAAAAAATAAGACAACAGTAAAGTTAGCCCAATTTTTTTTTTATATTGTGAAAGATAATGTTACACCGAGTAAATTGATACCCAACATGTCACACTTCAAAATTGCGTCCGCTCGTGGAATGGTGCAAACTTTTACCCTTTAAAGTCTCCATAGGCGACGTTTAAAAAATTCTACAGGTTGCATGTTTTGAGTTACAGAGGATGGCTAGAATTATTGCTCTCGCTGTACCAATCACGGCAATACCTCACATGTGTGGTTTGAACACCGCTTTCATATGCGGGCGCTACTCACGTATGCGTTCGCTTCTGCCCACGAGCTCAGCGGGACGGGGCGCATTCCTGGCTCCTAACTTTTTTAGCTGGCTCCTAGATTCCAAGCAAATTTGTCAAGCCCTGGTCTAGACAGAGGGTCAGGGGTCCTGCATCCTCATAGGACAATCAGGGGAGAATGAAAACTCCTCTTACAAGCTTTATTCAGACACTATTAGGTGTCGCAAGACTGCTATATACTGCTCATAAGAAAAGGTATTTAGCAGTTTATATTTACTAAAAGTATTGCATGTCCTCGTTCTATGTACTGTGGGAGACCAGATATGAATGCATGGTTTAAAGTGTTTGTTAATCCCCCAAAAAATGTATTCTGTTCTCTTAAAGCAAGAATAACAGCACAGTGCTTGTGCTGTGTATTTTGGCCTTCGGTATCACCTGAAATATCTGGCTGATCCTGTTTCTACCCTCCCCTATGTACGCTGACCACGATATATCAGGGCTGCTGAGCCCTGATACCGTGGTCAGAGTACGTGCCTCAGTCACACCCTGCTATCTGCAGCTCTCCTCTGTCTCCCTCTGTCCTCCTCCCCCCTCCCTGCCTGTCAGCTTTCACTAGCGCTACTCTACTCCTACTCGCTGGAGATATCAGACGGGGAGACCTGAGAGCCTGGAGTCATGTGATCAGTGGAAGACACTTTTAAAACAGGTAGAAATTGGCTTTTTTTAAATAAAGCACAGGCACTAGGATACAAGTTTTTATGTGACAGACAGGGTTGATATAATGATCAGTTAGTGGCTTAACAACCACTTAGGTTAACTGCACTTTCCTGGAAAAAAAAATGTAGCATATACAATTATAATTTAATGTTATTAAAAATTACCTTTTCTTTTCAATCTGCAGCTGCTATAATTTTTTTATTTTTTTTTGAAAATCTTTTTATTGAGTATAAAACATACAACATATACAGACAGACAAACAAACCAATAACCTGCCACAGCATTTGAACAAGACCCACGCAGGGGTCAGTGCCAGCCAGCACAATATATTGCAACATTCAGAAATGCGGAACAACTATGGCACGGTAAAACATTATTGCTACGTTGGCTCTTGCTCAAGGATAAGAGCCAGGACCTTATGGCTTCCAATCAAAGGCCCCTAGAGTAACCCTACACCACGCAATCAGATGGTGGATTATTTTTCTATGGGACTATTCAATCGGCTGTCACTGTGGAGGTTTCAGCCAGCCATTTTGCCCACACTCTATCATATTTTTTTGGGCAACCTCTATTTTGATAGATTTCCTTATAAAGAGGCAATATGTTGTTAACCTGTGTTTTCCATAGAAGAAGGGAGGGCGGGCCCGTTTCTTCCAGCAGAGAGTGATCATCTTCCTGGCATAGAAAAGCAGGAGTCCTATCAGGGATCTCTCTGCTCTCCTGGTGGCTAATTCCTCTACTAATCCCAGTAAACAGGTCTGCGGTGTTGGGGCCATATCTATTCCCACTATGTCTTGTACTACAGAGATCACTAGTGACCAATAATCCCTAATTGCTGGGCATGACCAGAAGACATGTATAAAATCACCTGGGTCTTTGGTACATCTAAGGACAGGGAGGTTTTCATTTTACGCAATCTGTATGGAGTGATATATGCCCGGTGGACTATTTTGTATTGTATGAGACGGTCTCGCAGTGAGACAATTATTTTGAATGGGAAGTCCCATATGTCCTCCCAGTCCTCTGAGTCCAGTCCCGGAATATCATGCATCCATCGCTGACGAAGCAATGACAATTCCAGGGAGGAAATCCAGAGGAGATGTGCATATAGGACAGAGGTCAGTTTCTTTGTACACTCATAGCGTAGAACACTCTCTAAATCGGGTTGCACTACCTGCGTGTCATTGGGATGTATTTGGGTCTTGAAAGCATGGGACAACTGTAAATAGCAACTGCTATAATTTAATGTAAAATTGAATGCAGAAAAGGCAACATGGAGGTGTTTCGTACACTATTGGTGTATGAAACGCCTCAGAAATTTCATTTACTGCTTGTGTGGCTCATTATTTTTATCATAAGTCTGCAATAAAATATGGTTACAATTTTAGGGCACTCCTCTGCAATAGAAATTTGAGATTGGTGAGATATTCGCCAAGGTTTAAATACTCATTAGAACAATAAGAGTGCACCAGGTGATTATAATGAAGCAGGCCCTCCCATTTAGAATCAGTTTGAAAAGGACATAGTTAAACAAACAGCTATTTTGTCAGAGCAAAAAAGGTAGGAACCTGCTACAAAGTTTGTTAAACTCCCTGCAATCAACACAGATCACCCAGAGGGGATTGTTTTTTTTCTCAACAAAAATGGAGATACACTTTAGGTATACAGTGATTTTTTTATTGCGTAGTGTAGTTCTCCTTTAAATGTGCTCCTGTGTCATCCTGTCTAGCCGTAGCAGGAGTCACGGCCCCCAGCATTGCAGAGAAGAATAGAAGCCTCTTAGACCTATATTTATAAATCAGCTACAGTGTCACTATTAATGATGTGACTGTGTGCACACATTGTGCCACCTCGTCTCTTAAGCTGCTTGGTATTATTCTACATGTCCAGTAGGAGAGAGCTCTGGCAACACCTGAATTGGCAGCCTTGCCTCATTGCCTCAACATGAAGCTGCCAAAAAAAAAGAAGATCCCAGCCAGCTCGAGCTGGGACGGCTTCTGCATGCCGTAGTAATTAAATAATCACTGCAATGGAGCTCTTTCCAGCAGCCATTCAGACTTCACAGCGGTGTCTGGGTGGAGAGTGAATGACTTCTCTTCTGCCATCAGTACAAGCACTGCGTTCAATTAGCTATCTGTGCTGTATATCTAACAAGTAAAAAAATTAGGTTTGAGTTGTATCTCTGCTGTATCAAAGTTTCAGATTCCGGGTGAACACAACGCACCATTCAGGTGAAATTCAAGAATCCACTCTGAATAAAAATTAGAAAAATGTAAAGTTTTATATGTGGCGGCTTTTTCTTTTTCAATAATCAAGCAATGTATTTATCATTCTACAACAAAAATAATTTATAAAGCTGCAGTCAATGCTACACATAAAAAAAATGCATACAGTATATAACACATTCTTTAGCCCTGGTTCACTTGAAGTAGCGCGATTTCAAAGTAGCAAGGTCAGCGTGATTTCAGGTGCTATTTTATAGACATCTGTGTGGCTTCATGCACAGATGTCTATTGAAGTCACACCTGAAATCTGCAAAAGTAGTGCAGGATCGCGCCGATTGGAACAGTGCTAATGTCTCCAATAGGCTGCTACTTGTCATGCGATTTGATCTCTCAAATCACTCCAATGTGAACCAACCCTTATACATGGAAGGCATAGAGGGCACACTATAACAGATTAAGCCCTGGTGCACACTGGTGCGATTTGACATGTCAAATCGGCAAAAGCCAGCAATTGCCGGCAATGGCACCGTCCTAATCACCGTCCAATGGCACCGATTTCAAAAAGTAGTTTCTGTACTACTTTTTGTGATTTCGGCCCGCGATTTACATTGACATCTGCGCAGATGTCTCTGTAATCGCGGCCGAAATTGGGACTGACAGGTGGGAGTGAAATTTTGCGAGATCAGCTGAAATCGCACAGCTTCATTCCCCCAGCCCAGTGGGAACCTGGGCAAAACCTGCCATAAAATACACTCCAATTAACACCATCAATCCTTGCACATGTGGTAACATTTATGCCAGAACCTTGAACCAAAGCACCACGGACACTGCATGTGTATTACCCCCTTTGGCCACAATGCTAGGTTAAAGTAATAAAAAAGCTCAAGATTTTTTTTTTTTAAATAACAAACATGTTATACTTACTTGCTCTGTGCAATGGTTTTGTTCCGCCATTGCTCTTTGCAATGGTTTTGCATGGAGCAGCCCGATCCTCCTCTTCTACATGCCCTGGAACATTCAATTTTGTAATAGTTTGTGGATTTTAACCACTTCAGCCCCTGAAAATTTAGCTGCTCAATGACCAGGCCATTTTTTGCGATTCGGCACTGCGTCGCTGTACCTGACAATTGCGCGGTCATGCAAAACTGTACCCAAACAAAATTTACATCCTTTTTTTCCCACAAATAGAGCTTTATTTTGGTGGTATTTGACCACCTCTGCGGTTTAAATTTTTTTACACTATAAACAAAAGAGCGACAATTTAAAAAAAACACAATATCTTTTACTTTTTGCTATAATAAATATCCAAATAAAAAAGAAATAATGTTTTCCTCAGTTTAGGCCGATATGTATTCTTCTACATATTTTTGGTAAAAAAAAATGCAGTAAGCGTATATTGATTGGTTTGTGCAAAAATAATAGCATCTACAAAATAGGGGATAGAGTTATGGCATTTTTATTATTATTTTTTTACTAGTAATGTGATTTTTATCGGGACTGCGATTTTGCGGCAGACAAATTGGACACTTTTGACACATTTTTCGGACCATTGACAATTATACAGTGATCAGTGCTATATAAATGCACTGATTACTGTATAAATGTCACTGGCAGGGAAGGGGTTAACACTAGGGGGCGATCAAGGAGTTAACTGTGTTCTAACTGGGGGGGGTGGGACTGACTAGGAGAGGAGAGAGATCGGTGTTCATACTCAGTATGAACACACAATCTCTCTAATCTCCCCTCCCCTGAGAGAACTGGGATCTGTGTGTTTACACACACAGATCCCGGTTCTCGCTCTGTCACGAGCGATCGCGGGTACCTGGCGGTCATCGTGTCTGCCGGGCACTCACATCAACTCCGGCGTAGCGACTCCGGTGGCGCGCGCCCCCTAGTGGTCAAAAGGCGAACCGACGTACAGCTACGTCGGTTTGTCCAGCCAGGGAGTCAACCTGCCACAGTACAACTGCGGCGGCTGGTCGGGAAGGGGTTAATCAACAATCGTTTTCGACCCTAGAAGCAAGAAGTTTCAAAGCAGGTTGGAAAATCTTTCTCAAACACAATTCTAACTCTTAATGTGGTAATGCGCATGTTCTAGGCACAAAAGAAACCTGTTTTTAATACCTCTGGGATTCCATTCAAGTTTCAGGTCTAAACAGAATTTAAAGGGCTTTTAAACAAAATTAGTTGACTCGATGGCAAGATTAAATGCTCAGACTAATGATTTTTCAGAATTTCCATACAAATGTTTGAACAAAATTCTACTGGTGTATGGCCAGTTTAAGTCATGTCCTTATATCCTCCTATGAAAACTATAAAAGCAGCAAGCAAGGATTCAGATTTTGAGCATCATTTGCAGTTATTGAACTGCTTCTGATTTCCTAGATTGTGTGACTTTTTAAATAAGGTGTAGATAAAAAAAAATTCTGAACCAGTTTTGTGGAACCCTGGGGTTTCTGCAGAGTTTGCTAGCGGTTCCTTGACCTGTCAGCAATTTCTGATTCTTCAATTAGCTTTCTCTGTAAGGGGGATTTTTTTCCATCATTATTCCTATTATTAATTATTTCAGGGGTACCCTAATATCTGAAGGTTTCTCCAAGAGTCCCACCATGTTAAAAAGGTTGAGAAAGGTTAACATAGATGAAGGTTAAAGAGGCTCTCTAAGCTCCATGCACATTAGCTTGTGCTCAAGAAAGCTAATGTGCCCCCCCTCCTCCTCCTCCCCACTAGTAGCTTATAAGCTTCATTCAACCCTTGAAATCTCTTGCACTGCATTTAACACCAAATCTTTTTAAGTGGCTGTCTACTCCAGCTCTTGGGCAGTTGACACTGCTTATCATTGCACTGAAACATGTTTCAGCCCTGCAAGTGGGCCGATTTGTTTCCCCAGATGTTTAATAATCAAAATACCATCAAAATATCATCTTTGTGCCTCTAACACTGTCAGTGCTGGTCCCGGGAGTCATGGAACTTGTTCAAGGAGGCCAGATACCTTCTTAACTTTTATTCTTGGGAAGATATCTTCTTGCCTTTGGATACGCTAACAGAGAGCTGGTAGGCTGTTTCTTCAATCTGTCCTATTTTGGATCTAACTCTTTATGTCCCTTTTGTCCATATTCTTGGATATTTATAAATTCTAATAAACTACCAGATTAATTGCTACTGCTCTGAAACGTTGAGTAGGGATGTCGTGGTCTGGGATCAGGCTCAGGGGCCAGTGTCTGTAGCAGTAGTGAGGTTCACGAGTAATTATCTGGAAATATACAAGCAAACCCCCCAAGAGGATGATGCAGGCTCACCTGAGGCACAGGGTCTAAGCCCTAGCCGGCTTTTACCAGAGCTCCTGATGGCAGAGGTGGGTTTTGCGGCATTCCCTCTGGATTGCTCAGCAGAGAAGAGCAAGCAGGGGTCATGTAATGGATGAAACGGAAAAGGAATAAGCAGAAGCGTAGTCAATGAACGTAATAGCTGGATGGGATCTGTCACGTATCTGGTAACAGAGCCTGACATGTAGAAGGAGACCTCTCTTACAGCCCTGGCTCAGGGGCCACTGGAGTTGTGACAGTGGCTGTGAGAGCACAGTGAGGTAGGAGTGCCTGCGGAATTCCTTGTTGACGGTCGAGATGTGCAGCTGATGAGTCGCCAGACCAGTCTGGGTGGTGAGCTGCAGGTGGCAGCAGAAGCAGCAGGTGCAGATGCACAGCAGATGCAGGACAGCGTCACCAGGTACTGGATGGAGCAGGGTGGAGCAAGACTGGAGCAGGGTCAGACAAGCTGGGTCAATCACAGATAATCAGATATGGCATTAGTGGTAAGCAGAAATTGGTCAGTAGACAGGCAGAGGTTAGCAGCAGGATATCAGGCAGAATAGCAGGTATAGCAAGGTTAAGGCAAGCTGGGGTCAGAACTGAAGAGAAGCAAGTGAAGTCAAGGAAGCCTGGTCAAACACAGGTAATCAGATGCAGATACAGGATCACACTGAGGTAAAGCTGCAGATCAGACAGCACTGCACTAGTGCAGCTGCTGTCTTTTTTTATAGGCCGTTTGTCACCAGTCATTAATGGCTAACATGCGTGTGTATTTTAGCGCATGCGCATATGCAGTTGCCTGTTCACGCTAATGTTCCCATACACGCACATAGGTGTTAGCCTATGCCGACAAGACAGACACCTGCAAATGCACATCTGTGCATGCCACGTCCCTTACAGGATCAGATGAAGCAAGCCAAGTGTCAATAACAAATGGTAGTGAGGTTATTGACAGCAACAGTTATGCAAGGAGCAAGATATCGGCTGGAGAGAGCACAATAATCTGGCAAACAGGAAGTGCAGAGACATGGTTTAAATCAGGAAGTTTATTGGCAGAGCAAGGAGTTCAAGGTTCGTCAGAAACAAGATATAAGGCAGTGGGCTGTCCAGCATCTCAGGTGGTACAGCAAGAAAAGCTACAGCCAGGGACCACAGAGGACCCAGGTTCAGTTCCAGACCCTGACAGTATTCCCCTTTTTATAAAATAGCCCCTGGATGTCTTAGGGCCAGGATTGAGAGGAAACCTCTGTGGAACTCTTTTGTCAATCTGGTTGCATGAATGTTCTCCCCACGTTCCCAAGAATGTTCCTCTGGTCCAAATCCTTCCCATTGAACTAGATATTGTAATTTGATCCAAAAGAAACATCCCAGAAGCCATGATACTGTGAAGGCAGCTTGTCGTTCCTCTTTGTAGTTACCACAATCGCTTGTGAATCTCAGGACAGTGAAGGACTTGTTTGGTAAGATTCTTTATAGTGGTCTTTACAATGGTCGGATGTAAAATTTATAGTCCGCGTCCCCCAGTTGATGGAGGGAATATGGACAGAGAATCAGGGAGAGCCCAGGATGATAGGAAACTTGGGTGACGTGATCAAATGAAAGCTGATAGTCTCATGGTCAGCCTCAGTTTGGAGTTCAAGCGAGACGGTCGCATGGGTAACAGCTCCAGGAGGTAAAGGTGAGCAAACCACAGTTTCCATATCAATAGCGGCAGGTTTATTTCTCATTTTAATGTTTTTGTCTTGGGCAAATTCAATGTCCATGAAGTATCCCCTGCCCCAGAGTCCAGCAAAATGGAGCAAGGGATTTCATGGCTTTCAATGATTAGTTGAATAGGGATAGCAAAATAAGATGATAAAGAATTAACTTTATTTAAGGGAGAAACAGAGTGAGAAATGGAGCTCAGTCTCTGCTAGTAACACTCTCACCAGTTCCCAGGATGCTGCTGTCTATGCTTGCTGTAGAAGGGGGTCCCATCAGCCTCTCCTTGAAAGCCTCCGGTGATCAGCGGTGGGAAGCAGAGGATGAGTGGACGCTCCAGCCTTTCTGCAGCAGAAGTGCAGTATCTGTGATGTAGGAAATGCTGTGCTGTCCCCGGGTGTCCTCACACTGTCTCATGCTTGCATCCCTGCTGGCAGGTGAATACTTGGATGAAGGTGCTCTGCTATCCCTCTCTCCCCAGCGGCAAGAGGAAAAACTTTCCCAGGCAGTGTAACTAAAATCCTCTCTCCACTCCTCCTACTGCACACTGCACAGTGTCCATTAGGATCTATAGGAGATTATGGCTCCCAATATATGGCTGCTGTCCCAAACTACAACTCCTAGGATTCTCAGCGCTCCTCATAGAGATCTATAGACATGCTTAGCTTTAACTCTCCTCTGCTGGCCAGAGGAGAATGGAGCAGCATAACTTCTGTATTTTAGGAGGGAAGAATGAAAGGCAATGGGGGAGATTTACTAAAACTGGAGCACTCAGAGTCTGGTTCAGCTGTGCATGGTAGCCAATCAGCTTCTAACTTCAGCTTGTGAAGTTAAGCTTTGACAATAAACTCTGGAAGCTTATTGGTCTCTATGCAGAGCTGCACCAGATTTTGTACTCTCCAGTTTTAGTAAATCAACCCCATGGTCTCAATCGCCATATTACTGTAGCCAAGCACCTGGCTACATATACAAATTCTGGAAAGGGACGTATAGCAGAGCTCCTTTTTCCAGTTAAGGTATATGTAATCCTCAATTGAATTCCATTAGGCTTGAGATATCTGTGTATCATATATGATTATATGAAAACACTGTTTTCCTGTGTAGCGCACCCACCTATCCCCCTCCTGCATTAAACTCAGCTCCTCGCAGGGGGGAGACAGGCACACCGCACCACAAGCCCATACCCTCCTGTGTTAAGAGGTTAGGCAGTGTTGTTTTTGGGCCTTGTCTGCAGCCAGAGTCTAAAGTCCTCCTGAGTGTGATTCTCACCTCTACAGTGTGTAGATGCAAGTCCTTGACTTCCCCAGGAACGTAAAAGTCCACACCAGCTGAAAGTCCAACTCAATATTTATTTTCACTTGCATAACACATAGCCTCTTGGATAGGAGAAAGGTTGGAGCAAAGACACAGGACAGCTTAAGGTGTGGAGGAGGTCCAGGCACAAACGTAGCTCAAACTCTTCTGACTGTTCAGGTTTCTCAAACAGTTTTGGCGCATGGTCTCTGCCACAGACCATGAGGTTGGTTTCTGCCACAGACCTTGTGACTAAGGTCATTGCCACTGACCTGGTGAACTAGGTCACTGCCACTGACCTGATGAACCTTGGTTTATTCCTAGAACATGGCCCCTTTCAGGGAGAAGACGTCCCCCCAGAGAGTCAACAGACCCTTCCTTCACCGTGACCACAGCACCGGTCCCTCGGAACAGATCCTCCCTTCTCTTAGGGTGCGGGTCCCCTTGCAAGGCGGCACCCTGGACTCCTTTATCCCTAGTGGACCCCAGCCTCCGTACCCAGGTCGTCAGAAACGGTGAGGTAGTACCTCACCCCAGGCTAAAGGTGCCTGAGGTGGAACTGGAACAAGGCCTCCGGGCCTAGGGCACCCGGAAAGGACACACACGCCCAGGCTGAAGGTGCCTGGGCGTCGACCGACCTCCTTCAGAAGATGTCTGCCCCTTTTATATGCCCTCTCGGCATGCACAGCAGGTTCGCCCGCCCCACTGTACAGCTGCCAAGAGGGGTCACAAAAGGCACAGCACTGCGCTCGCCGTTCAACCCTGGCCCAGAATGGCAGCGCCACCTACCGGCCACAGGGAACACATCACCAGCATTAACCCCTGAGAACAAAAATGGTCCATAACTCCTGACAATTCAAGGTGTCTGAGCCTGGTTACCACTCAGACACTTCCCCTAAATTGAACACCCCGCTACACCCCTTTTTTAATCCCTGTTTGCATCTCAGTGCTACTGATCTCTTTCCAGTCATTTCTTATCTGTGTGCTTTTGCTGCATTGTCAGCTGTATGTCCTTCCTCAGGACTGACTTCATCATTAGTACTGCTGCTTATGTACTCCACCAGAAGTGCATGTGACAGGGTGGGAATGCAGTAGAGAAACTGGGAGACAGGCACACTGTCACTGTGTAACAGGAAGTGCCTCAACAAGGACCTTCATGGCAGAATCACCAGGTATTATACTCAAAGTTGCAGATTTTACTTTTTTTTTTATATAATCTTTATTTATAGAATTTTTTTCCATTTGAAACAGTACAATCAAACGAGGCAAAATACACACATATCTGTTCAACCGTGTGTCCATGCAGTATACAAAACAACATGCCCGATCGGCCATCCAACAAAGAGGATAAAAGAGACGGAGGTATCAGTTACGTGGTCAGGAAAACATATAAATCCTATCATAATCAGGGTGTCCTTAATCACTCTGTTAGACACAGGAGATAATTTACGGGTAGATATCACCAGGTCGGACAGGTGGACAAAAACAAAACAAAACAAAAAAAAAAGGGGGGAGAGGGAAGAAGGAACATTGAAACAAACAAAGGATAGTGTACTCATGCAAATTATGTGAGCATACCTGCAGCGGGTAGTTCAAATGTGTATGTCGGCACAAAAATCAATTTAACAATTACTCCACTCCTGCCAGAGACTGTACTATTGAACGTGAGTCTGTAGCATCCCCCTCGACATAGTGAATCCATGTAGCCCAAATACTATACCATTTGTCATACTTATCCCTGCATTTTGCCATCCATTCCTCCGCGGCCTTAATATTATTTACTAACCGGACCCAGTCTGAGCGATTTGGAATTTGTCTATTCTTCCAATAAATGAGAATCAATCTCCTAGCCGCATTCAAAAGATGAGGCAGTACCGATTTTCAGTAAAGGCCGAGAGGAACGGCGGGGACATGCAGGAGGAAGCCCGTTGGAGAGTCAGGAAGTTCCATATCCAGGATAACTTTAATTTGAGTTCTAATATCTTGCCAGAAAGGGCGTAACTTAGGACAGTCCCACCATATATGTAGAAAGGAACCTCTATGGCCACATTCCCGCCAGCAAGCATCTGAGGACATTGGGTAAATTTGTTTAAGTCTAGTGGGGACCCTGTACCACCTAGTCAGCACCTTAAAACCATTTTCCTGCATTTTCGTGTCAACAGAGCTGGAATGAGTGAGGCGGTATAATTGGTCAAGTTGAGTATCAGCAAATTCAAGCTGCAGGTCCCTTTCCCACTCTCGAATATAGGTGGGCTTCCCGGGAGGTCCCTGCTTCTGTAGTAGTTCGTAGAGGACAGATATAGAGTGCGGGATTGAACTGGAAGACATGCACAGCCTCTCAAAGGGGGTGGAAGACGTAGGAGATCATATGGCGTGTTGTAAACCACGCGCAAAGTGCTGAAGCTGCCCATGTCTCTAGCCATCCATCGGAAAGCCGCCATACTGGGCTCTAAGCTCCTCTAAGGGGAGCAGTCCCTGATCGTAAAAGAACCTGCCATATCTCAACTCTCCATCTGATGTCCAAGTACGAAAAAAGGATGGGTGTTCCCCTGGGATAAACCAGAGGAAGCCTCGTAGGGGCGCTAGCGGGGAAAAAGGGGGGGGCGAGCTGTCCTGATTTGTTTAAAGCATCCCATAACTTTAAAACATGGACAGTCGTTGGGGAGACATAGAGTGACAGACCCCTATGGGCCTGGGGAAGCCAGGGGGCATGAGCTAGATTGCGTCCCGCCAATAATTTTTCTAGCGGTACCCAAACCTTAGTGGCTACCCCATGGTGCCAATCCAAAATCCGTTGAAGGGCGATAGCCTCATAGTACTGGGACGCCTAGGTTTCCCAGCCGCTTAGGTCTCTGTAAGGTACGAAGAGCCAGACGAGGGCTCCGTCCCTGCCAGATATTTTTAAGAAACGCACTGTTGAGGCTCAAAAAGAAAGACCTAGGTAATCAAATCTGCACCATTTGGGGGAAGAACAGAATGCGAGGCAACACATTCATCTTTAACACACTGACTCTGCCCATCCACGAGAAGGCCTCTCTATCCCATCGGAGCAGGTCTGATTTAATAGTGGAGAGTAGCTGAGCATAGTTACTGCTATATAGTTGAGAGTAGAAAGGGGTAAGATAGACCCCCAAATATTTCATGTGAGTGCCGCACCAGGAAAAGGAGAAAGAGGTTTGCAACCGTGTACGTAAGCTAGGGGGGATATTTAAGGACAGAATTTCTGACTTGGTGAAATTAATTTTGAAGTTAGAGATGGAGCTAAAAGTCTGCAATTCGGTCATAATGTTAGGGAGGGAGATTAACGACATCATCTGCATATGCAGAGAGTTTATGCTCTTGTGATCCGACGCTCAGACCCTTAATGTTGGGGTTAGAGCGAATCCTATTGAGCAGGGGTTCCAGGGTGAGGGCGAAAATGAGAGGAGACAGCGGGCACCCCTGTTTGGTCCCATTCCCAATGGGGAACGTATCGGAAAGCACCCCATTCACCTTAACTCGGGCCTCAGGATGGCTGTACAAAGAGAGAACCCAGGAGAGCATGTTAGGGCCAAGCCCCAATCTGGACAGCACCGCACGAAGGTACGTCCAATCCACCCTATCGAACGCCTTTTCGGCGTCAGTGGAAAGAAGGAGACAGGATGTATGGTCAGCCCGGGTCTGCACCCAATGGATGAACTGAATGGCCCGATTAGAGTTGTCCCTTGCCTCCCTCCCAGTAATAAAACCCGTCTGGTCTGGATGTATTAGAGAAGGAAGAATGGGTTGAAGGCGATTTGCTAAAATTTTCGCTAGGATCTTAATGTCTATTCAAAAGCGAAATTTGCCTATAACTACTAGGGGCCATGTGGTCCTTCCCCTCTTTGGGGAGCACTAATATATGAGCTAACAGGCCCTCCTTAGGCAAAGCTGTGCCCGAGGCTAGGGCGTTGAAATAAGTGCACATATGCCCAGAGAGCAGGGGGAGGAAAGCACGGTAGTAGGCATTCGTGTAACCGTCAGGGCCCAGGCTTTTTCCTTTCGGGAGATCTTTTACCACAGTGTTTAGCTCCTCTTTAGTAATCAGGGTTTCAAGGGACTTGCTGGTCTCAACCGGAAGTTGGGGAGCATGGGCCTCAGTCAGATAATTTAAAATATGGTCTTGTTTCTGATCTACCGTCAAACCAGGGAGTGTGGCAGGGAGATGGTACAGCTGAGCGTAGTAATCTCTAAAGGCAGCTGCTATTTTAGAGGAGTGGACTACAGGGGGGCCCGTCCCAGCTTAAAGCTTATGCATATGACCCGAGGCCTGTTGTCTCTTTAGAGCCCTAGCAAGCAGTCGCCCACACTTGTTACCATATTCATAGAATTTGTGCGATATGTGACGTAGGCGGTCACGTATGCGGGTATCTAACAGGGTAACAAGCTCCAGGCGAAGGGCCTGGAGCTGTGCCGCCCGCTCCGGAGTCGGACGACGCTTGTGTTTAAGTTCTGCCGATTGTATTTTCCGTAAGAGGGATTGGAGATCCCCCTCCCATGCCTTTTTCAACCGCGCTCCCTGGGAAATGAGCTCCCCTCTGATTACTGCCTTGTGGCCTTCCTAAATGGACGCCGCCCCAACCTCGGTCGATGAATTTTCAGCAAAGTACAAGGCAATTGAATCTGAGACGCATTTAGACGCCACAGCATCATCCAGGATATTCTCATTCAGGCGCCAGGTCCAGGACCAGGCGTCAGAAGAAGGCGGATGGATAGAAAGAGATACCGGGGCATGATCCAACATGTTGATGGAACCGATTGACGCACTGGATAAGGTCTCCAGGGAAAATTGGTCCATCAGCAGCATATCTATATGGGTGTAAATGGCATGGGTTGCCGAGTAGTAGCTAAAATCCTTGTCTGTAGGATGGAGTAGTCTCCAACAGTCAACAAGGTGGTGAGCTTGCAAAGCTTTCCTGAAATGTTTGATGAAAGCAAAGGAGTGGGTAGAACGCCCTGCAGATGTATCCATCTTGGGGTCCGGGCTAATATTGAAATCTCCCCCCGAGATCAGTTGGCCCTCTTTAAAATGGGAGAGGGAGTCTAGAAGGGAGTCCAGAAAGGTAAGTTGGTCAGTGTTTGGTGCGTACACGGTTGCAAAGGTGAGTTTGCGGCCCAGAATGGTCCCTTTAATAAAGACATACCTGCAATTCGGGTCAGTCAACTGATCAGTCAAGATAAAGGGGCTGTGTTTATGCACAGCTATGGCAACTCCGCTCGACTTAGATCGAGAGGAGTTGCTGAGAAACCATTGAGAGTATAGATGTGTGGAAAGGCGGGGGACCGAGTCAGTGCGAAAGTGTGTCTTCTGCAAAAAAAGAACATGTGCCCCCAGGCGTTTAGTTTCGAGCCACAACTTACTGCGTTTGTTAGGCAATCCTAGCCCCCAGGTGTTATACGATACCACTTTCAGGGAAGCCATGAGGTAGGGTTATCATGGAGAAATCTCCAGTCAGGAGGAAGAAGAGACCTGCAGGTGATTAATCCGTGAGTCAATGAGTACTGAAAAAACAACAGAAAAAATAAAACATAAAAACAGGGAAAATAAAAACCCATTAAAACATGCAACCAGAACAAAAGGGGAGTTGCCTCAAAGGTCTCCCAAGGCATCCAAACTAGGCTAGTTGGGAACCTCCGCCCGGCCCTCTGGCCAACAGGAGGGGGAAGGTCAGGGAGTAGCATGGGGTCCCAAACTCGGGACATAACTCCAGGGAGTTGACCTATGTGGGGGGAGGAGGCACAGCACGAAGTGTGAGCCCGCCAAAATGACCCACCCCGTAAGGACAGAGGGGCATAGCAACATCTAAGATGTGCCAGCCCAAATGCAAAAATATACCACAGCAGCAGTGTGAAACATTTTCAGAACAATACAACTCAGCGGAACCAGTTCAATTTTAAATGATCAAATCTCAAGGGTCCTTCAGGTACCCATTTTGAGAAGGGGAATGTGGAGGGGAAAGCGGAGCATCCTGGTGAGAATCCACTCGGGACCGGCATCTGTTTCGACCTCTGCGACGGGTGGTACGCCAAGGTTGTGGCTGCATAGGAAGCGGGATCTCCGGCGCAGTTTTCCAATCTGGGACATCGATTACTGGCAGGCCTAGTTGTTGCAGGAACTGTGGCAGGTCATCAATGGTGCGCAAAACAACTTGCCGACCATCTTTAGTGACGGACAATTGAAAAGGGAAGCCCCATCTGTAAGGCAGCTGTGCATCTTGTAGGGCCTCTAGTAGCGGCTTAAGGGCTCGGCGTTGCATCAGGGTGCGTCTTGAGAGATCCGGAAAAAAGGACAGCTGCGCGCCATCAAAGTCCACATGGCGGACACCTCTGACATGAGCCATTATGCTTTCCTTTAGGGAATATTTGTGCAACTTGCAGATAATGTCCCGTGGTTTATTTGGGTCATCAGAGGGTGGACGAAGGGCCCTGTGAGCCTGGTCTATCTCAATGTGGTCAGGTGCATCTCGGCCGGGGACCTGTTTAAAGAGACCCTGTAGGGAGGGTACTATGTCTCTGGGGCCAGTAGCTTCAGGCATTCCCCTGATGCGTATGTTAACCCTGCGGCTCCTGTTCTCAAAGTCATCCATTTGGTCGATTAAAGAGTCAATCCTGCGGTCCTGTTGCTTACAACGTTCATGGAGAGCCTGCAGGGCTGGTGAAACTACATCCCATTGTGTCTCCAGCTCCTCCATTCTGCCTCCAATGTGTGCAGTGTCTGCCTGCAGTGCGTCAATGTCCTGTCGTAGGGCCTTCTCTACCCTGTCAGAAAACAGCACCAAGTCTGCTTTAGTGGGGAGGGCAAGGATGTGGGCTCTGAGATCTGCATCGCCCATCACTTCACCCAGGGTAGTAGCAGGGGGCACTGAGCTGGTGGAGCTAGCAGGGGAAGTGGAGGGGGGAAGCGAGGGAGAAGGCAGGTGCGGTGAGGGGATAGGGGAAGCCACGTGTGCGGCCTTGTAGTTGCCAGCCGGCGCCATCTTGGGAGTCTCTAGAGCGGCGCAGCCCCGATCCGTAAAAAATAGAGATCTAGCAAGCCGGATCGGTGCCGGGAAGCCCGCTGAGGCTGCAGGGATGTCTTCCGCTGCTTGGGAGGCATAACAAGAACAGGAAGATTCCCCTAGAAAGGCTGCTGTGGGTGCTGTGTTGCTGTTGGGCAGACGGAGCTCTTCAGCCAGAGGTCCTCACTCTTTCATGCCGCGCCCCCTGCAGATTTTACTTTTAACATGTGAAATGTTATTTGAGATTTTAATTATTGAGTTTACAATCAATGTTAGGGCCATTTAACACCAGCCATCAAGCTGTGTGGTGCCTATAGTTTCAGAGCACTGTTGTGTATGCACCTGCACCTGCACTACAGTGTATTGTAACAACACATCATAGTGCTTACTTTTTTACAGGTTTTAATTATTACATACGAGACAAAAAAATGTAATATTTGTGAGTCTACAGAGGGAATATATGTGGATGTGAAATGTATGTTTTTGATATTTATTTAATAATTATAAAATGTATAAAGATGTCTATTTTTTTTATTTATTTTTTTATGGACTTTCAATATTATGGCTACAAATTGATTGCAAACTGCTTTGTGGAAATATAAGCATTTCCATTTTATTGTCCCATATGAAATATTCAAATTTAAAGGTTTTTATACGAGAAAGTGTCTCCCATTTGCTTGTTTTTAAATATTGTCTGTGTCCCCGCTGCATAGATTCTCCTTCTTTATTTATCACGGTGACCACTGTCACAGAGACCGCAGGTGATAGTAAATCCAAAACAGGAATAAAGGTAAAATTTTGCAATTGGAACACTTGTTCAGGTAATAACTAAGAGGGTATTTTCTCTTTTGTTGTGTCTCCAGGACAAAACGCAAAGGTAAATCTCCCCAACAGGACACAGGCAGCAAAAAAACTAACTAACAGGAGGTTCAACCCTTCCTAATGCTATCCAAAGCTAAAAAAAGCTAAAAAAACTTTTGCAGCTTGAAAATAATATTGGACATATCCTGATGTTTTGCAAGAATATGTCTCTTTATCTATAGTTCCCCTTTAAATAACTCTTCTGTAAATGTCACTGAAAAATAGTACTTTCGACCACTAAACTTATTTATCTGCAAATATCCACTAACTATCAGGCATTGTAGCTGACTTAACGGAACGCATATGTCATACTTTCCACTTTCTTTTACAGACCTACATAAATATGTACATATTGGCTAATTAATAGATTCATATTTAGAGCAGTAGAATCAGTAGCCTTAGGCTGCATTTCTTATGTAATTATATGAGCAGATGTTTTTTACACACATGACTTGACCTATGTATAACATAAATATGTTTTTTGAAAGTATAATTTAATTTACATCACTGACTGATTAATGGCTGCATCTACTAATACCGTAGCATGTACGTTTCTTTACAGCACATTATGCAACTTCTTTGTGGTTAATTGTACTGCTTTATTGATGGAATACTGATTTAAACATATATCCCATGACAACTGGACTCACGGTATTGATAAATTTTTAATCAGCGTTGTTATTAAACTTCAAGTACATGTAAGGGACATATTTATTAAGCAGTAAATCGAATGTTCACTATTATTATTTAAAGCGGTTGTATACCCGCTCCTACTTTTTTTTTTCATACCTGAAAGGCATAATTAGCTAGTATGCACCACATACTAGCTCATTATGATATACTTAACTTAGAACGAGGCGTCGGGAACTTACCTGGTCCACGCCGAGGGAGATGTCATCTTGCCTCGGCGTGTCGTCCGGGTATCGCCGCTCCAGCGCTGTGAGTGGCTGGAGCGGCGATGTCGTCACTCCCGCACGTTGGCAAGGTCCGGCGGCTGGCGGGCTTTAGCCGAGAATCCCCGCTGCGCATGTGCCGCTGCAGTCAGCGGCTCATTGCGGAGGGAATATCTCCTAAACCGTATAGGTTTAGGAGATATTTTTTTTACTTACAGGTAAGCCTTCTTATAGGCTTACCTGTAGGTAAAAGTAAAAAAATAGGGTATACAACCACTTTAAGGTACTTATATAGCGCCATCAATTTACGCAGCGCTTTACATATACATGGTACATTCACTTCAGTCCCTACCCCAAGGAGCTTACAATCTAAGGTCCCTAACTCACATTCATATACTGGGGCCAATTTTTAGATAGAAGCCAATTAACCTACGAGCATGTCTTTGGAGTGTGGGAGGAAACCGGAGGACACCCACTACACCACTGTGCCGTCCACTAAACATTCACTGCAGAGAAATCTTCCAGGTGCATGTGTAGACAAGTGTCTACTGTTGATGTGTACACTGCCTCATGTTACTGGTTTGCATTGTGTTGTAAAAATTCGATGTTGGTGAGTTTCGGTTTAATAAACTGTCCAGGGAAACTCGCTTTCGGCTGTTCATATCTCTGCCCCCTTGTGGACAGCTTTAAATACAAGGGGATACAGCTGTAGCGCTACCCCCAGTTAAGAGAGCCGCTGGGTTTTGTTTCGGGCCCTGTATACAGCACCACCAACCCCTGGCATCCTACTCAACCCACACTGGCACAGTTAGTCTAGGGAATGTTACCTCGTAACGGTCTATACCTGATTATACACAATCTGGCAGTATTGATAGATAACTACTATCTGCAAGGATAACACTGATACCAAGGTAATAAGATATAACTGGTTTTACTTTGGTAAAAAGGTTCAAGGTTAAACACATCACATAGCATACATGCAGAGCCCTGCAGCGATAAACATATTCATCAGTGATAGTGCAGAGTGGTCACCCGCCACGTGCAACTATCTTCTTTCCTTATGCGCAATATGGCGCAGCAAACAAAGATTTAACCCCCCAGGTCAGGCCTGACTCAGATTAAACTCGGTCCCTTATGAGAAAAATTCTTTGCATGCAACTTGAACGGTGGTGCACTTTCAGGAAACAATATTTGTAATCCAATGGGAGTAAATAAACAAGGTGGGCCAAGGCAGTCACTAGGCCCAACAAAGTAAAGGTTAATGAAGTGAGCAAGTGCTCGCTCACCACTCCGGACACGATCCCAGTCCGGGCTTCCACCACTGTGTATCCGCACACAGTGTCTCCAACGGCTGGGTCTCCGGTCCAGCTGATGTCAGCAAACTCGAGCAGGAACATGTGCCACCCAGGCTCTGCAGTGGGGTGGAAGGCTCTTTGGTAGGTATGCAAGGCCCAGGCTTCAGGCCTTACACAGCAGCGGATTCGCACAGGGAGTCCTATTGCTTGTAGCGCGGTGTCCAAAGAGCCCGAGCTTCGCCTCGCCCCCTCCTCTTATAGCCCCACCCATGAGTCTCTGCGGTGGCCCAATGCACCCTGGGTGCCGAATGGGGTTCTGGGTAACGTAGTCCAGGGGCCTTAAAGGAGACCCCGCTACACAGCCTATCTGGGTCTTTTTGGCCTCCTGCATGGAATAGTACAGGAAGGAAAGCTGTGCTGAGTACGTAGCCTTCCTTTTGGGGTACCCAGTCGGGTACCTGGAGGTCAGATATGAACTCCTTTGAAAGGACTTTTCTTCTCTAGAAAGTATGGATTGGCAGCCTGAGCTAAGAATGAATTAAAGCTGTGTACAGAAGGATCTTTGAAAGACTGCATCATAATAATTCTGTAATTGCAAGAAGTTCAGTAAATGTTCTCTGAGTTACAAAATACCTAGTCTAAAGATCTAGAGAGGGGTGCATGCAAGGCGTATAAAAAACAGGGCTTGTACTAAAAGGGGATAAGCAGAAGATGGAAGAAGGTCCACATGAAGGGGTTAGTCATGCTGTGGAGATGATAGGAGATGCGGCTGAGCGCCATTGCCATGGGTAATCAGTTAAGTGGTGAAGAATGTTATAGCAGCCAGCGGAAGGTTAGTGCCTTGGCATGGGCGAGGGTAACCCTGGTAGTGAGGGGGTTTGGTGAGCTTGACCCCCTGCCTAGCAAACGGTACCCAAGGCTTGTTACAGAGTAACAGAGGTTGTGAACGCTATGTGAATAGCAGGATTCCCACATTTTCACTGAGAGTGAGGTGACAAATATAGCTGTGCTGGGGGAGCGGGACACTGCGGTGTCCCCTCAGAAATGCTGCATTCAGAAGAGAGGAGAATGTGTGCAGCTATATGGAACGAGTGCTTACAGAGAAGTTATATGGAACGGGTGCTTACAGAGAAGTTCTACAATTGTACAAGTGGAACTGTGCAAGACAAACCACTCGCTTCTAAGTTGGGTTGCCGCCTCTATCCAAAACTTATGTAGCGGGTGTTTGCTTTAAGGCCCAGAGACTACCATACCCAAGATGCATTTCCCGGCGCAAGGACTGCTGGGGCGGGGTATTTAACCGGAGGGTGGGCCTGAGAAAGCTCTCTTTGGACACCGTTTGCCCAGCAAGTGGACCTCCGTGCTGAGTCTGCTGAGAATACAGGGCCTGAAGCCTATTCCTGTATTATTCCAAAGAGCCTTCCGTACCCACCGAGGAGCCTGAGGGACGTCGCATCCTGCTGCTGTTCTGTCGCTGTTAGGAGGACCGAAAACCCGGGTGTCGTGGAATCTGTGTACCAAGACACAGCAACGGAAGATACGGACATGGACTGTTCCAGTTGGGTGAGAGAGCACTTGCTCGTGAGGATAATATAGGATCTCTAGACCCAGTAACTGTTGTTTGGAACTAACGTAAGTGTTTGCAGTTGCACATCGGAGGGACAGTGCATAAAAAAACACTAGTAGATTTGTTCTGGATCACCAAGTTATCACTTTCCTTTATTCTTGTGGATTACAAATTGTTCCTGAAGTGCACCACTGTTTGCTAGCGAAGATCTTTCTCTGCAGAACTTTCACATAGTACAGTCAGGCCTGACTTAGCAGTAGTAGTGACATTGCTGGGCGCCATCTTGCCCACGAGGGAGAAGAGATGCAGCGGGGGTTGTTAACTTCTTATTATAGTACTGTTTATTTGTCTGTGTGATCAAACATTTCTTCCATTGCAGGGCCCTGCATATGTCTATGTATACTGTTTGCCTGCTTAACCATTACTTTTAGTAAAGTACCAGGGTTAAGTATATCAGTTGTCGGTGTCATTTACTGTACAGGAGAAACGTTTCGTGATAGCTACGCCATACTGTTGCGTGCCTTTATTGTGGGATTGTGCTGCCAGGAATCACAGGTTACACAATCCCATCATCCCTTACTGACTGTGCCAGGGGAGGGTAGAGCCGATTGCCGGGGGTTGACAGTGAGTGTTACAGGGCCCGAAACAAATTAAACCAGCAGCCCTCTTAGCTGGGGGTATCGCTACACCTATAACCCCTGTAATCTTTTTTATTTTTGCCATCTGTGAACCATTGGGGAGATTTCCCTTCACTTCTTGTCCTATATCCAAAACAGGAGGTGAGAGGAAATCGCTGCAAGTTAAGGGAAATATTTGGGTCCCCACAGATCACCAGAACTAATGTCCCCATTGGAAGATTTCCCCTCTATTACTGTTCTGGGGACAACCCAAAATTTAGGATTTTCTTTCCTTTTCACGTTTGGAGATAATGGGAAACAGGTCAAATTTCGAATTCTTCTTCTACTCTCTCTCTCCCCTTCCAAACAAAAAAAGTTTTGCCTTTAGTTGTACTTTATTGAGGATTTTCGCATGACTGTGACCCTGAGCGCATTTACGAGGGTTTCCCCATTGCTCACACTTAAGTTAAATGACATTGATTGAAAGACCAGTGAAAGTTTCATAAGTCACATTCACTGCTTTATAAATACATCCCTTAAAGAGGAAGTAAACCCTCTGACAGTTTTCCTAAAAAAAAAAAACCTGCAAGAAAAAGACATAATGAGCTAGTATGCTATGCATACTAGCTCATTATGTGGCACTTACCTGAAATCGAAGCCCCCGAAGTCCTCCTCGTTCCCCTCCGCCGCCGCTGCCATGTCCCCTCTGAGCTTCTTCCTGGTATCGCCGCTCCGGCGCTGTGATTGGCCGGAGCAGCGATGACGTCACGCGCATGTGCGCAGGGCCGGTATTCGCCCATTCAGAAAACCGGCATGTCCCATTCATTAGGCCGGGACGCTCAGTGCGCCTGTGCTGTTGTCTACGGCGCGCATGCGCCGTAGACATCGGTGCAGTGTTATCTGCAAATATCTCCTTAACCGAGTAGGTTAAGGAGATATTTCATGCACCTACAGGTAAGCCTTAATCTAGGCTTACCTGTAGGTGCAAGTTGTCAAAGTGGGTTTAGAACCACTTTAAAGTATACGTAAACTCAATCACTAAAAGCTTTAACATCTTTCTCAAGTAATTTTTAATATTTGTAAATCTTCAGTTTTCATTAAAATAATGCCTGGTGAAGGTCCTTGTGCAGACACTTCCTGTTGTTATTAGGGTGCAATGCTCTTTCCCTGCTCGATTGTGCTCCTGCAATGTCAGCCCATCACATGGGCTTCTGATGGAGACTACAACTGGCGTTTCTACACACATTATGCAAGAATGGTTTCACCATCAGAAAATCTGATCTAAGAAAAGCCTTATAGAAATGGGTTTGGGTTCAGTCTGAAGGCATCTGTAAGTGCCAGGTCAATGAGTTGCGGGCGTGGAATTTCCCCACCCTGTAGCTTCATGAACACAAAGGGTGGGGGTTGCTTGCAGCATCGTTAACCTAATATGACTATATGCCCAAATTAGGTCATTGACATTGACCTAATATGGCCACGTGCAGCTCATTGGTTCAGCTCTCGGTTTCCACCAAATGTTGCAGGAGACCAGCTGCAACAACGAGGGATTAAGAGATGAAAACAAGTATTTTATTTGTTTTTAAATGACAATTGATTATGATACATAATGTTTTATCAAATGAATTGTCTTTTGGTTCCTGCTTCCATTTACTTTAATATTAAAAATTCTACATTCAAAGTGGAATTCCAGCCTACATCTAACTAGCCTTAATCCTGTCCCCTCCCCTCTTCCCCCTCCTAACACCCAACTACCAATTTTCAGACCATCCTGCTCTCGTGACCTCCCCTGTGTCAGCCAGCGGTGGCTGCAGGGAAGAGGAGAGATCACTATGACTACAGCTAGTAATGCCTGAAGCAGTGCCCTCACCCGTAGGCCTTAATGGTGCATCTGTTGATGGCAGTGTTAAATTTGGCATCAAATTTTGATTAAGTTCTAGGGCTCATGCACACAGGACGTTTTAAAAATGCGTTTAGACACGTCTTTACATTATCGTTATTGCGCGTTTTCCCGCATTTTTGCGCTTTTTCCCAAGCTTTTTGGTGTTAGCGTTTTTTTGGATTTTTTTTTCATAAAAAACACTCTTTATAATGTAAAACGCATAAAAACGTCAATAGTGGCTAAACGTGGCTCGGCGCATTTAGTCGCGTTTAGACGCGTTATTTGGTGTAAGGCACACAGTGCTCTGGACAGTCTGAGGAGGCCTGTAATGCACACAGTGCTCTGGATGGTCTTAGAATGCCTGTAATGCACAGTGCTCTGGATGATCTAAGGAGGAGGCCTGTAATGCAGATAGTGCTCTGGACAGTCTGAGGTGACTTGTAATGCAAACAGTGCTCTGGACGGTCGGGAGGCCTGTAAATGCTGCACAGTTCTCTGGACAGTCATCTTTCTGAGGAGGCCTGTAATGCACACAGTGCTCTGGACAGTCATCTGAAGAGGCTTGTAATACACACACTGCTCTGGACAGTGATCTGAGGAGGTCTGTAAAGAACACACTGCTCTGGCCAGTCATCTGAGGAGGCCTGTAATGCTGCACAGTGCTAAGCACGCCACACCACTAAGCATGCTACGATCGCTACCTTGCTTGCTGGGAGGGGAAACACTGAAACGCTTTACAGGCGGAGCTCCAAGGAAACCGTAAGTTCACGTGGGTAAAAGTCACTTTTCATCATAGTTTTCGTTAATTGATGAAAATGTGGGGTAATTTTTGTTTAGTTTTCGTCACTGAAAATATCCCACTGACAAAAATGTTTCCGTCAACGAAATTAACACTGGTTAATGTCACTCCCACCTCTCCCAAACAGCTGTGCTGATACAGGGGGAGCCAGATCACATAACTGTACCGGAGCAGCCTGAAAATAGGTAAGTATATACATCTTTCTTCTACTGTTTAGTAGGGATGAGCTCCGGCGTGTTCGCATTGAACACGTGCAGAGCCCGCCAGGATGTCGGCACCGCGCTGCGCTAATGACAGGCAGGGAGACATTTCCAGATGCTCGGCTGCAGAGATCGGGAAATGTCTCCCTGGCTGTGATTATCGCAGCGTGGTGCCGACATCCTGGCGGGCTCTGCACTTGTTCAATGCGAACACGCCAGAGCTCATCCCTACTGTTTAGCATAGGTGTTGGGGGGAGGCAATTTTAGGAGTAGTTAGGTGTAAGCTGGAGTTCCACGTAAATATTTCATGAGAGAAATATGTGTGCCGCCTTTGCTTACCTTCCTTGTGAAAATGATAGTTGCCTCGCTGTTTTGCTGACCACTGGCTTAAATTTTTCCTAAGTTACTGACCTGAAATACAGAAAGTCAGAGGAGAGTTACAAGTCCTTATCTGCATATTTGTTTTGGGTCAGTAACCCAACAAATGTACACCAAGGGAGATCAGCTTGTGTTTTTAAAAGGAAAAGTCAATGGCTGTCTAATATAATAGATCTGATTAGAGGACATCCATATACAGGTAGTTCTCAGGCAAAAACCTTTCACCGTCCTGTTTGGCTACTATTGTGTAAGAAAATTGGGCATCATTTTGTCAAGTTTTAATCATAATATCACTATTCTAGTCCCAAACAGCAAATATAAGAGGGATGTGAGGGGAACATAAATTCTTTATTCTATACTGAATCCAACATGAGTGTACAGCTTTTGAATAAGGAGAAGTTATGATTGGACATCTTGACTTAAGGACCTAGAAGCAGTTGCACCCTATCCGCCCGCTATAATTACAGTCTAGTTTGTCTTCCTTATTACGCTCATTGCACAAGCTGATTTTTGGTCTGGCCATCGTTCCTTGCCTCACTACAAGAAATCACTTTTCACTTCTTTATTATTAGAAATAAAACGGACATTTTTACAAGCACAGTGGTCTTGCCCGATGGCTATTATTCTCATTGCTGTGTTTTATTACATCCTGTTTGAAGTGTGGCTGGCGCATAGCTTACCACACCCTCATTTCGCTAATGGGGAAAGCACACTTCTGTAATAACGAGCCTCTGCCGAGCTCTTTAACCTCTCCCAGGCCAGACTCTGATGCCTAACCCTGGGACTGATTACTTTGTAGGAGCCTAAGAGGGGGTTACTGGAGCGGGAGCAGAACTGAAAGGGGAGGAACTAATACATATTGCAGGATTTAAAGGTGCTTGAGCAGCAGAGATGTAATATATTATTCGTTAAACTGTACCCATCACCAGCTGATTTAGAGACGTGGCTCAGTGTGATGTCATCTCTAGCGGGTCAGACATTTCTATTGACTGTTTATACCAAAGCTCTATGCCAGATCGTTAGGGCGTGAATGGCATTCTAGGTACCTTTGGCACAAAAATGCCATCCCCTTAACAAGTGTGAGTTCCAGTAAGTGTAATTGTTCAATAGCAAAAGCATTAGTAACTGTGTTTCTATTGGCTGCTTGTTTACCCAGTGTGCTAACATGAAGTGGCTTCACCAGGTTGTCGAAAGGGTGCTTTGTTTACCCAATCTAAGAAAAAAACAAAAAAAAAACATAATTTTCGATTGCAGTTTTTTTGTGTTATATTACCAAAGTATGGAGCTTTTCTTGCTTACTATGTGATAGGCCCATGAAGCTTACTATTGAAATGTATACAAACCCTAGATTTACATTTTAGCATTATGCCTCACTGTCTACATTGTTAAGCAAATAGTTTTTTTTAATCTGTTGCAAAGTTTCTTAACTGAAGAGTTAAGCTGCTCATAGGTGAGTCCATTTTTTTTCTTTCAACCAGAGGGTTGAACGAAAAAACTGACCAGATTCCCCCATCCACACATTTGTTGTACTGTAGATGGGGGAATATTTGATTCTGACTGCAGGGAGACTACCCTGCCATCAGAATACACCGATCAGCACTGTAGGATTTAGTCTTCAGCACTGATCAAGCCGCTGAAATACAACAGGGCAGTTGTACAGAAGCTGTGTACAGAAGCTGATCGGTACATCGACTTTTGTTCAATCAGAGTGCCCAACTGCCCATACATGGTTCGCAATTTGGCTGGTCCCTGCTGAACCAGGTACATTTGATCCATGTATGGCCAGCTTTAGACCACCACTGACAGCACTTTTCTTCTTTTTTTTTCTAGTTTTGGATAGAGT
Source organism: Rana muscosa (assembly GCA_029206835.1). Lineage (NCBI taxonomy): Eukaryota > Metazoa > Chordata > Amphibia > Anura > Ranidae > Rana > Rana muscosa. The sequence continues at coordinate 204,428,420 of CM055124.1, forward strand.
AGAGAAGGGTTAGAAGATTAGATTTTAACCACTTAACGACCGCTCACTGTATATATACGTCGGCAGAATGGCACCGACAGGCACAATCACGTACAGTGTACGTGACTGCATTTGTATAGTTGGGGGGTCCAATCAGACCCCCCTTCTATACAGTGAGCGGTCGTTATCCGTTGGGGAGCGATCCGGGATGAGGGGACGGCCGTTCGATTCCGGCCACCCCCTCGCGATCGCTCCCGGCGAATGAGAAAGCTTCCTCTGCTGTGTAATGTTTACACAGGCAGAGGAAGTGATGTCATCTCTCATGCGGCGCTCACATATACCGAGCGCCGTACAAGAGAAGACACACAGGTTAGTGCACAAACAGTACACGGACACCAGGACACATAGGAACATAAATCGTCCCCCAGGCCCCCCCAGACACCCCCAGATCACCCCCCAGCCCCCAGTCACAGTGTCACTGATTGCAGTGACCATTTATTTACTGATCACTGCAATCAGTGACATTTGCGACTGTAAAAGTGTCACTACAGTTAGTTTTAGGTCCAGTGTAGCCCCCTAACCCCCCCTAATAAAGGTTTAACCCCCTTGATCGCCCCCCAGGTAACCCTTTTACCCCCTATCGCCACTGTCGCTAAGCGATCGTTTTTCTGATCGCTGTCTTATTGTCGGTGATGCCGATAGGTAGCCAGTTATTTTTTTTAGGTTCGCCGCAGGTTTTTATAGCGTCAGGTACCCCCATATATTACCTAATAAAGGTTTAACCCCCTTGATGGCCCCCCAGGTAACCCTTTCACCCCCTATCACCACTGTCGCTAAGCGATCGTTTTTCTGATCGCTGTCTTATTGTCGGTGATGCCGATAGGTAGCCAGTTATTTTTTTTAGGTTCGCCGCAGGTTTTTATAGCGTCAGGTACCCCCATATATTACTAATAAAGATTTAACCCCCTTGATCGCCCCCCAGGTAACCCTTTCACCACCTATCACCACTGTCGCTAAGCGATCGTTTTTCTGATCGCTGTCTTATTGTCGGTGATGCCGATAGGTAGCCAGTTATTTTTTTTAGGTTCGCCGCAGGTTTTTATAGCGTCAGGTACCCCCATATGTTACCTAATAAAGGTTTAACCCCCTTGATCGCCCCCCAGGTAACCCTTTCACCCCCTATCACCACTGTCGCTAAGCGATCGTTTTTCTGATCGCTGTCTTATTGTCGGTGATGCCGATAGGTAGCCAGTTATTTTTTTTAGGTTCGCCGCAGGTTTTTATAGCGTCAGGTACCCCCATATATTACCTAATTAAGGTTTAACCCCTTGATTGCCCCCCCCAGGTAACCCTTTCACCCCCTTTTGCCAGTGTCACTAAGCGATCGTTTTTCTGATCGCTGTATTACTTATGCTGGTGCCGATAGATAGCCAGTTATTTTTTTTAGGTTCGCCGCCAGGTTTTTATAGCGTCAGGTACCCCCATATATTATCTAGTAAAGGTTTTAACCCCCTAATTGCCCCTAGTTAACCCTGTGTCACACCCCAGGCAGCGTCAGGTTAGTGCCAGTAACGCTAACACCCACGCGTGAAGCATACACCTCCCTTAGTGGTATAGTATCTGAACAGATCAATATCTTATCTGATCAGATCTATACTAGTGTCCCCAGCAGTTTAGGGTTCCCAAAAACGCAGTGTTAGCGGGATCAGCCCAGATACCTGCTAGCACCTGCGTTTTGCCCCTCCGTCCAGCCCAGGCCACCCAAGTGCAGTATCGATCGATCACTGTCACTTACAAAACACAACACGCATAACTGCAGCGTTCGCAGAGACAGGCCTGATCCCTGCGACTCCAGTGCTGTAGGAGGTGATTTCACCACCACAGTTAAAAAAAAAAAGCATATATGCCGAAGCATTGGGGCAGCAGGGGCGGAGGAGCGATTTTGCTCCTAATACCGCATACATACGGTCGAAATTCCGACGGAGGCTTGCCCGTGGAAAAGTCCGACCATGTGTGTGCGGCATAATTTTTGCGGGAGGATGCCCCAATGCTTCGGCATATATAAATGGTGCATGTATGCCCATCATTAGAAGTGGGTGGATGAATGGCGGTATTCTAATGGTGGGCATACCCACCGATCAATCTCTTTTTTTCGTTCAGCCAACAGGCTGCATGAAAAAAAAGATTACAATACATGTCCAACAAGGACCAGCAACGTACTGGTATGTTGCTGGACTTTGAATGGTTATACCAGATTGATGCCTGCGGGTTTAGGTATCATCTTGGTATCATTCTTTTCAGCCAGCGGCCGGCTTTCATGTAAAAGCAATCCTAGTGGCTAATTAGCCTCTGGACTGCTTTTACAAGCAGTGGGATGGAATGTCCCCCCCTGGATATAAAAAGCGCCATTGGGAAATTGGGAAAGCATTTTATCACACCGATCTTGGTGTGGTCAGATGCTTTGAAGGCAGAGGAAAGATCTAGGGTCTAATAGACCCCAGTTTTTTCAAAAAAAGAGTACCTGTCACTACCTATTGCTATCATAGGGGATATTTACATTCCCTGAGATAACAATAAAAATGATAAAAAAAATAAATATGGAAGGAACAGTTTAAAAATAAAATAAAAAAGCAAAATTAATAATAATAATAAAAAAATAAAAAAAGCACCCCTGTCCTGCCCTGCTCTTGCGCAATGGCGAACGCAAGCGTCGGTCTGGCGTCATATGTAAACAGCAATTGCACCATGCATGTGAGGTATCACCACGAAGGTCAGATCGAGGGCAGTCATTTTAGCAGTAGACCTCCTCTGTAAATCTAACGTGGTAACCTGTAAAGGCTTTTAAAGGCTTTTAAAAATGTATGTAGTTTGTCGCCAATGCACGTTTGTGCGAAATTTTAAAGCATGTCGTGTTTGGTATCCATGTACTCGGCCTAAGATCATCTTTTTTATTTCATCAAACATTTGGGCAAAATAGTGTGTTTTAGTGCATTAAAATTAAAAAAAGTGTATTTTTTCCCCAAAAAATGCGTTTGAAAAATCACTGCGCAAATACTGTGTGGAAAAAAAATGCAACACCCACCATTTTAATCTGTAGGGCCTTAGCTTTAAAAAAAATATATAATGTTTGGGGGTTCAACATCATATTTTTTTTTGCAAGAAATTTTTTTCATGTAAACAAAAAGTGTCAGAAAGGGCTTTGTCTTCAAGTGGTTAGAAGAGTGGATGTAAGCTTCCTAATGTTGTGTATAAAATGCCAGAACAGTTCAAAACCCCCCCAAATGACCCCATTTTGGAAAGTAGACACCCCAAGCTATATACTGAGAGGCATGTCGAGTCCATGGAATATTTTATATGTTGACACAAGTTGGGGAAAAAATACAATTTTTATTTTATATTTTTTATTTTTGCACAAAGTTGTTACTAAATGATATATTGCTCAAACATGCCATGGGCATATGTGGAATTACACCCCAAAATACATTCTGCTGCTTCTCCTGAGTACGGGGATACCACATGTGTGAGACTTTTTGGGAGCCTAGCCGCGTACGGGACCCCAAAAACCAAGCACCGCCTTCAGGCTTTCTAAGGGTGTGAATTTTTGATTTCACTTCTCACTGCCTATCACAGTTTCGGAGGCCACGGAATGCCCAGATGGCACAAACCCCCCCCAACTGACCCCATTTTGGAAAGTAGACACCCAAGCTATTTGCTGAGAGGTTTGGTGAGTATGTTGCAGATCTCGCTTTTTGTCACAAAGTTTTGAAAATGTAAAAAAAAAAAAAGATTATTTTCTTTCTTCATTTTCAAAAACAAATGAGAGCTGTAAAATACTCGCCATGCCTCTCAGCAAATAGCTTGGGGTGTCTACTTTCCAAAATGGGGTCATTTGGGGGGGTTTTGTGCTATTTTGGCATTTTATGGCCTTTGAAACTGTGATAGGTAGTGAGGAGTGAAATCAAAAATTTGTGCCCTTAGAAATCCTGAAGGCGGTGCTTGGTTTTCGGGGGCCCGTACGCGGCTAAGCTCTCAAAAAGTCCCACACATGTGGTATCCCCGTACTCAGGAGAAGCAGCAAAATTTATTTTGGGGTGCAATTCCACATATAACCATGGCATGTGTGAGCAATATATCATTTAGTGACAACTTTTTGTAATTTTCTTTTTTTTTTGTCATTATTCAATCACTTGAGACAAAAAAAAAATAATCAATGGGCTCAACATGCCTCTCAGCAATTTCCTTGGGATGTCTACTTTCCAAAATGGGGTCATTTGGGGGGGGGGTTTGTACTGCCCTGCCATTTTAGCACCTCAAGAAATGAGATAGGCAGTCATAAATTAAAAGCTGTGTAAATTCCAGAAAATGTACCCTAGTTTGTAGACGCTATAACTTTTGCGCAAACCAATAAATATACGCTTATTGACATTTTTTTTACTAAAGACGTGGCTGAATACATTTTGGCCTAAATGTATGACTAAAATTGAGTTTATTCGATTTTTCTTATAACAAAAAGTAGAAAATATCATTTTTTTAAAAAAATTTCAGTCTTTTTCCGTTTATATCGCAAAAAATAAAAATCGCAGAGGCAATCAAATACCATTAAAAGAAAGCTCTATTTGTGGGAAGAAAAGGACGCAAATTTCGTTTGGGTACAACATTGCATGTCCGCACAATTTACAGTTAAAGCAGCGCAGTGCAAAATTCTGAATTCACCTCTGGTCCTTTAGCTACCAAATGGTCCGGGGCTTAAGTGGTTAATTGCTGTTTGTGTCCCTATTGGTGAGGTATGGTTGTCACCAGATCGGAACGTGAGGAGACATTTTTCAATGACCGGGACAAATGCATTTCCCTTCACTTTGAGAGATGTGTTCTCTTTAATGTTGTGCCTTTGCGACAGAAAGTAAAGGTCAGTGTCCTCAATGGGAGATCAAAAGTAACAAATTAAAAAAAGACATTGGTGTTAACAATTCTTTTAAAAAATAAAAATAGATATACTGTACTTTAAGGCTTCATGCGCATGCTTCATACACATGGGTGCATTCACCCTTACAGCATAAACACTATAGCCAAATTTGGTGCTGGGGATGTCCTGGTAGTGTGCATTAGTAATATTAGGTTTGTGCTCTTTACATAAGTAGTGGACCATAGCTGCATACAGCCGCCTTTACCCATTCATGTCTATGGGTTGTATGCAGCATCGGGAGTTCCCCAGCCCCTACAGTGTGCAGGCGAATGCTCCCATTTGCACAAGCTCTAAATGTAAAGACAAAATACTATAATAAGATACACTATATTACCAAAAGTATTGATACGCCAGCCTTTACACGCACATGAACTTTATTGGCATCCCATTCTTAGTCCGTAGGGTTCAATATTGAGTTGGCCCACCCTTTGCAGCTATAACCGCTTCAACTCTTCTGGGAAGGCTGTCCACAAGGTTTAGGAGTGTGTCTATGGGAATGTTTGAACATTCTTCCAGAAGCGCATTTGTGAGGTCAGGCACTGATGTGTAACGAGAAGGCCTGGCTCACAGTCTCTGCTCAAATTCATCCCAAAGGTGTTCTGTCAGGTTGAGGTCAGAACTCTGTACAGGCCAGTCAAATTCCTCCACCCCAAACTCACTTATCCATGTCTTTATGGACCTTGCTTTGTGCACTTGTGCGTAGTCATGTTGGAACAGTAAGGGGCCATCTCCAAACTGTTCCCACAATGAAATTGTCCAAAATGTCTTGGTTTGCTGATGCCTTAAGAGTTCCTTTCACTGGAACTAAGGGGCCAAGCCCAACCCCTGAAAAACAACCCCACACCATAATCCCCCCTCTACCAAATGATTTGGACCAGTGCACAAAGCAAGGTCCATAAAGACATAGATGAGCGAGTTTCGGGTGGAGGAACTTGACTGGCCTGCACAGAGTCCTGACCTCAACCCGATAGAACACCTTTGGGATGAATTAGAGCAGAGACTGTGAGCCAGGCCTTCTTGTCCACAATGAATTACTGATCTCACATATACGATTCTGGAAGGCTGGTCAAACATTCCCATAGACACACTCCTAAACCTCGTGGACAGCCTTCCCAGAAGAATTCAAGCTGTTATAGCTGCAAAAGGTGGGCCAACTCAAGAGTAAACCCTACAGACTAAGACCGGGATGCCACTAAAGTTCATGTGCGTCTAAAGGCTGGTGTCCCATTACTTTTTGTAATATAGTGTACCTCATGCAAAAATAAAAAAAATAGAACTATGGGAAAATCTTTTATTTATTTTTTTCATTTTGGATAGAGTAAAGGAGAGTTTTATAACCAGTGGCGGCCAGTGTAATTTTGTTTTGGGGGGATGGCAAACAGTATACCACCGACCCTCCCCGTCGGCCAGTCGGTCAGTGGGACGACCAGTCGCACTTGCCCAATCGTGGCTTCTAATGATTGGTGGTGGCCTCCTTCGCCTGCTCCCCATGGGTCTCCACGGCCGGGCCGACTACCGTTTCTTCCCCCCTTCTCTGCGAAAATTGTGAGTCTTTTCTTCACTTCTTGTCCCTTAGCCAAAGCAGGAAGTGAGAGGAAATCACTGCACTTCCCATTCATTCACTGTCCAGTGCAGCTGAGGCTGCAGAGAAAGGCATGTGTGTCTGAACTTCGGGGCACACACCCTAATGCAATAGGCTGCGCACACCTATGACTCTTGCTGTGGGTGGCAGGAAAAGGGATGGTGGTAAAGCTGGTTAATTGACGCACAGTGTGAGCCGGAGAGAAACTGGCCAAACCTTATACTGGGACTAATACCAATACAGCCATTGGTTCGATGTGACAAGAGTAATACTGGAAGTTGTATTTTTTGATACAATTACATTTTGTCAATTTAAATAAAACCATGAGCATGACCAAGAAACAGTAGCCCAGCACTAGGACACCAGAGTGGAAGGGGATAGCAGTTTACTCAAATAATTACATGCCATAAGATCAGAGCTTATACAAAAGGGCATCAATATTCAAGTGTGCCTGCCTAGGGTTGCAAGATTTCTAAGTACAGCCCTGCCTGTACCCCTTATTCTTTTACTAAATGCACTTATTTTTTGTGCACCCTTGTGCTCACATTCTAACACCATTGTTTAAAAAAAAATCTAAAATAAAGCACACACTTAAAGCGGACCTTCAGTCATTTTTTCAACTTTCCATTTATTAAATCTTCTGTCCTTGTTGTTTTAAAGCGGAGTTCCACCCAAATTTGGAACTTCCACTTAATCCACTCCTCGCCCCCTTACATGCCACATTTGGCATGTAATTTTTTTTGGGGGGAAAGGGGGCTTCAGTAGGAGTGGGACTTCCTGTCCCACTTCCTCCTTCCGCCCTGGGGTCGCCTAGGCGATTTTTCATATTGCTTTTTGGCGGCCCCTCCCTGTAGGCGATCACCTGGGACGTGACAGGTCCCAGGCGATCGCCTGTCCACTCAGAGAGCGCTGCGACGTTCGCACATGCGCAGTGAGTGCCCGGCTGTGAAGCCGAAAGCTGTCACGGCCGTGTGCCCACACTATGAATGGAGGCGCCGGTGGAGAAGGGGGGGAGAGGAGCGGCGCTCCGGGCGGCACGGCGCTGGACAGTGGAACAGGTAAGTGTATGTTTATTAAAAGCCAGCAGCTACACTTTTTGTAGCTGCTGACTTTTAATGAACATAAAAAAAGGCTGGAACTCCCCTTTAACTTTGGATAGTACCTGATACAGCCCACTTCCTGTTTCTTGTCTGGTCATTAACCTAGGCTTATGACATCTTGCACAGCTCTATCTCTCACTCTCCCGAGAGTTTTCCAGGAAGGGAGGGGGGATGAGTCATAAGAGGGCCAATGAAAGTTGCAGAGCTGGAGGCATGCCTGTGTGTGAAAATTCAGGAAGTGAACAGGCAGTAGCTTAACTGCCCACAGTTAAAATGGCTGCAGCCACACTTAGTGGAGGGAGATTTCTGCAGTATATTTGACAAGTACAGAATCACAGTATATATAAAATAATATGCAAAGTGGTTGGAGGGAAGCTTCAGAATGGCAAAGATGTTTTTATTACAAATTATGTGAGCAGACTGCAGTTCCTCTTTAAGTGTTTAATAATAATGGTAGAAGACCATGCATTTGCTATAGGGCCCAGAAGCACATGGGCCCCAGCACTACCTGGCTACAAAGTGGCCTATGCAGAGGGCAACAGAACTGTAGACAATTCACTAGAGGAATCGCCTTAACTGGGGGCCCCTTGATGGTTTTCTTGATGGGGCACCATCAGCCACATACAGTTGCAATAAAAAGTATGTGAACCCCTTTGGAATGATATGGATTTCTGCACAAATTGGTCATAAAATGTGATCTGATCTTCATCTAAGTCACAACAATAGACAATCACAGTCTGCTTAAACTAATAACACACAAAGAATTAAATGTTACCATGTTTTTATTGAACACACCATGTAAACATTCACAGTGCAGGTTGAAAAAGTATGTGAACCCTTGAATTTAATAACTGGTTGAACCTCCTTTTGGCAGCAATAACTTCAACCAAACGTTTCCTGTAGTTGCAGATCAGACGTGCACAATGGTCAGGAGTAATTCTTGACCATTCCTCTTTACAGAATTGTTTCAGTTCAGCAATATTCTTGGGATGTCTGGTGTGAATCGCTTTCTTGAGGTCATGCCACAGTATCTCAATTGGGTTGAGGTCAGGACTCTGACTGGGCCACTCCAGAAGGCGTATTTTCTTCTGTTTAAGCCATTCTGTTGTTGATTTACTTTTATGCTTTGGGTCGTTGTCCTGTTGCAACACCCATCTTCTGTTGAGCTTCAGCTGGTGGACAGATGGCCTTAAGTTCTCCTGCAAAATGTCTTGATAAACTTGGGAATTAATTTTTCCTTTGATGATAGCAATCCGTCCAGGCCCTGACGCAGCAAAGCAGCCCCAAACCATGATGCCCCCACCACCATACTTCACAGTTGAAATGAGGTTTTGATGTTGGTGTGCTGTGCTTCTTTTTCTCCACACATAGTGTTGTGTGTTTCTTCCAAACAACTCAACTTTGGTTTCATCTGTCCACAGAATATTTTGCCAGTACTGCTGTGGAACATCCAGGAGCTCTTGTGCAAACTGTAAACGTGCAGCAATGTTTTTTTTGGACAGCAGTGGCTTCCTCTGTGGTATCCTCCCATGAAATCCATTCTTGTTTAGTGTTTTACGTATCGTAGATTCGCTAACAGGGATGTTAGCATATGCCAGAGACTTTTGTAAGTCTTTAGCTGACACTCTAGGATTCTTCTTCACCTCATTGAGCAGTCTGCGCTGTGCTCTTGCAGTCATCTTTACAGGATGCCCACTCCTAGGGAGAGTAGCAGCAGTGCTGAACTTTCTCCATTTATAGACAATTTGTCTTACCGTGGACTGATGAACAGCAAGGCTTTTGGAGATACTTTTATAACCCTTTCCAGTCAACAATTCTTAATCGTAGGTCTTCTGAGAGCTCTTTTGTGCGAGGCATCATTCACATCAGGCAATGCTTCTTGTGAAAAGCAAACCCTGAACTGGTGTGTGTTTTTTAGAGGGCAGGGCAGCTGTAACCAACACCTCCAATCTCATCTCATTGATTGGACTCCAGTTGGCTGACACCTCACTCCAATTAGCGCTTGGAGAGCTCATTAGTCTAGGGGTTCACATACTTTTTCCACCTGCACTGTGAATGTTTACATGGTGTGTTCAATAAAAACATGGTAACATTTAATTCTTTGTGTGTTTATTAGTTTAAGCAGACTGTGATTGTCTATTGTTGTGACTTAGATGAAGATCAGATCACATTTTATGACCAATTTGTGCAGAAATCCATATCATTCCAAAAGGGTTCACATACTTTTTATTTCAACTGTATAGGTCCCTGGACACTCCATCACTTTTAGTTAAATATTCTAATTTAATTATTGGTAATTTATTATTTTCAATCAAATTATATTTCTATAGATAACATAAACTAACACTTACTAAGGCTTATGTAATTCCTGATTGGATACTGATGCTGTAATTGAATGGTACTTAAGATAATATTAAGGATTTGGTACTTAAAGTATATCTAAACCCAATAATAAAAATGTTATATATTGAAGCTTATTCATCCTGTAACATTACATAAAAGGTAGGATGGTAATATTACAAGATAGCTTTCTTTTTCGTACATCACGGGACACAGAGCGACATAGTCATTACTAATGGGTTATATAGTTACCGTCAGGTGCTGGCACTGGCAACTTCCAAAACCGGAAGTACCCTCCCCTATATAAGCCCCTCCCATCCGGGAGCACCTCAGTTTTTTGCCAGTGTCTAAGGTGTTGGCCAAGAAGAAACATGTGTTTTTCACTGAGCTTGCGTACAGGTTCTTTTGGGCCTCAGTAAGCTATTCCGGATCCGACCAAAAAAGCTTCATAGCTAAACGGTCGGTACCCGGGCCTTGCAGAGAAGAGCAAGGTTCTGCCTGTAATGCTTCTCTTAGGAGAGCTGGACCCTGGGATCCAGAGCTCTGGTCATACCCACGACCAAGATGTTTTCTGTGCAGGGTGCTATACAGGTCCAGGGGAGTGGAATCCTTGGGAACCCGGTCCCTGAAGGTTTGATTACAATGCCTGCCGTGATAGGTGAAGTTTGGGCTTTTGTGGACCAAACAAAGTCCTGCGGCGGGGAACAGGTAAGTGGGGGCCCCCAGGAACTTGGTTCTATTGGGGGACCCCCAAGCCTAATTTGTCTTTCTGTCTGTTACCTAACGGTATTCCCGCTAATATCTGTGCATGCCTGTAACTACTAAAAAAATGTAATAATTTTTAATGGTGGTCAAGAAAAAAAAAAAAAAAAAAAAGGAATATTTTTTTATATATGTTTAGTATATTAAACTGTGGTACCTGTGTTTGTCCACTAGAGGCCGCTGTGGAATGTTTTTCTTGTCATATGGACTAGTTTCTTCTCAGAGAACAAATTCCAGGCAGCTGGTGAGTTCTCCTACAGGAAACTGTTTCCTCTGCCATGTTGCAGTGTTCGTCTATCCCCCGGCCTGCGGCAAAGGGGGCCCTGGCTCCTGTCCCTGGTTTCCATGTTTGAAAATTAGCGCCGAGGCGCACGTGGCCGCGCGCGTGCGCGTGCACGCGCCTCTATATATAGAGGTGGCCGGAAAAAGGGGCGGGGCCTGGGGGATGACGCTCTGTGCGCGCCGCAGCGCTTCTGCGCATGTGCGGGCGTCCCAGCAGGTTTTTAAAAAGCCACATTATTGCAGTAAGCTGGCTATGAAGTACAGAGACAGAGCTGGCAACATTTAAAGGCATACAGCAAGCGGTTGATACAGGCATCCCCTAGAAAGGCACATTAGTAGACACCAACTGTTATATAGCAGCAATTGTGCTAGACTATTCTCTGTAAAAGTGGTGTATTACGGCTGGAATACCTCAGCTTTAGGCTTAGGAATATGCCGTCCAGTAGCTCCGGAACTGAATCTTCCAGGAAGCGAAGGGGGTCTCATCGGGCTCTGAGGATCTTGGGCATACTCCTGCTGCACCAGTCTCCCCTGAAGTTCAGAGGTAAGTGACCGTAGAGACCCCGCAGGGGTACTTGGTACTGTGGCTGTCCTCAGTCACCTGCTCCTGTGTATGTAACAGAGGAGGTTTTTTCCTCAGCTCTGGGAGGATTAGAGAGAGATTGTCAACATTTATCGCTGCCTCCCTGTCAGGGAAAGCACGCCCGATCTCCGTCTCCTCCTTCAGAGTGCCTGTTAGCAGAGCAACAGTCCCATACAGGGATCGACCTGCCTGAAGGGGATCAGGATAAGGTTGATTCTGTTATAGAGGAATCAACAGTGGAGGAACCTTTTCTCAGCATCTCAAGCTGAAAGATTATGGGTTCAGTCTCTGACTAACATGGTCCGATCAGCATTTAAAAATGCACCTTGCGGAACCATCAACCACTACTGTATCCTCGTTGGGGTCGCTAGAAGCCCCCAGACTGTTTGTTCTTTTCCACTTCACCCTTTACTGAAAGGGCTCATTTACCAGGATTGGGAACGTCCTGAGAAAATATTTATTCCCCTAAGAGATTTCCGGTGGTCTATCCCATGGAGGATAAGTTCATCAAAAAAAATAAAAAAAATAAAAAATAAATGGAAGGTCCCTACAGTGGACGCAGCCATCTCTTGTATGTATAAATCACTGACATGTCCAGTGGATAATGTCCAAATGTTCAAGAACCCAATAGATAAAAGATTGGAGTCCTTATGAAAATCTGCTTGGGATACAACCAGCAGTAGCAGCTATTGGGGTCTGCTAAGCAGTGAAGGATCAGTTGAAACAGGTCTTGAGGGACTTGACAGATCAGCAGGCTTTGCCCTAGCTGATCTACCTAGAGCCTTAGGCTTTGCGGTTGACGCCATAGAGGATTCAGTCCATCAGGCCTCCCGCCTTACGCTGTCTATAGTACATATGCGTAGGCTCCTATGGCTCAAAAAACTGGTCTGCTGAAGCTCCCTGTAAAGAATGGCTGGTTAGCGTCCCATTTCATGGTGAACGCTTATTCAGGGAAAACCTGGACAAATATATCCAGAAAATTTCCAGCGGTAAAAATACGCTCTTGCCGGTTAAAAGCAGAGTTAGAGGTCCCTCTTTAAGAGGCCTGCTTCTCCAGTCCCTGGGGCATCGGCTGTGTAACAGTTCCGACGGCCTCCTCGGTTAAATCCCGGGGGTAAAAAACAGGGACAGTAGCAGGGTAATGAGAAACCCTGGGTCAGGGGAGGTACAAAACCTCCCCCAAAGTTAAATTCATGAAGCCCCCACTCAGTCGGGTGGGGGGAGGACTCCAGTTGTTCGCAAGAGACCTGGCGGGACACGATCAAGACAGATAGGTGCTCTCCGCAGTAGGTTTGGGATACAGTTTGGAGTTAAAAGACTCTCCTCCTTCCCATTTTTGAGGTCAAACGTGCCAAGGGATCCCCGGAAGAGAGAGTCCCTCCTGTTGGCACTAGAACAACTATTGCTCCAAGGAGTAATTATGGAGGTTCCCCTGGAAGAATGAGGGTTCGGGTTTTACTCAAACCTCTTTACAGTCCCGAAGCAAACGCGGACGGGAGGCCCATATTAATTCTAAAAGGGCTATACAAATTCCTGTATATCAGGACTTTCCGATGGAGTCGATCCGATCGGTGGCCACTGCCCTACAAGGGGAGGATTGGTTAGCCACGATCGACATCAAAGATGCTTATTTGCACATTCCCATCTTTCCAGTCCACCAAAAATTTCTACGCTTTGCAGTAGAAGGGCGCCATTTTCAGTTCAGAGCCTTACCCTTCGGTTTGGCCACAGCACCACGAGTGTTTACAAAAATTCTGGCCCTTTATTGGCCAATCTAAGAACACAAGGTGTAATGATAATGGCATATCTGGATGACTTGTTGCTGATAGACCACTCAGTGAAAAAACTAGACGTGGTCATTCACAAGACGATCAAGTATCTGGAATCTCACGGTTGGATTATCAACCGAGACAAGTCAGCCCTAAAAACCAGTCAAAAGTCTGGAATACTTGGGGCTAAGGTTGGATTCAGGCCAGAGAAAAATATTCTTGCCTCGAGGAAAGGTGTTGTCTTTGAAAGATTTGATCCACTTAGTGGGTACAAAAAAGACAGCCGTCCATACGCCTGTATATGAGGCTGCTGGGAAAAATGGTGGCATCATTCGAAGCAGTACCCTACGGTCAATTCCATTCAAGGAATTTGCAAGGGGCCATACTGTCAGCCTGGAACAAAAAAGTTCAGGCCCTAGACTTACAATGTCCTTGTCCCCTTCCGTTCGCAAGAGCCTCCGTTGGTGGTTGGTTCCCCAGAATCTGGAAAAAAGGAAATCCTTCAGTCCGATTTCTTGGAAGGTGGTCACTACAGATGCCAGCCTTATAGGCTGGGGAGCAGTACTGGAGTAATAGTCTCTACAGGGCAGATGGTCGGATGCAGAAAAGGCCCTGCCCATCAATCTCTTAGAGATACGAGCAGCCCGGTATGCCCTAGTAGCATGGACATCCAAACTCCAAGGGTCCCCTGTCAGAATGCAATCAGACAATGCCACAGCAGTGGCATATATCAATCATCAGGGGGGCACCAGGAGTCGTGCAGCCCAGAGGGAAGTAAATTACATCCTGAAATGGGCAGAAAAATATGTCCCAGCCATATCTGCGGTATTCATTCCAGGAGTGGAGAATTGGAAGGCGGACTTTCTAAGTCGCCAGCAATTAGGCCCAGAGGAAGGGTCCCTTCACCCCGAGGTTTTCTGGACAATATGTCAGCGGTGGGGAACATCGGATGTAGATCTTCTAGCATCCAGATTCAACGCAAAGGGGGACAGGTTTGTCTCTCGGACAAGGGATCCCCTAGCTTGCAGCTCGGATGCCCTAGTGTTCCCTTGGGATCAGTTCAAGCTGATATATGCATTCACACCGCCACAATGGTTACCTCGATTACTCCGCAGAATCAGGGTAGAAAAGAAACCGGTGATTCCGGTGGCTCCAGCGTGGCCCCGAAGAGCGTGGTACGCGGAGATTGTAAAATTTCAGTGGGGAGTCCTTGGACTCTCCCACGTCGTCCGGCTTTCGCAAGGACCGATATACCACCCTTCCTTACCAGCCCTAGGTTTGACGGCCTGGCTATTGAAGCCCACATTCTAAAAAAGAGAGGGCTCTCTAATGCTGTGGTATCTACCATGATCAATGCCAGGAAGCCGGTATCCAGGCAGATCTACTATAGAATCTGGAAGGCGTACATTGCGTGGTGTGAGGCCAAGAAATGGCATCCACATAAGTACGTAATAGGTAGGATTCTGGACTTCCTACAGTGGGCTGTAGATAGGAAGCTTGCCTTGAGTACTATCAAGGGTCAGATTTCGGCCTTGTCAATATTTTTTCAAAGGCCCTTGGCTTCGCATTCACTAGTCAAAGCCTTTATACAAGGAGTGATGCGTATTAGTCCTCCGGTTAATATTCCCATATGTCCATGGGATCTAAACTTGGTTCTGTCGGTTCTACAGAAACAACCATTTGAACCATTACAGCATATTTCCTTGGTGCTTCTCACCAGGAAATTGATTTTTCTAGTAGCCATTTGTTCGGCTAAAAGAGTATCGGAATTAGCAGCTATGTCCTGTAAGGAGCCATATCTGGTTATCCATAAGGACAGAGTAGTGTTACGTCCTCATCCAGCCTTTCTTCCTAAGGTGGTATCGAGTTTTCATTTGAACCAAGATGTGGTTCTTCCTTCTTTTTTCCCCAAGCCTACTTCGGTGGAGGAAAAGTTATTGCATTCTTTGGATGTAGTAAGAGCAGTTAAAGCTTATCTAAAAGCCACTGCTCAGATTCGCAGAACGGATACTTTGTTTATTCTGCCGGAAGGCCCCAGAAAGGGTCAGGCAGCGTCAAAATCTACTTTAGCCAAGTGGATTCGACAGGTCATTATGCAAGCTTATGGCTTGAGAAGGAGACCGCCTCCGTTCAAAGTTAGAGCGCACTCCACGAGAGCAGTTGGAACTTCATGGGCAGTGCATCACCAGGCCTCCCTGGCTCAAATCTGTAAGGCCGCAACGTGGTCTTCAGTTCACACGTTTACTAGGTTCTACCAGGTGGACGTTAGAAGTCAGGAGGATGTCGCCTTTGGGCGCAGTGTGTTGCAGGCCGCAAAAGATCCTCATGTCTGATAGCGCTCAGCTTATATATGGTGTATCCCCCCCCTCATTTGGCATTGCTTTAGGACATCCCATTAGTAATGACTATGTCGCTCTGTGTCCCGTGATGTACGAAAAAGAAAATAGGATTTTTATAACAGCTTACCTGTAAAATCCTTTTCTTGGAGTACATCACGGGACACAGAGCTCCCACCCCTCTTTTGGGGACACTTATTGCTTTGCTACAAAACTGAGGTGCTCCCGGATGGGAGGGGCTTATATAGGGGAGGGTACTTCCGGTTTTGGAAGTTGCCAGTGCCAGCACCTGACGGTAACTATATAACCCATTAGTAATGACTATGTCGCTCTGTGTCCCGTGATGTACTCCAAGAAAAGGATTTTACAGGTAAGCTGTTATAAAAATCCTATTTTCTAGTTCATCCAAGTGGACAAATGCTATTGCTTGGAACCTAAATGGGTCTGCAGATCTCACTGAATCTCCAACTGGATACTGTAGGCTTGTGTGCTGACAGGGAAGAAAACTATCATCAAAGTTTGTTTGAAGTCCGACCGTGTGTACGAGGCTTAAGAATGCACCAGATTGTATGCAAAACTTGTATCTGACTATTTGTGTCCAGCCAGCTAGATTTTGGTAGTGCTGGTTGGCAGTATTGCAGACCATTATATCTGTTTTGGAGACATGTTATACCTCCCCAGAGGAAGCTCTCTCCTCACCCTTCCCCAAACAAGGATCTTGCTCCATCATAAGTCCTTAGATAGATATAGTGGCTGCATTTGTTTTATTTTTTTTTCAGGCTAAGAACGTTTGGAGTACAGAAATATTCCTGTTAATCCTGATAGAGAGATGGTATCCTGTATACTGAACTGAAATCTGAAGCAATGTAATCAGATTTTTGGGCTTAGAATACTGTACATGTTTAAACTAATGAAAGGTTTGTTGGTCAGACTGTGGGAGATAGATAAGTACTTGTGCAGTCTAGCTGCTATTGTCCAAATATCGGTAGTGTTTTTTTTACTTCAGGTTTAAGAATAATGCCGCGTACACACGACCGTTTTTAATGTCATTGGAAAAAACGACGTTTTTCTCGACGTGATTCTTCTCAAGCCTGCCTTGCCTACACACTAGAATGAAAAAAAATGCTCGAGCAAAGCGCCAAATGTACGACGGCACTATACAGGGGAAGTTCCATTCGGATGGCGCCACCCTTTGGGTTGCTTTTGCTGATCCTCGTGTTAGTAAAGTTTTTGGTGAGAGACGATTTGCGCTTTTCAGCCTCGTGCTCTTCAGTCCGTTACAGCGTGACAAATGTGCTATCTCCATTACGAACGCTAGTTTTACCAGAACGAGCGCTCCCGTCTCATCACTTGCTTCTGAGCATGCGCGTTTTTTGCACGCGTTTTTTAAAGCCTACACACGGCCGTTTTTCATGACGAGAAAAACGACGACGTGAAAAACGACAAGAAAAATTAGAGCATGTTCCAAATTTTTAATGCCCATTTTTCACGTCATGAAAAATGCTCTGGAGCCTACACACAATCGTTTTTAATGACCAAATAAAAAAATGGCATTTTTCTCGTCATGAAAAACGGTCGTGTGTACGCGGCATAAGAGTTCTTTATTGAAGAAGGACGCATGTGACATAAACCAGCCCCTGTCTTTTTGCAGCTCAGTGTTACACAGCGTTCCTACCTAAAAGTCTAGAAAAAGAATTGGTGGTCATCCAGCTGGCGTTGTAAAATACTGATGTATGTATATGAATGTAGCTAATTTTCTAGAAACTATTGGATTTTGTAGATAATATTTTCCTACTTTTCCAATGCAGCTGCCTGAGTCTCAAGGTCCTGAAAAACCAGATCCTGCCACAACATGGGTCGAGTTTAGAGACCGAGTTGATAATGGAACGCCTTTGAAAAAGAAATGTAAATGTAACAAGAACTCTGTAAGTATCCTTATGTTATCCTGCTGTGGACATCAGCCTGACTTTAAGCACTTCAGCCCCGGATTTACCCACTTTCTGACCAGGCAATTTTTTTGCGATATGGCACTTTGTCGCCTTAACTGACAATTGCGCGGTCGTGCGACGTTGTACCCTAACAAAATTGATGTCCATTTTTTCCCACAAATAGGGCTTTATTTTGGTGGTATTTGATCACCTCTGTAGTTTTTATTTTTTGCGCTATAAACAAATAAAGAGCGACAATTTTGAAAAAAAAAAACACAATGTTTAACTTTTTGCTATAATAAATATCCCCCCAAAAAATAAAAAATAACAAATTTCTTCATTAGTTTAGGCCAATATGTATTCTTCTACATATTTTTGGCAAGAAAAATTGCAATAAGCGTATATTGATTGGTTTGCGCAAAAGTTATAGCGTCTACAAAATAGGGGAAAGATTTATGGCATTTTTATTATTATTATTTTTTTACTAGTAAAGGAGGTGATCAATGCTTTTATCAGGACTGCGACATTGCAGCGGACAAATCGGACACTTTTGACACTTTTTTGGGACCATTGACATTTATACAGCGATCAGAGCTAAAGATAGCCACTGAATTCTGTATAAATGTCACTGACAGGGAAGGGGTTAACACTAGGGGGCGATCAAGAGGTTAAGTGTTCCCTAGGGAGGTGTGACTAACTGTCGGGGGAGTGGACTGACTGGGAGTAGAGAGAGGCCGCTGTTCCTGATCACTGGGAACAACAGATCTCTCTCTACTTCCCTGACAGAACGGGGATCTGTCTGTTTACATTGACATTGTTCTGGCTCTCTAAAGAGTGATCGCGGGTTGCCGGCGGACATTGCGGACACCGGCCCCGCGCATCGGCTCCGGCATTGCGCTGTATGCCTCCTATAGCTCTTAAAGCGGCCAACGTACACCTACCGTGCCAACCTGCCACAGTATAATGACGGTGGCTGGTCGGCAAGCCGTTAAAGCTGTTTAGGTATGGCAGTCTTTACATAGTTACATTGGACCAGCATAAGTATGTACTGTATGTACCATATCTGTTGGATCCCCCTAGAAGCTGGAAATCACTGAAGTGGACATCGGTACTGCTGTTTTCCCCACTAGCTTCTGGGTTGCCTGCTGAGCAGCGTGAGCAGCTGCCCTGCTGCTTAGTGAACAGGGGATATTGCTCACTCTGCACTGGCGCAATGTTGAAAACACTTTGCATTTTCTTAATCAATTCAAAACAATCTCTGATTGTGAAGGTGGATAGGTGGGTGGTGGGAGGTGACATCACAATCTCCACTTCACCCAGTCAGAGAACACTTTGCATTCATTGAGAAAATGCAAAAATATTCCCTGAAAGGCGTCTGTCCTGAGCGGGTGACCTCCTGTGTTCAGTAAGCAGGACAGCAGCCATTCAGCATGGAACCCAGAAGCTAACAGCAGTCAGTGTAGTACTAGAGCCTACTACAGTGACTTCCAGCTTCTACAGGTATGGCACATACATACTTACATTGGTCCAAGCTGGATCAATGTAACTGTGTAAAAATGACCATAAATATACAGTATCTCACAAAAGTCTCACCCCCCTTTTGTAAATATTTTATTATATCTTTTAATGTGATAACACTGAAGAAATTACATTGCTATAATGTAAAGTAGTGAGTGTACAGCTTGTATAAAAGTGTAAATTTGCTGTCCCCTCAAAATAACTCCACACACAGCCTTTAATGTTTTAACCTGCTGGCAACAAAAGTGAGTACACCCCTAAGTGAAAATGTCCAAATTGGACCCAATTAGCCATTTTCCCTCCCCGATGTCATGGGACTCATTAGTGTTACAAGGTCTCAGGTGTGAATGGGGAGCAGCTATGGGGTAATTTGGTGTTATCGCTCTCACTCTCTCATACTGGTCACTGGAAGTTCAACATGGCACCTCATGGCAAAGAACTCTCTATAGATATGAAAAAAAGAATTGTTGCTCTACATAAAGATGGCCTAGGCTATAAGAAGATTGCCAAGACCCTGAAACTGAGCTACAGCACAGTGACCAAGACCATACAGCGGTTGAGACCAAGATAAACTTATTTGGTTCAGATAGTATCAAGCGTGTGTGGCGGTAACCAGGTGAGGAGTACAAAGACAAGTGTGTCTTGCCTACAGTCAAGCATGGTGGTGGAAGTGTCATGGTCTGGGTCTGAATGAGTGCTGCCGGCACTGGGGAGCTACAGTTCATTGAGGGAACCATGAATGCCAACATGTACTGTGACGTACTGAAGGAGAGCATGATCCCCTCCCTTCAGAGACTGGGCCACAGGGCAATATTCCAACATGATAACAACCCCAAACACACCTCCAAGCTGACCACTGCCTTGCTAAAGAAGCTGAGGGTAAAGGTGAGGGACTTGCCAAGCATGTCTCCAGACCTAAACCCTATTGAGCATCTGTGAGGCATCCTCAAACGGATGGTGGAGGAGCGCAAGGTCTCTAACATCCACCAGCTCCGTGATGTCGTCATGGAGGAGTGGAAGAGGACTCCAGTGGCAACCTGTGAATCTCTGGTGAACTCCATGCCCAAGAGGGTTAAGGGAGTGCTGGAAAATAATGGTGGCCACACAAAATATTGACACTTTGGGCCCAATTTGGACATTTTCACTTAGGGGTGTTAGGGGAACCCACACGGCCAGGAGGTCACTCTGGAAGTCCATGGGGCATCTCCTAGTGGAAACTCTGGTAAAAAGTATCCAATGTCTACACACAACAAATTGGTGATTATGTTATTCATATATATATATATTTTTGAATTTCTGTACCACTTAGGTGGAAACCTTTGAAATTTACTATGTATACTTCTTTATAGCAACACCGAAACCTCTGAAGAAGACCAGTGAAAAGGATCGAAACGCGTTAGGAATTGCTACATGCTTCGATATACAATGCGTCAAGCTGTATGACAATTTTTAGTGTTTGCAATTGTGTAGTACCTTCATTACATGTTACCAGAGCTCATATCTTAACCTGTATTGATTTTTCTTTTTGAATTTCAATAAACAATCCCTTTTAAACATACACTGTTATCAATTTTTGAATCCAGCTGCCCAAAAACCCCACTGGGGGAACATCCCATTCTTCTGATTACCGGGGTGAGCAGCAACATCCCTCTCTTACATGTGTCCTTCCCATTCCGCAGTTTAGACATTATTGGCTGTGTGTTGAGTTATTTTGAGGGGACAGCAAATTTACACTGTTATACAAGCTGTACACTCACTACTTTACATTGTAGCAAAGTGTCATTTTTTCAGTGTTGTCACATGAAAAGATAGAATAAAATATTTACAAAAATGTGAGGGGTGTACTCACTTTTCTGAGATACTGTATTAGGGCTTTAATAATGAATGTAAATGCCCCAACTTAACAGAAAAGGGAGAATAGTAGCACAACTGTGAAAGGCACATTCAAGTCAAAACAGAAAATTAAAAAGGGAGCATAGCCTACCTGAATAGGGCAGTTGTTTTTCAAAAAGACATAGCTATAGTGCTCCTAACTATCTAATTTCCTCAAAACACCCTTGCTAAAAAAAGAAAGTAATATCCTGGCAAAACCTATCCCTGAGCCATGAGCAAATACTGTATATGCCAGTTATTTTAATTCTACTCACCGGAGGTGACTTTTTGACATTCAAACAAAATCTGACAGAGAGACTGCACTGAGAAGCTGCAGAAACCATGTGGGTCAGAAGGACACATGAGGGTTGCACAGAAGCCTGTGTACAATGAATATGTAGCTCATCCCCCTAGAGGACATCTGAATTTTGGGTCCCCCTATTCGTGCACAGCCAGGCAACACATATTTTTCAGGTTCATTCTGAGACAGAAATCAGTCCATGGGTTTATTTTTGTTGTTTTATTAGGGAAAACATCTTAGATGGGGAAAAGGGAATGTGGGATACCAAACTTGACAACTACCTGGACTGTATTTCCTCTGGAACAATTGACAGTCTCTCTGAAAATAGCAATAGGAATTCCCATTGTAAAAGCTCTGTGTCCCCTTAGTGGAATTTTTAATGTTCCAAACTTACAGGAGCACTATGTCCCCTCTCTTGAAAATGCCAGCCCACCTGGCTGCTTTGTAAAGTGTCCCAGTATAAAGGATTGAGTTTAGCTTGTTGGCACAGTCCCAGAAAAGCTTGCTGGATATTACATATGGCAGCTTTCTCCCTTTTAGGCCCTGGGGGTGTAGAGGTATTCACACTGTCTCTGGAATCCTGGTGCTATTGAGAAGGTTGCTGTTTAGGCCTCCCACTGTCCAGGTCCTCCCATGCTAGCTAGGGTGTCCCCTAGAAGAGACTGTAGGGTAGTGGAGATCACGCTGTCCTTCCTTCCTTCCTCCGCTCCAGCCTAGAGGCAGAGCCCCCTCAGCCCCAGAGTCCCCTCCCAGGCTCCACAACACAGCCTCATTAATTCTAACCCTCAACAACCAACCCTGCTGGCTAGGCTCCACAATAATTATGGGCTGACCCAGCTACCCTGCCAGGCCACCGGCCTGTGAATTGGCCAGATTCCCATAAATATGCAGATCATAGCCTCATCTCCTCTACCCACTAGCTTCTAGAAACTTCCAGTAGATTCTAGAACCAGAAGGAGGTACCAGAGGTCTAACCCGTAGAGCCCTCCATACATAAAACTCAGGCCAATGATAGAACACGGGTTTGACTTTCTGGTGTTGTCCTGTACAGAATTAGTAATTTACTGATTGATTTTGTTTATTTCTTGGAACTGCTGTTTAATTTAGTCTTGTGCTATCAATCATATTAGTAAGGCTTGCAATGACCTTGATCAAACTTTTTGTTAAAATCAATCTATAATAAATCTTAAAGCAGACTTAGCATCAGATATATCATTTATTTTAAGTGCATACACTTATCATGAAAACACTTCTGTCTGTGCAGTTCTTGGCTTTATGTACACAGATCAGTTCTTTTCTTCAACCTCGCTTGTGATTTGCTATACAGTTACAATGTAATAAGCTCACCAGTGTAGGATTGAAGACTGAGGAAATGCTTCCTCCAGCCTGCAGCAGACTCATTACATCGTATTAGCTTAGGCAAAATTACTTACTCTTTCGTTCATGGACAGACACAGCTTCAATCTTGACAAGTGGGTATTAGCCTTCATTTAGGAGTGACTAGGCAGAAAAAGTGTTAACAACTTCAGAGCTGAATAGCCCCACCCAGGGGTCGGTCCTACTGGCTATATCCCCTCAGCCTGCACTAAGCAGATAATTTTTTTTCTGCCTAGTATAGGAGAAGGACATTGGTGAGCTTTATGCTCCAGGGCATGCATATGATCGGTCTCTATGGCTCAATCACAGCATGCCGGGCCGACAGTCACCTTCGTAACTGCACGGTGGATGGTCTGTTCGGAATGTCTTCCAGCATAATCCACACAGGAAGGGTAATTAGCTTCCCCTGCTACGGCAGGAGGACTTGGCTGGACATTCCTGGAGAGATCAAGTAAGTGGTTTTGCCCTTTCTTTCCTCTCTCCCTGCCTTCCCTCCTTCCTGGGCTCTGCAAGCTAAGGCTGGCTGCTGGGTCCTGGGGGTCACCTGGGGGGCTCCATCTGGAGCGGGAACTGCGCTGTAGGCTATCATTGGAAATGTAAATTTTTGCTGCTTACCTGTGTGTTTCTCCCTCCATTTTCTTGTGGTCCGTGCCCACTTTGGCCTCTGTCGACTGCTCGGCGGCCATTTTCTTGTGGTTCATGCCGTTCTTGGCGGCCATTTTGTGGAAGTCTTTGGCCTCTAGGGTGCATTCACAGGCGCGTGATAGACAGATTCACGCTGACGGAGGATCAGACTGACACAGGCAGCTATGGGAGACCATCACTGGCGGGAGCAGACGATCAGCAGTAACAGTGACCGTCCTAAGGGTGGTGAGTCCTCTGGGAGACCCTGCATCTCTGTAGCAGCTAGGAGGGTGGGCTGTGATACCTTGCCTGGAATTCCTATGGGTGTAAGGCGCGTGGGTCAGCAGACATTTTTTTTCCCCTGAAACACCTGAGTTGGCAACTGGTGCCCCTGCTATATCAGTGGACGCTATGTGGGCGATCCTGGAGACCTTTTGTTGCCAAGGGGGAAGCGGCGCATGGGAACACGGGGGTATGAAGCGCTCCCTCCACCCGCCATCTTCTGGGGATAATTCTGATGCAGAGCCAGGCCCAGCTGTGGCTCATGGCCCTGATTCTGATGCATCAGCGGCTGCGGACCGTGACCGGTCGGACAGTGAGGATGACTCCAGGTCCAGGTCAGCACGCGAAAAGGCTTGCTATCTATCACTGCAGTGCGGGTTATGCTGAAGTTGGGTAATTCTGCAACAATGACGGCGGTTCCCTTTGGGTTCCGTAAGCCAGCCTGCACTGCCAAGGTGTTTCCTTGTATGTCTTATCTTGATAAATTTTTATACAAGGAGGGGGAAAAACCACTGAAGGTTTTTTTTTTCGACCCTAAAAAATTTGGCGGTCCGGTAACCCTTTTAGGAGAGTTTCCTGAAAATATGGACCTCTTCCCCAATAGGGGACCCCCCTGTGTCCAGACTAAACCAAGTAACCACAAGTCCAGTGGAAGGGGCTCCTGTTTTCAAGGACCCTGCGGACAAGAAGGCTGAGGCAATCGCTCGCTACCTATAGTGGGCTCAGCGGTGCGTCCAGCAATGGCTGGGGCTTTGGTGTCTCAGACACCTACTGAGTGGGCAAAGATGCTACTCTAGGGATTAAAGACACGGGAAGCTCCTCCGGACGAGGTAGCTTTGGCCAACCAGTTGGTACAGGGCCTTAAGTTTGTCTGCGAGTCAGACATGAATACTATCCCCTTGCTGTCCAGAGCCTCGGTTTATGCGGTGGTGTTACGCCACCTGGTTTGGCTAAGTGCTGGTCTATGGACCAAAAAAAAACTTCCAAGAAGGCCTTATTGGACCTGCCCTTAAGGGTGACAGTCTTTTTGGAGTCTCTTTGGATGACATCATTAAGGATGCCATAGGAGGTAAGAGCTTGCTGCTCCCGCAATCCAAAAAGGGGTAAGGAGCCACGCCATAGGCTAGGACTCTCCTTCACGGCGCACAAGCAGTTCTTTTGGCCACCTAGTGCGGCAAGTAAACGACCCCAGGCCGATTAAGCGCCTGCTGAGGGACAGAAGCATCCCTGGTTTCGCAAGCCCAACCTTGCTTGCCTACCGAACAGATTTTTTTCCCTCTAAACTGCCAGCTTCAGCCGACTCGTCGGGAAGTCCTAAATTGGGGGTTCAAGACCTGCTGATACGCAGGGTGGTCCTTCCTGTCTCAGTACAGGAACGGATTCAGGGGTTCTACTCTAATCTGTTCGTAGTACTGAAGGCGCTCTGTTGTCGTGGCCCTCCATCCGGGGGATTTCCGGCATCCTTGGTCATCAAGGACGCATGCTTGCATGTCCCCATATGCACCAGGCATCAGAGATGTCTGCGTTTGGCGGCCGGGGAAGACCACTTCCAATGGTGGCTCTCCCCTTTGGCCTGGCATCGGCACCAAGGGTGTTCACCAGGGTGCTTGCCCCGATTCTGGCCCTACTAAGACAGCGTGGCATCGCTATCATGGGCAACTTGGACGATCTTCTTCTGAGGGCCACTTCAAACTCAAAATTAGAGGTGAGCGTGTCTATAACCTGTCAGACTCTCCGATCCTTGGTTGGGTGCTGAACACTCAGAAGTCAGTATCGGTACCGTCTCAACTCCTAGTGTATCTAGGGTTGAGTCTGGCAAAAAAATTTTCCTCCCTATGAGAAAGTTGCAGACCCTTCGGGCTGCAGTGCGGCAGTTGACATCCCAAAGATGGTTGTCACGACACTATTTCAGGCGAGTCCTGGGCCTCATGGTAGTCTCCTTCGAGACGGTACCATATGCACTATTTCACACGCAAATGTTACAGAAGGTAATTCTGTCCAGAGGGTCAAGTGCCCTTCATCCCTGGATTGTCAAAATACGGGTGAGCCACCTAGTCAGGACCTCCCTAGTTGGTGGCCGACATCACCGGTACTTCTGTCCGGGAAGTCGTTCCTTCCTTTTTACTGGATGGAGGTCACGGCGGACGCCTGTCTTCCCGGTTGGACAGGAGTCTGGGGAGCTCAGTCAACCTGGGTCGCTGGACTCCGGAGGAATCCAATCCAGTCGGACAAACACCACAGTGGTGGCGTATGTCAATCATCAAGGAGGAACAAGCAGCTCTGCTGCAGCATCGGAGGTCGCTCACCTCCTTAGGGGGGCAGAAAGGAGCGTACCAGGCCTGTCGGCCGTATACATTCCGGGTGTGGGAAACTGGCAGGCGGACTACCTCAGTTGCCAGATGCTGGACCAAGGAGAATGGTCTCTACACCCAGAGGCGTTTCAGCTCCTTTGCCAGAGGGGAGGCACGCCAGTCGTATATCTCCTGGCTTCTCGACTCAATCGGAAAGATTGAGGTTGTGGCCAGGTCAAGAGACCCATGGGCAAACACGACAGCTGCGTTGATGGCACAGTGGAGCCAGTACCAGCTAATCTATGCCTTTCCTCCTCTGAAGCTCCTTCCTCATCTGCTTCACAGACTGGATGCAGAGAGGGTTCCAATGGTCCCAATTGCTCTGGATTGGCCTCGGCGTCCTTGGTACGCCGATCTAGTGCGTCTGGTAGCAGACGCCTTTTGGCATCTGCCGCTAAGAAAGGACCTGCTGTCGCAAGGTCCCATACACCATCCTATTTTTACAGTCACTGGCTTAACGGCTTGAGAGCCAGGTGCTAAGAGACCGGACCTGTCAGACTCGGTGATCTCTGCCATGAGGAGTGCTCGGAAATCATCCCCTAGGAAGATTTACCATCGCACTTGGAAGACCTACATATCCTTTTGTGAGGAAATGAGGTGGCATCCGCGTACTTATTTGGCTCCAGAGTCCTACTGTTCTTCAGCAGGGAACGGGCCAAAAATATTGCTTTAAGTACAATTAGGGGGCAGGTATCTGCCCTGGCTGTCCTTTTTTAGCGACCCTTGGTGACTCACTCTCTAGTGAGAACGTTTGTACAGAGGGTTCGGCAGGCGGCCCCTCCGGTCCACCCTCCACTACCTCTGTGGGGCTTGTGTAGCAGACGTCCTTTTGGCGTCTACCGGTACGAGAGGACCTGCTGTCGCAGGGTCCCATATGCCATCCTACTTACAGTCAATGGCTTTAACGGCATGGCCTCTAGGTGCCTCAGAAACCACCATTTCAGAACATCAGGGAGTTCCCTTGTTGACACTTTTTCAGAAAGTGATCCTTTTGGTGGCTGTTATGCCAGTTAAGACGGGTTTCTGAGCGGGCAGCCTTGTCATGCAAGCCTCCCTATCTGATCTTCCACAAGGATAAGGTGGTGCTGCGTCCGCAGCCTTCTTTTCTTCCTAAGGTAATTTTTCGACTTTCCATCTCAAGGAAGACATTGTACTGCCATCCTTGTGTCCTCATCCGTCGAATCCTAAGAAGACCACGTTGCATTCCTTGGACGTTGTCCGAATTCTGAGAGTATGCTTGTCTGGTACTGCTCCGTTCCGGAGTCCAGACTCACTGTTTGTTTCGGTGACTGGTCCCAAGTAGGGCCCAGTGGTCTCGTCGGTCACCATCTCTAGGTGGATCCAACAGATCGTGATCAGGCTTATGCCATGAAGGGTCAGGCGCCTCCCTTTCCCGGCGCATTCGACCAGGGCATGAGGTGCCTCTTGGTGTTACGTTAGTTAAGACGGGTTTCTGAGCTGGCAGCCTTGTCGGGCAAGGCTCCCTATCTGATCTTCCACAAGGATAAGGTGGTGCTGCGTCCGCAGCCTTCTTTTCTTCCTAAGGTCGTTTCGACCTTCCAGCTCAAGGAAGACATTGTACTGCCATCCTTGTGTCCTCATTCGTCGAATCCTAAGGACGACGTTGTATTTCTTGGACGCTGTCCGAGCACTGAGAGCATCAAGCGTCTGTTTCCCAGGTGTGTAAGGCGGCGACCTGGTCGTCCGTTCACACTTTCACTAGACTTTACAAGTTGATGTGTGTACATCTTCGGATGCTTCTTTCGGCCGCAAGGTATTGCAGGCGGTTGTTTAGAGTTGCAACTCCTCCGTTGAGGAGCTCTGTTTTGTTTTGGGGTGAAGTTGTTTTAATGCTGTTCCCACCCCTCGTTTTTGACACTGCTTTGGGACGTCCCACTTGTCAAGATTGAAGCTGTGTCTGTCCATGAACAAAAGAGTAAATAGGATTTTTGAACTCCCCGTAAAATCCTTTTCTCTGAGTTCATGGACGGACACAGCACCCACCCCTTTTTTCAAGTATGTACTGCTTTGTGACGAACTGATCTGCTTAGTGCAGGCTGAGGGGATATAGCCAGTAGGACCGCCCCTGGGTGGGGCTGTTCAGCTCTGAAGTTGTTAACACTTTTTCTGCCTAGTCACTCCTAAATGAGGGCTAATACCCACTTGTCAAAATTGAAGCTGTGTCCGTCCATGAACTCAGAGAAAAGGATTTTACAGTGAGTACAAAAATCCTATTTTTCTGGAGCCCAACGATGGCATTTTAACCACTTAAGCCCCGGACCATTTTGTAGCTAAAGGACCAGGCCCCTATTTGCGATTCGGCACTGCGTCGCTTTAACTGACAATTGCGCGGTCGTGCAACGTGGCTCCCAAACAAAATTGGCCTTCTTTTTTTCCCACAAATAGAGCTTTCTTTTGGTGTTATTTGATCACCTCTGCGGTTTTTTATTTTTTGCGCTATAAAGAAAAATAGAGCGACAATTTTGAAAAGAATTCAATATTTTTTACTTTTTGCTATAATAAATATCCCCAAAAAAGATATAATTTTTTTTTCCTCAGTTTAGGCCGATACGTATTCTTCTACATATTTTTGGTAAAAAAAATCGCAATAAGCGTTTGGTTTGCGCAAAAGTTATAGTGTCTACAAAATAGGGGATAGTTTTATGGCATTTTTATTAATAATTTTTTTTTACTTGTAATGGCGGCGATCAGCGATTTTTATTGTGACTGCGACATTATAGCGGACACATCGGACACTTTTGAAACCATTTTGGGACCATTGTCATTTTTACAGCGATCAGTGCTATAAAAATGCACTGATTACTGTAAAAATTACACTGGCAGTGAAGGGGTTAACCCGTAGGTGGCGCTGTAGGGGTTAAGTGTGACCTAATGTGTGATTCTAACTGAAGGGGGGCGTGACTTGGCGTGTGACATCACTGATCGTCGTTCCCTATGACAGGGAACAGACGATCACTGACACTGCCACTAGGAAGAACGGGGAAAGGTTTGTTTACACTCGCCTCTCCCCGTTCTTCAGCTCTGTGACCCGATCACGGGACACCGGCGGCGATCGGGTCCGCGGGTCCCGTGGGCGCGGTCACGGAGCTCAGGACCGGGTCACGAGCGCGCCAGCGGCGGGATCGGCTGGGATCTTAAAGGGGATGTACCTGTACGCCCTTGTGCGCAGCCATGCCATTCTGTAGACGTACATCCTTGTGCGGCGGTCCTTAAAGCGGAGCTCCGCCGTAAAACAAATATTAAAAGCCAGCAGCTACAAATACTGCAGCTGCTGACTTTTAATAAATGGACACTTGGCTGTCCTGGAGTCCAGCGATGTCGGCAGCAGAAGACGAGCAATTGCTCGTCTCTCGGCTGCCCCAACTGCCATCATCGGTGAGGGAATCAGGAAGTGAAGCATTGCGGCTTCACTGCCTGGTTCCCTACTGTGCATGCGCCGTCCTCACTGTTCCCTGCTGTGTTCTGGGAGCCGTGTGTTTCCCTGAACACAATGGGGGGGGGGGGAGTGGCGTACTGCCCGCAGGTCCCCGCAGAGTCTATGCCCGAATGTGGGTGCAAATACCTTAGACAGGTATCTGCACCCCCCGAAAGGTACCAATTGTGGCACCGGAGGGGGGAGGAATCCGATGAGCGGAAGTTCCACTTTAGGGTGGAGCTCCGCTTTAAGTGGTTAAAAAGGTAATGTTTTTTTAGTTTACAATACAGTGGTTTAGTTTACAGTTTAGATAAATAGTACTGTTCCTATGTATTGTGACATGTCAACACTTTATTTCTCCAGCATTTTAAAGTTACTCACTGATTTACTTTAAAAATGACAAACATGCTTTAAGAATTACTGTAATAAATACTGGGTTTGTATTTCATTGATTAAGGTTTAAAGGTCTTCAGGCTGTTCTGTATAACTATACGTACTTATTAATTTATTGTGTTTCTTCATCAGAGACTTTCTGGGCCACCAGGCCCCCCTGGACCACAAGGCCCCCCTGGACCTCCAGGATTGCCAGGGGCTGAGGTCACCCATGAAGTATTGTTGCAAGAGTTTAAGCAAATGCTCAGAGGTAAGTAGAGCTATCTTGCCATAATGTGGCCTTTACAACCTTATATATTTGTGGTTTTTAGTTTCATAAATCATTTCCAACTAGTCGATTGACTATCTACCCTTCTTAAAAAAAGGATGTTCTTTAGCTCAGAATTAAAGCTGAAGTTTAGCTATGGTATTGTTTACATACTGTAGTTACATTGCTCCAGCTTGGACCTGTGTAAGTATAACCTGTGTAAGCAGGGAGGAAACGCTATTGTCTCCATTTCATACAATGAGAGAACACTTTGAAAATTAGATAATACAATGTGTTTCCAGACTAGGACTGGGTGCTAGTGGAGATCACTGTAGTAGGTGCGTTACTACAATTTCCAGCTTCCAAAAGGATCCCACAGGTATGACACATACTGTACATACTTACCTTGGTCCAGTGTACAGTGCCTTGAAAAAGTATTCATACCTTTTGAAATTTTCCACATTTTACAACCAAAAACATAAATGTATTTTATGTGATAGACCAACTGAAAGTGGCACATAATTGTGAAATGATAAATGGTTTTCAATTTTTTTTACAAATAAAAATCTGAAAAGTGTGGCGTGCATTTGTATTCAGTCAATACTTTGTAGAACCACCTTCCGCTGCAATTACAGCTGCAAGTCTTTTTGGGGATGTCTCTACCGGCTTTGCACATCTAGACATTTTTGCCCATTCTTCTTTGCAAAATAGCTCAAGCTTTGTCAGATGGAGAGCATCTGTGAACATTAATTTTCTAGTCTTACCACAGATTCTCACTTGGATTTAGATCTGGACTTTGTCTCGGCCATTCTAACACACGAATATGCTTTGATCTAAACCATTCCATTGTAGCTCTGGCTGTATGTTTAAGGTCGTTGTCCTGCTGAAAGGTGACCCTCTACCCCAGTCTCAAATCGTTTGCAGACTCTAAAGCCCTGTACACACGATAGGTTTTACCAATGAAAACAGTCCGATGGACAGTTTTCATCGGACAAACCGATCGTGTATGCACCCCATCGGTCTTTTTTCCATCAGTGTTTAAAAATATAACATGTTTTAAAATTGTCCGATGGTTAAAAAACCGATAGCAAATTACTATCGTCTGTGGGGAACTCCATCGGATAAAAAACCCACGCATGCTCAGAATCAAGTCGACGCATGCTCAGAAGCATTGAACTTAATTTTCTCGGAGTGTTTTACGTCACCGCGTTTGGAACGGTCATTTTTTTGACTGATGGTGTGTAGGCAAGACTGATGGAAGTCAGCTTCATCGGTTTTCCGATGGAAAAATCCATTGGTTTAAAAACCATAGGAAATCCGTTCGTGTGTACAGGGCTTAACAGGTTTTCTTCTAAGATTGCCCTGTATTTTGCTCCATCCATCTTCCCATCAACTGTGACCAGCTTCCCTGTCCCTGCTGAAGAAAAGCATCCCCACAACATGATGCTGCCACCACCACGCTTCACGGTTTGGGATGATGTGTTCAGGGTGATGTGCAGTGTTAGTTTTCTGCCACACATAGCATTTTGCTTTTAGGCCAAAAAGATCATGATTGGTTCCATTTGACCAGAGCACCTCCTTCCACATGTTTGCTGTGTCCCCACATGGCTTCTCGCAAACTGCAAACAAGACTTCTTATGGCTTTCTTTCAACAATGGTTTTCTTCTTGCCACTCTTTCAAAAAAGCCAGATTTGTGGAGTGCACGACTAATAGTTGTCCTGTAGACAGAATCTCCCACCTGAGTTGTGGATCTCCACAGCTCCTCCAGGGTTACCATGGGCCTCTTGGCTGCTTCTCTGATTAATGCTCTCTTTGCCCGGCCTGTCAGTTTAGGTGGATGCTACGCTCTATTCTGGCCTAGGCCAACAAGGCCCAGGCCTAGGGCAGTACTTTGTAGGGGGGGCAGCACAGAAATGTCCTCGCCGGCTTGCGCTACGCTGTTAATGTAGTGCCAGTCTTATGGGGCGGACTGGGCTGAGAGGCAAATTAGTCTAGGGCCCCCATAAAGCGGCCACACTGCTTTCGGTATGTGGGAGGCCGGCATTCCGCAACTGTGGGGGGGGGTGCTGCTTTTAATTTTGACTGTCCTATCATCCTGGACCACAAACCTTCCTCACTGTGCTATATGTTTTCTGCTGCACCATTGGCATGGTTATATCTTCCTAGTCCTCTCCATAAAATTATCAGAAATTTGTGCTTAAAGTAGAACTATAGGCAACACTTTTTTTTTTTCATTTTGCATAGAGTAAGGGAGGGATATAGCCCCTGTCAGTTTATTTTTTACCATCCTTGTCCCATTGCAGAGATTACCCTTCACTTCCTGCCCCATAGCCAAACAGGAAGTGAGAGGAAATCTATGCAAATTAAGGGAATATATTGCCCCCACACACCAGGCCCTCAGAACTAGAGTCCCCACTCGAAAATTTCAGGGAGGGTCTTAAACAGAAAGGGGTGTGGCCTTGACAGGAAGGGGTGGGTCATTAAATTAGGGGGTGCATGAGTTTAATCAGGCCTAGGGCAGCACAAAACCTAAATACACTACTGGGTGGATGGCCATGTCTTGGTAGGTTTGCAGTTGTGTCATACTCTTACCATTTTTGGATGATGGATTAAACACTGCTCCATGAGATGTTCAAAGCTTGGGATATTTTTTCTATAACCTAACCCTGCTTTAAACTTCTCCACAACTTTATCCCTGACCTGTCTGATGTGTTCCTTGGCCTTCATGATGCTGTTTGATCACTAAGGTTCCCTACAAACCTCCAAGGGCTTCACAGAACAGCTGTATTTATACTGAGATTAAATTACACACAGGTGGACTCTATTTACTAATTAGGTAACTTCTGAAGGCAATTGGTTACATTAGATTTTAGTTGGAGGTATCAGAGAAAAGGGGGCTGAATACAAATGCACGCCACACTTTTCAGATAGTTATTTGTAAAAAATATAGAAAACCATTTATCATTTTCCTTCCACTTTGTGTTGGTCTATCACATAAAGTTCCAATTAAATACATTTCCATTTTCGGTTGTAGCATGACAAAATGTGGAAAATTTTATGGGATATGAATACTTTTTCAAGGCACTTTAACTATGTAAAAATTAACATACCTAAACTTTAGATTTTCTACTCTAATGCTGCGTACACACGATCATTATTCACGGCGGTTAAAAAACCGCCGTGAATAATGACATTTTAAACGAGGGAACAGCTTGTTCCCCACACACGGTCATTTTTCTCGTCATTTTTTAAAATGACGAGAAAAACGATCGTCTATGGGCTCCGCGGCAGTGTTTTCCTATGGGAAACACTGCCGCAGAAGAAATGTCAGGAAAAACGACGAGAAAAATTAGAACATGAACATTTTTCTCGGCGAAAGGAAAAAATGCCGTTTTTCTCGTCTAGAAAAACGGTCGTGTGTACGCGGCAAAAGTGTGATCATGACAAAGGCACTCTTTCTTTGTTTGCGATTGTCCTGCATAAAGGCTAATAGATAGCATGGACAGCGAAGATATTGGCAACTCTGTCATTGTTTATGCTAGTTACAGGTCTGTGAGAAACCATTCAATAGAGCTTTAATTATTTTTTAAATTGCAATCCGGAGTTTTGCTGTGATTGAAAAGGTGAGGTAAAGCAGCATCAATCAGAATGATAATGTCAATAACCTATGGGCCAGTATACACAAGAGTAGGGATGAGCTTCGTGTTCGCGTCGAACACACGTTCAACTCGAACATCGGCTGTTCGATCGTTCGATGAAGAACGAACGTTATGGTCCGTTCGCGCCAAATTCGTGTTGCGCGTCACGGCCCATAATTCACTGCGGCATCGCAGTGCATTGCTGGCTGATGATTGGCCAAGCATGCACTATGACCCGCATGCTTTGGCAAATCACAGCGCAGAGAAAACCGAGAGCCGTAATTGGCCAAAGCCAGGGTGGCTTTGGCCAATTATGGCTCAGGGGGTTTAGTACACGCCCCACACTATATGAGGCCGCCTGGAAGTGGGCCTTGTGTAGTGTGTTGGCGTTTGTGAAAGAGGCAGTTTCAGAGAGAGAGAGACAGTGTCATTTATATTGAGTTAGATAGAGCAGGCAGGCGAGTCAGTTAGCTGCTGTTACAGTGTGTAGAGGATATATATGCATCCTAGGTGTTGTATATATATTTATACACTGTATTGAGTTTAGCTAGATCCGTTCCTGTTAGTCTCTATACTGTGACAGGCAGGCCGGTGATTGTGCTAGCTGTAGACAGTCAGTGTTTCACTTAGTGTACTACTGTGTGCTTTGCATAGCATCCACCTAAAGCTCACCTGGATACAGTTATTCTCTATACTGTGACAGGCAGGCCGGTGATTGTCATGCCATTTTTCTCAATGATTTTCATCCATATTGCCGGGACCAGACATTACATTAAAGCCGCAAGCAGTTTTAAATGGCTTTTTTTTCTTTAGAAATGTCATTTTGTGCAGGGACAGTTCTAAACACGGGAAACACGTGCCACTTCACAGGCATACTTTAAACACCCCCCAGGTACGATATCTAAAGGAATATTTCACTTTTTTTTTTTCACTTTATGCATCATTAAAATCACTGCTCCCGAAAAAACTACAGTTTTAAAAGATTATTTTTACATTGATACATGTCCCCTCGGGCAGGACCCAGGTCCCCAAACCCTTTTTAGGACAATAACATGCGTATTAGGCGTTATAATTAGCACTTTAGATTTCGAACGTTCGCGTCCATTGTATTTAATAGGGTTCTAAAGTTTGCGCAAACGTTTGGTCCGTTCGAAGGTTCTGGTACGAACCGAACAGGGGGGTGTTCGGCTCACCCCTTCACAAGAGGCTGAGATGCTTTTGTTATGTGTAAGCTGTGCATCTGTCATGCATTTGCATTAGTTTAACAGAGGACTAAAAACACAAACATCTCAAGCTGAGCTTAAATGATCCCAAAAGCTCATGAACACTAGCCCTATAGGTGTTTGGTTCTCTGTGCAAGTGTATCCTTGCACGGAGAACAGAGATTTGCCCTCTCCATTTGTACTGGAGACCCTTGTCACCAGGACCGATAGTGAGGAAAAGTAAAAAAATTTGGGAACAGGACACCACCAACATTACTAGGACAGAAATAGAGGAGAAGTTTTCTTCTAGTGACAATTTTCGAAGAGTGTATTTATTTCACTTTGGAGAGATTATCTCTTATTACCTGTTGTGCCTAAAGCAGTGGTCATCAACTCCTGTCCTCAGGGCCCACTAAAAGGTCAGATTTTATGTATTACCTTGGGAAGACTAGAATACTGCAATCACTGAGCAGCAAATGATATCAACTGTGATGTATTTCAGTTATCTTGCAAACCTGGCCTGTTAGTGGGCCCTGAGGACAGGGTTGATGACCACTGGCCTAAAGAACAAGAAGTAAAGAGAAATTTCCCCAATGAGAAACAGATGGCAAAAAAACATTACACTGGGCTATTATCCATCTCCTGCTCTATCCAGACAAATTGAGAAAAATTATTTTGGATTTAGATACATGTTCATCTAATGACAATTTTATAGCTTAAAAAACACAATAAATAGTATAAATGGAATGATGAAGATCAGTTGGCATCATATTGAAGATAATAGTTAAAGTATTGGGTAGGATTGTCCCGATACCGATACTAGTATCGGTATCGGTACCGATACCGAGCATTTGCCCGAGGACTTGTACTCGGGGCAAATGCTCCGATGATTCACCCGATACCTGGGCAGTCAGGGTGATCAGTGCGGTGGGGGAGTTACAAGCACTGATCACCCTGTATAGATTTAAAAGTCTGACAGCCGGTCCTCTCTCTCAAACCACCCGCCCCCCCCCCACGGCTTTCAGTGGTGATCGGTGCTTCTCTCCCACACACGATCACCGCTGACTGTCCCCTATCCTCCTCCAGTCCCCATCCGTCCTTCTCCATGCTACTGTCCCCCTCCATGCTGCTCCGTGTCCCCCTCCATGCATCTGTCCCCCTCTCTCCTCCGTGTTCCCCTCCGTGCATCTTTCCCCCTCTCTCCTCCGTGTCCCCCTCCGTGCATCTGTCCTGCTCTCTCCTCCGTGTCCCCCTCCGTGCATCTGTCCCGCTCTCTCCTCCGTGTCCCCCTCCGTGCATCTGTCCCGCTCTCTCCTCCGTGCATCTGTCCCGCTCTCTCCTCCGTGTCCCCCTCCATGCATCTGTCCCCCTCTCTCCTCCGTGTCCCCCTCTGTGCATCTGTCCCCCTCTCTCCTCCGTGCCCCCCTCCGTGCATCTGTCCCCCTCTCTTCTTCCCCTCCGTGCTGCCGTCCCCCTCGGTATCTCAGGATGGAGAGCGGAGGTAGGAGCCAGTTTAGTTTTCTGAATGGACAGAGTCAGTGATCACTGACTCTGTCCATTCACATAACTGAAACATTGTATCCTCCTGTGACTACGATGTCTCAGTTAATGAATGAAGAGAAGCCGCTGTCTAATCTCCATTCATTATCAGTGCAGCGGAGGCTGCTGAGAAAGGGACTGGGAAATCTGTGTCCCTAGTCCCTTTCCATGTCTCAAATGGGAGATGTCAGAGGTCTGTTAAGACCCCTGATATATCACCATAGCCCCCCCAACAGGGCTGATAAAAAAAAAATTGCAATAAATAATTTAAAAAAAGTTGTAAAAAATAATAATAATAATAATTAAAAAAAACACACAGACACTGTCTCCCCCCCCCCCCCCTGCAAAAAGAAAGCATTGTAAAAAAGAAAAATAAATAAATTGTAAAAAATAAAAAAAACTAATTGTAAAAAAATTTTTATAAAATAAATAAATAAAAAATACTGACACATGTGCCACTGTCACATGAGATTAAATAAAAGTATTGGTAATCGGTATCGGCCAGTACTTGAAAAAAGTATCGGAACTTGTACTCGGTCTTAAAAAAGTGGTATCGGGACAACCCTAGTATTGGGTATTGAATATTGAGCTCAACATCGACTGTCCAGGAAGATCTTTCAGGCTGGGTTCACATCTAAGCCGCATCCGGCTCACAGCAGGAGTCCGGTGCGTCTTCATTCACCGTTTCAGGTCTGATTTCAGCCCAAATTTTGGGCTAAATTCGCACCTGAAATTAACCAAAAGATGCACAGGGCTCCTATGCAATTTGCACTGGAGCCACTTCGGAGATGTGTGAACCGGCTCCATAGAAAAGCCTGCATTCAATTCACATAGGTGTGAGATCCCTAAAAACCGAAATAGTTGTTTTTTCTTTTCTGAATTGGTACCATTCATTATTGGATTTTGTGAGTTTAACTGCTGGAGATCTGATGCAGACTTTTCCACGTGTTGTTACCCAGTGTTTTGGACAGAGCAAGTTACCTACTATAAGCTTTACATTGGGTAAGAGGCATTTTACCTTAAGTGGTGGAGGATATTGACATTGGTGGTTGCTTACACTTGGCTTGTTGGATTCAGAAAATGGACATTTCTGCACCATTAATATTTATGGAATTTTATTATGAACTGTACACTGATCACGTCTTTCTTTGGTGTTAATTTGCACATTAAAAATTGTTTGTTATAATTTTATTCTTATTATGAAATATTTGCACTGATTTTCATATGACTTATATGATGTATAATAATTGAGCTGTGAGAGAGCGAGAGATATTGTTCCTGCTCCCCCATTCAGATCTCGGTGTTAGTTTTTTTTTTTTCGTTCAGCCCACTGGAAGTACCATAAAAATAAACCATCTTTGGCCAGCTTTAGTTGGTTCTGAAAGTTTTTTCCCCTGCCAGGTGCTGTGATTGCAGGTTTAGAAAGGGAACATGTATCTTTATAATAAAGTGAAGGATTAGTGACTAAGAAGGTAATGAAGCCAAGTAAAACAAGGCAACTATCATTTTCATAAAGAGGTTATGGATGGTAGCCTCCATATTTCTCTCTGTACTATATGCTTCATTACCTAAAATCTAGCTAAATACCCACACAGCTGTAAACCCCTCCTTGGATTTGCCCTCACCAAATAGCATATTCACACTTTAAACGAGGCTTGGTATTTGGGGTGGTTATATTGTATAGATCCATACTATGTTTCCTCTAGCATTGTATAGCCATAATAAATGAGTATCTCCTTTCTCCCAAAAGATTCCACAGATCGTCGGACAGTGTCTGGTGATACCTCAGAACACACCAGTGAGCCTCCACCTTTACTGCTTCCTATCAAGGATCTCTATCCATACAGAAGGATAGATGAAGCTTTCCACTGTCGGCTTAAAGGGTCTGTCATTGTGGACAAGAGAACATTGGCAGAGCTTCAGAACTTTCAGACGGTAAGATATAATAAAAAAGGGAAGTGATATTGTAATGTATTAGGAGTCACATGGGATACTGAAGGACTATGGGTGTATGAAGAACAGATTAGTGTACTTCCCATTGAAATTTTACTTCCAACAAGGTGTCCTGACAGACTAAAAAAACAGGACATGCCCAGATGCAGATAAATTGGCTCTTATTTGACAGACCCCATTTGGGTTGATTTAACAAAGGCAAATATAATATTTACTTTGCAAGGGATTTTTCCACTGAGTTTAGTGAATGAAGTGACACTTCCATTATCCAATCATGTACAAGCAAAAATTAATTTTTTGTTTTTTTTGCACGTGTTTGCGGTTTTTTGCTAATTAAATTTCACCTCATACACTAAGCTCTGTGGAAAATTACAACGTCGCTTGCAAAGTGAATGATTTATTTGCCTTTATTAAATCAACTGCATTGCTACCAAACATGTATATATATTTTCAGGAATTAGCAAGTGTTTGGTGGGGGATCTTTATTAATGGGGTTTAGCTAGCCTTTACGCTATCAACAGTAAAAGGGTTTTCCTGAAAATGTATTGGGAAAAAAAATGGAAAATTGTATACTCACCTTTCCGTAATTTTCCTTTCCTGTCGCATCTTCATGGCAGCATACACCTTTGGGTTGTGGCTCCGCCCCCCACAACCTGATAGGACCGTTTAGCTATTAAGCCCAGAGCGGGCCCCGCCCAGGTATTCTAGTATATATATACCTCACCTCAGATGGGTGGGCATCTGTATGCTGCCATGAAGATGCGACAGGAAAGGAAAATTACGGAAAGGTGAGTATACAATTTTCCATTTTCCTGTCGCATCATGGCAGCATACACCCTTGGGTGAATAACTCGCAGACTGGGTGGGTCTGAGCATAAAGACAATTTTTTTTATTTACATGGAATAGAGGTGTTAGACTGAATAATTGCTCGTCCAAACTCTGCCGTGGATAATCTGGCAGAGTCCACCTTGTAATGAGAAATAAAGGTATTCCTTGAGGACCAGGTCGCTGCTCGGCAAATAGTTTCCGAGGACACTCTGCAGTAGGCCGCCCAGGAGGTCGCCATTTCCCTTGTAGAAATGTGCCTTTAAGCCCTCAGGTATCTGCGTTTGACTCAGAGAATAAGCCTTTTTGATGATCTTCACCAGCCATGCTGCGATGGTGCGAGAGGTTGCTGCTTGACCTCTTCTAAAGCCATGTGGGATTACCAGGAGTTTTTTCGACTTCCTAAGGTCGTTTGTTGTTGACAGGTAGGTTAGAATGTTAGTTCTTACATTCAGCGGATGTGGATCCCCTTGTTCTGTGGAGAGAGCAGGAAGGTTAATCTCCTGATTGAAGTGGAAGGAGGATGACACCTTTGGAATAAACCGATCGGATGGTCTTAGGACTACTTTATCTGGGTAGACAATCAAGTATGGTTCTTTTGCCAGTAGAGCTTGCATCTCTGAGACTCTCTTGGCTGATGTGATTGCAATTAAGAAAGTGACTTTGAGTGTTAAGTCCCATAAGGAGATGTTTTCTAACGGAAAGAATGGTTCGTGTGATAGAACTTCTAGTATGACCGGAAGATCCCAAGTCGGGAAGGAAGGCTTTGTAGGAGGCCTTATCTTTAGGCAGGCCCTCTGGAACTGAATAACTAACTAGGGGCTCTAGCGCCCACTTGATTCCTGTCATAGCTGATAATGCTGACACGAGAACTTTTAAGGTACTTGACCCAAGGCCTTTCTCCAGGCCTAACTGGAGAAACTCAAGGATTTGAGCAACTGTTGGAGATGATGGGTTCCAGTTTTGTTGCTGTGCAACTGAGAGAAACTTCTCCCGGATCCTCTTATAGGTACTGTTGGTGGTGCATCTTCTGGCTTGAAGAAGAGTTTCTACTACTCTTTGTGAGCAGCCTTGGTTTAAGAACCTAGCCCTTTCAATCTCCAGGCTGTCAGATGCATCCTTTCCGGGAATGGATGAAGAAGTTGCCCCTGGGAGAGTAGATCCGCTGCTGGTGGGAGCAGTAAGGGTCTCACTGTATTCAGCAGAAGGAGAGTGGTAAACCATGACTGTTATCACTGTGGAAGATGACCTCTTGAGCCTGAGAAGAAATCTCGGTATGAGAGGTGTCGGGGGGAAGATGTAACCCAGATGGAAGTTCCAATCATGTTGTAGGCAATCTGTCCCCTCCGCTAAAGGGCAAGGGGTTCTTGTCAGGTACCTCCGGCACTTCGCATTGTTTGGAGTCGCTGCCAGGTCCATATCCGGCATGCCCCAAGTCCTTGCTATGAGGGAAAAGGCTTGGTGACTCAGAGCCCATTCGTTGTTGGAAACAAAAGTTTCTGCTTAGCGTGTCGGCCAGTTGGTTCTGGGTTCCTGGGACATACATCTCCCTTAACCCCGATAGATTCACTTGTGCCCATTCGAGGACTGGACAGACTTCCTGCATCATGGATCGGCTTTTGGTGCCTCCTTGCCTGTTGATATAGGCAACTTCTACCCTGTTGTCCATCTTCAACAGGACTTCTTTCCCTTTTAGGAGGGGACTGAAAGCTAGTAGAGCCTGGAAAGCTGCTTTCATCTCTAGGATGTTCGATACCACATCCTGTATCTCGAAAGACCACCGGCCTTGGACTGCGAGATGCTGGTAGTGTGCTCCCCAGCCTTCCCTGCTGGCATCCGAAATAATCACCTCCTGGGGAGGGGTAACTATGCGTTTGTACCTTTTTTAGGTTGTGCATTCGGGTCCACCACCATAGTGATTGTTTGACCTTCTTTTGGATGTTGATTCGCTGAGACATCGATACCCCGTTCCACTGTCTCAAAAATTACATCTGGAGAGGTCTTGTGTTCCACTGGGCCCATTGGACCATAGGAATGGTTGC
Organism: Rana muscosa; assembly: GCA_029206835.1. NCBI lineage: Eukaryota > Metazoa > Chordata > Amphibia > Anura > Ranidae > Rana > Rana muscosa. Next base: position 204,469,646 of record CM055124.1, read on the forward strand.
TGATAGCGACCCCATGATGCTGAGACACTCTCTGGCTGGGAGTGTGTTGGATAAGAGTAATCTCTTTGCCCTCTGGATTATGATGAGAATTTTCTCTTGAGGGAGTTGTATGGTGTTGAGTCTGGTATCCAGTTCTGCCCCCAGGAAGACCATTCTCTGAGTAGGTTGGAGATTGCTTTTCTTCCAGTTTATCACCCACCCGAATTTTTGCAAGGTGGATGCTAGAGTGTCTCGATGGAGTAGAAGAGACTCTTGGTTGTCTGCAAGCAATAGGATGTCGTCCAGATAATGGTGGACTCTCAATCCTTGCTCCCTTAGTAGAGCTATTACTGGTAGCAGGACCTTGGTAAATGTTCTGGGAGCGGTAGAAATTCCGAACGGAAGACTTTGAAACTGAAAGTGTTGGTGGTTTACCGAGAAGCGGAGAAACTTCTGGAATGCGGTGTGAATGGGAACATGCAGGTAAGCGTCCTTTAAATCCACAGAGAACATCCAGTCGCCAACATTTATGGCATAGAGGATTGACTGTCAACTTTCCATCTTGAAAGTCTCCACCAGGATTGAGCGATTGAGACTTTTTAGGTCTAGGACAGGGCGCAGATCCCCGGTCTTTTTCTTTACCAAAAACAGAGGGGAGTAGAAACCCTTTTCCCTTCGTGGAGGTGGGACTTCCACTATGGCCTGTTTCTTGTTCATACATCATGGGACACAGAGCAGCATAGTCATTACTATGTGGGTTATATAGAATTACCTTCAGGTGCTGGCACTGGCAACTTCCAAAACAGGAAGTACCCTCCCCTATATAAGCCCCTCCCATCCGGGAGTACCTCAGTTTTTTGCCAGTGTCTAAGGTGTTGGCCAAGGTTAACATGTATTCATCTGGGCTTGTGTACAGGTTCTCTGGGCCTTAGCAAGCTATTCCGGATCCGACCAAAAAAGCTTCATAGCTAAACGGTCGGTACCCGGGCCTTGCAGAGAAGAGCAGGGTTTTGCCTGTAATGCCTCTCTTAGGAGGGCTGGACCCTGGGATCCAGAGCTCTGGTCATACCCAAAACCAAGAGGCTATCTGTGCAGGGTGCTATACAGGTCCAGGGGAGTGGAATCCTTGGGAACCCGGTCCCTGAAGGTCTAGTACAATGCCTGCCGTGAGAGGTGAAGTTTGGGCTTCTGTGGACCAAACAAAGTCCTGTGGCGGGGAAAAGGTAAGTGGGGGCCCCTCAGGAACTTGGTTCTATTGAGGGGACCCCCAAGCCTAATATGTCTTTCTGCCTGTTACCTAAAGGGTATTCCCGCTAATAGCTGTATAGGCCTAAGAAATCCTAGAAATGTTTTTTCATAAGGGAAGTTTTAAAAAAACTGTAAACCTGGAAATGTTTTTCATAAAGGAGGTTTAAAAAAAAAAAAAAAAGACAAAAGTGCGGTACCTGTGTTTGTCCACTAGAGGCCGCTGTGGAACGTCTTTTTTCTTGGGACTATTCCTTCCATGGTGAAAGTCCAGGCAGATGAGTGAGCTCTCTATCAGGGAAGCTGCATTCCTCTGTCATGCTGCCAAGTAGTTTCCTTCCATCCCCGAGTCCTGGTGAAACAGGGACCCTGGCTCCTCTCCCTACAGGGCGCCAAGAGCGCACACGTGCACGCGCGCGCGCGCACACATGCTTTCTTTTTATAAGGTTTAGCTTCAAAAAAGGGGGCGGAGCCTGGCGGATGACGCCCTCTGTGCACCCAGCGCTTCTGCGCATGTGCGGGCGTCCCAGCAAGATAAAAGGACTCAGTCCACGCTGCTTGCTATGGACACAGAGCATGAAAAGGAGCTGGTAGCATGGTATAGGGGCTTACAGCGGGCGGTTGATACAGGCATCCCCAGAAAGACGCATTAGTAGACACCCACTGATGTACATAGCAGCAAATTGCATTAGACTATTTCAGTAAGGGGTGTATTGCGGCTGGAATACCTCAGCTTTGAACTAAGGAATATGCCGCCTAAAAAACTCCGAGATATACCTCTCAGGAAGTGTAGGGGGTCTCCATCGGGCTCTGAGGATCTGGAGCAGTCATCTGCACCCTCCTCCCCTGAGAAATCAGAGGTTAATACCCATAAGGAACCCCCGGGAGTGCCAGGTACTGCGGCTGTCCTCAGTCCACCTGCTCCTGCATATATAACAGAGGAGGTTTTTTCCTCAACTCTGGAGGGATTGGAGCAGAGATTGGCTGCATTGATCGCTTCTTCTCTACAGGAAAGAAAGCGCGCCAGATCTCCATCACCTCCATTAGAGTGCCTGTTGGCAGAGCAACAGTCCCAGGAAGGGACCGACCTACCTGAAGGGGATCAGGAGGAGGTTAGCTCTGTTTTTGAGGAATCGACAGTAGATGAACCATTTTCAGCATCACAGACTGAAAGATTGTGGGTCCAGACCCTAAGTGACATGGTTCGATCTGCATTTAAAATGCCTCTTGTTGAACCATCAACTACTGCTGTCTCCTCATTGGGGTCGCTAAAAGCTCCCCAGGTTAATTGCTCCTTTCCAATACATCCATTATTGGAAGGACTTATATACCAGGACTGGGAACATCCTGATAAACTATTTGTTCCGCCTAAAAGGTTTCCGGTGATCTATCCCATGGAGGAAAAGTTCACCCAGAGATGGAATGTTCCTACTGTGGATGCAGCCATCTCTTCTGTGAACAAATCACTGACATGTCCAGTAGATAATGTTCAAATGTTCAAAGATCCAGTGGATAAAAAATTGGAATCTTTATTAAAATCTGCTTTTTCCACAGCAGGGGCTGTTACACAGCCAGCAGTGGCAGCTATTGGGGTCTGCCAAGCTTTAAAGGATCAAATGAAAATGGTCCTGAGGGATTTGCCAGACCAACAGGCCCAGGCTCTGGCTGATCTGCCTAGAGCATTATGCTTTGCGGTTGACGCCATCAAGGATTCTATCCATCAGGCCTCCCGCCTCACGCTGTCTTTGGTACATATGCGTAGGCTTCTGTGGCTCAAAAACTGGTCTGCTGAAGCTCCCTGTAAGAAGCTCTTAGTTAGCTTCCCATTTCATGGGGAACGCCTTTTTGGCGAAGACCTGGATAAGTATATCCAGAAGATTTCCAGTGGTAAAAGTACTCTCTTACCGAGTAAGAAGAGGTCTAGGGGTCCATCTTTTAAGAGGACTACCTCTCCTATCCCTGCGACGTCTGCTACTAAGCAGTTCCGACGGCCTCCTCGGTCAAACTCAGGAGGTAAAAATCAGGGACAGCCACAGGGTAATAAAAAGCCCTGGATCCGAAGAGGTACTAAACCAGCCTCCAAGTCAAGCCTATGAAGGGCTGCCCCCACTCAAACGGGTGGGGGGAAGGCTTCAGTTGTTCGCAGAGACCTGGCGGGAGACGATCAAAGACAGATGGGTGCTCTCCGCAGTAACTCTGGGATACAAGTTGGAGTTAAAAGAGTCTCCTCCGTCCCATTTTATGTGGTCAGGCATGCCAAGAGACCCTCTGAAAAGAGGGTCTCTCCTATTGGCGTTAGAACAACTATTGCTCCAAGGAGTAATTATGGAGGTTCCTATGGAAGAGTGGGGGTTGGGTTTCTACTCAAACCTTTTCACAGTCCCGAAGCCAAACGGGGACATAAGACCCATATTAGACCTAAAGAGTCTAAACAAATTTCTAAACGTCCGGTCTTTCCGGATGGAGTCGATCCGATCGGTCACCGCTGCCCTACAAGGGGAGGAATGGTTAGCCTCGATCGACATCAAAGATGCTTACTTGCATGTTCCCATCTTTCCAGGTCATCAAAAATTCCTACGCTTTGCAGTAGAAGGGCGCCATTTTCAGTTCAGAGCCTTACCATTCGGTCTGGCCACAGTACCACGAGTGTTCACAAAAATTCTGGCCCCACTGTTGGCCGATCTAAGAACACGAGGTGTAACGATAATGGCATACCTAGACGACCTGTTGTTGATGGACCACTCAGTTGCCAAGCTAGAAGTGGTAATTGTCGATACAATCAAGTATCTAGAATCTCACGGTTGGGTCATCAACCTGGACAAGTCAGCCCTACAGCCAGTGAAAAACCTGGTATATCTAGGGCTACGGCTGGATTCAGACCAGAGGAAGATTTTCTTACCTCTAGACAAGGTATCCTCCTTGAGAGGCTTGGTCCGTCTGCTTTGTGCAAAAAGACAGCCGTCCATACGCCTGTGCATGAGGCTGCTAGGAAAGATGGTAGCATCATTCGAAGCTGTGCCATACGCCCAATTCCACTCAAGGAATTTACAAAGGGCCATATTGTCAGCCTGGAACGGAAAAGTTCAGGCTCTAGACTTCCCGATGGCTTTGTCCTCTTCCGTTCGGAAGAGTCTCTGCTGGTGGTTGATCCCCCAGAATCTCCAGAAGGGAAAACCCTTCAGCCCGATATCTTGGAAGGTGGTCACTACAGATGCCAGCCTTACAGGCTGGGGGGCAGTACTGGAGCAATGGTCTCTCCAGGGCAGATGGTCAAATGTAGTAAAAACCCTGCCCATCAATCTCTTAGAGATATGAGCAGCCCGGTACGCCCTAGTAGCCTGGACATCCAGACTCCAAGGGTCCCCTGTCAGAATTCAATCAGACAATGCCACAGCAGTGGCATATATCAATCATCAGGGAGGCACCAGGAGTCGTGCAGCCCAGAGGGAAGTAAGTCACATCCTGGAATGGGCAGAAAAGCATGTCCCATGTATATCAGCTGTCTTCATTCCAGGGGTGGAGAATTGGAAGGCGGACTTTCTGAGTCGCCAACAGTTATGCCCAGGGGAATGGTCCCTTCATCCCGAGGTCTTCCGAGCAATATGTCAGTGGTGGGGAACACCGGATGTAGATCTGCTAGCATCCAGATTCAACGCAAAGGTGGACAGATTTGTCTCCCGGACAAGGGATCCCCTCGCTTGCGGCTCGGATGCTCTGGTGTTCCCTTGGGATCAGTTCAGACTGATATATGCATTCCCTCCGCTACAATTGTTGCCTCGACTCCTTCGCAGAGTCAGGTTGGAGAAGAAGCCGGTGATCCTGGTGGCTCCAGCGTGGCCCCGAAGGGCCTGGTACGCGGAGATCATCAAAATGTCTGTGGGGAGTCCTTGGACCCTTCCACGTCGTCCGGACCTGCTTTCGCAAGGACCGATATACCACCCTTCCTTACTAACTCTAAGTTTAACGGCCTGGCTATTGAGTCCCACATCCTAAAGAAGAGAGGTCTCTCTAACTCTGTGGTATCAACTATAATCAATGCCAGGAAGCCTGTATCCAGGCAGATCTACTATAGAGTTTGGAAGGCGTACATCACTTGGTGCGAGGCCAGAAAATGGCATCCGCGTAAGTACGTTATAGGCAGAATTCTGGACTTCCTGCAGTGGGCTGTAGACAGGAAGTTTGCCTTAAGTACTATCAAGGGCCAGGTTTCTGCCTTGTCAATACTATTTCAAAGGCCCCTGGCTATGCATTCACTTGTCAAATCCTTTATGCAAGGTGTGACTCGTATTATTCCACCGATTAAGGCTCCCATATGCCCATGGGATCTAAATTTGGTTCTGTCGGTTCTGCAGAAGCAGCCATTTGAACCTTTGCGGCACATTTCCTTGGTTCTACTCACCAGGAAATTTATATTTTTAGTAGCCATATGCTCGGCTAGAAGAGTGTCGGAATTAGCCGCCATGTCCTGTAAAGAGCCATATCTGGTTATCCATAAGGACAGAGTAGTATTACGTCCTCACCCAGCCTTTCTTCCTAAGGTGGTATCGAGGTTTCACTTGAACCAGGATGTGGTTCTTCCTTCTTTTTTCCCCAAACCAAGCTCGGTAGAGGAAAAGTTATTGCATTCTTTGGATGTAGTAAGAGCAGTTAAAGCTTATCTAAAAGCCACTGCTCAGATTCGTAGAACGGATTCTCTGTTTGTTCTGCCGGAAGGCCCCAGAAAGGGTCAGGCAGCATCAAAATCTACTTTAGCCAAGTGGATTCGACAGGTCATAATACAAGCCTATGGCTTGAAAAGTAGACCGCCTCCGTTCAAAGTTAGGGCGCACTCCACGAGAGCAGTTGGAACTTCATGGGCAGTGCATCACCAGGCCTCCCTGGCGCAAATTTGTAAGGCCGCAACATGGTCTTCAGTACACACGTTTACTAGGTTCTACCAGGTGGATGTTAGAAGTCAGGAGGATGTCGCCTTTGGGCGCAGTGTGTTGCAGGCCGCAAAAGATCCTCATGCCTGATGGCGCCCAGCTTATGTATGGTGTATCCCCCCCCTCATGTGGCATTGCTTTGGGACGTCCCACATAGTAATGACTATGCTGCTCTGTGTCCCGTGATGTATGAACAAGAAAGTAGGATTTTTAAAACAGCTTACCTGTAAAATCCTTTTCTTGGAGTACATCACGGGACACAGAGCTCCCACCCCTCTTTTGGGGACACGTATTGCTTTGCTACAAAACTGAGGTACTCCCGGATGGGAGGGGCTTATATAGGGGAGGGTACTTCCTGTTTTGGAAGTTGCCAGTGCCAGCACCTGAAGGTAATTCTATATAACCCACATAGTAATGACTATGCTGCTCTGTGTCCCGTGATGTACTCCAAGAAAAGGATTTTACAGGTAAGCTGTTTTAAAAATCCTACTTTTTGGATCAAATCTTGGACATATTCTGCCAATATGAGCTTCTTTTCCCTGGATGTTGGAATTCTAGTTTTGACGAATTGGTCTCTGGGAGGTCGATTCTTGAACCTCCATTTGTGTCCCTCTTGGACAGTAGCCACTGTCCATGGGTCTCTTATTATCTCCGCCCAAACCTGCTTGAAGTCCTTTAGTCTGGCTCCTACTACAGCTGGTTGGGTGGACGCGTCTTCAAAAAGACTTCTGGTCCCCCGGGGTAGGGGTCTTGGAGGTTTGGAGTTTTTCTGTACTCCCTGCCGGGCTTATAGGACTTTGCCCCCCTGTATCTATCTGGGAGGTTCCGTCTGAATGTAGGTGGCCTTTGTTGTCTAGGCCTTCTGTCTGAAGGAATGAGTCCAGACTTTCCACCGGTGACTTTTGAAAAAGCCAAGTCCAGCTTCTCCCCGAAGAGCTTTGAGCCGTCAAATGGGATCCTACACCAGTTGGACTTTTAGGAGGGGTCTGCTGACCATGGTTTTAGCCAGAGTGCCCTCCTGGCCATCACTGAGCTTAACATTGCTCTGGATGTTGACTTTATGATGTCTACAGAGACTTCTGCAACAAAATCGCCTGCAAGGCTGAGTTCCTGGAGAGCTGTAATTACTCGCACTTGTTCCACGCCTTCTGCTACCAACTTCTCAGCGTTGGAGGACCAGCTTGAGATAGCCCTTCCCACTGCTGCTAGCGTTATTGCTGGTCTGCAGGCACCACCTGCGGATAGGTAAGCTCTTTTAAGATCCAGATCGATCTTCCTGTCTAATATATCCTTAAATGTGACCGCATCTTCTATTGGAAGAGTTACGTGCCAGGCTAGGCGCATCAAGGAGGGGTCTACCACTGGTGGTGTTACTAGTGGATTGACACTGGATTCCTTTAGCGGATACAGTTTGGCAAGTCTGTTGCTGAGACTGGTCTTCTTCTCAGGTTTTTGCCACTTTTTTGAGATTCGGAAAATATTTCTTCGCTTTTTGCGGAGTTTCTTTTTCCTCTTCCCATTCTATAGCTTCCTTCACTGATTTTATGAAGGGTTCTATAAGTGAGAAGTCAAACCCGGTGGATACCTCCAAGTCCTCATTGTCAGATAGGGGTTCTGACTTTTTAGATGTGGAGGGAGTCGCAGGTGAAGTGCCTTGCACTGATCTGCTTCATTCAGATTCTGTGATTTGCAGGGATGTAAATATAGCCGGCTCTCTGCTTGGCTCTCTCTCTCTAGTTGCTTCGTCCAAGCATGTGCGACAGGCCAGCTTGTCTGGAAGTGCTATGGCACTGCAAACCCAGCATGAATTCCCTGATGGACGGGAACGCTGAGGGGTAGGAGAGCGTCTGCGTGAAGGAGACCTCCTGTAGGAGTGTCTGTGCCGTGAATGGGATTTTGAACGGCTCCTTCTGCGACTTGAGCGACTTCGTCTTGTGTGTGAGCGACTTCTACCGCGATCTGAGCGGCTTTGTCTATGGCTTGGACTCCTTCTAGATGGCTCTTGTTGTCTTGAATCCGACGATCTGGCCGACCTGATAGGGCTGTCCAATTTAGACAGCATTAATGACAGGCTCTCTTTTTCAGTCTTCACTACTTACCAATCTTTCCCCCCCTTACCTATTAGGCTGGTGATGGTCTACTGGGGCAGCGACCTCCATGAGGAGTGATATAGTCCCCCCTACAACAGATAGTAGGAAATGAGCATGCAGGCAGTAGATAAGGTGAAACCCAGTAAAGGAGAAAAAAAATAGATCCAGGAAGCTTACCTTAAGGAAGAGACAGCAGTGCAATCTATCCCACCGAAAAAGCTATTGACAGGTGCAGTGTTCAAGAGAAAAAACAGCAGAAAGGATTTGGTTTTTTAAAACTGCTGTCTCCCAGTGATGACGTCATGACCGCACATGCTCTGTAGCGTCGTGAGCAAGTCGGGGCCATCTTGGAAACTGGCATACACAGGAAATTACATTGGAGAGCCTGGGGAATACCTCTATTGCTATGGAACTACAGCGCAGAAAGCCAGATTTTATACAGACACCCAGGAGAGCTGGAGGCCAATATAGAGACCTGATTAAGGTCTGTGAAGAGCTGGCAGTTATCGGAAGAGCTGGAGGTCGCTATATCATAAACCTGTTTAAGGTTTGTAAGAAAGAAACTGGTACATACCCCTGAGACCATCAGAGTGGGGTTCCTTCCATAGAGCTCATTTAGAGGCTGTACAGGATAGGACTTCCACCCAGGAGAGGCTGAACCTGGCTGGGGCGAAGCGGTAAGGGGGTTCTTCATCTTTGATGTCCTTGTCAGGTCTTAGGTGAGGAAAAAAAAGAGAATACCTGGGTGGGGGCCCGCTCTGGGCTTAATAGCTAAACGGTCCTATCAGGTTGTGGGGCGGAGCCACAACCCAAAGGTGTATGCTGCCATGAAGATGCGACAGGAAAAGATATTTAGAAAATGTGTAAATTTGCCTGAACATTGTCAGGACAGAAAGTGATGATGTGAAGTCTAGTGTAAGTGGGAATATCTCTTGGGAGAGATTTTCAGTTTTTTTCTAATGTGTCTCTGGAGCAGGAAGTGAAAGGAGATCACACTGATGGGACACAGAAATGACAACCTAAAGATATCTTGGCCAAAGGTGTAACTATAACCAAAATCAGTCCACACAACTACTATGGGGCCTGAGGGTGGGAAGGGGGCCCCCACTAAAGAGGTTGTCTGATGTCTCCATTCCTGAGGAGATGAGATCAGATCGACAGGAGCAATCCTTGGACTTATGCTTTTGTTACATATCTTTATTGCATTCTCCTAGTTATCCAATTGTTTGATATTAACTCTCTATACTGTAGTGTCAAATAAATTGTAGTGATGCCCTTGGTTTTGACCATTCTGTATCCTATCCAAAACATGAAATGGCTTTACATATACTGGTGGTTGGAGACCCATACACCTTCTATGAAATGTAGATCTACATTTATGACTTATACTTTGCTGAGGAATTCTCACTTTTATTTCTTGTTATAAAACAGATCTTACACATCTCATTTTGGCTTGTTTGAACTTGGGAACATTGGATGAATCACCCACTGAACTGACAATCCAAACCTTTGTAATACTGTATTTGTCTTTTCTGTTTTATTTGACTTCAGCCGACAGCTAAAGGCGCCTTTCTCCGGGGTTCGGGAATGAACTTGTCACTGGGTCGTTTTACAGCTACTGTTCCGGGGATTTACCAGTTTTCAGCCCATATTCACATAGGTTGGTCAACAGAATTTTCCTTTCTCCAGTTTTGATAAAATCATATCTTGTTCAAATCTTTGCCATGTGTCAAGAACAGAGAAAGGGGCTGCATGTTACAGCCTCTTGGGGTGATCTTCTCTCGCTTCCTGTTAGTCACTGGGACAGGAAATGAGAAAGTCTTCAGTGGGGATAGCGACTGCAGCAAATTAACTTTTTAGTAGTGTGAAAACGGTTAGAACCTCTGTCAGTTTTTTAATTGCATTTAAACTGTTGGTAGGCAGGTGTCCACCTACTTGGTAAACAAGAAAACTCTTTTTAGAACAACACTCATTATTTCTAAGTAAAGTGAGTAAATAAAGACATTTTAATTGAGTGCGGTCTATAGATAAAATCAGCCAAATCTTTATTGTAGCCTCATAAATTTCTAAAAAACATATACATGGAACTCATCAAAAAGAGAAGGGACCATCATTTAAACAACATCAGTTATAATAAGCAACCAATTTAAAAAGAGCTGTTTTATATGTTTTCATACAATCCAAAGTATTTATTAATATTCAAATCACCCTTAGTGCCCGTTCACACTACCGCGACTTGGGATCCGACTTGTGTCGCCCCAAGTCGCGCGACATGAGAAATTACATTAAAGTGAATGAGAGCCGTCTTAATGCACACTACTGAAGTCGCTCCGACTTCAGAAAAAGTTCCTGTACTACTTCAAGGCGACTTCTAGGCGACTTGTACCCATTGATTTCAATGGAAGTCGCCTTCAAAGTCGGATCAGTGTCTTAACTGAAGCAACTTTACAGGAAGAGAAAATAGTTTTCTCAGGCAAACCCCTCCCTCCCACAGAGCTGATTATTGTTTGATTGGCCACTGTCAAAGTCGCCTGTCCTGGAGGCGACTTAAAGTTGCCTCAAAGTTGCCTCGGAAAGCCGTGCCGACTTTCATGTCGCTGTAGTGTGAACCGGCACTTAGTTTTCTGCTTATAAACAAATAAATAAAGTGGCTATAATCTCCACAAAGGTAGCAAATCATCCACTCTGCGATAAAGAGGTAAGGTCCAAAGTTCCATAGTCCCAAAGCGTAACCTGGTTAAATATATATATATATATATATATATATATATATATATATATATATATATATAGGGTTTTATTTTTCATGGCACCTACATTTGCCACTTGTATTCAAATAGGTAAAAATTTGTGCATGTAAAGTCAATAACTTCCAAAAATATAAGCTTTAGGCCTCATTCACATTTTGCGTTTAGCCCTGGGGCTTGGGGTGCAGGGTGCATATGTGCTCCTGGCAGCCTGTAAATACTATGAGAATCTGAAAGCTGCAGTGTCTGGGTGGGGCTGGATGGTGCACTCAGCAGTATGTACATTTAGGGCAGTATGCATCCTGGCCATTCATCCCTGGGTACATACTGCCCCAAATGGAGGTACTGCTAGGCACACCGCCTAGCCCTGTCCAGCTGTCAGATTCTAATAGAATTTATCAGGCTGCCGGAAGCAGGGCTAGATGGTGCACCTGTATCCTGCACCTGCAGGAAAATGCCAGAGCCCCATGCACCGGGACTAAATGCCCAGTGTGCACAATCCACCAAGGTTAGAGCAAATTTTCAACACAGCATATTCAATGCATCAATTAACAAATGTCTATATGTTTTATTTTTTATTGCTGGCTGCTAAAAATAGTGTGGAGATATCTCTCTAACAGTGAAACAAACGGCAATACAAACCTAATGAAGGTTCTAAAATATGTTTACTGTAGTTTTACACAAGAGGGTTAATCCATTCGTTAATAGTATAATGAATGCACCTGGTTATTATGTATATCTTGAGTTTACGAGTTTTTATTAAAGTGCATGTAAAGATATTTTTTTAGTTTTGTATGAAGTAAGGGATGGTTAGAACCCCTGTCAAGTTTTTACTGTGGCCTGTGTGCTCGCTAGGAAGATTTGTCCCTTTAGCTGCCCTGTTGACCATTGGCACTGAAACAAAAAGTGAGGGGGAATCTAGCATTTTAGAGTTGTCACCAGAGTAAGTTGAGAGAGTAAATAATTTAATGTGGATAAATGTTTCAGTGTATAAGATGGGAATTGCCCTTATTTTGTGAAATTTCCTATAATTTTCTATTGTGTCACCTGAAAAGTGAGTGAAATTAATCTCCCCAACAGGACACAGACAGCAAAAAATAACATGGTGGGGTTTCAACCTAATCTAAATCTAAATATAATAGATTTGGCTATACGTGTCCTTTAAAGTGGGAGTAAACTCCCATCTCTGACTTTTACCTATGGGTAAGCCTATAATAAGGCACTGTAAATATCTCCTAAACTTGCAACGTTTGGGAGATATTTATTGTACATGCTGTTCCTTCAGAGTCCCGTGCCGTTAGCGGCGGCTTCCGCACGTATACGAAGGAGTGATGTCATCACGGCTCCAGCCACTCACGCAGCTGGAGTCCGTGAACCCGGAAGAAAGACTAGGTGAAGATGGAAGCCTTGTCAGCGGTGACAGCTAGCCGCTGGAGTGCTTAGTTTTCAGGTAAATTTTACCTAATCTCCTAGTATGCGATGCATACTAGCACATTATGGCTTTAACTTGCACACAGCGGTTTACTACCGCTTTAAATTCCTGAGTATTTGAGCTACAAAAATACACAAGTTATTGGTTGAACTAGATGGCCTTGTGTAGTTTTTCAACCAGACTAACTACTGTATGTAACTATCATGTAACTACGTAACACAAGTTATTTTGGTCCTGATACAGAGCAATATTTGATAGGCTCTAGGATAAACAACCAAACCTTAGGAAACTGTTTTTTGTTTTGTTTTATAGATCACAGTGAGGTGAAGAGTAAGGGGCAGTTGCGCCCACGAGACAGCGTCCGGGTCCTGATATGCATTGAGTCCCTGTGTCATGGATATACGTGAGTATTTCTACTGAATGCTCTGTCATCATGAAATGGGATGTAGTAAAGATATGTAACATGGTAATCGAGCACTGCGCATAAATAAACATTTTACAAAGTGATTTACTGTATAAAAAGGGATCTGATCATGTGAATGGATGAATATGAAAGTTTTTTAGGAGATTATCAGAACAGTAAAATGATAGTGGGATAGTGGGGAGAGATGATTTTCAGTCTATAGTGCATTTCCTATGCAGTCGTCCAATGGAAGAAAACCAATAGAGGGCCTTTGTGTCATTTATGCCTACAATGGCAGCTTGAATAAGCAGTTCTTGTGTCCGTGTGATATTTAGCCCTGCAAGTCTCAGGACCTATAGTGGGAATATTATCCCACTACAATTACCTGCAGGCAAGCATGGACTCCAAATGTTGCTATGGTGTTGAAGACATCATCCAGGAGATATTAAAGTCACATAAATTTATATCCTTAAGCCTTGTACACCCAAGAAAACCCAGCAGGCTAAACAAAAAAAAAAAACTGAAGAGCTGAGGAGGATCTTCCCCACTGAGCTCCCCCCTCCCCTGCCAGAACACACCGGTCAGCCATAGGCAGAGATGTCGATCGGTAGACCTTTTTTCGGTCATGCCCCTTCGACAGAAGCCGCCCTGTCGGAACGGCTGCAGTACACATGGGACAAATGTTGGCCAGGTTTCTATTGAACCCGCCAATGCTGCCCGATATTTGTCCTGTGTGTACGGCCCTTTATTCCCCAATATAATCTATACACATCCACTACTGTGATCTATTTTTCATTAAATTGTTTGTTGATGTGTTTTTCTGTCTTTGCAACATCCTTCTGTGAGTTTCCGAACCTCTACCTTTCCCCCTCACTTCCATGTGTTTGGAATGAGCATTGCACATTCATTGTAGTCATTTGTACCCCATCTTGGGAGTGAGCAAGGGAGGGTAGTTGGGTTCCTACATACAGTGAGACCATGTAGAACGAACTAAGCCACCCTTTAACAGGAAGTTGGATCACAGCAGGAAAAAAAGGAATTTGGAGATTTGGAGGAGACTAAGAGCAATAGAGGGGACTTTTCTGAGTCAAGAATACATGCTTCAATAGATTTAGCATTTAGTGTAACTTTAAACTCTAGGACAATTACTTTTAATGCAAAAATGGTTAATATAATCTGTAGCAAGTGGCTTAGTGGTTAGCACTTCTCCCTTGGTCTTGGCCAGAATTCAATCTTCATGGAGTTTATAAGCTTTCCCTGTGCTGGCATGAGTTTCCTCTAGATGCCCTGATTTCCTCCCACACTCCGGAGACATGTTGGTAAGTTAATTGGTTCCTGTCTAAATTGGCCCTAGTATGATATTCTAATGACCAAGCCCACGATGGCTGTCTTCATATCTATCCCAACAGAGGATAAAGTGCTTTGAGTCCCCAGGTGAAAAGCACTATAGAAGTAATAATGAATGAATAGATAGCTGTGACACCCAGAAATGTCCTAGGGGGTCCCCCATCATCAAAACTCACACCTTATCTGTACCCTAATAAACAGACACTACAGGGTTTTGAAATGCTGGGGCAAAGAGCAAAGTGTTGATTTATAACCACAATATCTCTTGTTGGCTGTTCTTCATTAGTTATAAAATACATTTTCTTAGAACCAGATTCTCTTGTAGTTGCAACATAAAAGGAAGGGCTGTTATGGATTACCGGTTGTTATAGTTAACTACATTTTCCCTTCATCATTAGTGCATGCACTGCTTTTAGGCACTTCTGTGGTTACACTGGTTTATATCACAGCTTTAAAGCCAAACAGGGGCTTGCTCAGTTTTGCAAGCCCCTGTCCTCTACTCAAATGACTTACTCTAATTTCACTGCACACTATGAGGTTGTCACAATGTGCATTAGAAGCTTCAGCAAGTCAGATAGAGCCCTTTTTATTGCCTGGCTTGAGGAAACCCATCATCATCTAGTCCTTTCCACCGCAGCCCTGCTGTCTCTGGCCCGCCCATTTCTCTCAATCATGGAGGCTCCACATAATAAGGAGTTGAAATTGAAGTGCCACACCACTGCTAAGAGGTCCAGGCAGGCCCGTCGCGACAAGGCATGCAAACCAAGCAATTGCTTGAGGCCCCAAGCAGGAATTTCCTCCCCCTCCCCTAGCAGTCACTTTCATTAGCCATTATCCTGTGGTGGAGGTCACGGTTTGATAGAACATCCCCTAGGTAGGAGGAGCCTGTCTTCTCCTTAGCCTGTGAGTGGGCGCCTGGGCGGGGATGGGGATGCAGCCATCCTGTAATATGCAGGCTCCAACGCCGCAGTGACGTTAGTGGGAGGTCGGTCCAGTCAGAGTACGTGTACCATGCCTGTGGTGTTTTCAACCTCCTTCCATGCTTGGCACATGACAGCAGTATGGTGGCCAGAGTCCCAGCACAGACTGTTCTGCTCTCCACTGCAGTGCCCTCCTCGTCTCTCAGCTTGTAAGTAGAACCTCCTTACCCACTATGCACAGTTCTAGCACTGGGAGGGATCTAAATGTAAAGAAGGGCTCTTATGGTAAAGGGTGCTCTGAATGTATAGGGGGGCTCTGATGATAATGGGGGCTCTGATGGTAAAGGGTTCTCTGAATGTAAAGGGGGGGATCTGATGATAATGGGGGTTCTGATGGTAATAAGGGCTCTGATGGTAAAGAAGAACTCTGATGGTAATGGGGGTTCTGAATGTAAAGGGGGACTCTGAGAGTAAAGGGGGGCTCTGATGGTAATAAGGGCTCTGAATGTAAAGGGGGGCTCTGATGGTAAAGAAGGGCTCTGATGGTAATGGGGGTTCTGAATGTAAAGGGGGCTCTGATGGTAATGGGGACTCTGAGGGTAATGGGGGCTCTGAATGTAAAGGGGGGTGTTCTGCCCTCACAATGTGTTCAAAGGACAAAGCTTGTGTGACAGCAGGAAGGTAAAGTCACCTGGTTGCATCCAGGGGGGTAGATATATTTCGCCCAGATTCAGGCTTTACGCCGACTTATACAACTAGGCGGAGAGTTGTATAAGCCCAGCTGGGGCTAGTGGGCTCATGGATGACTCATACCTCTAGGGAGAGGGCTGGGCGTCGTGCAGGCAGGGAGTTGATGAGACCAGCTGAAGCCTGTCAGTTCGTTTAAGGCCTCTATAAAAACTCCCAGATTCATTAGGTGTTGGCTCATGCCTGGAACCAGACCTGTGTGGACTGTCTAGGGAGAGTGAACCCCTGTGCGGTGAGACAAAGCCTGTGTGGCTATTTGCTTGGACATTTAAAACCAGGGACTTAGGGACTAGGACAGCACTAGGCTGATCCCAGTTGTTAGTTAGGAAACCTGTATGTTTAGTTAGAGGTCAAGTTGACCAGGATTTATTTTGTTTATGTTTCTTTTGCTTTGCTGTGTTTTGTCACTGTAAATAGAAAATAAACCGCACCTTTTTGATTTTGAAAACCACAACCTCCGTTTGCTGGGCCTGTTTTTGTGTGGGGAGCCCATCCCGGGGGTCACCCACACCCGCTGCCGAGCTAACCCCCTCACAGTTGGTGGAGAACCAGTGGCAGTTTTTTTTTAAGCCAGCATGGAGGAGATACTGAAACAGCTGGCTCTAGCAAATGCCAATCAACAGCAGACAAATGCAGGTTTGCAAAAGAGCCTTGCAGCTCATCAACAGAGCCTTGCAGCTCATCAACAGAGCCTTGCAGCCCAGCAGCAAGCTCATCAACAGAGCCTTGCAGCCCAGCAGCAAGCTCATCAACAGAGCCTTGCAGCCCAGCAGCAGACAAACGCAACTTTGCAACAGAGTCTGGAGGCTCAGCAACAAGCCCAGCAGCAATCTGAGGCCCGCTTCATAGACCTGTTGCAGAAGCAAGAGCAGAGACTACAACAACAGATGGAAGCAGTAATGCAGCAACGTCCGCAGACCAGTGAGGAAAGCCGTCCCACTAATACCGCGTCCTTTGGGGTCAGTCGTTTATTGACAAAAATGACTGGAGAGGATGATCCAGAGGTATTTTTGACCACATTTGAAAGGACCGCTGAAAGAGAAAAGTGGCCTGAGGAGCAGTGGGCTGGACTGGTGGCTCCTCTGTTAACTGGTGAATCGCAGAAAGCTTACTATGACCTAGAGCCTAACCAAGCAAAAGACTATGTGATGCTAAAAGCTGAAATATTGGCAAGGCTGGGTGTCACCCTGGCTGTCCGGGCTCAGCGTGTGCATAACTGGACTTTCCAGCTTGGAAAACCCCCCAGGTCTCAAATGTATGATCTCATTCACCTGAGCAGAAAGTGGCTACAGCCAGAGACTTTGTCCGCACCAAAGATTGTGGAACGTGTTGTAATGGATCGGTTTTTGAGAGCTCTTCCTACTGCCATCCAAAAGTGGGTAAGCCATGGAGACCCAGAGACGGCCGATGGTCTTGTGGATCGTGTGGAGAAATACTTGGCTACAGAGAACCTGACGGCCTCTTCCAGAGACACTCGGACTTTCCACCCTAAGACCAGACCATCCCCAGGGGCAGATAAGAGGATTCCAAGGGGTGAGGGTGGAGAGACTGAGAGGGTGGGAGCTCTACCCCAAGTTTGGCGAGAACAGCCTGGGAAATCAGCGGCTCAAGAGGCGGCAAGAAGGATCGTTTGCTACCGCTGCCGGCAAGCGGGACATATTGCAGCCAATTGCCCGGTTGTGGAGGAACCCATGCAGTGTGACTTTCTGACGGGCAGACGTCAGTCGCTGTGTGCGACAGTCGCATGCACTGCCATTCGAGGAACTGAGAAACATTTATGCAAAATGTGTGTTAATGGTAGAAATGTTGTGGTATTGCTGGATTCAGGTAGCCTTGTGACCCTGATAAAGGCTGAGTTAGTTAAAACAGAGGTCTCTGGGAATAGCAAGGTAGCTGTTATTTGTGTGCATGGGGACACCCGAGAGTATCCAGTGACTACAGTGTGTTTCGAGACCCCCAAAGGTACCCTCTTTCATCCAGTGGGCTTAGTATCTCAGTTACCGCATGACGCCATTGTGGGAAGGGATTTTCCGAAGTTCTGGGAACTGTGGGATGATCCTGAGCCCCCCACTGGTGCCCCTATGTACCAGGAATGTGATAGCCAGAACTCCCCTGAGAGTGGTGAGGACTCTCCGGAATTTCCCTTATCAGTATTGGCAGGGGAGACTCAAGAAACTGGAGAGGAGCCCACCTCCTCAGACGAAAACCTACCGTCTGTGGAGTTTTCTGATCTTGAGGTTCACAGGGAAAACTTTGCCACAGAACAGTTGAAAGACCCCGCCCTAATAAAGGCACGGGAAAACGTAGTGAAAATAGATGGCGAGTTAGTGAACCCAGATAATACCTGCACTTACCCATACTTCAGCGTAGAGAAGGACCTACTGTATCGGGTGGCAAAAAGGGCAGAAGAAACCGTTGAGCAGCTTGTGGTGCCCAAACCTTACAGGAAGTTGGTGTTGGAGTTGGCTCATGGGCACATTCTTGGAGGTCATCTGGGGACAGAGAAAACCCGAGAGAGGGTATTACAGAGATTCTATTGGCCGGGGGTGATGAAGGACATAGAAAATTATTGTTCCTCCTGCCCTGTGTGTCAGAGGTCGGCCCCGATGCCACATTTCCGTAGCCCGCTGGTCCCTCTACCCATCATTGAGGTCCCGTTTGAGAGGATCGCCATGGATTTGGTAGGTCCTATAATCAAGTCCGCTAGGGGGCACCAGTACATATTAGTTATAATGGACTATGCCACCCGTTATCCAGAAGCGATCCCTCTCCGAAATACCTCGGCCAAAACCATAGCCAAAGAGCCATCTCTTGTGTTTAGCCGGGTGGGTATTTGTAAAGAACTGCTTACGGACCAAGGTACACCCTTTATGTCCCGGGTTATGAAGGAGCTGTGTAAATTGTTCAAAGTGACGCAATTACGTACATCTGTGTATCACCCCCAAACCGATGGGCTGGTTGAAAGATTCAACAAAACCCTAAAACAAATGTTGAAGAAAGTGGTGGATAGAGATGGAAAGGATTGGGACTGTCTACTTCCTTATCTGATGTTTGCTATTAGGGAGGTGCCCCAATCCTCTACGGGATTCTCCCCCTTTGAGTTACTGTATGGGAGACACCCAAGAGGGCTGTTGGATATTGCCAAGGAAACTTGGGAAAGTGAGAGTTCTCCCCACAGGAGTGTGATTGA
Organism: Rana muscosa; assembly: GCA_029206835.1. Classification (NCBI taxonomy): domain Eukaryota; kingdom Metazoa; phylum Chordata; class Amphibia; order Anura; family Ranidae; genus Rana; species Rana muscosa. The sequence continues at coordinate 204,488,671 of CM055124.1, forward strand.
GCATGTCGCCCTGATGCAAGACCGAATTGCACAGGTAATGCCCATCGTGAAGGAACATTTGGCCCAAGCGCAGTTAGCACAGCAGAGAGTGTACAACCGTGGAGCCAAGACCCGTACCTTTTCCCCGGGGGATAGGATACTGGTACTTGTCCCTACGGTTGAAAGTAAATTCCTTGCCAAATGGCAAGGCCCCTACGAGATAATGGAAAAAGTGAGCGAAGTGAATTACAAGGTCAGACAACCAGGAAGGCGAAAGCCCGAACAGATCTATCACGTTAATCTGTTGAAAGCCTGGAGGGATAGAGAGTCCCTAGTCGCAGACACTTGGTCACCAGCTCAAACTGGTTGCGTGATTCCTGAGGTTGGAATAGCAGCCACCTTGTCACAACCCCAACAACAGGAGGTTAAGGAGTTTGTGCTTCGCAACAAGGAGGTATTCTCTGAGCTGCCGGGACAAACATCTGGGGTAGAGCATGACATCATTACCCCGCCCGGTGAAAGGGTGAAATTAAAACCCTATCGGATCCCAGAGGCCCGACGGGAGGCAATACGGGAGGAAGTACAGAAAATGCTGAACTTAGGGGTGATAGAGGAGTCCCAAAGTGATTGGTCTAGTCCCATTGTGTTGGTGCCTAAACCGGATGGGAGCTGGCGATTTTGTAACGATTTTCGTCAGTTGAACAAAGTTACAAAATTTGACACCTACCCCATGCCACGTATAGATGAGTTGATCGACCGGCTGGGAACAGCCCGATACATGACGACTCTTGACCTCACAAAAGGGTATTGGCAAATCCCCCTGGCCAAGTCGGCCAAAGAGAAAACCGCATTTGTAACCCCAGACGGGGCGTTCCAATATAAAAGAATGCCGTTCGGGTTACAGAATGCGCCGGCCACATTCCAGCGGAAAATGGACCAGATGCTGAGGCCCCATCGGAAGTATGCTGCGGCTTACCTGGATGACGTAATTGTCCATAGCACAGATTGGGCCTCACATCTGCCAAAAGTACAAGCAGTCCTGGACTCTGTTCGGGAAGCGGGGTTTACGGCTAACCCCAAGAAGTGTACCATTGGGCAGGAAGAGGCCAAATATCTTGGGTACACCATTGGGAGGGGAGTAATAAAACCCCAACTCAACAAAGTCGAGGCCATCCAGAGTTGGCCACGTCCCAACAGCAAGAAGCAGGTACGAGCCTTTCTGGGAATCGCTGGGTATTATCGGCGATTCATTCCCCACTTTGCTTCTAAGGCTGTGCCCCTAACCAACCTGACGAAGGGGAAAGGGTCGGTCATGATTAAATGGACCCCCGAGGCTGAGGCAGCATTCCAATTCTTGAAACAAGCCTTATGTAGCCAGCCAGTGTTGTACTCACCCGACTTCTCTAAAGACTTTGTCGTACAAAGTGATGCGTCAGATGTGGGGTTAGGAGCAGTATTGTCCCAGGTCTGGAACGGGGAAGAGCACCCAGTCATTTACCTCAGCAGGAAGTTGAAGTCCCATGAGGTAAATTACGCCACCGTTGAAAAGGAGTGTTTAGCGGTGAAGTGGGCTCTAGATTCCCTTCGGTACTACCTGCTAGGTAGGCACTTTGACTTGGTTACGGATCACGCTCCGTTAAAGTGGATGGCTCAAAACAAGGAAACAAATAGAAGAGTGAATAGGTGGTTCCTGGCCCTCCAGGAATTCAACTTCACAGTAAAGCATCGCCCTGGCGTTCAAATGGGGAATGTGGATGCTTTGTCTCGAGTACATGAATGCCTGATTGCTGGTGTTCCAACCCCGAGGTTAAAACAAGAGGGGGGGGGTATGTGACAGCAGGAAGGTAAAGTCACCTGGTTGCATCCAGGGGGGTAGATATATTTCGCCCAGATTCAGGCTTTACGCCGACTTATACAACTAGGCGGAGAGTTGTATAAGCCCAGCTGGGGCTAGTGGGCTCATGGATGACTCATACCTCTAGGGAGAGGGCTGGGCGTCGTGCAGGCAGGGAGTTGATGAGACCAGCTGAAGCCTGTCAGTTCGTTTAAGGCCTCTATAAAAACTCCCAGATTCATTAGGTGTTGGCTCATGCCTGGAACCAGACCTGTGTGGACTGTCTAGGGAGAGTGAACCCCTGTGCGGTGAGACAAAGCCTGTGTGGCTATTTGCTTGGACATTTAAAACCAGGGACTTAGGGACTAGGACAGCACTAGGCTGATCCCAGTTGTTAGTTAGGAAACCTGTATGTTTAGTTAGAGGTCAAGTTGACCAGGATTTATTTTGTTTATGTTTCTTTTGCTTTGCTGTGTTTTGTCACTGTAAATAGAAAATAAACCGCACCTTTTTGATTTTGAAAACCACAACCTCCGTTTGCTGGGCCTGTTTTTGTGTGGGGAGCCCATCCCGGGGGTCACCCACACCCGCTGCCGAGCTAACCCCCTCACACTTGGCAGACAGCTAACAGCTTCCCAACAAAGACTCAGGAGGAAGGGCTTATAGTTGAAATCTTTACTGAGAATAAGTTTTTTGTAAAACTGCAAAACACAAATTATAAAAATATGCATTAACATTTAACATTACATCACAAATGCAAATAGTAACAGGCATGCTACAATACTGTTAAGGCACTAGCTAGCAAAAATGTGGCCTAGCTGAGTGAACTTCCTGACAGACACATAAAATGTAGTTGCATTAGTAGAACATATACTGACTAACTGAAAACTAATGACTGCTTACTTACAGACTTATGCTTCCAAGGCCTGTATTAAGAAATAGTGGAGGTCTTTAGCATGCTTCCTTCTCTGTAGAAAGATTATTTAATATGACTGCTGACTGCTGAGCAGGAAGTGGGAGGAATATACTACAGTTCCTGCTAGTAATGGATGCCAATTTAAAGCAACAGTACGATCAGTAAATATATACCTTATAATCAGAACACTCCCCACCTGGCATAATGAACATTATACCACTATGTTTCCTTTTTAAGAAGTAAAACAACTTCAGAGATAGGCCTAAAGTACACCTTAGGGGTGCCCTGTCTCATGACTTTAACTTTGACCTTTCTAACCTTACTATCATTACTAGGTACAGTCTCGACAATGAGTCCAACTGGCCATTCGTTTCTGTGGACCTGAGCGTCCTTTAGTAGGACGACATCTCCGACTTGTAGGTTAGGCTTGTCAATTTGCCATTTTCTGCGTGACTGGAGCATCACCAGGTACTCTTGTTTCCATCTATTCCAGAAGATGTCTGCAAGACTCTGAACTTGCTTCCATTGCTTGGTGTAAAGATCTTTGAGACCAAAATCTCCTGTGGGAGCTGTCACTGTTTCCATCTTCTGGGTCAAAAGCATTGCAGGTGTCAACTGTTGGCATTTCTGGATCGGTAGACACCGGAACTAAGGGTCGAGCGTTCATGATAGCCATGACTTCAGCCATAAGTGTGATGAGAACTTCATGTGTAAGGCGAGTAGAGCTAACCTTCAGAAACATGGCATCCAGAATGCGACGAGCCACTCCAATCATCCTCTCCCAAGCTCCTCCCATATGTGACGCATGAGGAGAATTGAAGGTCCAAGTGCATCTTTGATCTTGAAGATAAGCACTCGTCTCAGAGTCTTCTGTAAGGATCCTTAACTCCTTACAGGCCCCAGTAAAGTTTGTGCCCTGATCTGAGCGGAGTTGCTTCACAGGTCCTCGGATAGAGAAAAATCTTCTCAAAGCATTGATAAAGCTTGAGGTAGACAGAGACTCGATGACTTCAATGTGTACTGCTCTTGTACTCATGCAAGAGAACAGAACAGCCCAACGTTTACTTTCTGCACTGCTTCCTCTGGTCCGACGTGAGGAGATGTTCCAAGGACCAAAGACATCTAGGCCAACATGAGTAAAGGGTGGGTTTGAAGCAAGTCTATCAGCAGGTAAGTCTGACATCTTCTGCTCTTCAAGTTTCCCTCTGATTTTTCTGCAAATTACACATTTGTGGATGACACTGGAGACTAGTCGTTTACTCCCTATGATCCATAATCCAGCTGACCGGACTGCTCCTTCAGTGAAGTGGCGACCCTGATGTGCAACTTGTTCGTGATAGTGTCTTACTAACAGAAATGAAATGTGATGATTCTCGGGCATTATAAAAAGATGTTTCTCTTCGACCGTCATATCCACTACTGACGAGCGACCTCCAACTCTTATCACTCCATCTTCATCAAGTATTGGGTTCAGTTTTTTGAGTGGACTGTGTTTGGAGATCTCTTCTCTTTTAAGAAGGCACTTGATGTCTTCTTTGAAAACTTCTTGCTGAACACATCTAATGATGATAATTTCGGCTTGCGTAAGATGATTGCTATTGCACTTGTCAGTGTTTGTAGCTCTACAGAAGGATTTGGCTAGGTGAATAAGCTTTCTTATAGCTCGAATGAGTGACTTCCAGCTGGAGAATCTTTCAAACCGGTGTGCGCCAAGGTTGCCTCTAGTAGTTATGGTACTATACGCCGTTACTTGTGCACGTACTTCTTTGTCATTATCTGGTTCTACAAGTTCAAATGTCTCAAACTGAGTGGTCTCTTCGGTTTCTGATCTATTCAAAAAGTATGGTCCTGAGAACCAGTTAGTGTGCTTCAGGACAGCTGCTAGAACCGGTCTAGTCCCATGATCGGCTGGATTTTTATCCGTACTGATGTAGTGCCACTGTTCTGGCCGTGTGGACTTTCTGATGCGTATCACTCTGTTTGACACGTACATGTAGAATCTTCTCGAAGCATTGTGAATATATCCTAACACAATCTTGCTGTCTGTGTAAAACTTCACTGCATGAATTTCAATGTCCAGTTCAGCAATGATAATGTCTGCCATCTCCACTGCTAAGACAGCAGCACAAAGCTCCAAACGTGGAACCGTGTGAGCAGGACGTGGAGCCAGTTTGGACTTTCCCATGATAAACCCAACATAGTTTTGTCCTTCAAAGTCCATTACTCTAAGGTAGGCTACAGCTGCTATAGCCATAGTAGATGCATCTGAGAATACACACAATTCTCTTTGCTTCGTGGCAGACAGAGAAACAGGGACATATGACCTTTGTATGATAAGTTGTTCAAGCTCTATTAATGAGTCCTTCCACAACTTCCACTGCATTTCTTTCTCCTTAGGTAGAGGTGTATCCCATTCACTTTGTTCATGTTCAGTAGCAATTTCTCTCATAAGAGCCTTGCCTTGCATGGTTATGGGGGCTACAAATCCTAGGGGGTCATAAAGGCTGTTGACCGTGGACAAGACACCTCTTCTCGTGAACGACTTCTCTTCTCTGGATACTCTAAATGTAAAGCTGTCGGTTTTCAGATCCCAACTGAGCCCTAAACTTCTTTGAAGGGGCAGTGAATCTGTTCCTAGATCCAGGTCCTTGAGGTCTTTTGCACGGTCCTCTGAGGGAAATGCTTCCATGATTTTGCTGCTGTTGGACGCTATCTTGTGTAACCTTATGTTAGATTCTGCTAACATCTCCCTTGTTCTCTTCAGGATGTCGATAGCCTCTTCATTGCTAGAGAAAGAAGCAAGTCCATCGTCCACATAAAAGTTTCTCATAACAAAATGTTTGGCATCTGTGCCGTGTTCTTCTTCACCTTTCTGTGCTGCTCGTCTCAGGTTGTAGATAGCTATAGCTGGAGAGGGGCTGTTCCCGAACACATGTACCTTCATCCTGTATTCTGTGACATCTTTGTTGAAGTCATTGTCTTCATACCACAGGAACCTCAGGTAGTCTCTGTGATCTTTGTGGACAAGAAAACAGCAGAACATTTGTTGTACATCTGCTGTTACTGCAACGCGTTCTTTTCGGAACCTGATGAGGACTCCAAGGAGTGTATTATTCAGGTCAGGTCCACTGAGGAGGACATCGTTTAGGGAAAGGCCTTCATACTTTGCACTGGAGTCAAATACTACTCGTATCTGTCCTGGTTTCTGAGGATGATACACTCCAAATATTGGTAAGTACCAACATTCTTGTTTTTCTTCCAATGGTGGTGCTTTTTCAGCTTGACCACTGTCGAAGATCTTCTGCATGAAATCATGGAAGTGTTCCTTCATATCTGTCTTTCTGTCTAGAGTGCATCGCAATGAGGTGAGACGCTTCACTGCTTGTCTTTTGTTGTTAGGAAGGTGATGTCGGGGTGAACGGAAAGGTAGTGGAGCTACCCAGCTGTTTGACTCATCTAGAAAGACTTCTCTGTCCATTATCTCAAGGAAGAGGCTATCTTCAACAGATGGTGCTGGTTTGTCATCATCTCGCGTTCTTTCAAACACCTTGCATTCTAGCTCATCTGTATCTTCAGATGAGGTGATAGCCTCCATGTAACTCCGAACTTTCTGCTGTTGTATTGGGTTGACTAGTCTTTCTTTAATCTGTTTCTTGTTGGTACAGGGGCTAAGACATGATGTGCGGCCATTTTGCAACATGTTTGTTTTGTAGACATTCACTTTTGATGGCTTGTGAGCTCCATCCAGACATACATCACCAATTATGACCCATCCAAGGTCAAGACGTTGTGCAAATGGTGCATTGTGTGGCCCATTGTATTGCTCTCTGACCTTGTGCACTCTCAATATGTCTCTTCCAAGTAGAAGGATAATTGCAGCACCTGGGTCCAGTACTGGAATCTTGTCTGATATTTGCATCAGATGAGGGTAGTGACGAGCAATTTCAGGTGTGGGTATCTCTGATCTATCATCTGGTATCATATCACATTCAATGAGAGTGGGCAGAGTCAGCTGCGTTTTCCCATCTAATGATTCAATGATGTAGTTGTGTGCTCTCCTCCCTGATGTCTCCACAACTCCTGAGCATGTCTTCAAAGTATACGGAGTTGGACTTCCTCTGTCACCGAAGAGGTCAAAGAACTCTGTTCTTGCCAAAGATCTGTTACTTTGTTCATCTAGGACCGCATACATTCTGATTGCCCTCTCTCTGAGGCCTGCAGGATGCACCTTGACTAAACATATCTTGGAGCATGATCTCGAGTTAAATGTGTTTGTGCAGATTTCAGTGCACTTTGAGGTTATTGCTGGTAATGCACTCTCTTTTTGCTCCCCACCATGATCTTCTTGGGTTACCGGATTCTCTGTTTTCCATGGTGCTGGTCCTGGGTGTAAAGCAGACAGATGGTTGTCATTATTGCATTCTTTACATCGAATTGTTTTCACACAGTCTTTAGCAAGATGTTGAGTTGAACCACAGCATCTGAAACAAATGCGCTTGTCCTTAAGATAAGATTTGCGCTCCTCTATCGTCTTGCTTCTGAAACCGCGACATTTTCTCAGTGGATGAGGCTTGTTATGTAGGGGACACTGCTTATCTGGGTCCTCAATTTGCACTCCTGAGCTTTTATCCTGGTTGGCCTCAAATTCAGTCGGTACTTCTGTCTTCCGTACAGATACTGTTGCTCTGCGTTCTTTATTGTACACTGAAAGTTGTTTCTCTGTCTTTACAGAACTGGAGCCTCCCCTGTTCAAAAAGGCAAAGCTTGGGTCATTGCATATTTTAGCTTGCTTCACAATGAATTTGGCGAGGAAGGAGAAAGGTGGAAATGCCACCTGATGATCTTCCTTGTATTTTGATGCTTGCGTGATCCATCTTTCTTGTAAGCTGTAAGGAAGCTTCTCGATTACCGGTTTGACTCCGCGTGCTGTATCCAAATATGAGAGGCCTGGGAGGTATCCACCAGCCTTTGCCGCTTCCAGCTCTAAAAGTATGTCACCAAGCTCTCTCAGCTTCTGATTGTCTCTATTGGTTAATTTTGGATAATTTTCAATTTTCTTTAGAAGTGCATCTTCAATTACTTCAGGTGACCCATAGCAGTCTTCCAATCTCTGCCATAACATTGTAAGCCCTGCTGTCGCATCATGAACATGTACTGACCTGATTCTTTTGGCTTGCTCGGTGGACTCTGGTCCGAGCCATTTGGAGAGTAGGTCAAGCTTTTCCCTGTCTTTCAGATTTAAGTCTTGGGTGCTGCTTAGAAAAGATGACTTCCAGGCCCAATAATTTTCTGGACGGTCATCAAACTTCAGGAGACCAGAGCTCACCATTTCACGGCGTATCAAGTATTTTGTCACCTCTGTGGCTCCTGCTGCCTCAGGTGGGCATTTTCTGGGAACAAACACAGGGCATGTCTGTGGCTGGTAAGACGGTTGGGATGCTTGGTAAAATCCACTATAGTCGTGTGGTTGTTCTCGTTTACTGCAAGTCTTCCTGCTATAGGCCGGATTTATATTTTCCCAAGGAGGGATTATGTCACCATTTGTTTGATTTCCTGAAGGACCAACAGATTGGTCTCTGAGTATGTAACCACTTGGCTTGTTATAGTAAAGTTCTGGTTCAGTCTTGTGGCATCGAGCGATATCAAAGTTGTCTGCTGCTAGTGGGACCTTTGACGATTCCAATGCATCATTAGACTGTTGATCCGAGCGCATGGTCGCGTGCAATTGCACATACTCACTGGTGCGTTGGATTGCACTAAGTGGTGTCATTTGGGTATCTATCACAGAGTGCTCTCTGTACTGTTCTTCGGCAGCTCTCATGAGCACCTCGGCTTCAGCTAAGGCTGCTGAAGCAGTTTTTTCTTGCTTGATAATATGTAAAGATGCTTTCACCTCTGCTTTTCTTCTAAGTGCTTCAGCTTTACTTTTAGCTTTAATCATATGATGTTCTTCATCTATGCAGCCCTGTTCTCTTATCATTTCAGCTTCACGTATTGCATAGGAAGCCAGTGCACGCGCAGCTTCTGCTTTTGCATGGGCCTTGGCAGCTGCAGCACTGGTGGACGACAGGTTAGAGCAGCTTGAATGTCTAGAGCTAGTGCGCTTGGACCTGGCAGATTCAGCACTAGCTGATGTCTGATCCGACTGACTAGAGACTCTGGAGCTTGTGCAGCGTGACCTGTTGGTTGTCATATTTTGTATGCTTTCCTCTGCTTGTGTATGCTGAGGGATGACTGGTGTATTATCCTTGTCTGTGTGCTGCATGATGAAACAGATTACTTCTCTGTAGTGTCTGTGGCTGTAGAGGTTAGCTGATGATGAGCAGAATGCATCCACTCTTCTTTAAACTAGGCCCGGTGTGTTAAAAGTCTTTTTACTGTTCTGCCCTCACAATGTGTTCAAAGGACAAAGCTTGGCAGACAGCTAACAGCTTCCCAACAAAGACTCAGGAGGAAGGGCTTATAGTTGAAATCTTTACTGAGAATAAGTTTTTTGTAAAACTGCAAAACACAAATTATAAAAATATGCATTAACATTTAACATTACATCACAAATGCAAATAGTAACAGGCATGCTACAATACTGTTAAGGCACTAGCTAGCAAAAATGTGGCCTAGCTGAGTGAACTTCCTGACAGACACATAAAATGTAGTTGCATTAGTAGAACATATACTGACTAACTGAAAACTAATGACTGCTTACTTACAGACTTATGCTTCCAAGGCCTGTATTAAGAAATAGTGGAGGTCTTTAGCATGCTTCCTTCTCTGTAGAAAGATTATTTAATATGACTGCTGACTGCTGAGCAGGAAGTGGGAGGAATATACTACAGTTCCTGCTAGTAATGGATGCCAATTTAAAGCAACAGTACGATCAGTAAATATATACCTTATAATCAGAACAGGGGGCTTTGATGATAATGGGCGCTTTGAATGTAAAGGGGTGCTCTGATGGTAATGGGGGCTCTGAATGTAAAGGGGGGCTCTGATGATAATGGGGGCTCTGATGGTAATGGGGGTTCTGATGGTAATGGGGCTCTGAATGTAAAGTGGGCTCTGATGATAATGGGGGCTCTGAATGTAAAGGGGGCTCTGAATGTAAAGGGGGCTCTGAATGTAAAGGGGGGCTCTGATGGTAAAGAAGGGCTGTGATGGTAAAGGGGGCTCTGAATGTAAAGGGGGGCTCTGATGATAATGGGGCTCTGATGGTAATGGGGGCTCTGATGGTAAAGAAGTTTTGACAGGGGCGCAGTTTCAGTGCTTGCCATAGGTGCCATTTTTACTAGATACGCCTCTGCAGCCTCCTAAACGCTCTATAGAGAGCCTCAGGCAGCTGCAGCACTGCTGCCTCTCTCGTCACTTCCCCTTCCCTGTAGCGTGGCTGAGCTCCTCTCCCTTCCTCCTGTCAGTCCGGCCAGGTACCGCGCGGTACAGGAGATTCAGCTTTCTGTTCCCGCTCGGAGTGACAGGAAGTGCACACTGAGTGCTCACTTAATTCAGTCCGGCCGGGAGCAGGAAACTGAATCTCCTGCCGCGCGGTACGGTAGGGAGGGGGAGGGGGGAGTAAAAAGAACATATGGAGGAAGGGGGGGAGTTATTGTGCACTTTTTTAATGTATATTAATTGATTTTATGGTACAGTGGTGTTTTTTGCAAATGTTCAATTGTTGAAAATGTTAAAATTTTATGCACATTATATGCAACAGCAGTATTTGCACTGTAAACCTTTTTTATTTATATAAAGTGTGAGTGAACTTAAAGGGTTTGTAAAGAAATTTAAAAATAAATAAATAAATAACAAACACTGTGCTGCTGTCTCGGCTCCTCCCCGCAATCACTCACCACCTATATGCGAGCGAGCGAGCATGGTGATGAGTGATTGCGGGTGCACTCCAATGATACAGCCAGCGGCTATTGCTGCTTACTGTATCACTCGGCCCCGCCCCCCGGTGCGCCGCGTCATTGGATGTGATTGACAGCAGCGCCAGCCAATGGCTGCGCTGCTTTCAATCCATCCACTGTAGCCAATCAACGGCCAGGCTGAACGGCGAGGAGGATGTCGGGGCCGAGCGCGGGACTTTCGAGGGCTCAGGTAAGTAAAACGGGGGCTTGGGGGGGACATAGGATGCATTAAGGTGAAAAAACGTTTTCCTTTACAACACCTTTAAACTGTATCGCTATGCTGTGGTTCCTGTAGGCCAGGGGTGCCCAACCTTTTGAGGTGCGAGGGCCACTTTACCGACTTGTAACCGGTCACGGGCCACAATGAGCATCAGTGGCGTAGCGTGGGTTGTCAGCGCCCGGGGCAAGGCAAGTAATTTGCGTCCCCTAACCTGTGGACTTTTGGGACTCCCTGAGTCCCTTCCCTTGCTACAATAGTACTGACCAGCCTGATTCCCACACTGACCACTACACTAACCTACCTACCTGATTCCTACACTGACCTACCTGACCACTGCACTAACCTACCTGATTTCTACACTAAACTACCTGACCCCTACACTGACCTTCCTGATACCTACACTAACCTACCTGCTTCCTATACTTGCCACTACACTACCTGTCCACTATCCTGACCACAACACTACCTGATTCCTACACTGTCCACAACACTACCCACTACACTACACTGACCACTACACTGATCACTACACTGTCACCTACACTGCACTGACCACTACACTACACTACACTGACCACTACAGTACACTGTCACCTACATTGCACTAACCACTACACTGTCCACTTCACTGCACTGACCACTACACTGACCATTGCACTGACCACTACACTACACTGACCATTCCATTGACCACTAAACTGCACTGACCACTACACTACACTGCACTGACCACTACACTGACCACACCACTACACTGACCACAACACTACACAGACCACTACATTATCCACTTCACTACACTGACCACTACACTACTCTGACCACTGCACTGACCACTGCACTGACCACTGCACTGACCACTGCACTGACCACTGCACTGACCACTACACTGACCACTACACTGACCACTACACTGACCACTACACAGACCACTACACTATCCACTTCACTACACTATCCACGTCACTGCACTGTCCACCTCACTGCACTGACCACTGCACTGACCACTACACTGTCCACTTCACTGCACTGACAATTACTTTGACTACTACACGGAGGCGGAGGCGGGACTCCAGGAGCAAGCGCGATCACAGATAGGCCAGCCTGGCCGCGATCATCGATAGGCCAGCCCCACCGCGATCACGGATAGGCCAGCCCCACCGCGATCACGGATAGGCCAGCCCCACCGCGATCACGGATAGGCCAGCCCCACCGCGATCACGGATAGGCCAGCCCCCCGCACATGACCCCATTCTTCGCACTAATACTCGGAGATGGCGTGTCGGAAACCCGCGATCTGGGGTTGCCGGGCCAGCGGTTGGGCACCCCTGCTGTAGGCTTTGCATGCGTGCGCGCGGGGGGGGGGGGTTGGGGGGCCTCCATGTCCATTTTGCTTGGGGCCCCCAGATTCCTTCAAACGGCCCTGGGTCCAGGTACAACTTTATTTCAATAAAGGTCGGGGTTTACAAGTCAAAAAGTAGCCAACTTGTTGTGGGGGTCTAAATGCCCCCTTCATCAGGGCTACAAAGAACATAAGATGATTTTAATATCAATCTGATATCAATTCAATATCCCCTCCACGGGATCATAATTAAAATCAAACAGTCAATAGTAGTGAGAGTGTCAAAATAATTACACAAAAATGAGAACATGAGTGCTGAACAAAAATTTGAATATGGGTGCAGAAAAAAATAAATAACAATAATAATAATTATTGAAATGATACATTGAGGGTGATATGGTAACCTAATGAGAATGAGAAAAATAAATAAATAGGTAAAACTCTTGAAACTGGTATGTGTATAAATTGAACCATTATAAAATCTAACTGTAGAACCGTAAAAAACGAATAAAAAAAAAAATAAAAAAAAAAAAAATAATAATAATAACAATAGTATACTATTATAACATATAATATACTATTATAATAATAACAATAGCATACTATAATAATAGTATTACTAATAATAATGATGGTACTAACGACAATAATAATCAAAATCACTATTGTTAAAGTTATACATTCTCTGTAAAAAGATTGACCTAATGGGATTAGAGGTATAAAAAAACTAGTAAAATTAAATGTGTGTAACTTATAGCTGCACGATTCTGGATAAAGTGAGAATCATGATTTTTTTGCTTAGAATAAAGATCACAATTCTCTCATGATTCTCGGCGTAACAACATCTTTCACATTGTACAAAAAAATTGGGTTAACTTTACTGTTTTCGTTTTTTTTATTCATCCAAGTGCATTTTTTCCCAATAAATTGCATTTGACAGACCACTGCGCAAATACAATGTGACATAAAATATTGCAACAACCGCCATTTTATTCTCTAGGGTCTCTGCTAAAAAATATATATAATGTTTGGGGGTTCTAAGTAATTTTCCAGCAAAAAATACTGATTTTTAACTTGTAAGCAACAAGTGTCAGAAAAAGGCTTATTCTACAGAATGAAGGTCATCCCTTTGATTTTTAAAAGAACAGAAGGACACAATGTTTCTTTTTATCTCTCTTTCAGCAGCTGCTTTTTTTTTTTTTGACAGCTGTGAGCAGGAGAACTGCTCTACACATGTTACATGAATCATTGAAATTCTGGATAAGGATCGTAAGGGATTAACCTCCCTGGCGGTATTCCCGAGTCTGGCTTGGGGTAAGATTTCAGTACCATTAGCGGTAACCCCGAGCCAGACACGGGCTGCATCGCAGGATACAGGGAGAGTTACTTACCTTGTTCCCTGGATCCTGCAATGTCTCCCCGCAGTGTGTTTGAGCTGTCTCCTCGCTCGATTCACACACAGTGCCCGAGTGCCGCGGCGCACGGGGCGGAGATCGGCGCCAAATTCAAAAAAGTAAAAACACAATACACATACAGTATACTGTAATCTTACTGATTACAGTACTGTATAACAAAAATTACACATCCCCTTTGTCCCTGGTGGTCTGTCCAGTGTCCTGCATGCACTTTTATATTATAAATAGTTTTTTCTGTCTGGAATTTGGAGATTGTCCATAGCAACCAAAAAGTGTCCCTTTATGTCAAAAGTGGTTTTAGACCAGCTAGAAAACAGCGATAATAAATTAGAATCACTTGCAGAATTGAGCGATAGCGATTTGTGGGGAAATTCGTCATCAAACACTGAATCTAATGACAGCGACAATTCTGCAACTGAGCAAATTTCAGTGTTTTTGATTTGATTACATTATTGAATAATTTTTATTATTATTATATTATTATTTGTTATAATTATTTATAGTTATTTATTATATTATAATTTATGAGTTTGTTTTTCCAACTTTATCATACCCGGGATGTCTACTAGACTCTGGTTTGGACAGATTTAAGTGAGTTATTCCTAAGAATTGCAGGCCTACAATATAAAACGCCAAATTTCCATGCAAAATAATTGTACCGCTTTCAGCACCTAAAATCTGACAGAATCATATCGCCAGAGAGGTTAAGAATGTGTCCGCTGTCCGAGAGGGTTGTCAATAACCAGGAAATCCTGTTTACACTGTGATAAGCTGTGATTTGACACAGCTGGTCACATGGTAAAGAGCTGCTGTGATTGGCTCTTTACCCGGATCTGTGAACAGCTGTGTCCAGGTGGGCTCAGTCTACCAAGGGGTGATTTGGAATCACAAAAGCCTATCTGACCCTATACTCATGGTATAAGAGTCCACATGTTCTGGTAAGCGTGCCTGCTTTTCAAAAAGGTGGTGGATCACTGAGTAATTTTTAGGTCAAGGATTGACATTCTTACACATATCAAGATCTACTAGATGTTTTTTTGACTTATATTTTGGAATATCACTGCAATGTCAATACAAGTTGGACTTTTGTATATTTCTTCATTTATCACAGTGGTGTTAATTTAACATTTAACATTTAACCTTTAACATTTTTGCATTTATCAATTTAATTTTCACTTTTCCTTTAGTGATTTTCTATATAAGTGTATGCGCACTCACATGTACAATACACTTATATATGCAAAATCCATTATTATTTATGCTCATATGAGCGCATTTGTGTGCATTTGTGCGCATTTGCACGTAACAACGCAAAATACTGACTGGGAATGCAGATTTTTTTTTTTGGGGGTTCTTGCCTTTGTTGAAGCGCCTGTGTGTACAGGAACATTGTAAACAATGGGCTGCATTTTAGATCAGTAACTGTACTAAGCTTTTTCAAGCTGCAGTGTGCAAGAGGCTTTTAACAACGAATCTCCAGAAAGAATACGTTTAATGTTTCTAGTCATTCCTCATGACTGAGGTCCTCCGCCCCCTTCTTAGCTTTGATGCCCTTCTCTGGACTCTCCCCAGTTTGAAGCGGAGGTCCGGCGGTAAAAAAATTAAAATTAAAAGTCAGCAGCTACAAACACTGTAGCTGCTGACTTTTAATAAAGCACACTTACCTGTCCAGGTTGCTTGCGATGTCGGCCGCCCGAGGCAGATCCGTCCCTCGGACCGGGTCCCAGCGCCGCCATCCTCACTAAGGGAAACATGCAGTGAAGCCTTGCGGCTTCACTGCCCGTTTCCTACTGCGCATGCGCGAGTCGCGCGGCTATTTGTGAATGGGCACACCGTCCTTTGTGCCCCAGAAGGCAGCGCGCCTCCATTTCCCAGGAGGCAACACGAGGAGGAGAACTCAGACCTCACCGCGTAAGAGGAAGAGACAGATTAGGACAATCTGCATAGTAACAGCCTTTTCTGGGAAGTATAATGGCGTGTACACACGACCGTTTTTAATGTCATTGAAAAAAACTGAATTTTTCTCGACGTGATTCTTCTCAAGCCTGCCTTGCCTACACACTATCGTGGAAAAAAATGCTTGAGTAAAGCGCGGTGACGTACAACACGTACGACGGCACTATAAAGGGGAAGTTCCATTCGGATGGCGCCACCCTTCATGTTAGTAAAGTTTGTTGAGCGACGATTCGCGCTTTTCAGTCCGTTGACGAATGTGCTATCTCCATTACGAACACTAGTTTTACCAGAACGAGCACTCCCATCTCATACTTGATTCTGAGCATGCGCATATTTTTTTCACGTCGTTAAAGCCTACACACGGCCGTTTTTCATGACGAGAAAAACGACGATGTAAAAAACGACGTGAAAAAATAGAGCATGTTCCAATTTTTTATGGCCGTTTTTACACGTCGTGAAAAATGCTCTGAAGCCCACACATGATCATTTTTAATGACCACACAAAATGTCATTTTTCTCGTCATTAAAAACAGTCGTGTGTGCACGGCATAAGAATTTTTTTTTTTTTGCATTTTTGCCTATTTTTTTTTTTTTTTTTAAGGGTGGACCTCCACTTTAAGGACATTATTCCTGAGGATGGGTGACCAAAAGTGGATGTCATACTCAAGATGTGGCCTAACCAGAGTTTTTTTTAAAGTGGTAGCATTATTATTTCTTGTGTAAATACCCTTTTTAATGCATTCTAAGGCTGCATTCACACCTGAGCGTAGCTATTCGGGCGTTTTTACCGTCGTTTTTACCATTGTTTTGTCACGCGAATTTGCGCCCGTCGAAACGCTCGTTGTCGCACTATACGCTTGAATTGGGCGTTTCCATTACATTATATGAATCCTAAAACGCCCAATCTGCCCGATTCGCGCGACAAAAAAGGGTCCGGAACTTGTTTGAGCTTCAGGCGTTCGGCTTCAGACGTTTTTGAGTGGAGATGTGAACCATCTCCATAGAGAATAATGTATTTTTTCCCCTCTAGCGTTTTGTAGCTTCAGGCTTAGGGCTACAAAACGCTCAGGTGTGAATGCAGCCTTAGGCCACAAAAATACAGGGTGTTATGCCGCGTACACACGATCATTATTCACGGCGGTTAAAAAAACGCCGTGAATAATGACATTAAAAACGAGGGAACGGCTTGTTCCCCACACAAGGTCGTTTTTCAAATTTTTTCTCTTGTCGAGAAAAATGACCGTCTGTGGGCTCCGCGGCCTGTGTTTCCCTATGGGAAAACTGCCGCGGTAAAAATGTCGGAAAAAACTACGAGAAAAATTAGAACATGTTCTAATTTTTCTCGTCGTTTTTAATGCCGTTTTTCTCGTTGAGAAAAACGACAAAATGCCCACAGACGATCGTTTTTCTCGTCAAATGGAAAAAAAATTGTTTTTCTCGACGAGAAAAACGGTCGTGTGTACACGGCATTAGATTTTTTCCTCTGAAATGCCCTTTACTCCTGGCAGCAAAAAGCTTCTTAAAAATGCGCATAAAGCTGCATATTGCACATGCGTTTATGCGTGTCAATCGGTTTTTCTGCTCAAAAGCTTCTCTCCTAAATGCACTGGAGATTTTTAATTTTTTTTGGCCTGTTAACACTCCTATTCTAATCAGGGTGGATTTAATTTAAATCACTAGTAAAAATGCTTTAAATCATAATTTTTAAAGAGCAATTGTCATCTCTGTCCCACAGCGGCTTCTCCTCTGACCTGCTGTTGAGTCACTGACAGCCCTATTCACTTAAGGACTCATTTACACTTGCTTCAGCTTCTACACACATAAATGGCTAGTTTACACTTGCTTCAAAATAAGGCTTCGGACAGGCTTTGTTAAAGCTCTCTGAACGCCAGTCAAAGCTCCTGTCACTAAATAAAATGGTTAATGTCACTGGTTCCCGCAAAGTGTCAAAAGTGTCAGTTAGTGTCCGATTGCTCGCCGCAATATCGCAGTCCCTGCTATAAGTCGCTGATCGCCGCCATTACTAGTATAACAATTCCATAAATACATCCCATAGTTTGTAGATGATATAACATTTGCGTAAACCACTTATTGGGATTTTTTTTTTACCAAAAACATGTAGCAGAATACATATTGGCCTAAATTTATGAAGAAATTCGATTTTTTTTCAAAATTGTCTGTGTTTTTTCATTAGCACAAAAAATAAAAATGCAATGGTAATCAAATACCAGCTCTCTTTGGTAAAAAACGACATACAATTTATTTGGGTAGTGAGTTGCATGATCGCACAATTGTCATTTAAAGTAATGCAGTGCCATATCACAAAAAATGGCCTGATCGTGAAGAGGGGTAAATCTTCAGGAGTCGATTGGTTAAACAGAATTGCTATCAGCTACATACAGTATACAGCAGTGTGTTCCGTCAGCGGTATGGGGGCACTGCTCAGCCATTCACCGAAAGCTTTGTATTTTTTTTAAAGGAGTACAAGGCATTATCTGACTGATTAAGGCAGAGATTGAGATGTCATCTGCCCAGCTCTCCACCTTTGGCCAATCATTAAAAAAATAAAAGGCTTCCTGCGAATGGCTGAGCAGTACTCAGCCCAACTAAATTTTTGCTCAGGAATGGATCCACTACCAAAACACAATGCTTACATACTGTATGTAGCTGATGCCACACACAGTTTATTCAGCACTGACAGCGGGTGCATTTCTTAGTAGTGAAAATAGTTTGTTTGAGCCTTCTTGGCCAAATGTAACTAATTAAATTAAAATGGAGCTTGGAGTAAGGCTTTAACTTTGCAGAATGATTTTGGGGTATGAGCAGAAAACATAAAAACTCTATACTAGTAGAAAATGAACCTGATGTACCAGCAAAGGATGGCTACAATGTTAACCCCTAAGCCAACAAGTTACATAATAAACATCTACAAGTTTCTACAATGCTATTAATGGTACATGAAAAGATTTTATGAAGATAAGAATTACTGGCAATTAGGGTTTTATTTATCCTTAAAAACAATGCTATTGCTAATAAATTCCAAGCTGATGATATAATTATAACCAATGCAAGCATAACATGCTGATTCCAAGGTTTCGGAGCCTGTATACAACATAAACGAGCACTAGAATATTTGCAGTCACAAAAAAAACATATATCCTCAGACTGTATTTGGTGAGTCACATGTGCAATGGCAGAAGAATTTGACACGTGCTATAATGAGGTGATGGGTGTCTTAAAATACTTCAGAAATTACATCTGCAAAAGTTTTCCAAATTAAATTGTAAGTTCTGCAGTTAAAAATGATCGCAATACTGTACTTAGATTTTATTTTGAACTCATAGGATCAGGTATATCAGAACCGTTGCAGAACTCTTCATATAAGTAGAACCATCTACTGTATTCTGTAAGAGTTTGGAACAACTTTGAGACATAAATAGTTTATCTATTAATGGAGTAGATACTATTATTCACAATTCTATTACCTGAGAAGAATGCATTGTCATACATACAAAATATGCAAACACCAGGTAAAAGAATGAAATTGTTACCTAATATGGTGTTGGACCACCTTTTGCATCCAAGACGGCCTGAATTCTCCTGGAAATTGACAAATATAAGTCTTGGATGGTGGATAATAGAATCTGATACCACTCTTCATGCAAAAATCTTTCCAGTTCTCGCAGTGATGCTGGAAACTGAGTCCAAACCTTGTTTTCTAAAATTGACCATAGTGGCTCTATGATATTGAGGTCCGGCGACTGCGGCGCCCAGGGAAGGTGCAATACTTCATCTGCATGCTTGTCAAACCACGATTTGTCAACACTAGCTGTATTCGGAGCATTATTATCTTGGTAAATGGTGTTGTCTTTGAGAAACAATGTCTGTACCATGGTTGGCCAAAATGTGTACATAGTGGCTGGCAGGAACTCTACCTTTCAATGTGATGGGGCCTGCAGAATACAAAGATATGGCTGCCCAAACCATGATTGTGCCGCCACCATGCTTTACCAATGGCACAAGACAGTTCTGGTCATAAGCTTCGGACAGTGTTTGCCACACATAAACATGTTTGGTGGTCAGGAACTGTGTAAAGCTTGATTCATAGAACCATAATACATTCTTCCATTGATCGATAGTCCACTATTTATGGGTGTTGCACCACTCTCTCCTCTTCTGAGCATTAATATCAAATCACTAGGGATTTGGCAATCGCAGCTCGCCCGTAAATGTTTTTCTTATGGAGTTCCCTCCGCACAGTTTTTGTGGACACAAGCTCGCAGCAGAAGCAAAAGAATGCGAGGAAAGGGGGGATAGCCTGTTTTAAGGCCCCCCTTTCCCTCATGGGATAGTGGCGGTAGGAGTTTCAGGTCAAAAAAGGTCAGCTGATTGGGAATGTTCTGGAAGTTTTGGGGGGTCCTCTAAGATAGGTAATTTAGGGTCACCTGACCCCCCAGAACATTCCAGAAATTCCCAGGACATCTATTTAAGCAGGAGACTGGGGAGGGGGGGGCTTTGCCAGTCATCAGAGGGATAATTGAAGCGCCTCACTGATTTTGGCTGATTTTGTTTACATTTTTAATGCATTTTTTGATTAAAAGAGTTAGGCCCCTTTTACACTGCCGTGACTTGAAAGTTGCGCGATTTTACCATGATTTTGCGGCAATTTTGCCACGATTTCAGGAAATGCCTGTGTAAACTTGAGGTCTATGGACATCGACTCGCATCAAAGTTGGACCAAAGTAGTACAGGGACTACTTTGAAGTCGTGTGACTTGAAGTCGCACAGATATGAATGGTTATCATTGGGTACGACTTGTCATGCGACTCTGATATCAAAAGTTGCAGGAAAAGTCACACAAGTGTAAAAGGGGCCTTATGGTGAATTGTTAGTTGTTTATATTTGTGAAAAACAATAAACCAGACTGTGGCCGTTATAAATCCAGTTTGGTGTGTTTAGTGATCTTTGTATGTTTGGAGTTTATGCCGCCTACAGTCCCATGTTACATCACTTCTGCTTTCAATGCAAAACATGTCGTCACTTTCACACCTGCAAATCATGTAGGTTTTCTGTTTTTTTCGTCCATAGCCCTGTACATGTCTGTCGGCCTGTTTGCTAAAATGTTGCTGTGAAGCAGAGCTCTTGTCTCCGATCCAATTCCAAAAATCTTGGTGTGTTGAAGAGCATGTCCCACGTTTGCCACCGTAGTTTTGGTAGATGACTCCTACGTCACTATTGTGTCCTGCAGTAATTAGGGGACAGCAGAGGGAACCACAGCGGTCAACATGGGGGGCCCACTATTCAAACAGCCTAAGCTCTCCTACAGAGTGAAGTTTTAGGGCTCATTCTTATTATATAAGGTGACTTTGGTTTTTTATTCACGTGATCAATGCAGGTATCTGCAAAACCACATAGAAAACATTGTTTCTTCCTCCTCCCTGTTCACACCACAACACAGAGAGGTGGGGGGAAAAAAGCAACGTGCCTGCATTTTTCTGCAATGCACCAGAGCTCACCTGAAGGCTCTATCCATCTATGCACCATGGCTCAACTGTATTGCAATCAATGAACTGTCACCAAAAAAAGGTAAAAAGTGCTTTGTTTTTTGTAAAAATGCCCCCCACCGCTTGTACAGAACAGACACCAGCCTGCACTCTAAAAAAGGCACTCCTGTGTAGAGTTGAGCGGACACCTGGATGTTCGGGTTCGACGGGTTCGGCCGAACTTCGGAAAAAAGTTCGGGTTCGGGACCGAACTTTAACCTGAACCCGGACCTGAACCCGAACCCCATTGAAGTCAATGGGGACCCGGACTTCTAAGGACTAAAAAGGCTCTAAAAAAGTAATGGAAAGGGCTAGAGGGCTGCAAATGGCAGCAAAATGTTGTTAAGAGCATGGCAAGTGCTCTGCAAACAAATGTGGATAGGGAAATAACTTAAAATAACATAAAAAAAATAAAAAAATATGCTGGAGGCCCCCTTTTCTGCAGAAGAGGTACGGGAAGTCATTAAGAACCTCAGAAACTCAACGGCACGATGCCACACATATGGTGGGAATGCCCCAGAATACGCCCTTTCTGGAATAAATTATTCAATTTAATGGATAAGCTAGTGGGAAAATAAAATACTTTGAAATAAAAATGTAGCGGGGTGCTAAATTTAAGGGAAGTGTTTGAGTGGTAAATAGGCTCAAACACCCTAATTCTGTAGGATTCATGGACCATTTTGTCCTCGGGGGACAGTATTGGTGTGCAGTTCCCTGCGGCCTACAGGTGGCGCTGCCATGGTAGGCTAGGGTTGAACCGCTGATACAGTGCTGTGCCTTTTGTGTCCCCTCTTGGCAGTAGTACAGCGGGGCGGAGAACCTGCTGTGCATGCCGGGAGAGCATATAAAAGGGGCAGACCTTTGGCCTGGGGGCTGATGTCCAGTGGGGTCCACGCCCAGGTGCCTTCGGCCTGGGTGCATGTGTTCCTGTTCCATCTCGGGTACCTTTAGCCCGGGGTGAGGTACTATCCTGGAGTTCCTGCTGCCCTGGGTATGGAGGCCTAGGTGCGGGAGTAAAGCCTGGAGTCCAGAGCCTTCGTCTGGAGTCCGCTAAGGGTCGAGGAGTCTTAGGGTGCCACCTCGTGTAGGGGACCATGTTCCAGGAAAGGGAGGATCATTCTGATGGACCGATGCGGGAGTCACGGTGAAGGAAGGGTCTGTTGACTCCCTGGGGAGATGTCTTCCCCTTGATATGGGCTAGGTTTGTAGAAGGAGAAGCTCAAGGTCATCTTGACTGTATCAGAGGCCTTATTCACCCGGCCCGTGGCAGGGGCCTTATACACCCTGGTCTGTGGCAGAGACCAAAGTTCTCCAGGTCCGTGGCAGGGGCCTTGTACACCCGGTCTGTGGCAGAGACCAACCTCAAGGTCTGTGGCAGAGACCGTGCACCTAAAACTGTTTGAGAAACCTAAGCAGTGAAGTGAATGTGCTACGTTTGTGCCTGGACCTCCTCCACACCTTAAGCTGTCCTGTTTCTTTGCTCTAACCTTTTCTATCCGAGTAGAGTTTATTTTGCCATGAGAGAATAAGAGTTGTAATTTCAGCTGGTGTGGACATTGACTTTACTGGGAATTAAAGGACTTGCCTCTACCTACAGTAGAGGTGAGAATCATCCTCTGGAGGAGTTTTGACTCCGGCTGTGGACACGGCCCGTCAAGTACACCGCTCAACCTCTTTATATAGGAGGGTACGGGCTGGTAGTGTGGTGTGCCTTTCTCCCTCCTGCGAGGAGCCAACAACATAAAGGCAGGTAAGGGGGAAAGGATCTGTGCGCTACAAAAAAATAAAATAAAAATTATAATCTTGACCTAGGAGGACGAGGTCCATATGGAGTAGGAGGTTGAGGTGGCGGTGGATGTGGCTGTGTAGGTGGAAGCGGCGGTGGAGGAGGACGAGGTAGCCAACACTGGTTCAAAAATACAACAATGGCTGGGTAAGGCCGGTGATGTGTCGAATTCTGTCCCCCGTCAAATAGTGTCCACCCTGTACTGCGCTTGCTCAGTATGTAGGACAAGGGGATTTCGAAAATCTCCCAAGACGAACGGCGCCTGCGTGGTGAGTTCAGGTGAAGGCCACACCATCCGTGGTTCAAGCCGAGCCAAGTGAGGCCGTGCCCGAAGTGTGGCGATCGAACCGAGCCCGTGAGGGGCCCTGTTACTATGTGCTACCGTATGTCCACTTGGATGGTGGGGCTTGAACCTGCACTCACAGCGCAGGCGCCGTTCATCTTCGGAGATTTTGTGAATCTCCTTGTCCTCTGTACTGCGTAAGCGCTGCGCCTTCGCAGTATGGGCCGGACACAATCCGATGGCCGGACAGTTTTTGTCACAACACCGGTATACATGTCTATTCTGCACAAGGTACGGACAAGTCCTGTGGGATCCATGCCTGGTTCATTTTAATGAACGTGAGCTTGTCCACATTGGCTCTGGACAGACGGCTGCGCTTGTCTGTGATAACGCCCCCTGCCGTGCTAAATACACGTTCAGATAATACACTGGCTGCAGGGCAGGCCAGCACCTCCAAGGCATAAAGGGCAAGCTCAGGCCATGTGCCCAATTTGCAGACCCAGAAGTTAAAGGGGCAGACCCGTCATCCAGTACGTGTAGGCCTGTGGACACATACTGCTCAACCATGTTGGTGAAATGCTGCCTCCTGCTAAGACGTTCCATCTCAGCTGGTGGTGCTGGTTGTTGTGGCGTGCTGACAAAGCTTTTCCACATTTCAGCCATGCTAACCCTGCCTTCTGAGGTGCTGCCGGTGCCCCGGCTGCGTTGGCGACCTCTTCCTCCTCCTCTGCCTTCGCCTTGTGCTTCCACCGTATGCCCATTGTCAGGTGGGAATGCCACCAGCAGCGCGTCTACCAGCGTGCGCTTGTACTCGCGCATCTTACGATCCCGCTCCAGTGAGGGAATTAAGGACGGTACGTTGTCCTTGTAACGGGGATCCAGCAGGGTGGCCACCCAGTAATCAGCACCAGTTAAAATGTGGGCAACTCGGCAGTCATTGCGGAAGCACTGCAGCATGTAATCGCTCATGTGTGCCAGGCTGCCCAGAGGCAAAGAAAAGCTGTCCTCTGTGGGAGGTGTATCGTCTGTGTCCTCTGTATCCCTCCAGCCACGCACCAGTGATGGCAACGAGCTGGTCTGGGTGCCACCCTGCTGTGAAAATGGCTCCTCCTCCTCCTCCTCCTCCTCCATCTCCTCCTCCACCTCGTCATCCTCCAGAACTGTGCCCTTTTTGCCGGACAATTGTGTACCTGGCGTTTGTTGGTGCAGGAACCCACCCTCGTAGCCACTTGTGAAAGACTGCCCTGAAAGCCTTTGAAATGATCCCGCTTCCTCCTCCTCCTCCTCATCCTCCTGTGTAGGGATGAGCTTCGTGTTCGAGTCGAACATACGTTCGACTCGAACATTGGCTGTTCGATCGTTCGACGAAGATCGAACGATTTGGGCCGTTCGCGCCAAATTCGAGTGACGCGAACGGCCCACAATGCACTACGCCATCGCAGTGTCATCCAGGCGCTGTGATTGGCCAAGCATGCACTGTGACCCCGCATGCTTGGCCAATCACAGCGCCGGCAGCGAGGAGAGCAATGATTGGCCACAGGCAGGATGCCTGTGGCCAATTATTGCTGAGGGTGTTTAGTACACGCCCCACACTATAAAAGGCCGCCAGCACGGCGGCCTAGTGTAGTGTGTTCCGGAGCAGGGATAGAGTAGCATAGGCAGGGACAGTGACTGTTATTTCTTTCTTGCTTAACCTGGATTCCTTTAGTTTAGGGAAAGAGAAGGATAGGTAGGGAGAGTGTCAGTGTGTTTTGTGCTTCTGCTATAGTGTGCTTAAAAAAAACATTTATTCTAGGGACAGAAAACTCTAGGTAGGGACAGTGTCAGTTTCTTTCACTCTGCAAGTCCTTGTTTCCAGGGACCTGTAAGGACAGTGAGTTAATTGTCCTTGTGCTATATTGTGCTTAAAAAAAACATTTATTCTAGGGACAGAAAACTCTAGGTAGGGACAGTGTCAGTTTCTTTCACTCTGCAAGTCCTTGTTTCCAGGGACCTGTAAGGACAGTGAGTTAATTGTCCTTGTGCTATATTGTGCTTAAAAAAAACATTTATTCTAGGGACAGAAAACTCTAGGTAGGGACAGTGTCCGTTTCTTTCACTCTGCAAGTCCTTGTTTCCAGGGACCTGTAAGGACAGTGAGTTAATTGTCCTTGTGCTATATTGTGATTAAAAAAAACATTTATTCTAGGGACAGAAAACTCTAGGTAGGGACAGTGTCAGTTTCTTTCACTCTGCAAGTCCTTGTTTCCAGGGACCTGTAAGGACAGTGAGTTAATTGTCCTTGTGCTATATTGTGATTAAAAAAAACATTTATTCTAGGGACAGAAAACTCTAGGTAGGGACAGTGTCAGTTTCTTTCACTCTGCAAGTCCTTGTTTCCAGGGACCTGTAAGGACAGTGAGTTAATTTTCCTTGTGCTATATTGTGATTAAAAAAAACATTTTTTCTAGGGACAGAAAACTGTAGGTAGGGAGAGTGTTTTTTTTCTTTCACTCTGCAAGTCCTTGTTTCCAGGGACCTGTAAGGACAGTGAGTTAATTTTACTTGTGCTATATTGTGCTTAAAAAAAACATTTTTTCTAGGGACAGAAAACTGTAGGTAGGGAGAGTGTTTTTTTTCTTTCACTCTGCAAGTCCTTGTTTCCAGGGACCTGTAAGGACAGTGAGTTAATTGTCCTTGTGCTATATTGTGCTTAAAAAAAACATTTATTCTAGGGACAGAAAACTCTAGGTAGGGACAGTGTCAGTTTCTTTCACTCTGCAAGTCCTTGTTTCCAGGGACCTGTAAGGACAGTGAGTTAATTTTCCTTGTGCTATATTGTGATTAAAAAAAACATTTTTTCTAGGGACAGAAAACTGTAGGTAGGGAGAGTGTTTTTTTTCTTTCACTCTGCAAGTCCTTGTTTCCAGGGACCTGTAAGGACAGTGAGTTAATTGTCCTTGTGCTATATTGTGCTTAAAAAAAACATTTATTCTAGGGACAGAAAACTCTAGGTAGGGACAGTGTCAGTTTCTTTCACTCTGCAAGTCCTTGTTTCCAGGGACCTGTAAGGACAGTGAGTTAATTTTCCTTGTGCTATATTGTGATTAAAAAAAACATTTATTCTAGGGACAGAAAACTCTAGGTAGGGAGAGTGTTTTTTTTCTTTCACTCTGCAAGTCCTTGTTTCCAGGGACCTGTAAGGACAGTGAGTTAATTGTCCTTGTGCTATATTGTGCTTAAAAAAAACATTTTTTCTAGGGACAGAAAACTGTAGGTAGGGAGAGTGTTTTTTTTTTTTTCACTCTGCAAGTCCTTGTTTCCAGGGACCTGTAAGGACAGTGAGTTAATTGTCCTTGTGCTATATTGTGCTTAAAAAAAACATTTATTCTAGGGACAGAAAACTCTAGGTAGGGACAGTGTCAGTTTCTTTCACTCTGCAAGTCCTTGTTTCCAGGGACCTGTAAGGACAGTGAGTTAATTTTCCTTGTGCTATATTGTGATTAAAAAAAACATTTTTTCTAGGGACAGAAAACTGTAGGTAGGGAGAGTGTTTTTTTTCTTTCACTCTGCAAGTCCTTGTTTCCAGGGACCTGTAAGGACAGTGAGTTAATTGTCCTTGTGCTATATTGTGCTTAAAAAAAACATTTATTCTAGGGACAGAAAACTCTAGGTAGGGACAGTGTCAGTTTCTTTCACTCTGCAAGTCCTTGTTTCCAGGGACCTGTAAGGACAGTGAGTTAATTTTCCTTGTGCTATATTGTGATTAAAAAAAACATTTTTTCTAGGGACAGAAAACTGTAGGTAGGGAGAGTGTTTTTTTTCTTTCACTCTGCAAGTCCTTGTTTCCAGGGACCTGTAAGGACAGTGAGTTAATTTTCCTTGTGCTATATTGTGATTAAAAAAAACATTTTTTCTAGGGACAGAAAACTGTAGGTAGGGAGAGTGTTTTTTTTCTTTCACTCTGCAAGTCCTTGTTTCCAGGGACCTGTAAGGACAGTGAGTTAATTGTCCTTGTGCTATATTGTGCTTAAAAAAAACATTTATTCTAGGGACAGAAAACTCTAGGTAGGGACAGTGTCAGTTTCTTTCACTCTGCAAGTCCTTGTTTCCAGGGACCTGTAAGGACAGTGAGTTAATTTTCCTTGTGCTATATTGTGATTAAAAAAAACATTTATTCTAGGGACAGAAAACTCTAGGTAGGGAGAGTGTTTTTTTTCTTTCACTCTGCAAGTCCTTGTTTCCAGGGACCTGTAAGGACAGTGAGTTAATTGTCCTTGTGCTATATTGTGCTTAAAAAAAACATTTTTTCTAGGGACAGAAAACTGTAGGTAGGGAGAGTGTTTTTTTTTTTTCACTCTGCAAGTCCTTGTTTCCAGGGACCTGTAAGGACAGTGAGTTAATTGTCCTTGTGCTATATTGTGCTTAAAAAAAACATTTATTCTAGGGACAGAAAACTCTAGGTAGGGACAGTGTCAGTTTCTTTCACTCTGCAAGTCCTTGTTTCCAGGGACCTGTAAGGACAGTGAGTTAATTTTCCTTGTGCTATATTGTGATTAAAAAAAACATTTTTTCTAGGGACAGAAAACTGTAGGTAGGGAGAGTGTTTTTTTTCTTTCACTCTGCAAGTCCTTGTTTCCAGGGACCTGTAAGGACAGTGAGTTAATTGTCCTTGTGCTATATTGTGCTTAAAAAAAACATTTATTCTAGGGACAGAAAACTCTAGGTAGGGACAGTGTCAGTTTCTTTCACTCTGCAAGTCCTTGTTTCCAGGGACCTGTAAGGACAGTGAGTTAATTTTCCTTGTGCTATATTGTGATTAAAAAAAACATTTTTTCTAGGGACAGAAAACTGTAGGTAGGGAGAGTGTTTTTTTTCTTTCACTCTGCAAGTCCTTGTTTCCAGGGACCTGTAAGGACAGTGAGTTAATTTTCCTTGTGCTATATTGTGATTAAAAAAAACATTTTTTCTAGGGACAGAAAACTGTAGGTAGGGAGAGTGTTTTTTTTCTTTCACTCTGCAAGTCCTTGTTTCCAGGGACCTGTAAGGACAGTGAGTTAATTGTCCTTGTGCTATATTGTGCTTAAAAAAAACATTTTTTCTAGGGACAGAAAACTCTAGGTAGGGACAGTGTCAGTTTCTTTCACTCTGCAAGTCCTTGTTTCCAGGGACCTGGAGAGACATTGAGTGAATTGTCCTTGTGCTATATTGTGATTAAAAAAAACATTTATTCTAGGGACAGAAAACTCTAGGTAGGGACAGTGTCAGTTTCTTTCACTGTGAAAGTCCTTGTTTCAAGGGACAGAGAAGGACACCTGAAGGTAGCCCTTATTGCTTTTTTCCCATCTCCCTGCAGGCCATCTATTAGAATGTCTGGAAGGCAAACAAGGAGAGGCAGACAGTCAGGAGGCAATAAAAGAGGGCAAGCAGGCTCTGTGTCTGGGGGCAACAGTGCTGGTCGTGGACGCGGTGCATTGTCATCAGCACATGGCCATGGGACACGCTTGTCCTTCTTTTCGGCAGCTGGACATGTTGAGCCACATCATGCCGAAGACTTGGTAGAGTGGATGACCAAGCCCTCCTCCTCCTCCTCATCCTCTCTCACCCAGGCTCAGGGTACTGGAAAAGCAGCTGCCAAAGCGTCGTCTTCCCTGGTATCAATGTCAGACAAATCATCAGTCACTCCTTCCCTAGACCCACCATGTCCTCCTCCTGAGGAGTCCCCCGAACTGTTTCAGCACAGTGTTGGGTACATGCTCCAGGAGGATGCCCAGCGTTTCGAAGGGTCTGATGATGAAACCCAGCTAGAGGAAGGCAGTAGCGTGAGAGCAGACAGAGGGGATGCTCAAGAAGGACACCAATCTGGCAGTCATGTTCCAGCAGCTGCAGCATACTGCCAGATTGGCTCCAGTGATGAGGAGGGAGGGGATGATGAGGTCAATGACTCCACGTGGGTGCCTAATAGGAGAGAGGAGGAGGAGGAGGATGAGGAGGAGGCACATCTCCAACGAGGCAGGATGCCCTTTGGTGGCCAGCGTAAGGGCAGTACACCGACGGAATCACACCGCAGAGCTCCGCCTGTGCAGGGCGCTGCCTCTGCCCGTCATTCAAAAAGTTCTTTGGTGTGGGCCTTTTTTGAGGCTAGTGCATCAGATCGCACAGCTGCTGTTTGCAACATATGTCTCAAGCGTATATCGCGTGGCCAAAACATCAGCCGCTTGGGTACCACATGCCTGACCAGACATATGTTGACCTGCCATGCAGCTCGTTGGCAAGCCTACCTCAAAGACCCACACCAAAGAACCAAGCGGACCTCTCCTTGCACCGCATCAGCTGGGATCTCCAACCCCACTATAACTTCAGTCCTCTCTGAAACATGCACTGAGAGGAATGAAGGTGTAGAATTAGGTGTGTCACAGCCAAGTACTTGCGCCCACTCTGCTAGCAGTACACCGACGTCCGATTCTAGCAGGCAAATTTCCCTGCCCCAGCTGCTGGACCGTCGAAAGAAGTTCACTCCCAGCCATCCACATGCCCAGCGGTTGAATGCTAGCTTGGCTAAATTGCTAGCGCTTCAACTGCTGCCTTTTCAGTTGGTAGACTCGGCCCCCTTCCGTGAGTTTGTGCAATGTGCGGTTCCTCAGTGGCAGGTTCCCAAACGCCACTTTTTCTCACGGAAGGCTATTCCGGCTCTCTACCGGCATGTGGAAGGCAATGTCTTGGCCTCGCTGGACAGGGCGGTCAGCGGTAAGGTGCATATTACCGCTGACTCATGGTCCAGCAGGCATGGACAGGGACGTTACCTTTCTTTCACGGCCCATTGGGTCACTCTTTTGGCAGCTGGGAAGGATTCAGGACAAGGTGCAGTAGTGTTGGAGGTTGTCCCACCGCCACGCCTCCAAAATGCTACTACTGGTTGTGACACACCTCTCTCCTCCACCCCCTCCTCTTCTTCTTCCTCCATGGCCTCTTCCTGTGGTTTGTCCTATGAACCAGCGGTGCTCCGTAGCCGTTCACGGGGCTACGCAAGTACGCAGGCAAAAAGATGCCATGCCGTGCTTGCGCTGGTGTGTTTGGGGGACAGAAGCCACACTGGGGCAGAGGTCCTGTCTGCTCTGCAGGGCCAGGCCGAGAGGTGGTTGACGCCACGCCAGCTTAAGCCAGGAATGGTGGTTTGCGACAATGGCACCAACCTCCTCTCCGCCCTCCGACAGGGACAACTGACCCATGTGCCCTGTGTGGCTCACGTCCTTAACCTGGTGGTGCAGCGCTTCTTGGGCAGGTACCCGGGCTTACAGGATGTCCTGAGGCAGGCCAGGAAAGTCTGTGTGCATTTCCGCAGATCTTATAATGCCAGTGCTCGCCTGGCTGAGCTGCAAAAGGAGTTGAACCTGCCCAAGAACCGCCTTATATGTGACATGCCCACCAGGTGGAACTCAACGTTGGCCATGCTGCAGCGGCTGCACACGCAGCAGAGGGCCATCAATGAGTACCTGTGCGACTACGGCACCAGGACAGGGTCAGGGGAGCTTGGTTTTTTTTCTCCACGCCAGTGGGGCATGATCAGGGATGCATGCACTGTCCTGGCACCATTTGAGGAGGCCACGAGGATGGTGAGCAGTGACAGTGCATGCATCAGTGACACTGTACCTCTTGTCCACCTGTTGGAGCACACGCTGCGTGGAATAATGGACAGGGCACTTGAGGCAGAACAGAGGCAGGAAGAGGAGGACTTCCTTGCCTCTCAAGGCCCCCTTTACCCAGACAGTGTTCCTTCTGTCCCACCCATCGCACAGGAAGAGGAGGAGGAGGAGGAGGAGGAGGAGGAGGAGGAGGAGGATTGTGTCAGCATGGAGGTGGAGGCTGGCACTCAGCATCATCAGCAGCAGTCTTTTAGGGATGATTTACAGTCCCAAGAAACCAGTGGACTTGTACGTGGCTGGGAGGAGGTGGCTGCGGATCATGTCGTCCTTAGTGACCCAGAGGACTCCGGAGCGAATGCCTCAGCAAACCTACGCTGCATGGCCTTCCTGATCCTGCAAAGTCTGCGGAAGGATCCTCGTATTCTTCGGATCAAGGAGAGGGACCATTACTGGCTGGCCACTCTCCTTGATCCACGGTACAAGGGTAAGGTTGCGGACCTTATGTTACCGTCGCAGAGGGAGCAGAGGATGAGACAACTCCGGGAGGCCTTGCAGAAAGGTCTGTGCAACGCGTTCCCAGAGACTGGGAGGTTGCAAACTCCTGGTCCTGGACAACGAGTTGCTGAGGCTTCGGCCAGTCAAAGAAGGAGCGGTGGGGAAGGTGGCCGTCTGACCGATGCGTTCAGACAATTCTTTAGTCCGCAGCCCCAAAGTATGATCGGTTCCAGCAACCATCGCCAGCGTCTGATAAACATGGTGCAGGAATATCTAGGGGCAAGGTCAGACTTGGACACCTTCCCCACCGAAAATCCTCTGGCTTACTGGGTCTTGAGGATGGATCACTGGCCAGAGCTTGCACAGTATGCAATTGAGCTACTGGCCTGTCCTGCATCCAGCGTTCTTTCGGAACGCACATTCAGTGCTGCTGGAGGATTTGTCACGGATCACAGGGTGCGCCTGTCCACCGACTCGGTTGATCGACTGACTTTCATCAAGATGAACCAGTCTTGGATCACCACCAGCTACCACACACCTGATGCTGATATAACAGACTAATTGATTTTAAAATGTCACATCCCTTCAAGACTGATGCTGATGCTGAGTGCCTGTGCTGTTATGTTGACTGGCTATCCTCCTCCTCCGAGTCCTCAATGATACGATTGATGATGATAGCTTGGAAGATCATTTTTGTTTATGGGTGCCGCCACCAGTGCCTAACGCCCAATTTTTCAGCCCCTGTTTAACAGGGGCGTGTAATTACAATTTTTGAAGCAATACTTTGCAACAGGGCTCATTGCTGTGCTCCAAGTACAGTATCTGTGAGGAGTTGCAGTGTTGTGCCACCAGTGCCTAAGGCCCAATTTTTCAGCCCCTGTTTAACAGGGGCGTGTCATTACAATTTTTGAAGCAATACTTTGCAACAGGGCTCATTGCTGTGCTCCAAGTACAGTATCTGTGAAGGGTTGCAGTGTTGTGCCACCAGTGCCTAAGGCCCAATTTTTCAGCCCCTGTTCAACAGGGGCATGTAATTACAATTCTTGATCTAATAATTCACAGCAGGGCCCATTGCTGCACCCACCAAGAGTAACTGTCAGGGCTTACAGTGTTGTGGCACCAGCACCACCATCAAAGGCCCAATTTTTACTACCACTGTTCAACAATTATATGTAATTAAAATTCCTGATATAATAGTTGACAGCAGGGCGTTCCAGCACCAACCAAGAGTAACTGTGAGTGCTTACAGTGTTGTGCCAACACCAACAACTAAGGGGCCTATTTCTGCAGAGTATATACGGCAGGTCCCTACTTTCAAACATCCAACTTACAAACGACTCCTACTTGCAAACGCAAGAAGACAACAGGAAGTGAGAGGAAATCTACCACTAGGAAGGAAAATTCTCTCCTGTAAGAATAAATATGGGAGAAAGGTGTCTCCTCTGTACTGATGCTTTATCAGCAATCCTTGTTTCAAGAAAAACACCACATTTCAAAAACAGTTGTCATTAGGACGGAAAGTGAGGTGAAATGTTCTGAACAGGGGCACAGACAGCAAAACAAATGTTACAGGGGTGATAACCCTTACCTATGTTTTCCAAAAAGTTTAAAAATAGATTTTTGGTCTGGAGCTACACTTCAACAATGTACCTGTTCAAAATTACAAACAGATTCTACATAAGAACAAACCTACAGTCCCTGTCTTGTATGCACCGCCTGTATACGGCTGTTCAGAGTATATAGGGCCTTTTTTATTTTATGTGCGGGGTTCCCCTTAATATCCATACAAGACCCAAAGGGGCTGGTAATGGGCTGGGGTAGGGGGGGGGTCATGGGGTAGCTATGCCATTTTTC
The DNA here is from genome assembly GCA_029206835.1 of Rana muscosa. Lineage (NCBI taxonomy): Eukaryota > Metazoa > Chordata > Amphibia > Anura > Ranidae > Rana > Rana muscosa. The sequence goes on from CM055124.1 coordinate 204,521,817, forward strand.
TTAAAGATTTTCATCCATATTACCGGGACCAGACATTACATTAAAGCCGCAAGCAGTTTTAAATGGCTTTTTTTTCCTTTAGAAGTGTCATTTTGTGCAGGGACAGTTCTAAACACGGGAAACACGTGGCACTTCACAGGCATACTTTAGACACCCCCCAGGTACGATATTTAAAGGAATATTTGACTTTTTTTTTTTCACTTTATGCATCATTAAAATGACTGCTCCCGGAAAACGACCGTTTTTAAAACTTATTTTTGCATTGATACATGTCCCCTGGTGCAGAACCCGGGTTCCCAAACCCTTTTTAGGACAATAACATGCATAATAGTTTTTATAATTAGCACTTTAGAATTCGAACGTTCGCATCCATTGTATTTAATAGGGTTCTAATGTTCGTTCGAACTTTCGGTCCGTTCGCGGGTTCTGGTGCGAACCGAACCCGGGGGTGTTCGGCTCATCACTACTCCTGTGCCACATCCTCTTCCATCATCGCCCGAAGCATTTTTTCAAGGAGGCATAGAACTGGGATAGTAACGCTAAGAACGGCGTCATTGGCACTGGACATGTTGGTGGAGTACTCGAAACAGCGCAACAAGGCACACAGGTCTCGCATGGAGGCCCAGTTATTGGTGGTGAAGTGGTGCTGTTTCGCAGAGCGACTCACGCGTGATTGCTGCAGCTGAAACTCCACTATCACCTGCTGCTGCTCGCACAGTCTGGCCAGCATGTGCAAGGTGGAGTTCCACCTTGTGGGCACGTCACATATGAGGCGGTGAGCGGGAAGGCCGAAGTTACGCTGCAGCGCTGACAGGCGAGCAGCAGCAGGGTGAGAACGCCGAAAGTGCGCACACACAGCCCGCACTTTCTGCAGCAGCTCTGGCATATTGGGGTAATTTTTAAGGAACCTCTGGACCACCAAGTTCAGCACATGCGCCAGGCAAGGGATGTGCGTCAAACCGGCTAGGCCCAGAGCTGCTACGAGATTTCGCCCATTATCGCACACCACCAGGCCGGGCTTGAGGCTCACTGACAGCAACCACTCATTGGTCTGTTGTTCCATGTTCCTCCACAACTCCTGCGCGGTGTGGGGTTTTTCCCCCAAACAGGAAAGTTTTAAAACTGCCTGCTGTTGTTTACCCCTGACTGTGCTGAAGTTGGTGGTGAAGGTGTTACGCTGACCGGATGAGGAGGCGGTAGAGGATGAGGAAGCGGAGTAGGAGGAGTTAGCAACAGGAGGCAAACTGAAGCGCCCTGCAATCCTCGGTGGTGGAAGGACATGCGCCAAACTGCTGTCTGCCTCAGGCCCAGCCGCCACTGCATTTACCCAGTGTGCTGTTAGGGAGATATAACGTCCCTGACCGTGCTTACTGGTCCACGCATCCGTAGTTAGGTGGACCTTGCCACAAATGGCGTTGCGCAATGCACACCTGATTTTGTCCCCCACTTGGTTGTGCAGGGAAGGGATGGCTCGTCTGGAAAAATAGTGGCGGCTGGGCACGACGTACTGTGGGACAGCCAATGCCATCAGGCTTTTAAAACTCTGCGTCTCCACCATACGGAATGACAGCATTTCAAAGGCCAGGAGTTTTGAAATGCTGGCATTCAGGGCCAGGGATCGTGGGTGGCTAGGGGGGTACTTCCTCTTCCGCTCCAATGTTTGGGAGATAGAGAGCTGAACGCTTCCATGGGACATTGTGGAGATGGTTGGTGACCCAGGTGGTAGTGTTGCTGACAGATCCTCTGTTTGCGGGGTGGCAGGTGCCACTGTCACTACAGAGGTGGATGAAGAGGCCGAGACTGCAGCAGAAGAGGAAGCAGGAGGAGCCAGAGACCTTTCTTGTTTTTTGAGGTGTCTACTCCACTGCAGTTCGTGCTTTGCACTTAGATGCCTGGTCATGCAGGTTGTGCTCAGGTTGAGAACGTTTATGCCTCGCTTCAGGCTCTGATTGCACAGCGTGCAAACCACTCGTGTCTTGTCATCAGCACATTGTGTGAAGAACTGCCACGCTAGGGAACTCCTTGGACCTGGCTTTGGTGTGCTCGGTCCCTTGCTGCGTTGGGCAGTAGCAGACATACTGTCTAGGGGACGGACGCTCTGCTTTTGCACCCTGCTCCCTCTTCTGCTGTGCTGGTGGCTCTGTGCAACCACCGCCTCTTCCTCCAAACTACACTGGTCACCTGCATAACGTTGATTCCATGTGGGGTCGAGGACCTCATCGTCCTCCACATCATCTTCCACCCAGTCTTCACCCCTGCCCTCCTTGTCTGTCTGCACAATTGCGAAAGCAGCAGCAGTTGGCACCTGTGTTTCGTCATCATCCGAGACGTACTGCGATGGTCCTCCCATGTACTCATCATGAAACATAAGTGGTTGGGCATCGGTGCACTCAATCTCTTCCACTTCTGGGGCAGGGCTAGGTGGATGGCCCTGGGAAACCCTGCTAACAGAGTCATCGAAAAGCAGAAGAGACTGCTGCATGATTTGGGGCTCAGACTGCTTGGCTGATTTGCAAGGGGGTGAGGTGAAAGACTGATGGACATGGGTTTCAGGTGCCAACTCTGATCTTTCATCAGAAGAGTGGGTGGGAGACAATGTGAAGGAACCCGAGGCACTGTCAGCAACCCAATCTACTATCGCCTGTACTTGTCCTGGCCTAAACATTCGTACAGCCTCATTAGGCGCAACAAAATACCGCCGCAGGCTCGGTCGCCTACTCGCACCTGAGGAAGGTGTTTCCCTTGTGCGTGTATCTGGCACAGATCCACCACGTCCTCTCCCTGCAACAGGAGCTCCACCAGCAGCACCACGACCGGGGCCACCACGTCCCTTTGACCTTCTCATATTTTCCAAATTTAGGATGTTGCCCTAAATGGGTGTTTTTGGAAGAGCAGAACACACCCACAGTACGTAACCGCTGAATCGCACAGCTACAGAACTGCAGAAAATGCTATTAAAAAAAAAAATTTAGTTTTTTTAGTATAGCACAGTAGAAGAAAACTATTTAGAAATTGTTTATTTCACACACCTCCAAATATGTATAACACACTGCAAACTATTTTTTGTGCCCCTAAACGGCGTTTTTTGGAAGAGCAGAACACACCCACAGTACGTAACCGCTGAATCGCACAGCTACAGAACTGCAGAAAATGCTATTCAAAAAAAATGTTTTTTTTTTAGTATAGCACAGTAGGAGAAAACTATATAGAAATTGTTTATTTCACACACCTCCACATATGTAAAACACACTGCAAAATATTTTTTGTGGCCCTGAATGGCTCTTTTTGCAAGCGTACATTAAAGTGCAAATTTTTTTTTTTTTCACGAGCAAAATAAAATGCAAATTTTTTTTTTTTTTTTGCCCTATGGGTCTTTTGGAAAAGAGCACAATAAAGTGCCTTTTTTTTCCCCCCTAAAAGTTAGATTTTCTCAGACACTGGGCTCATGGCAGTGTAAAAAGACTGTGCACTGCAACACAAACAGGTAAAGCTATGCAGATCGCTGATTTTAATCTCTGAATCTGGACTCCTATATAATATATCTCTCTCTCCCTGAAAGCACCAACAGGAACCTGGCCCTACACTACACTGTCTCTCTATCTTTTCCCTCAGATTGCAGAATCAGGACTACCTCATGTATTTTACAATCTCTCCCTATTCTCGGCCTTTTGGCGCCAGAGGGGGCGCTGAAGTACCTCCTATCTGTGGGGGGCTGATGCGAACCCAACGGCGTCATTAGCACCTGGAAGGATGGTTTCAGCAGGGGCCATGCCGAGCTGCCCGACAGTAAACTGGGGGCCGGTGCGGTCGAGTCTGAGCCGTCTGGAAGGGTGCTCCTGGTGAGGATGGAATGCTGCATTTGGTCTGGTCTTTTTGCCGAGTCTTATTCTGGCCTTCTGGCTGGATGGTGTAAGTGCTGTCCTTGTTGGCAATCCGGAGGGAGGAGCTGGCTAATCCCTGTTTCTGAGCGGGGTGCGGCCATGCAAATCCGCCGGGTTGATGGGAGTCTGGAAGGGCTAGTATCGGTGGAGGCTGTGTGCAGGGGCAGCTCTCCCTGAGAAAACCTTGAAGGGCTCTCTATCAGCGGGACAGAGGGCTGCACTGACCGGTCGGGGGGTCGGATAGGAGCTGAAAAGCCCATGGTGCATGTGCCCTTGGAGTGGCAGTCCAAGGGTGCCAGACGATCACATGTGAGTGAGGGTCACATTGATATATGGCACCGCGGTCACTGCACCATGTCACACCTTTTTAGCACCTGCCTCCTGGGCCGGGCCTTTTGGCTAGGACCGGAGGAATTTTTTATTCCTGGCCGCAGGGCCTGGCCATTGTATAGCACAATGGCCACTTTTCACTCTCCCACCTTCCTTCTCCCCACTTTCTTTTTATTTATCCCCTTGTTTGTCACTTTTTTGTATTTTTTTGTTTGGTGTCAGTGTGTTTAGTAGGGTGTAGGTCCTCGGGCCTGCCCTGAACGACTTGGGAGTAGGTGGACATGGTCTTCTGGCCTGGTTTGCCTGCTCTCATGGGGTCTCCCTTCGGGGGAGCCCTACCTAGTACTTGGGTGGGTCTGTTTCGGCAGACCCTCCAGAGAAAGGGGTCCATCTGGTTTCGGCCAGTCGGACCACGTGATGTACCTCAGTCCCTGTCCGGAGCCTAACGCCCCGGGGGATCAGGGTAAGGTCCTTCCTAGTGGAGGACAAGTGTAACACCCGTTGCACGTTTTGTGTCACTCTTTATGTGTGTGCACTTTTTTTGGCACCGGGTGGAGTTTTTGGGTGTGTTTCACACGCCATGGGCTTTTCAAGAAAAAAAAAAATCTCTCCCTATTAGCAACAGCAGCAGCCAAGATCCTCTCCCTATCTATTCTGAAGCAGAGTGACGTGTGTGCTGTGTGCCTCTAGCTTATATAGAAGCTGGGTCACATGTTCTGACCAATCACAGCCATGCCATTAGTAGGCATGGCTATGTTGGCCTCTAAGGGCACACCAGCTAATCAAAAGGTGATTGGCTGGCCCCTGAAGAATTTCTAAATGCGTAATTAGATTGCCGAACCCGAACCCGGACTTTTGCGCAAAGTCCGGGTTCGGGTTCGGGAAAAACCTAAAGTTCGGTACGGACCCGAACTTTACAGTCCGGGTTCGCTCAACACTACTCCTGTACCTACAGCCTCATAGCTGTTTATCTGCAGTGTGAGAACTAAGGTATTTGGAATAAGATTTGGTGATGCCGCCACTATGCTGCTCCCTGTTATCCTAGCTGGAAACTCTGACATGAAGACACAAAGCCTTGCCTCTACCAAGTTGGCTGCCTCTGCACAGTGATAGAGTGCAGTACACGGCATGGTAAGTCAGCAATAGGGGTAGAATCAGTTACATTGAGATACAAGCAATACTTTAACTAGTCATTTGTCCCCTGCCTGCCTTATTTGGACTCAGCTTTCAGAGTTAATTTATTTTTTTTAAATCTCAACCACGGCACTACCTGCACAGTGTTTGAATGTTCTCCCTGTGCCTGTGTGGGTTTTCTCTGGGGAACTCTGGTTTCCTCCCACACTCCAAAGACATGCTGTAGGTTAATTGGCTCCTGTCTAAAGTGGCCCTAGTATGTGTATGTATGAATGTGAGTTAGGAACCTTAGCTTGTAAGCTCCTTGAGGGCAGGGACTAATGTGAATGTATAATATACATGTAAAGTGCTGTGTAAATTGACAGCATTATACTGTATAAGCACCTGTATTAATAATAATAATTTTAAAGCCCAAGTTTAGTTAACAAAAAAGGGATGGCACTTACAAGTTAATTTATTTCCATAATTCCATTCAAAAAATTAAACTCATATATTTTATATACATTAGATGGGTTACATTCAGAGTGATATATTTAAAGTATTTATTTTAATTTTGATGATTATGGGTTACAGCTAGTGAAAACTCAGAATTCAGTATCTCAGATAAGTAGAATATTACATAAGACCAATAAAAAAGGATTTTTAATACAGAAATGTTGTTGTCTTATTGAAAAGCATGTCCATGTACAGTATAGTATGCTTGGTCGGGGCTCCTTTTGCATGAATTACTACATCAATACGGTGTGGCATGGAGTTCATCAGCCCTCTAGCAGGAAATTCTAGAGCACTTCATGTTTCCCTCTGCTGACCAGCTTTATGGAGATGCTGATTTCATTTTCCAGTAGGACTTGGCACCTGCCCACACTGCCAAATGTACCAATACCTGGTTTAATGATCATGGTATCACTGTGCTTGATTGGCCAGCAAACTTCCCTGACCTAAACCCCATAGAGAATCTGTGGGGTATTTTCATGAGGAAGATGAGAGACACCAGACCCAACAATGCAAACGATCTGAAGGCCACTATGAAAGCAACTTGGGCTTCCATAACACCCCAGCAGTGCCACAGGCTGATCGCCTCCATGCCACGCGGCTTTGATGCCGTAATTCATGCAAAAGGAGCCCTGATCAAGTACTGAGTTCATACTATACTGTACATGAACATACTTTTTAGTAAGCCAACATTTCTGTATTAAAATGTTTTGTGTTTTTTTTGGACTTATGTAATATTCTATTTTTCTGAGATACTGAATTTTGGGTTTCCATTATCAAAATTAAAAGAAAAATGTTTGAAATATATCATTCTGTTTGTAATGCATCTATATAAAATATATTGCCGCGTACAGGCGATCTGACATTCCGCCAACAAAACCGTGGATTTGTTTCCAACCGATGTTGGCTCAAACTTGGCTTGCATACACACGGTCACAACACAAATGTTGTCGGAAATTGCGAACGTCAAGAATGCGGTGACATACAACACGTACGACGAGCCGAGGAAAAATTAAGTTCAATAGCCAGTGCGGCTCTTCTGCTTGATTCCGAGCATGCATGGAATTTTGTGCGTCGGAATTGTGTACACACGATCGGAATTTCCGACAAGTTTTGTTGTCGGAAAATTTGAGAACCAGCTCTCAAATTTTTTTTGTCGGAAATTCCAACAGCAAATGTCCGATGGAGCCTACACACGGTCGGAATTTCGGAAGCTCCCATCGAACATTTGTTGTCGGAAATTCGGACCGTGTGTATGCGGCATAACTGTTTCACTTTTTGAACTGAATTACTGAAATAAATTAACTTTTTGATGATATTCAAATTTTATGAGATGCACCTGTATATTGAATGAGAAGTGTCCCCTGCTCTGTTATTGGTGGAAGCTTGAGTACTTCTTCTTTTTTTTTTGTTCCATAAAGTTTTATTGAGCAAATTGACAGGAATCACAGTACAGAGATTGATGCAAAACAGGTGCATTTACAGAAAACCAGATTTTGGTACAACTTAAACAAGCCTTACAGACGGGTGTAAAATAGTCTCCAAGGTTTGTATCAGTGAGACTGAAGGTGCAGATGGGCCGGAGCCTTTATTAGTTTGATCCGCATTCCAACCGCCTGCTAACTTTGCTGCATTGCCTGTTGATTCCAACACCAAAGAGATGGTGTCTAAGATATGGTGATAAGGGGATGGGGTGGGAGGGAAAATATCTATTCATGGTGAGGGGGTATGGGATTGGAGGGGGGGGGTAGGAGGGGGGGATGAATCAGAGCGCAAGGGACAACAACGGGGATGGGGGGAAGAGGTGGGGAAGGGTTGAGGATGGGGGTGAGGAAGAGGATGGGGGGAGTGACCTCTCGTTTGGGCCTCCGTGTGAAAGAGGGGGATAAAGAGCTCCTCAGAGTACAGGCTCTAATCTGAGGGAACATGCTGATTGTATTCAGCTGTAGTTTTGAAGTGTGACCAACAGGACCAGGTAGTCGAAAAATTCTCCAGTCTCTCTTGAGAGATGTGGATCAGTTCTTCCATGTCGCAAATTCTAGAGATGGTCATAAACCATTCTTTAAGTGACGGTGTATGACAGGAGCGCCAGTGTTTGGGGATGCACAGCCTGGCAGCATTCACCATGTGCATGGCTAGGGATTTGAAATAATCCTTCCTTGAGAGAGAAGTGTGATGCAGAAGAAATTGTGCTGGTGTGAAGTCCAAGGTGTAAGTGGTGATGGATGTGATGTATCTGTGTACTTCCCTCCAAAAGGGTTGGATGTGTGAGCATTCCCACCAAATATGTACCATGGAACCCACCTCTGTATTGCATCTCCAGCAAATATTGGAGGTTGAAGGAGCAAACTTATGAAGGAGAGCTGGGGTCCTATACCATCTAGTGAGCACTTTATACCCATTCTCCTGGATAGCAACGTTCAATGACCCCCCTGTGTGCGTATTCGTGAATTCTTGTCCATTCAACTGATGTCAGGGGGATAGGTAGATCTCTGTTCCACGAGGCCTGTGATGGCGAAAGGGTGGAATCGGTAGGTTCTAAGAGTAAAGCGTAGAGCAGGGAAATAAGGTGCCGTTGGGGGGTTCTACGATAGCAGAGGGTTTCAAAAGGGGTAAGTGGTCTTGTCCAACTGCCCTGAGCTGCATGTGTGGATAAAAAATGACAAATTTGTCTGTATGTCCAAAAGGGGAAGGTAGAGGTGTTAGAAATGAGCCTAAGGTCCTCTATCAAAGCAAGCTTACCGTCAGTGTAAAACTGTAAAGCAAGGATATCTTGATGTGGCCATTCTTGTTTGAGGAAAGTAGAAGACTCGCCTGGGATAAAGTCGGGGTTCCCTCTCAGCGTAGTCAGCGGGCCCGGGGTGGGTGAGAGGGAACCTCTGGAGGGGGACCCCCTAAGAAGCGTTAAGGAAGTATGGATGAAGGGATGTGAGGTCAGAGACTGTGGCCATTGTTTCGGGGACAGCCATGGGAGAAGGTGTAGCGGCATGGGCGAGAAAGAGTCTTCGATAGCAGTCCAGACCTTTTCAAAGGAGTGGATGGACCAGTCCGCGATTCTCGTAAGGTGACACGCAACATAGTATTTATGCAGGTCTGGAAGGGCGATACCCCCTTTAGGCTTAGGCAAGGTGAGTCTGGCATATTTGATTCTAGGGGGAGAACCTTTCCATAAAAATGCCGAGCAGGCCTTCCGATAAGAGGAAAAGAATCCTGCGGGTATATGCATCGGGATGGTTTGGATCAAGTATAATATACGTGGCAGGACAATCATTTTGATCAGAGCCGCTCGGCCAAACCACGAGACATTCAATGAGGACCACTCCAAGAAGTGGTCTTGGGCTTTTTTCAGGGCAGGGTGGAAGTTAAGGGCATACAAATCTTTAAGGCAGGGTGGGATCTGAATCCCAAGATAGGAGATCGCAGTTTTTTCCCAACGAAATGGAAGAAATTCTTGACAATGAAGAACCTCCTGTGGTGGGAGGGTGATATTCAGGGCGTGGGACTTTGTGTAGTTAATTTTTAGGTTTGAAATTGTACCAAAGGCTTCCAGGTCATGTAGGAGAGATGGGAGGGAGGTTCGCGGGGATGTGAGAGAGAGCAGGATATCATCCGCGAAGGCGGCCACTTTAAAGTCTTTGCCTTTGACCATCAAGCCCCTAATGTCCGTGTTTTCTCTAAGTTTGTTTAAGAGGGGTTCTAGGGAGAGAATGTAGATCAGGGGGGAGAGGGGACACCCCTGGCGAGTGCCATTGCTGATGGAGAAGACGTTCGACAGGTGTCCGTTAACTCTCACCGCCGCCGTGGGGTTCGAGTATAATGCCATTATGGAGGTGAGCATGCGGTCCCCAAGGCCCACCCCTTTTAGGACCTCTCGCATGTAGTCCCAGGCCACTCTGTCAAACGCCTTCTCCGCATCAAGGGAAAGCAAAAAGCCGGGTGTTTTAGTTGAGGTGAGCCAGTGGTGTAGGTTGAGGGTTCGTATGGTATTGTCCCGCGCCTCCCTTCCCGGAACAAACCCCACTTGATCATTGGAGATAAGACCGGGGATTAAAGGTATTAACCTGTTGGCAAGGATCTTGGCATAAATTTTTATATCGACATTAAGGAGTGAGATCGGCCTATAATTCGCCACCTGGAGGGCATCCTTCCCTTCCTTAGGGATTACCGTGATGTGTGCCTCTAATAGTCTATTAGGTCGGTCTTGCGGATTGGCCAGGGCATTAAACATCTGTAAAAGGTTGGGGGCAAGGGTGTCTGCGAATGACTTATAGTACTGGAGGGTGTACCCGTCCGGGCCCGGGCTTTTGCCCAGCCTCATTTGTTTCAGGGCTATCTCCAGCTCTCCTGTCGAGAATTGTCCCTCTAAGGATTGTGCTTGTTGGGAGGAAAGGGGTTTAGGGCCATATTGTGCGAGAAAATCCGCAATGAGCGTTTGACGTGTCTCTCCCGATGCTCGGGGTGGCAGGGCAGGGCGAAGGTTATAGAGCCTTCGGTAGAAGGATTCGAATTCTCTCGCGATGTCCTCGCTCTTAGCCAAGAGGGTGCCCCGGGGATCACGTAGGGCATGTACGGTGGAGGAGAGTTTGGCCTTCTGGACTGACCGCGCTAAAAGGCGCCCACTCTTATTGCCATGTTCATAAAAGACCCTCTGCCCAAGAATATAGCGCCTTCTCGTGCGCTTACCCAGTTCGTCTGTAAGGAGTGTGCGGAGCTGAGTTAGTTCCTGAAGGGTGTTCTGGGCTTGCGTTTGTTTGTGGGACAGCTCTAGTGCTCTAATCCTTTTGATAAGAGCATTCACTTTCTCCTGATAAGCTTTTTTGGCTTGTGCATTCAGGGCAAGCAGTTCTCCCCTTACCACACATTTGTGGGCTTCCCATATGGATATTGGAGAAATGTCAGTGTTAGCATTCTCCTGAAAATAAAGCTTGATGCATGAGCAGATCCGTTCCAATGAGGTTGGATCCGTCAAGCAGGAAGGGTTGAACCGCCAAATTTTAGTCTTGGGGAACGTTTCCGGGAACGATAGTGTAACTGTGATGGGATGATGATCCGATAAGAACATCGGTTCAATGGAGGCATGTTGGAGGGCGGGGAGGTCTGTCTGGGATAGAAAAAAAAAATCGATTCTGGAGTATTTCTGGTGGGGGGCCGAAAAGTAGGTGTAGTCTTTGGTTGAAGGATAGAGGGTACGCCAAGTGTCATGAAGGGACAAGGTTTGTAATTGGGCTTTAATTTGGCGTAATGCCTTATAGGGCAGAGAAGTCGTGGCAGTGGAGGTATCTAGGAGGGGGTTCAAGGGCACATTAATGTCGCCTCCCAGGAGGACCAGGCCACTCTGGAATGAGGACAGGAGGGCGCAAGTCTTGCGAAAGAAGGAGACTTGATGTTCATTAGGGCAATATATGTTAGCCAATGTAATAGGCTTAGTTGCATATGTTCCCTTAACAAAAATGAATCTGCCTTCAGGGTCCACTAGGGAGTCAGTCAGGAGGAAGTTGGCGTGTTTTGAAATAAGGATTGAAACTCCCTTAGATTTGGCCACCGGGTTAGTGGCGTGTAGGGCAGAGCGATACATGTGATTAGTCAGTTTAGGGATAGCATCAGATCGGAAGTGCGTCTCGTGTAGGAAGATAAAGTGAGCCTTTTGTTTGGTGAGCGAAGCTAACACTTGTGACCTTTTTTCCGGTGCATTCAGGCCTTTTGTGTTCAATGAAACACACTTCAGAGTCAGTGGGACATTAGTCTTAGGGGGGTTCTGCATTATGAAGAGTTAAGGAGAGGCGAAAATGAGTGTCTGGTTGTCGATTAGGTTAGGACCTTCCTATAGAGGATGAGTGTGAGGGTCACTCCCCCAGGGGAAGGGAAAGAAGGGGGGGGGACACACAAAAAGGGAGGAGGGGTAAGGAGGGAGGACACACGAGTGGGAAAATCAGGAAGATTTGGGGGTAGGGAGAGTCAGGAGGATCAGAGCAGAAAAAAAAAAGAAAAAAGAAAAGAAAAGAGAAGAAAAGAAAAGAAAAGACAAAGAAAATAAAAGAAAAAAAGGGGGGGGGATATGAGAGCTAAATGTAAGGGAATAGATATGGGAAAGGGGAAAGAAAAACCAGAGGTGGACTTCGCTAGGCTATCTACCTGTAGGAGTCAAGAGGAAATCTGGAGTGTCAGCAACGTCTCAGTGAGACTGCTGTGTGGGGGTAGTAGTGTGAGCGGTAACCACGGCCTAGCTGTGGACCGGGGGTCAAAGTGAAGCGGATGAGGGATCCCGCTTACGGCGAGAGCCCAAGAAGCGTAGTGGGGAGCCTACCATAAGGAACAAGCTGCCGAAAGTTCAAGTATCAAGTGCATAGGAGCAATACACAAATCAACATAACATAACACATATAACCTATTCCAGCTCGCAGTGCTGAAATCAATATAACCGAGCCATAATATTTAGAAAGTAAACCTTTTAAAGTGTATTCAGGAGAATCAACCGAGAAATCCACAGCCCGTGAGGCAAGCTGGGGAGAGGAGACCCTCTTCAAAGACCTACGTTAAGCCACTCTATGGTGGGGGGGAGGGGGTGAGTAGGGGGGAAGGGGCAGGGCAACAGGTCCAAGGACGGGGGGTGAGGGAGGAATGGGAGGGGGGAGGGAGAATGAGGGACAAGGGGATGAGGCAGGGGAAGGGGCAGGTTGAGGGGAGTGGGGAAAGGAAGAGGGGAAGAGGGGGGAGGGGAGGGAAAGGAGGGGGAAGGGATGGCTAGGAGGATAGGGGCGGAGGGGGAGAAGAGGGGATTAGGGGGAGGGGGAGAAGAGGCAAGGGGAGGGGGGGAGAAGAGGTGCAGGGGGGGAGAGGGGGTGAGGAGGGGGGGAAGAGAGATGGAGGGGAAGGAGAGAGGAGGAGGGGATGGGAAATGCAAGGAAAAAAGGGGAAGGGAGGGGAAGAGATGTGGGGAGAAAGGAGGGGGGGTAGGGAGGAGAGAACAAGGGAGCGGGGGAGGGGGGGGAAGTGGGGGGGGAAGAGGGGAAGAAGCGGGGGGGAAGGGGGGAAGGAGTGGAGAGGGGAGGAGGGGAGGGATGAGGGGGGGAAGGGAGAGCCCAGAGTGAGTTAGGGTGACGGTATCTCGACGTCTGCCTTCGCATCGGGGGGCGGAATGGGGCTCCCGGAACCTAGGAGTCCCTGGCCTCCCCCAAACCCCCCCCCCCCACCCAACCGACTCCCGGCAGACCGTATGTGTATAACCGGGGGTCAAGGGAAAGCACATGCAAATAAGGAACATATAATAGCACTGGTAATGTTATTGAGAGACAATATAAAGTAATATTTGGGGGAATAAAAGTAAGACATAGATTGCGAAAACATTGCCTACAGGAGTTTAGGATCGTCTTCCGTGAAAGAAGTATCCAAGGGGGGGATGATGTGTTCGTGTTGCAGGCCGAGGTTTCGGGCAATTTAGAGATCAGTCCTCCCGGTTCCAAAAAAAAAAAAAAAAAGGGGGGGAAGTCTGCTCGGGCCCGAATTGCAGCGAGATCTCCGTAGCTGTGTGGGTAGGGGCCAATGACAGAAACCCAGGCCTACTCCTGGACACTCATAGGGAGTCTCTCCCAGGACGGGAACTTGTCGTGGGGGCATCCATATCTTCGACAGAGAGTTCAAACTTTGAGTGCAACCTCCCAGCTTTGGGGGATCCGGGCGCGTACGAGGGATTAGGTGCTCTGGGGTAAAAAGGCGTAGGTAGCTTTTTCGGGGATACGCACTTTCCACATCCGCCACCTGAATAAGGCAGGCCCTAGGTCGACCGCTGGGTTACAGGTTGTGGAGCTATTGGGTGACTCCCGATGGAGAGGCATTGTATGGAGTCCCAAACAGGGAAAGAAGGTCGCCGTTAGGGCCATTGGGACACGGGGTTGTCAGCTATGAGGTGCAAGAGACCGGGGTGGGAATGGCATGTCTATCTCAAATGAGGGTCTGGGGGGTCTCCGGGAGAGTGAGAGATCAGTGCATAACGCTTACACATCTCGGGGGGGGAGGCATACTCACGGGCTGCAGGTCTCAGTCTATCCAGCAGACAGTCAATAGATTTCTCGCATCACATACGCGGTGGTGAGGGGCTATGTTGTTGCAGATCCCGGCGTGAGGAACGAGCATTCGGTGACATCGGTCCAGGTCTACGGTGACGCGGTCTCTGGCGTGCAGCTTTCGGCGACGGATGGAGCGAAACAGGAAGCCAGGGTTCCGCTGGGAAGTAAAGCGCATACCAATCCGGTATTTCTAAGGCGGGCAAGTCGAGTTGATCACAGAACGCCTGAAGATCTTCCGGTGTGCGAAGCAATGCAGAGCGCCCCCTCGCTGAAGCAGACAGGCCAAACGGGAATTTCCAGCGGTACTGAATGTTTCTCGCACGCAGAGCATCTAGCAGTGGCCGTAGTGCCCTCCTGTTTTGAAGGGTAATCTGTGAAAGGTCCTGGAACAGTTTCACCTCCGCGCCATTATAAAGAATACGTCCCCTTTCCCTCGCCTTGCGGAGAATCTCTTCCTTAAGGGGGAAGCTAACTATACAGCATATAATGTCTCTGGGGGGTTCGTTATCCCGGGGTATGGGGCGGAGGGCGCGGTGGGCCCTTTCCATATCAATGGGGGAATCCGCAGGGCGCTCAATCAGGCCATTAAAGATAGCGCTGACGGTTTGCTGTAAGGCGGTGGGGTCTACGGATTCGGGGACCCCCCGTACCCTAACATTGTGCCTCCTTCCCCGGTTATCCAGGTCTTCCACATGTCTGTGGAGCTCAAAAACTTGGGCAAGTTGGGAGTCATATGCCGACTGTACCTGGCGAATGGCCGCCGCGTGCGTCTGGGTCGTCTGCTCCACGTTATCCACTCGGTGGGCGACCGCGAGCATTTCGGCCTTCAGGTCTGCTATGGCAGCAGTGACCGTGTTTTTGATGTCCGTCGCAACTTTCTCCAAGTCGAGTAGGCTGGGGGGGAGAGCCCCGCTGGAGCTGGGAGAGGATATCCCCGGCATATTGGCTGAAGGCGGCCTGTCAGGCGAGGCCGCGGCTTGGGCCTGTGCTGGCGCGAGGATCCGCAATGGCGCAGAGGCCTGCGTCTTTTGGGACCGGAATATGTCCGGTATATTCCTCCCCGAGTGCGTCTGAGAGTCCTTGATGGTGCGAGAGGTGGACGAGCTCCTTGTGGCTCTGTGCATAGCAAGCTTAGGATGGTAGGCTCCCGTTCAAGGTGATAAAGCGGCCCGGTCACACAGGAGCTCTCAGATTAGGCGTCCATCTCGGTCTCCGCTCAGGCCCCGCCCTTGAGTACTTCTTCTATGAATGGAGGAGGGTGGCAGAAAGAGCGGGCATAGTCCGCACTCTTGACGAGTGCTTGTGACAGGTCCAGTGGCTCATATTAATCCCTGCAGCACCAGACAATTAGCACTGCGGGGTATGGGGGGAAGTGGATGGAAGATTTCAACTAAGAAAGCAGCAACCAGCAAAAGGGACACTTCTCATTCAATGTAAGCACCATCCCTTGTGTTGATTTTTTTAAAATTACTTAACCTAGACTTTAAAGTGAATATGTACTTTGTAAAGTGAATATTCACTTAACTTGGTGAATAAGGTTGAGGTTATGAGTTTTCCAAGTGAACACAGCTTCGCCTAAGTTAATATTCTTGAACATTCTCTTTACTAAGTGAATAAATTCTATTCCTTTAGCAGGTGAACCCCACTGACACCGGTGAACATCTCAAGCATGAGCAGGTGTATTTGACATCTCATTGGGGGTTATTTACTAAAGGCAAATCCACTTGGAAGTGCAGTCGCTGTAGATCCAAGTGGGACATGCAAGGAAAATAAAAAAAAACATAATTTTAGCTTGCACATGATTGGATGATAAAATCAGCAGAGCAGTGCACTTGTAGTGCAAAGTGGATTTGCCTTTCGTAAATAACCCCCAAATAGTAATTTGCTTCTCACCTCATGTATATATGATCAGACCATCCAAAAGTGGTAATCTGAGTCTTTTATGTTTTGGATTCTTTAACAGCGAAATCTCCCCGTCATATTCCGTCTTAGTAGCTATTTTTATTTAAGGCAGTATTAAACCCCAGACCAAATATATAATATATTACAGCTTACCAATCATTAGATATGGTGGATGCATTCATTCTCTTTTTTTAGTTTTTTCTTTGCCACTGTTTTCCCAATGCATCTAAGCAGGACTGGTGCAAGGATTTTTGACACCCTAGGCGAAACCTAATTTTGCCGCCCCCATTGGTTCCACCCCTGACTCCACCCCCTTTGCCCTACCCATTTGACAGGAGGCTATACAGGAAGCATTGGCTCTGCTTCCTCTAGCGCTGGCTCCAGTGCTGCGATGCGCCTCTAATTACACCACCGGTCGGACGGAGCAGCTGCCTGGGACTGAGTTTGTTACATGCTGCAGCCTGCAGAGCATGCAGACGTGGAGGGAAACCAGCAGCAGGGCTCCCCTAGGCAGCAGTGCGCCCTAGGCGGCTGCCTAGTTTGCCTAGTGGTAGCACTGGCCCTGCATCTAAGAACTGGTAAGCTGCAGTATAGAAAATGTTTGCTTTGGGGTTTAATACCTCTTTAAAGCAGTTGTAAAGGCTCAATTTTTTAAAATAACAAACATGTTATACATTTGTTTGCTTTGTGTAATAGTATTGCGCAGAGTGTGCCCAAACCTACACTTCTGGGGTCCCTCCTACTGGCCCTCTAGGCTGCTCCTCTTCTCAGTGCCCCCCATTGCAAGCCGTTCCATTGACACACACAGCGTGGTTAACCCCCGCCCCTTTCCTCCTCACAGGATTTGATTGACAGCAACAGGAGCCAATGATTCCTGCTGCCTCAGCATAGCCTGCGATACTAGTATTGGGACATTTTCTTTCTCGTACATCACGGGACACAGAGCGACATAGTCATTACTATGTGGGTTATATAGATTACCTTCAGGTGCTGGCACTGGCAACTTCCAAGACCGGAAGTACCCTCCCCTATATAAGCCCCTCCCATCCGGGAGTACCTCAGTTTTTTGCCAGTGTCTAAGGTGTTGGCCAAGGTTAACATGTTTTCATCTGGGCTTGTGTACAGGTTCTTTTGGGCCTTAGCAAGCTATTCCGGATCCGACCAAAAAGGCTTCATAGCTAAACGGTCGGTACCCGGGCCTTGCAAAGAAGAGCAAGGTTTTGCCTGTAACGCCTCTCTTAGGAGGGCTGGACCCTGGGATCCAGAGCTCTGGTCATACCCAAAACCAAGATGTTTTCTGTGCAGGGTGCTATACAGATCCAGGGGAGTGGAATCCTTGGGAACCCGGTCCCTGAAGGTCTACGTACAATGCCTGCCGTGAGAGGTGAAGTTTGGGCTCCTGTGGACCAAACAGAGTCCTGCGGCGGGGAAAAGGTAAGTGGGGGCCCCTCAAGAACTTGGTTCTATTGAGGGGCCCTCAATCCTGATATGTCTTTCTGCCTGTTACCTAACGGTATTCCCGCTAATAGCTGTATATGCCTAAAAAACTGCTAAATCCTAGAAATGTTTTTCATAGAGGAAGTTTTTAAAAAAAAAAAAAAAGACAAGGTGCGGTACCTGTGTTTGTCCACTAGAGGCCGCTGTGGAACATCTTTTTTTCTGGGACTATTTCCTTCCATGGTAAAAGTCCAGGCAGATGGTAAGCTCTCTGTAAGGGAAGCTGCATCCTTCTGTCATGTTGCCTAGAAAGTCTCTTCCATCCCCGGGTCCTGGTGGAAACAGGGACCCTGGCTCCTCTCCCTGGATAGCGCTGATAGCGCACACGTGCACGCGTGCGCGCGCACACGCTTTCTTTTTATAAAGACAGGCCGCAAAAAGGGGCGGAGCCGGGCGGATGACGCTCTCTGTGCGCAGGGCGCTTCTGCGCATGTGCGAGCGTCCCAGCAAGGTAAAAGGGCTCAGTCCGATACACTAGCTGTGGAGAACAGAGCAAAAAAGGGGCTGGTAACATGTCATAGCAGGTTTACAGCAGGCGGTTGATACAGGCATCCCCCTAGAAAGGCGCATTGGTAGACACCCACTGATACACATAGCAGCAAATTGCATTAGACTATTTCAGTAATGGGTGTACTGCGGCTGGAATACCTCAGCTTTGGACTAAGGAATATGCCGCCTAAAAAGCTCCGGGACTTACCTCTCAGGAAGTGTAAGGGGTCTCCATCGGGCTCTGAGGATCTGGAGCAGGCATCTGCACCTACCTCCCCTGAGAAATCAGAGGTTAGCACCCATAGAGAACCCCCAGGAGTGCCAGGTACTGCGTCTGTCCTCAGTCCACCTGCTCCTGTATATATAACAGAGGAGGTTTTTGCCTCAACTCTGGGAGGATTGGAGGAAAGATTGGCAGCATTGATCGCTTCTTCCCTAAGGGAAAGAAAGCGCGCCAGATCTCCGTCACCTCCGTCAGAGTACCTGTTGGCAGAGCAACAGTCCCAAGAAGGGATTGACCTACCTGAAGGGGATCAGGATGAGGTTGACTCTATCTTTGAGGAATCGACAGTAGAAGAACCATTCTCAGCATCACAAGCTGAAAGATTATGGGTTCAGACCCTAACTGACATGGTTCGATCAGCATTTAAAATGCCTCTTGTTGAACCATCAACTACTTCTGTCTCCTCATTGGGGTCACTAAAAGCTCCCCAGACTAATTGTTCCTTTCCAATTCATCCGTTACTGGAAGGACTTATATACCAGGACTGGGAACATCCTGATAAACTATTTGTTCCACCTAAGAGATTTCAGGTGATCTATCCCATGGAGGATAAGTTTACCCAAAGATGGAGTGTTCCTACGGTGGACGCAGCCATCTCTTCTGTGAACAAATCACTGACATGTCCAGTAGATAATGTTCAAATGTTCAAGGATCCAATAGATAAAAAATTGGAGTCCTTGTTAAAATCTGCTTTTTCCACAGCAGGGGCGGTTACACAGCCAGCAGTGGCAGCCATTGGGGTTTTGAAGGATCAGATGAAACTGATCTTAAGGGATTTGCCAGACCAGCAAGCCTAGGCTCTGGCTGATCTGCCTAGAGCATTATGCTTTGCGGTTGACGCCCTTAAGGATTCCATCCATCAGGCCTCCCGCCTTACGCTGTCTTTGGTACATATGCGTAGACTTCTGTGGCTTAAGAACTGGTCTGCTGAAGCTCCCTGTAAGAAGCTCCTAGTTAGCTTCCCATTTCATGGTGAACGCCTATTTGGCGAAGACCTGGATAAGTATATCCAGAAGATTTCCAGTGGTAAAAGTACTCTCTTACCGGTTAAAAGGAGGTCTAGAGGTCCATCTTTTAAAAGGCCTACTTCTCCAATCCCTGGGACATCTGCTGCTAAGCAGTTCCGACTGCCTCCTCGGTCAAACTCCGGAGGTAAAAATCAGGGACAATCACAGGGTAACAAAAAACCCTGGATCCGAAGAGGTACTAAACCAGCCTCCAAGTCAAGCCTATGAAGGGCTGCCCCCACTCAAAAGGGTGGGGGGAAGACTTTGGTTGTTCGCAGAGACCTGGCGGGAGACGATCAGAGACAGATGGGTGCTCTCCGCTGTAACTCTGGGATACAAATTGGAGTTAAGAGAGTCTCCTCCTTCCCATTTTATGTGGTCAGGCATGCCAAAAGACCCTCTAAAAAGGAGGTCTCTCCTGTTGGCGTTAGAACAACTATTGCTCCAAGGAGTAATTATGGAGGTTCCTATGGAAGAGTGGGGGTTGGGTTTCTACTCAAACCTTTTCACAGTCCCGAAACCAAACGGGGACATAAGACCCATATTGGATCTAAAGGGTCTAAACAAATTCCTGAACATCCGATCCTTTCGGATGGAGTCGATCCGGTCGGTAGCCGCTGCCCTACAATGGGAGGAATGGTTAGCCTTGATCGACATCAAAGATGCTTACTTGCATGTTCCAATCTTTCCAGGTCATCAAAGATTTCTACGCTTTGCGGTAGAAGGGCGCCATTTTCAGTTCAGAGCCTTACCCTTCGGTCTGGCCACAGCACCACGGGTGTTCACAAAAATTCTGGCCCCACTGTTGGCCGATCTAAGAACACGAGGTGTAACGATAATGGCATACCTAGACGACCTGTTGTTGATGGACCACTCAGTTGCCAAACTAGAGGTGGTAATTCTCGATACGATCAGGTATCTAGAATCTCACGGTTGGATCATCAACCTGGACAAGTCAGCCCTACAGCCAGTCAAAAGTCTGGTGTACTTAGGGCTATGGCTGGATTCAGACCAGAGGAAGATTTTCCTACCTCAAGACAAAGTATCCTCTTTGAGGGACTTGGTCCGCCTACTTTGTGCAAAAAGACAGCCGTCCATACGCCTGTGCATGAGGCTGCTGGGAAAGATGGTAGCATCATTCGAAGCTGTGCCATACGCCCAATTCCACTCAAGGAATTTGCAGAGGGCCATACTGTCAGTCTGGAACAGAAAGGTTCAGGCTCTAGACTTCCCGATGTCCTTATCCCCTTCCGTTCGGAAGAGTCTTTGCTGGTGGTTGGTCCCCCAGAATCTCCAGAAGGGAAAATCCTTCAGTCCGATTTCCTGGAAGGTGGTCACTACAGATGCCAGCCTTATAGGCTGGGGGGCAGTACTGGAGCAATGGTCTCTCCAGGGCAGATGGTCAGATAGAGAAAAGACCCTGCCCATCAATCTCTTAGAGATACGAGCAGCCCGGTATGCCCTAGTAGCATGGACATCCAAACTCCTAGGGTCCCCTGTCAGAATTCAATCAGACAATGCCACGGCAGTAGCATATATCAATCATCAAGGGGGCACCAGGAGTCGTGCAGCCCAGAGGGAAGTAAGTCACATCCTGGAATGGGCAGAAAAGCATGTCCCATGCATATCAGCTGTCTTCATTCCAGGGGTGGAGAATTGGAAGTCGGACTTTCTGAGTCGCCAACAGTTATGCCCAGGGGAATTGTCCCTTCATCCCGAGGTCTTCCGAGCAATATGTCAGCGGTGGGGAACACCGGATGTAGATCTGCTAGCATCCAGATTCAACGCAAAGGTGGACAGATTTGTCTCCCGGACAAGGGATCCCCTCGCTTGCGGCTCGGATGCTCTGGTGTTCCCTTGGGATCAGTTCAAACTGATATATGCTTTCCCTCCGCTACAATTGTTGCCTCGACTCCTTCGCAGAGTCAGGTTGGAAAAGAAGCCGCGATCCTGGTGGCTCCAGCGTGGCCCCGATGGGCCTGGTACGCGGAGATTGTAAAAATGTCTGTGGGGAGTCCTTGGACCCTTCCACGTCGTTCGGACCTGCTTTCGCAAGGACCGATATACCACCCTTTCTTACTAACTCTAGGTTTAACGGCCTGGCTATTGAATCCCACATCCTAAAAAAGAGAGGTCTCTCTAACTCTGTGGTATCTACTATAATCAATGCCAGGAAGCCTGTATCCAGGCAGATTTACTATAGAGTCTGGAAGGCGTACATCACTTGGTGTGAGGCCAGGAAATGGCATCCACGTAAGTACGTTATAGGCAGAATTCTGGACTTCCTGCAGTGGGCTGTAGACAGGAAGTTTGCCTTAAGTACTATCAAGGGTCAGGTTTTGGCCTTGTCAATACTATTTCAAAGGCCCCTGGCTATGCATTCACTTGTCAAATCCTTTGTACAAGGGGTGACTCGTATTATTCCACCGGTTAAAGCTCCCATATGCCCATGGGATCTAAATTTGGTTCTATCGGTTTCTGCAAAAGCAGCCATTTGAACCTTTGCGGCACATTTCCTTGGTTCTACTCACCAGGAAATTGATTTTTTTAGTAGCCATATGTTCGGCTAGAAGAGTGTCGGAATTAGCCGCCATGTCCTGTAAAGAGCCATATCTAGTCATTTATAAGGACAGAGTAGTGTTACGTCCTCATCCAGCCTTTCTTCCTAAGGTGGTATCGAGGTTTCATTTGAACCAAGATGTGGTTCTTCCTTCTTTTTTCCCCAAACCGAGCTCGGTAGAGGAAAAGTTATTACATTCCTTGGATGTAGTAAGAGCAGTTAAAGCTTATCTAAAAGCCACTGCTCAGATTCGTAGAACGGATACTTTGTTTATTCTGCCGGAAGGCCCCAGAAAGGGTCAGGCAGCGTCAAAATCTACTTTAGCCAAGTGGATTCGACAGGTCATAATGCAAGCCTATGGCTTGAAAAGGAGACCGCCTCCGTTCAAAGTTAGGGCGCACTCCACGAGAGCAGTTGGAACTTCATGGGCAGTGCATCACCAGGCCTCCCTGGCTCAAATCTGTAAGGCCGCAACATGGTCTTCAGTACACACGTTTACTAGGTTCTACCAGGTGGACGTTAGAAGTCAGGAGGATATCGCCTTTGGGCGCAGTGTGTTGCAGGCCGCAAAAGATCCTCATGTCTGATGGCGCCCAGCTTATGTATGGTGTATCCCCCCCCTCATTTGGCATTGCTTTGGGACGTCCCACATAGTAATGACTATGTCGCTCTGTGTCCCGTGATGTACGAGAAAGAAAATAGGATTTTTATAACAGCTTACCTGTAAAATCCTTTTCTTGGAGTACATCACGGGACACAGAGCTCCCACCCCTCTTTTTGGGGACACGTATTGCTTTGCTACAAAACTGAGGTACTCCCGGATGGGAGGGGCTTATATAGGGGAGGGTACTTCCGGTCTTGGAAGTTGCCAGTGCCAGCACCTGAAGGTAATCTATATAACCCACATAGTAATGACTATGTCGCTCTGTGTCCCGTGATGTACTCCAAGAAAAGGATTTTACAGGTAAGCTGTTATAAAAATCCTATTTTTTCTCTTAATGCAGAAAATGCTTTAAGGTGATAAATGTCTAGCCTTTAGAACCTTTTTAAAGAGAAAGTAAACCGTGATGGGATTTACTTCCTTTTTCTCCCCCTGCAAAGTAAAAGCATAATGGGCTAGTATGCATCGCATACAAGCCCATTTTGTGCCACTTATCTGCAAACAAAGCCTGCGATGTCCCTGCTGGTGGCCACATCCATCTTCGCCCCTCTTCCATCCAGGGCCGTGGACTCGGGCTCTGTGACTGGCTGGAGTCGCGTGACGTCACACCCGCGAATGCGTGCGGGAGCCGCCAGTCATGGCACAAGCCCCTTAGAAATCACACGATCGTGCCCTTTCTTCAGTGCGCATGCACTCTATAGAAAATATATATAGGAATAGCACAAAGGGTCAAGGACGAGATTGCTTTGGATAAATTTGGAGCACTACCACAGGGATTCAACATAATTGAAAATATTTAAGGACATTTATTGATGGATATTATCGAGCACTTAAGCACACTTAATTGAGTGTATACTATATATAACTGTATTTATTTTTGTATGTATTGTTAGCACGTTAGCACTTTATTATTATCATTGTAGCACTACCCCTGTAGGAGCTGCTGGTTATATATTTGGGTCTGCACTCTGCCTGTCAACTCCTTAAGTTCGGCTCGATCCCCTCCTTGACACACCGGGACAATAATATGATTGTGGAGCCCAATGGCAATAGGGAACCACAATAACACCACACAGTAATATATATATCTAAATATTGTTACCTTGATGCTGGTCACCTGCCCCACAGCTGCAATAGATAGAGTCCCACACAAGATGTAGCTTAACCCGTGGTAATGTGTTTACTTGGCAAAAGAATAAAACAATGGTTACACAGACAATGTTGACTACACATAGCTCCCTGCAAAAGTCAATTTGACACCACTGGTACAGAATGTCTCTGCTCCCAGACACAATTAACATGACCCAGGTTCAAACCTGAGTGAGTGTATAGTAAGCGGATGACTGTTCCTTTAAATGTCAGTTAGTCTTCTGCTAGCTTTGTTGGTGCACTTATCTATTTTGTATTCCAATAAACAGGGTGAAGATAAATGACAATCACTTGTTGCAAGTAGTGTATAGGCAGAACAAACACTAGTTCTTCCCAGCCGCTGTATCACTCTCAGGGGTAACCAGTGTTGTTCATCTTACGTTAAAAAGGTAATTAGTTACAGTTACAAATTACTTCTTCCAAAACGTAATGGAGTTAGTTAATCAGTTACTACATTGAAAAAGCAATTAGTTACTCAGCAAAGTAACTATATTGGTTATATTATATATACACGGGGCGGGCGGTAGTAGGATGATATATATGTAATTTTTTCAGTGTATAAAAATAATAGGAGGGATAACAATAAATAAAATTGGTTATGTGCCCATGCCTCACTGTGCCCATGCTTCACTGTGCCCATGCCTCACTGTGCCCATGCCTCACTGTGCCCAATGCCTCACTGTGCCCGTGTCTCACTGTGCCCAATGCCTCACTGTGCCCGTGTCTCACTGTGCCCGTGCCTCACTGTGCCCGTGCTTCACTGTGCCCGTGCTTCACTGTGCCCGTGCTTCACTGTGCCCGTGTCTCACTGTGCCCGTGCTTCACTGTGCCCAATGCCTCACTGTGCCCGTGTTTCACTGTGCCCAATGCCTCACTGTGCCCAATGCCTCACTGTGCCTGTGTCTCACTGTGCCCAATGCCTCACTGTGCCCGTGTCTCACTGTGCCCAATGCCTCACTGTGCCCATGCTTCAATCACTGTGCAGTGGACCCCTACCTGATCGGCGGCGTCCCGGCAGCCATTCCACAGTATTCAAGAGCCGCACCTCCTGAGTCCTCGTCGTCTGTGATAGGCGGAACACTCAATTTCCCAGCATTCAGTGTTCCGCCTATCACAGACATCCGCTCATCCTCATAACACAGACGAGGATGAGAGGATGTCCGTGATAGACGGAACACTGCCTGCTGTGAAATTGAGTGTTCCACCTATCACAGACGACGAGGACTCGGGAGGCGCAGCTTTTGAACACTGCAATGGCCGCCGTCTGTCTGCATGACACGCTGATCAGGTAGGCAGACGGCGACTTGCAGTTAGTTAGTCTTACATTACATCTACTCGCGGCGGCTGCGGCGAGTAGATGTAATTGGGGTAACGCCACCCAAGTAATGGGAACGGCCGTGCCATGAGGGGAAGAGTAATCAGTTAGATTACTCGTTACCCCAAAAAGTGACTACGTTACCTAACGCCGTTTATTTAAACGGCGTTAGTTACAACACTGGGTGTAACGTATCCCTACTTGCGGCACTGCAGATGCCAGCAAGTACACATAAAACTATGGAAACCACCTTCCTGCGACCCAGTTAACTATGTTGATAGGCAAGTGCCTTCTCACCAAATGAGGCCTCGCCTCGCTGGTACACTCCGTCTGGAACCTCTCCTTGCTCTGTCTCTCTGTAACACGAGGCCCCTGGTCCTCCGCGCAGCCGTTCACAAGGTGCTGGTGGATAGGTGAATCCGAATGCTGTGAAGTGTAGACCGGTCCCTCTCTGGCTCGATCAGCGAGGCTGTCCACAAGGATCCCTCGCCATGCAATTCTTTTCTCTCTGTAACTTTAGGCCCAGGCTTCTCTGGCCTAGGCGCGCACACAGCAGGCCTCTTACCTGTTGAAGATGGAATCCCGAGAGAGCGGGCTGAGACCCCGCCTCTGCCTTAAATCAGTTCTCCCAGCAGGCTGTGCGTGGCGCACTGCATTTTGGTAGCACAGTGGGATTTGTGGGTATTGTAGTCTCAATCCAACCCACGGCAATAGAGTCTGTCTCTTGCACTACAATGCCCACCATGCTTTGTTCTTAACATGACAGAACCAAACAACTTCCAACTTATAACACAAAACGAGCACCAGAGGGAGCCAAGTTCCCCATTAGGCATCAATTGCAGTCTGTTAAGAAACGGTCTATAATAACACCTTGCTACATTATTATGCATTATTCACTTTTTGATCAATATTAGGCACTGCATAAAATACATTGCATAGGTTTATTTTGTTTGCAGATTATAGTGTGGTACCTTGGTTTAAATAAAAAAATATATAAAAAAAAACTATTCAGTGCAGTTGTCACCCTTGGACAGGAAGTGTGTTAGTGGTAGGATTACTAGGTTAAAATTAAGGTAAAAAAGTGTGACAAAAGAAACAAATGCAGTCAACACATCTAAAGACCAGTAAGCTGCAATACTATAAAAAAAAAATCTGGTTTAGGCCTAATGTTACATGGGGGTGGAGTTTAAAATGCCCCCAATTCTTTGTTCTTGGTTAAGGCAAGCTTGTTCTGACCCTCTGGCCTTCCTGTGTAGAAAATATTTGATTGCATTCCGTCATTATTTATAAACTGCCATATAGTCGCTTGTGGGCAGGAAATGTCAGCCCGCAATGATCCAAAGAGTGTGACTTGGACATTTTGGAGGTTTTGCTGCTGTTGGAACTTTGCTTTTGTTACTTTTCATTACAAAAGTGTTTTTACAGAAATTTTGGAACACCGATCAGTTCAGGGATTTCGGCCTTGCTCTACGTCGTCATTGACATCTGCTTAAGCCCTTTGGGTTCCCCCGGCACCGAACGTGTCAATGTGCCTTACAGCAAGCAAATGCTCCTCTTCAGATTCATGCAATCTTAACGTATCATAAAAGTTCAGGACAATTATAGAAAAGTGAAGTTACAGGAAGGAGTAAAAAACACACAAGAAAATGACTAAATGCCAAACGTCTTTTCAACGCATCACTGTATTCACCTTGCCCAAATCACCCCCTCAGGCCCTGCCCCTCCTCTTGTTCCTTGGCAGGTGATGCCAAGACAGAATCAGGTTTTGCACTTGTAGCACTTACAGACCTGCTGTCGTCAGTCTGATCTCATGCCCAAGCAATGTTCCATTCACATCTCTCATTCTGCCCACCAAGCCTGGCACTCGTTATTTCCCAGCAGAATTTGTTCCCCTGCATCATTTTTCCAGTAAGCTGTCTTTTTATTGTTGTGAAGAGTCTAAGTGATATTGTCTCAAGAGGGAACGTTATTGTCAAGGAACTGGAATAGTGCCTTACACCTTCACAAAACATCCCGTGCTTGGTGCCAGTGGCTTCTTGAGCTATATAACGAGCGCACTAAAAAGTAATGATTTGGACAGGTCTTCTAAGAAATAGTAAAGTCAATATGCTGTAGCCGGTTCAGTACAAAGATGACGAACTTCTGCTCATGGGTGTATAACGCATGTCAATAATAATGAAATTTATTTCAATTTCAACCTCAGTCAAAACTTTTTTTTTGGTGGAGTGGTGAAAGGTCAGAACTTCTGTTAAATTGTTATTTCTGTAGGTGACCCAATTTTAGAAATTGTCCCTTTGACACCAGGTTAAAAAATAGAGGCAAAGATGTCACTTTAGACAGAAAGACAGAGACTTTGATAACACATGGACATTCGCCTCATCGGAGACACAGACTGTTAACAATACAAGACTGACAGAGGTTCTAAGGCTTCAACTTGTTAGACCCCTTTCACACGTGCGGACCGTATGTCCGTATTTCATCCATCCATTTTCGGATGAAATACGGACATACATGTGTTCCGATGGACATCCGCTGACACCCGATATCATCCGTCTCCGCTATGGTCCGTTTCTGCAAACGGAGGAAAATCCTACAGACGGTCCGTGTTCATCCGATTCCCCCATAGAGGAGAGCGGAGATCTGACAGGGCAGACCCTGCACAGTGTGCAGGGACCGCCCTGTCATCCGCTGACTCAGCGGGGATCAACGGAGCTATCCCCGCTAAGCAAGTGGATGTTTAAGGAACGGATCCTTACGGGATCCGCATGTTTGAAAGGGGCCTTATTCAAAGCCATGAATATATTTTGGCTGAAGTTGGGCTTTAACTGCCCGCCAGAGCTATGCTGGCTGCGTATGCCACCTGAGGCATTGGTTGGTAGAATGCAGGTGGCTGGGCCAAAGAGTATCATTGGTTGCTAGGATGCCAGTGGCCCACCCGCACAGCTTCCCTGGTTGTTATGGAACAGGCAGGGACTGAACATACACAAGACTGAACATGGACACTCTGGCCTCAGTGCCACACCCCACTGTGCTTGCAGCAAATCAGAACAAATCAAGTCAACAGTAGAAGGATGGATTTCCCATATGTCTTGTACTGTACTCTCATGTATTTAAACTTAACGTTCACACCAATTATCCTTCCCCAATTTAATTTAGGATTTAACTCTATAATCAAGCAAGTCAGAATTAGGAGGTTACGGAGATTTTATGTGTAGACAATTCTTTGTTTGTTTTCAGGACCCCTTCATTTAGATGATTGTTTCAGGTTTTGGTCACTAAGGACAGAAGTTTTCATGTACAGTCTTGGACATTGCTAGGCTGTGATCATCCTTGACACTCAAGACGATTTTAGCATTTTAATATGAGATGACATTTAGTCCTGGCTACCTTCAGACAGCCCCTGGTAGAGCAGGCTTAGGGTAAAAATTGATTGGACCCATCTGAAAACATTGTGCAACTGCTATTCTAAAATTAGGTGGTACCTCGAATATCTGGCCAATCCTACCTCCTCCTCATATCATAAACATGTAAGCTAGGTCAAGACAATCACAAGAGATGGGCCTCAGGCTTATTTGAATATGACTGCCCATTGAATTGATTTTTTAACTTTGTTTCGTTTTACATTTTGTATTGATTTCCTTCTGGAAAATAAATCTTTAGGACAGGTAGAAAGTTTTTTCCTTTGCCATTTCTAACAATTGTCTTTAATTTGAAATGATCTATTTTATAACCAATCCTATCGGTATTGTTATGTATATGGACAGCCATATCATTTTAAGTAGAACTAAACTCCCCATTATATTCACCTCTACTCCAGTAATGTGATGTTTGCGAGCGCCCCCTAGCTGGCACAGACATCTTTACCTAGTCTTCATCTGGGTTTGGCTTCTTTGGCCCTCTTGATTGGCTGCTGGCCCAGGGTCACGTAACTCCAGCGCATTCATATGGAAGTGAATATATATACTCAATGTGTATTTTAAAGAAGATTATAAAAAAGGCAAATAACACACTTATTGCAGACGTGACATGGTGTATCTCTCTACAATAAAGCCTGCCTGCGCACATTTTTTAATAATGTAATAAGGAATAAAATTTGCAGTAGGCAGAGTTAGGGTTTAAATGACAGTGAGGGTTACAGGAAAGGTTAGTGTTATGGATACAGGGAGGGTTACTGTTAAGCCCTGTACACACGACCGAGAATCCCGTTGTTAAAAAAAACCGTCGGTTTTCTCAATGAGATTCTTGTCAAGCTTGACGGGATTCTTGTCAAGCTTTACTTGCATACACACTGTCAATCAAAAATCTTGTCGTTGTAAAGCGCGGTGACGTACAACACGTACGACGGCAGTATAAAGGGGAAGTTTGATTCCAATGGCGCCACCCCTTGGGCTGCTTTTGCTGATCTCGTGTTACCGCGTGTTCGTAAAAGTTTGGAGAGAGACGATTCACGCTTTTCAGTCTTCGTGCTTTCAGTTCGTTTTCTGCGGTTCAGTTTGTGCTTGTGGGTTCGTATCTTGTCTTTCAGGGCGTGTAGTCAGGTCGTATCTGTTTTACAGTGCGTTCTTGTCCACTCGTTTCTGATTTTCAGGTCGTTCTTCATAGGCCTTGCTGTTCTTAAGTGCGTTCTGTTTAGTACGTTCTGATCAGACGACCGTCTTCAAGCCATGTTACGTTCTCATCGTAGAGTTCGTGCTGTGTGGGTGCTCGGTGTTGGTCTGCATGTCTTGGACCAAGACCAGTCCATGAACAGGGTGAGGAGGAGGAGTTCATGCTCGAAGAATTGGTTGCTCCAGTGGGACCAATTCTGTCACATGCCTCTGCTGCGGGAGATCCAGGAGAATAATCCTGATGACTACAGGAATTTTCTCCGGATGTCGGACCCCGTTTTTCAGCATCTGTTGGCTTTGGTGTCCCCCCTATATCACCAGGCAGGACACTGTTATGTGGGAAGCCATCACTGCTGAGCAAAGGCTCATTGCCACGTTGCGATACCTGGCGACTGGGAGAAGTCTGCAGGACCTGAAGTTGACGACAGGCATCTCCCCCCAGGCTCTGGGACTCATTATCCCAGAGACCTGTTCTGCCATCATACAAGTCCTGCAGAAGGACTATATTAAGGTAAGTTTTCTCCTTTAACATCACATTCTATGTATTTAATGTATGCTAATGTATTGTATTTCTTTCATCCTTCCCTAATTACCATGATTGTAATATGCTGTGAATGTCCCCCTTTTTGGCCTACATGCATATTTCCCTTCACTAACCTCTCCAGCATGCTATCCTGGGCCCAAACACACCTAGCCTAGTCACTTCCCAATGTATTTTGTCAGCTCCATTGTAGTGCTTTACCCCCCCCCCCTAAACACCCCCTAAAATGTCTACAAATGTACATTTTCACATTCAATTCTGAGTGTTTATTTTATTTTATTTTGGTTCCCAAACTCATCTAACCTCCCCCCCTAAAAAATTTACAATGGGCCATCAGAGGGGGTGATGAATCTGATAATTGGGCCTTCTTTTTTTGTATTTAGAAAATCATTAAAATAAAAGTTCTAATGATGTTGGCCAAGAATGTATTTTTGTGTAATCTACTAGCAATGTTATGTGCAAAAGTACTAATATTTTTTTATCTTGTTTGACTCCACATCTTCCTTCCATGCCACAGGAATGGCAGACTGTGGCATCCCATTTTGCAGAGCGGTGGGACTTCCCCAACTGCGGAGGGACAATAGATGGGAAGCATGTCCGCATCGTGCCACCACCCTGGTCAGGGTCGTTTTTCTACAACTACAAGGGGTTTCATAGCATCGTGCTGATGGCGGTGGTGTCAGCACAGTATGAGTTCCTCTATGTGGATGTGGGGAAGAATTGCCGGATGTCAGATGGGGGAGCCTTCGCCCAGATGGAGTTTGCTCTTTGTCTACAGAGTGATGACTTTGCATTGCCACAGGATGCAGGGAACATGGAAGGACTCCCCTTTGTGTTATTGGCTGATAAAGCCTTTGGACTGGGACTGCATCTCATGAGGCCATTTCCCCAGAGGACCCTCACCCCGGAGAGGAGGGTTTTCAACTACCGGCTGGCCAGACCCCGAAGAGTTGTGGAGAATGCCTTTGGGATAATGGCCAGCCGGTTCCGCCTTTTTATGACTTCTATACACATGGCGGATTACAAAATAAACGATATAGTTTTTTGTTGCTGCGTTCTCCATAATTTTTTGCGCAGAAATGCCCCAAATTATATGGCCTCAATTGAGCCTGAGGCCGGAATTTCAGGGGCCAATATCTTGCCGGGCTTTGAATTTGGCCATCCTGGCTTGCCCCCCCAAAACGCCCGTGAGGTTCGGCAGTAATTTGTCGATTATTTCACGGGTAGGGGGGCCATTCCTATGCCAGGCAATGTTTAAAACTTTTCTTAACCCAAAAATTAAAAATCTTTTTTTTATTTTATTTTTGGATGTATTGCTTGTGTTTCTTTTAGCTGTATCCTAGTTTTTCCTAGTGCAATTGTAGTGCCAAGTGTATTTTCCTTTAGTAAATACCAACCATTTCACTGGTAACACCAAAACTAAACACAAAAAAGGTTATAGCGGATTTGATAAAGAAGCAACACTTTGTTGTTGTTCAAAATTTTTACTCTGTGCACATTCACACATGGTAATTAAAACTTTTTTTGTGGTATAAAAGATATTATTTTATTTTATTTTTTTGGCCATAAACAGGCATGTTTTTTTTGTTAAGAAAAAACACAACTCTCATTAACATACAACAAAATACAACATTGTAAACCTCTAGGCAATATCAGACATTCTCGGTTTTGTAAAATGTCTCTATCTGCCCTTCATAATATGGGGTGTTGTCACCCCTGAACAAGCCAAAATTTGAAGATGCACACAATTTTTGGGTTTTTAAAAAGATCCCTATTGTCAACATGTGCTATCTGCCATCATGGGTGATCAATGGACATGTTTTGGGTGTGCACCCCCTTCTTCCTTTCACCTACTTGAGTTGTGAGGAAGGGGTTGCACCCACAAAACCCGTACATGGATATCTCCTGATGGCAGATAGCACATGTTGACACACTGTGTGCATCTTCTAATTTTGGCTTGATTGAAAAAGTGCAATTTTTTGGGGGAAAAAATAAAAAAAATAAGAAAAAGGGGGGGTTTGTGCTTCATTCAATTCGGCCCCAAAACATCAATGATGTCCTTAAATGTTTGCTCCATAACATTCATCCTTTTCTTCATTATGTCCAGTTCACTACTACACTCCATAACTTGCTGGATGATTATTTAATACTAATAGGAACACAGGTGAAGTACTTACTTTTTTCTAGCATTCTCTTAATACTCCTTAACTGCTCCGGCTCCCTCCGTTTTAGGTCAGACCACCTCTTTCTAAGCTGCTCCTTTGAACGTCGTACCCCGAAATTTGGACTTCCTTAAATTAGGGTGAGCCCATGCTTGCCATCATAATCCGACTTTCAAAATATGTCCACCATCTCCGCGAAGGACATATTAGATGCCTTGTATCTCCTCCTTGATCATGACGTTTCACGCTCCGGGCTTGTCTCATCGTTAGAGGAATTAGTAGACACCTGCTGTGACTCCGCCATGTCGTCTGCGCGCCGAAAGACAAGGGGCGGGGAAAAGTCGATAATGTGAACATCATGGGCGGGTGATGTGTGTGGAGTTTCACGCATGCGTAGTGTATATAAAGCTAACACACATGACGTTACTACGTTCTGTGTGCGAAGAGAGCAGGAAAAGCGACGAACGTCAGACCGAAGGTATGATTTTTAATTTGTGAAATCAGTGGCCTATACTGCATAGAGATTGATTGAGGAGATATATGGGGAGAAAGATTTACTCGAGTTTAGACTGACATTATTAATTTTGTCTTGTGTTTTGTCTTGCAGAAAAAATGAATCCATTTCTGGATAGAGATTTTCTCTCAGAATTTATCGATCGCTTAAGGGAGCTGCCCGCTCTGTGGGAGACTAAAAACCCTATTCATAGGAAAAGAGGGGGAAGGACAGCAGCGCTGGAGACCCTGCTCCCATTTGTGCACACCAGGATGCCCACAGCAACCATCCAACAGGTGGATACTAAAATTGGGACCTTGAGAGGGACATACAGGAGTGAGCGTTTTAAGGTCCTGGCTTCTCAGAGGTCAGGAGCAGCAGCAGCGAAAGTATATGTCCCGACTTTGTGGTACTACAACAGATTGTCGTTTCTGAACGACCACCTTGAGGCAAGGACATCACTGTCTAGTCTTCCCTCCAGACTTCCCTGCAGCCAACCTGAGCCTTCTCTGGAGCAAGAGGAGGCTGCCATCCTGGAAGAACCTGATTTGGACATCTGAAGCCAGGTATAGTATTTTATAAACATTTATTGTGATAAAATTAATGCTGCAAAATAGATGTTAATATGGAAAGAAAAAATAAATGTTTGATCAAAAAGTGTTTGACATATAAATAGACAGTAGTGGCCCAAAAAGTTGGGGAGAATAATGAAAACTGCTGGGGTCATAATTAGTGCTACAACGGATCGGTGGTGATCCGTGATCCGAATGGGTCACCCTGTTCGGATCAGATCACCACGCGATCCGCGGCCTCGGCCTTAGGAAAGGCCGCGGCTTCGGCCTAGCTCCATCTTGGTACACCCGGCGGCGGCGGCTGCCTTGTGCGTGCTGACGTCATCACCCCTCACCCTCGCTGCTCGTGGATCTGAACTGGCCGGTAGGAGAGATTAAAGTAAGTGGGGGAGATGCCTATTACAGAGATTGTGGATATTAAAGTAAGTGGGGGAGATGCCTGACTCAGTGGGAGAGATTGTGGATATTACAGTGGGGGAGATGCCTATTACAGTGGGAGAGATTGTGGATATTACAGTGAGTGGGGGAGAGGCCTATTACAGTGGGAGAGATTGTGGATATTACAGTGAGTGGGGGAGATTGTGGATATTACAGTCAGTGGGGGAGATTGTGGATATTACAGTGAGTGGGGGAGATTGTGGATATTACAGTGGGGGGGGGGGGTGACGTGGATATTACAGTGGGGGAGATTGTGGATATTACAGTGGGGGGGGAATGACATGGATATTACAGTGGGGGTCTGGGGGGATAATACAGTAAGTGGGGGAGATTGTGGATATTACAGTGGGGGGGGGGGGGTGACGTGGATATTACAGTCAGGGTCTGGGGGAGATTGTGGATATTACAGTGGTGGGGATGACGTGGATATTACAGTGGGGGAGATTGTGGATATTACAGTAAGTGGGGGAGATGACGTGGATATTACAGTGAGTGGGGGAGATGACGTGGATATTACAGTGAGTGGGGGAGATGACGTGGATATTACAGTGAGTGGGGGAGATTGTGGATATTACAGTGGGGAGATTGTGGATATTACAGTGGGGAGATTGTGGATATTACAGTGGGGGGGATGACGTGGATATTACAGTGGGGGAGATTGTGGATATTAGTAATTTTTTATTATTTTTTTGCCGATCCGTGGCTCTGATCCGAGGATCGATCCGATCCGTGAGTTTTTTGATCCGTTGCACCCCTAGTCATAATGATAGTCTTTTCTATTTATTTACATTCAATTTGCAACAGTCATGAGCTTAAAATTGTGTGTGATTGATGAACCAAAACCTCAAACTATGTTCCTTTTTCATACACAGGATGACATCAGCCAGGATGAGAGGCAGGAAAGTGTCAGGCAGGAGCAGGCAGGGCCCACTGTGAGCCAGGAGGAGGCAGGGCCCACTGTGAGCCAGGAGGAGGCAGGGCCCACTGTGAGCCAGGAGGAGGCAGGGCCCACTGTGAGCCAGGAGGAGGCAGGGCCCACTGTGAGCCAGGAGGAGGCAGGGCCCACTGTGAGCTAGGAGGAGGCAGGGCCCACTGTGAGCCAGGAGGAGGCAGGGCCCAGTGGCACACAGGAGGAGGCAGGGCCCAGTGGCAGACAGGAGGTGGCCGGGCCAAGTAGCATAACCAGATCTCGGGTGGCTCCCATCTGCCTTACAAGAAGGACCAGGAGGGAGAGGAGCACCAGCCAGGCAGCATTACCCCCAACACTGCCATATGTGAGGTCACCCAGCTTTCTAGACCTCTTCCTCCTCCTCCTCCACCCCCTTCTCCTCCTCCACCCCTTCTCCTCCTCCTCCTCCTCCTCCTCCTCCTCCTGACACGAGTACACCTCCAGTGCCACAGCCTCCAACCACACGCAGAAGGA
This sequence comes from Rana muscosa, assembly GCA_029206835.1. Lineage (NCBI taxonomy): Eukaryota > Metazoa > Chordata > Amphibia > Anura > Ranidae > Rana > Rana muscosa. The sequence goes on from CM055124.1 coordinate 204,556,816, forward strand.
AGGCTGCAGGGAAGGCTACCAAGAAGACTAGGAATTGATGGCCTTGCTTCAATGTGGTCTGACAAAAGGCAGGTTGTTGTAGTACCACAGACTTGGGACATATATCTCACCTGCTGCTGTTCCTGACCTCTGGGAGTCCAGGACCAGATGGTTCTCACAACTGGATGTGCTTCTCAAAGTCCAAATTTTAGTGTCCACACAGAGTTGATGTGTGCTCTGGGGTCCCATTGATGCACAAATTGCAGCAGGTTCTCCAGCGCTGCCTTATATTTTTTTTATTATATACCATAGTAAATGGATTTTTTTTTTACAGTCAATACTTGCCTATGTGTTTTAATAAAACTAAAACATTTAGCTTTGGAGTAGGCAGATACATAAAAAAAAAAAAAGGGACAGATAACACCAACCAATCTCTTTTGAAGGTCAAAAAATACAAGATAATGCTAACTTGACACAACAAAATTAAAAAGCAAATCATGGAGATCACTAGAAATTAAATAATCATTTAAAATGAAGATCTGTATTCAAAATTTTGAAAAAAAAACAAAAACATTATGGAGATCTTGCTCTATATAATAATAACAAATATTCATGAGATCAGCATGAAAAATGTTGCAAAAAGTTAGTCAGAACTCTGAATATCAGCAGCAAAACAAGTTCATCATTATTCATTATTGTACCATTCTAAAGAAGATTTTAATGCGCACCATTTAAACGATGCAATAATTTACAGCGTGACGAATGTGCTATCTCCATTACGAACGCTAGTTTTACCAGAGCGAGCGCTCCCGTCTCATACTTGATTCTGAGCATGTGTGGTTTTTTAGACTCGGGAAAGCATAAACACGACTGGTTTTCTCGTCGGGAAACAGGCCGATGAGAATCCCTTCGAGAAAAACGAGAATCCTGACGAGAAAATAAACAGCAGGTTCTCTATTTTTCTCGTCGAGATTCCCGGCAGTTTTCTCGACGAGAAACCATACACACGAACGGCTTTCTTGCCAAAAAAATCTGCCAGCAGTTTTCTTGTCGTTTCTTGCCGAGAAAACCGGTCGTGTGTACGAGGCCTTATGCCGCGTACACACGACCGCTTTTCTCGACGAGAAAAACGGCATTTTTTTTTTTCGCCGAGAAAAACGATCGTCTGTGGGCTTTATGTCGTTTTTCTCGTCTAGAAAAACGGCATAAAAAACGACGAGAAAATTTAGAACATGTTCTAAATTTTCTCATCGTTTTTTCCAGCATTTTTTTCTGCGGCAGTTTTACCATAGGGAAACACTGCCGCGGAGCCCACAGACGGTCGTTTTTCTCGTCAAGAGAAAAAATTACGGGAAAAACGACCGTGTGTAGGGAACCAAGCGGTTCCCTCGTTTTTCCTGTCATTATTCACGGCGGTTTTTTAACCGCTGTGAATAATGATCGTGTGTACGCGGCATCAGAGTTACATGAAGAGTGACTAATGCCTCGTACCCACGACCAATTTTCCCGGCAGGAAAACTGCCATGAGAGCTTTTCGCCGGGAATCCCGGCCACGTGTATGCTCCATCGCAGTTTTCCCGTCAGGAAAACCTCTGAGAATCCCGGTGGGAAAAATTAGAACATGCTCTCTTTTTTCCCGCCGGGATTCCCGGCGTTTTTTAAGCCGGCCGGGCACACCCATAGCATACACACCACAGGACTTTTCTGCAAACTTTCCCAAAACTTTTTGCAACATCACATGTTTTTTCTGCTCATTTCTGCTCTTTACTGCCACCCTTTGGTCAACTTCTGCTATTGTTGGTTGATTTTAACATTAGTTGTTTTGTCCATCGGACAAAAGTCCCATGGTTTTCTGTACACACGGTAGGACTTTGCTCCATCGGACAAAAGATTGATAGCAGGTTCTCTATTTTTCCAATGGAAACATCCGCTTGTCTGTATGCAATTCCGACGTGCAAAAAAACACGCATGCTCAGAATGAAGCAGAAGAGCCGAACTGCCTATTGAACTTCATTGATCTCGGCTCGTCATACGTCTTGTACTTCACCGCGTTCTTGACGGTCGGAATTTCCAAAAAGATTTGTGTGACCGTGTGTATGCACGGTTTTCTTTTTCGGAATTTCCGATCGTGTGTACACGGCATTAGAGTCAGTGTTACTGGGTTGGGATGGCTAGTGTAGAGGTTCTTGAAAGGATTACAGGGGCTTGTGTGAAGGTTTGTGTTACAGGAAGGATAAGTGTAAGGATTACAGTGTGGGCTAATCTAAAAAATATAGGGGGATTAATATATAAATTAGATTTACAGGGATGGTTAGCTTAGCCATACATGGTTCGAATCTGGTCCGGTTCAGCAGCAACCGGCCAAGTTCCGAACCATTAATGGGCAGATTAAATGTACCAAGTTGTTTGATCGATCAACTTGGGTACAACCAGCCCTCCGGTTTCACTTGTAATTATTGTAAGTGGCTGCTATAGCCTCTAGTGCAGTGGTTCTCAACCTTCCAGTGCCGTGACCCCTTGATAAAAGTTGTGGGGACCCCTAACAGTAAAATTATTTTCGTAGCATGGGTTGTCAGCACCCAAGGTAAAACAAGTAATTTGCACCCCTAACCCACAGACATTTAGCGCTCGCTGAGTCCTTTTAATGGCAACTATAAATCGCAGGTAGTGTCACTCACTGTGTCTCTGGCTTCACTGTGTTTCTGACTTTGTGGTGTCTCGTAGCAGTGACACCTATGCTGAAATCAGGAGATAGGGTCTTCTCCGGTCCCTCCCACTTCACATTCCTCACCAGTCAGCTGACCTCTAGTCTTTGCCCCCAGCCATGCAGTGAACTGAATGGGTGCCTGCAAAGAGGCTGAGTGGGCTGCTGCGGGCTCCAGGAACAGCCCAGCTAGGCGGCCACAGGCTCCAGGGATAGCCCTGCTGGGTGGCCGCAAGGAGAGAGTGATGTGGGCTTCAGGAACAGCCCAGGATTCGGTGACCCCTGGCAAATCATCATTCGACCCCTGAGGGGGTCCCGACCCCAGGTTGAGAACCACTGCTCTAGCGATAATCACTGTCTTCTCCCAGTGGGGATGACATCCTGTCCCCGCTGGGAGCAGACAATTGCTCGGCACGAGAAATTCCCCTGTCAACATTGTCTGTGTTGATGGGGGAATCGTGCAAATTTATGTCTATGGCTGGCTTAAGTGTGAGTGTTAAGCCCCGTACACACGATCTGACTTTTTGACAACAAACTTCAAAATGAGCAGGTTTTCAAAATAATCCGACCGTGTGTGCGCTCCATCGGACAAACTTATTCGGTTTTCATTGGACAAATGTTCGCTCTGCAAATGGACAAACTTTCCGGCAACAAAAGTCCTACGGTGCAAAGTCCTATCGTGTGTACAGAAATCCATCGGACTTTAGTCCGAAGTACAAACACGCATGCTCAGAAGCAAGGACCAGCCGGAAGCGTTCTGTCTTGTAAAACTAGCGTTTGTAATGGAGATATCACATTTGTGACGCGGCAAGTTATGAAATCTCGAAATGCAGCGCACATTCTCTTCTTCTTTAATAATGGGATAATAAAAAAAGCTGCTTTGCTGATGATACGGAGAAATGACAAACGTATTTACAAAGGATTTGTATTCTAGTGAAAATGAAAATCGTGAATCAACACTGACCAAACTTCTACTAACTCGAGATTAGCAGAAGGAGCCCAAAGGGGGACGCCGGAGAATTGAACTTCCTCTTTTGTAGTGTTGTCAGTACGTTGAAATATCACTACGTTCGTGTTTGTTGCCGAAAAAGTCAGAACGTGTGTATGCTATGGACGTTCCCGGCCAACTCCCTTCGGACAAAAATCCACGGAAAAGTTTGTTTGAAGTCCGATCGTGTGTATGAGGCTTTAGTTGTACAGGGAGGGTTTGTGTGATTGTTAGCTGCACAGAGAAGGTTAGCGTGAGGGGAGCTCAGGGTACATCATTTTCAGAACTGGGAGCTCAATGCCAAAAAAACACCAGATCTGAGTTCCTGGCACTGAAAGCAAATGTATTGTAGAATACGGTAACCGCTTGGACATCTCAACTAGTAATGAGGAACCAGGAAACAAAACAATACCAGACACTCCAGTTGTACTTCTCTATGGCATCCCATGTGTTGGAATAATAATATGTAGTCATGCAGATGGAATGTGCCACTGTGACTGTAACACATAACCGATAGTGTAACCACTGAAATTCTGTGACATTCGATATGTTCCTGCTTCACGGAAGTGTAGGATCTTGGCATGAATTTATACTCATGTAGCATGATAGATAAAAGCATAAGTAGGTGATATCGACAAGTAGAGAAAAACAAGAGGAGCATCCAGCAAAGACCAGATGCAGCAAAGATAAATGCTTTTTCCAGAAGTTCACATAAACAACAATAGTGATCACTGGGTTTAGCAGTATTGTACAGTAAAATATTCTACACTTACATAACTATGACAGAGAGCTTGAGCTGTAATATATAGAAGAGCATTGATAATTCTTGCTGTAACCATCATAAATCTTGAGCATTTTGCTTGTAGTATTGATTCCAAAATGGAAACTATAATCTTTTTCTTTTTAAACCAAAGCAAGAAAGCCAGTCACTCTGATCATGTCCCATAATTAGGAAACTGGGAAACTCAGCTTAGAATTAGGCCCCATGCAGGGCCGGTGCAAGGATTTTTGTCTCCCCCCACATGCCCCTTCCCCTGACTTTTCTCTGTCAAGATCAATTGCACATCTATCAGTCCGTCCCCACATGCCAGGGTGCTAGGGGTTGATCTTAGACTCTGAACTGTCTTTCAGGCCCACATCCAGTCCCTGACTAAATCATGCCGCCTTAGCCTCCGCAACATTTCCAGAATACACCCCTTTTTAGCTAACGATACCACCAAGCTTCTAATTCACTCCCTGGTTATCTCTAGCCTTGACTACTGCAACTCCCTCCTCATTGGATTACCTTTACATAGACTATCCTCCCTTCAGTCCATAATGAATGCTGCTGCAAGACTCATACATCTTATCAACCATTTAGTGTCCTCCACCCCTCTCTGCCAATCCCTCCACTGGCTCCCACTCACCCAACAAATAAAATTCAAAATACTAACAATAATTTACAACGCCATCCATAACTCTGCCCCCAGCTACATCGCTAACCTATTTCCAAAATACCAACCAAGCCACTCTCTTCGGTCCTCCCTAGACCTCCTGCTCTCTAGCTCCCTTGTCACCTCCTCCCATGCTCGCCTCCAGGATTTCTCCAGATCTTCTCCCATCCTTTGGAACTCCCTAGCCCAATCTGTCCGACTGTCCCCTAATCTATCCATCTTTAGACGATCCCTGAAAACCCTTCTCTTTTAAAGAAGCCTAATCTGTTTCTAACTAATACACAGTTTCTTTATCGTACATCACGGGACACAGAGCAGCTATAGTAATTACTATTTGGGTTATACGCCACCTATAGGTGAATGGACACTGGCACACCAAAAAGACAGGAAGTTCCCCTTTATATAACCCCTTCTTCGCAGAAAGCACATCAGTTTTGTCATCAGTGTCTTCAAGGTGGATGGTCACGGATTACATGTGCTCTTGGAGCATACTTGAAGGTCTGGACGGTTCTATTAAGAATCGTGGACTTCAATCGGATCCATTCGAAAAAAACTGTCAGACAAAAATGGATGGTACCCGAGCCTCATAGGATGGAGAGAAGATTCCTTGAGGTTTTTGCCTGTAATGCAGCCTTACGGCGCTGGACCCTGTGTAATGGAAACCCTGTGCAGTGTTTGTTCTGACCAAGGTGTGTTCCTGCAGGGTGCTATACAGGTCCAGGGGAGTGGACCCCAGATTAAGGGGGGACCCAGTCTCTGAAGGTCTTTTTATGACAAAGCTAGCCGTGATGGGTGAAGATTAGACTTCTGTTATGAGTCCTGCAGCGGGAATGGTAAGTCTGCATTTGTTTGCAGTTTCTCTTTTTAAAAAAAGAGAGAGAGAGATCTGACTGTCTGTTCTCCCGGTGGCCACTGGGAGCAGTGTGCTGTTTAATCATGCTATGTACTTCTTACTCGTGCGGGCTGCTGTTTCTCCCCCAGCCACTAGAGGGCACAGGCTTGCTCAGTATGGCCTAATTTTATATAGGCAGGAAGTGGAAGGGCGGCCATGCCATGTGGCAGCAGGTTCAGCTAGACCTTTGGAGACCTAGCAGCAGCCCATGGATGTGTGCGTACTTGCTATGGGAGAACTGTGTGGCAGACAAGACATGATTACATGCTGCATATTTACTGCCTATCCGAGGGGTCTAGCCTTTCACTTTAAGGTGTTGTTTACTGCTATGTAGGCAGGGGCAGCGCAGTATACGTGATTGCAAACTTGTTACTTAAATGCATGTTTTCAAATACACGTTTGGAAAAACATGAGCATGGGTGCATTTTAAGGAGTTGTATCTCCAGTAGGGATGAGCTTCGAGTTCGAGTCGAACTCATGTTCGACTCGAACATTGCCTGTTCGCCCGTTCGCCGAACAGCGAACAAATTGGGGTGTTTGCGGCAAATTCGAAAAATCTATGGGAGAAATCTAAAGTGCTAATTATAAAGGCTTATATGCAAGTTATTGTCCTAAAAAGTGTTTGGGGACCCGGGTCCTGCCCCAGGGGACATGTATCAATGCAAAAAGAAGTTTTAAAAACGGCCGTTTTTTCGGGAGCAGTGATTTTAATAATGCTTAAAATGAAAAAATAAAAGTGAAATATTCCTTTAAATTTCGTGTGTATGATATGCATGTAAAGTGGCGCATGTTTCCCGTGCTTAGAACTGTCCCTGCAAAAAATGTCATTTTTGAAAGAAAAAAATGCATTTAAAACTGACTCGCGGCTATTATTGAATTGTCGGCTCCCGGCAATACATACAAAAGTCATTGATAAAAAAAAAAAAAAAAGCGTGGGGGTTCCCCAGAATTCAATTACCAGGCCCTTCAGGTCTGGAATGGATATTAAGGGGAACCCCCCCACAAATTTAAAAAAAAATTGACGTGGGGTTCCCCCAAATATCCATTCCAGGCCCTTCAGATCTGGCATGGATTTTAAGGGGAACTCCACCCCAAATTAAAAAAAAAATGGCGTGGAGTCCCCCTAAAAATCCATACCAGACCCCTTAGCCGAGCACGCAACCTGGCCGGCCGCAGGGGAAAAGGGGGGGACGAGAGAGCGGCCCCCCTCCCTCCTGAACCGTACCAAGCCACATGCCCTCAACATGGGGAGGATGTCCCCATGTTGATGGGGACAAGGGCCTCATCCCCACAACCCTTGCCCGGTGGTTGTGGGGGTCTGCGGGCGGGGGGCTTATCGGAATCTGGAAGACCCCTTTAACAAAGGGGACCCCCAGATCCCGGCCCCCCCTATGTGAATTGGTAAGGGGTACATTGTACCCCTACCATTTCACGAAGAAAGCGTAAAAAAATGTTTAAAAAAACACACAAACACCTTGAAAAAGTCCTTTATTTAAAAAAAACAAAAAAAACATTCCAGCGGTGAAATCCAGTGTCCCGCGGCGATCCCGATGTCCAGCGCTGTCCTTCATTGGTTGTGCCTGAGCGGACCTGATGGGGAACTCCCTCTCAGTATTTTAAATGTATAGACCCGCCCCTTCTAAAGTTCCCCATCAGGTCCGCCCAGCGGACCAGATGCGGAACATGAGAAGGGGCGGGTCTATACATGTATTACCAAAGTGAGAGCAGTTCCCCATCAGGTCCGCCCCCTCGGTATGTCGGACCCGCCTACGTCATTGGCTTGAGCGGGGAACTTCCTTCACTGTGTAATTTATATTTACATAGTGAAGGAAGTTCCCCGCTCAAGCCAATGACGTAGGCGGGTCCGACATACCGAGGAGGCGAACCTGATGGGGAACTGCTCTCACTTTGGTAATACATGTATAGACCCGCCCCTTCTCATGTTCCGCATCTGGTCCGCTAAGCGGACCTGATGGGGAACTTTAGAAGGGGCGGGTCTATACATTTAAAATACTGAGAGGGAGTTCCCCATCAGGTCCGCTCAGGCACAACCAATGAAGGACAGCGCTGGACATCGGGATCGCCGCGGGACACTGGATTTCACCGCTGGAATGTTTTTTTTTTATTTTATTTTTTTAATAAAGGACTTTTTCAAGGTGTTTGTGTGTTTTTTTTAAACATTTTTTTACGCTTTCTTCGTGAAATGGTAAGGGTACAATGTACCCCTTACCAATTCACATAGGGGGGGCCGGGATCTGGGGGTCCCCTTTGTTAAAGGGGTCTTCCAGATTCCGATAAGCCCCCCGCCCGCAGACACCCACAACCACCGGGCAAGGGTTGTGGGGATGAGGCCCTTGTCCCCATCAACATGGGGACATCCTCCCCATGTTGAGGGCATGTGGCCTGGTACGGTTCAGGAGGGAGGGGGGGCCACTCTCTCGTCCTCCCCCTTTTCCCCTGCGGCCGGCCAGGTTGCGTGCTCGGATAAGGGGTCTGGTATGGATTTTAGGGGGACTCCACGCCATTTTTTTTTAAATTTGGGGTGGAGTTCCCCTTAAAATCCATGCCAGATCTGAAGGGCCTGGAATGGATATTTGGGGGAACCCCATGTCAATTTTTTTTTAAATTTGCGGCAGGGTTCCCCTTAATATCCATTCCAGACCTGAAGGGCCTGGTAATTAAATTCTGGGGATCCCCCAAGGTTTTTTTTTTTTATCAATGACTTTTGAATGTATTGCCGGGAGCCGACAATTCATTAATAGCCGCGAGTCAGTTTTAAATGCATTTTTTTCTTTCAAAAATGACATTTTTTGCAGGGACAGTTCTAAGCACGGGAAACATGCGCCACTTTACATGCATATCATACACACCCCCCAGGTATGAAATTTAAAGGAATATTTCACTTTTATTTTTTCATTTTAAGCATTATTAAAATCACTGCTCCTGAAAAAACGGCCGTTTTTAAAACTTCTTTTTGCATTGATACATGTCCCCTGGGGCAGGACCCCGGGTCCCCAAACACTTTTTAGGACAATAACTTGCATATCAGCCTTTATAATTAACACTTTAGATTTCGAACGTTCAAGTCCATTGTATTTAATAGGGTTCTAAAGTTTACACGAACATTTTGTCTGTTCGCAGGTTCTGGTGCGAACCGAACAGGGGGGTGTTCGGCTCATCCCTGATCTCCAGTATAGTGTATATGTGCTTGGTTAAATCCTGCAGGTCTAGTATGGGACCAACTGCAGTTGAGCAGGTGCTTGCTTGCAAACTAGCTAAAACGCACAATTTCTGGAGCACACAGTTGCTGGAGCACACAGTTGCTGGAACGCATGGTTGCTGAATCGCACGGTTGCTGAAGATACATGTTTTTTACATGTTCACATAAATGTACATGGTTATACATGTTTGCATAAAGATACATGGTCATGGTTGCACAAGGATGCATGTTTATTCATGATTATTCATGTTTGTTCGTGTTTGCATAAATGTACATGGTTTTACATGTTTGCATAAAGATACATGATCATGGTTGCACAAGATGCATCGTTGCACAGAGATGCATGGTCATTAATGTTTGCATAAATGTACATGGTTACACATAGATGCCTGTTTGGACATGTTTGTATAAAATAAACATGATTATTTTTGATCACACGAAGATGCGTGATCGCATAAAGTGATGTGATCACATAAAGATGCGTGATCGCAGAAAGATGCATGTTTATACATGTTTGCTTGGATATACATGATCGCATAAAGATACATGATTGCACGGTCGCATAAAGATGCATGGTTGTATAAAAATGCATGCTATGTTTTATAGATATACATGGTTTTACATGGTCGCATAAAGATACATGATCACATATAGATGCATGTTTATACATGTCTGCATAGATACATGTTGCGTAATGTTTCATAAACACATGCTTGCTTATTGCGAAGAAGCTTGTTCCATGGGCACGTGTTACATGAATGCGTGTGTACAGCGCACACTTTTATATTTTGCCTAAATGCATATTTGTATGAACGCATGCTTCCATAGAGGCATATTGCTTAAATACATGCTGGCATGTTTTTCATTTGTGCTGAGTACATATGTTTATTAAAGTGGTTGTAAACCCTTATAAATTTTTTATTTTTTTTTAAACTACCTGTAAGAGGCATAATGAGCTAATATGACTAGCATAATAGATCATTATGCATCACTTACCTTAGATCGGGGCCCCCGAAGCCGTCCTCGTCTCCCTCTTACTTCCGGGTATCGCCGCTCCAGCCAATCACAGCGCCGCTCCGGCGCTGTGATTGGCCGGAGCGGCGAAGACGTGACTCCGCGCATGAGCCGTCGAATTCGGCTACGTCGTCGAATGCTGCGACCTAGCCAAATTTGTGAATGGGGTTAACACCATGCGCGTGACGTCAGCGTCGCCGCTTTTAAATGCAAATATCTCCTTAACCGTGTAGGTTAAGGAGATATTTCATGCACCTACAGGTAAGCCTTAATGTAGGCTTACCTGTAGGTGTTTGTTTACAAAGTGGGTTTACAACCACTTTAAGCTGTATACATATGTACTTGTTTTTTTCTGGGACTATTTACCTATGTGCTTATTTGCATAGGACTACATGCATATGGGCTTATTGGCCTGAGTGCTTGTTTGCCTGAGGGTACATGCATATGAGCTTATTGACCCTGTACTGCATACATAAATGCATGAATGGCCAGAATACCTGTATACCTGCATGTTTGCATACCTAAGGAGTGGCATAGAGGTAAACTAGCACTGTTTTAGGCCTGCATCCTTGCAGGACTGTTTGTTAGGTTGAATAATTTAGTCGCTGATTTATTTACGTGTTATACCAGCTAAACGGTTCTAGAAAAGAGAGGCAGCCGGGGGAAGCAGGGGCACCGCTCTCAGGTTGGGGACCGGGCGGTGACCACATCCACCGATGGACAGTGGTCTCGAGTGCATCTGAGCCACTGCGGTGTTTGGCATCGCAGGGTGTCCTGGCGCATTAATTTTTTCAGACTGCGGCCGCATCACCTTGTTCATGCCTGATCTCGGTTGATCGAAGCCTAAGCAGGTTCAAGTCTGGTTAGTATATAGATGGGAGACTGCCCGGGGATACCAGATGCTGTAAGCTTTCCCCACCGGGGTGAGGGAGGCATCTGAGGCTGCTGGGTTTTGAGAGTATCTCAGGCCAGTAAAACTTAGGGCATTCTCTGAGTGTTCCATCTTTACCCGGCAGAAACCTGGTAGGTTAAGTGCACCTCTCTGGGTCCGTCACAGAGTCGTCAGTCTTTTGCCTTGCATTTGCTCTTGGAGCAGAAGTTATTGGCTCATTATTGTGGGACAATTAAATGGTAGCAGTTCCAAAGCCAAATAGGGACATGAGGTCTATCTTAGAGCTCAAGCCGCTGAACATCCTTCTGTTTTCAGATAGGCTGGACTGTTCAGTGATGACCTCTTTGCAAGAGGTAGATTTCGGGGCCCAGGGGGGCTTTCCATAATCATCTGTTAACGCACATTTTCATGGGGTGTTTTGATTCCAGGCTTATCAAAGATTTCTGTAATAGCAGTGGAAAGTGGAATCTTCCCTTTGGGTTGGCCACAGCTCCGGAGGGTTCTCAAAGCATCTGGCCCCAGTGCTGGGCTTGCTGAAGATACAGCAGTAAGCTTTAGTCAAGAAGCAGTCAATTCCAGGGGTTCCTTTGATATTCTCAGTCTGGAACTTCAAGATCTAGGCTTTGCATTGCCGGAAGGCTCTGCTTCTGGGGAATACAGAGCGAAAATTGGTGCTTGATATTCTGCTTTTTCAGGAATTTGGGAAATGATAACCACTGATGCCAGTCTCTCTAAGTTGTCTTGAGGCTGGCTACAGTTCAGTGGGCTTGGTCTCCACATGGGAGAATACTGTCCAATAGCTTGGAATTTATTGGCCAGTATGCCTTGATCTGGATTATAGGACAAACCTGTTATAGGTCCAATCTGGAAATGCCTCTGTGGGCATGTATGTATGTATGTATGTATGTGTGTGTGTGTGATATATATATATATATATATATATATATATATATATATCAACCACCAGGGTGGCACCAGAGGTCAAGCGACCCAGGGAAATGTACCACATTCTGTCTGGGACAGTACAAGAGCAGATTCGATCGCCAACACCTAATCCAGGTATAGGATAGTGGCTAGGGGAACTCTGCAGGGGAATCTTCTAGATTCCAATTTCTGCAACAGTTGGGACAGGTGTGTCTGGGACAAGAGTCCCACTGCCAATAAGGGTACATGAACTAGTAACACCTTAAGGTTCGGTTCTCTTATTTTGACGCTTTTTTTTTTTTTCCCATTTCGGATTCTGCCACATCCTTTGCGAAGAATCCGTAAGGTGGAACACTGATATTAGTGTTGACCAAATTGGCCCAGGGGCTTGGTACACAGGCATAATGGATCCTGCGGGGGTTGGTCCTTTGCACACTCCCAGTCCAGCGGAACCTGATGGTCTTGAGTCCTGTATCTTAGCACTGTTGAGCCCCTGAAAGCCAGCTTCGGGGAACTTCAATTACAGGACTTGAAAATAGTTTTTTGCCTGGCGTGAAGCCAGGAAGTGGCACCCGCAGAAATATGTGGGCGGGAGATTTTCTGTTTTCTTTCTCCAGTCAGTTGAGGAAAGGAGTTTGGCCTTAAGTACCGTTAAGGGTCAGAGTTCGTCCCTATCCATTTTTTTCCAGAGGCCGTTGTTGTCACTCCTTGTTTCATACCTCATACAGCACATAACTTGGACAGTCCTGCCTGTCAGGCCATTTTTTTGTGTCCTTGGAACTTGAATTGATTTTGACCATCCTTATAGAGGCCAATTTCTGAACCAATCAGGAGATTCTGTTGGTCCTTTTTATATCAGAAGGTGGCTTCTTTGGTTGCTGTCACTTCACGTGGAGTGTCAGAGTTGGCGGCTATTTCATGCAAGGAGCTATTCTTGGTCTCGCATCATAAGGTGATGTTGCGTCCTCATTAATTTTTATTGCCTTAAGTGGTTTCTAGTTTTCACTTGATTTAGAACAGTGTCTTGCCTTTTTTTTTTCTCCTAATCCACAGTCGGCAGGAGAAAGATCGCTAACTATTCTAGAGGTAGTTCAGATGCTCTCAGGGTCTACTTGAGTTGTCGGCACAAGTCAGGAATCCTGGTTGTGCTGCCAGAAGAGCCCAAGAAGGGCAGGTGGCATCCAGGTCGAATATTTAGCAGTGGATCTGCTAGTTTATCAATGATGCCCTATGTGGGAGTATCTTGGGCTACCCATCTTTGGGTGTCAGTGGCCCAGGTGTACAAGATTTGGTCACTATTTGGTCTTTTGTTTATACATCTACAGGGTTTTTTACCAGGTCGATGTCAACCATGTAGAAGATACTGCCTTTGGCCTCAGCATATTACAAATAGCAGACTAGGGCCTTCTTTGGTGGCAGTTTCTATGATGGTGTCTCCCTCCCCTCAGGGGCATTACTTTGGGACGTTCCAGATAGTAATTACTATAGCTGCTCTGTGTCCCGTGATGTACGATAAAGAAAATAGTATTTTTCCTACAGCTTACCTGTAAAATCCTTTTCTTGGAGTACATCACGGGGGTCCCTCCCCTCTTTACTGGGATATTTACTGCTTTGCTACAAAACTGATGTGCTTCCTGTGAAGGAGGGGTTATATGGAGGGGAACTTCCTGTCTTTTTGGTGTGCCAGTGTCCATTCACCTATAGGTGGCGTATAACCCAGATAGTAATTACTATAGCTGCTCTGTGTCCCGTGATGTACTCCAAGAAATGTATTTTACAGGTAAGCTGTAGGAAAAATCCTGTTTTTACTTCCTCCATCAGCTCATCCCCCACAGCTATTACCTTTTGTATCAATCGACCCCCCCCCTTTTTAGATTGTAAGCTCTAATAAACAGGGCCCTCTGATTTCTCTTGTACCAAATTGTAATGTAACTGTAATGTCTGCCTTCATTTTGTTAAAGTGGTTGTAAACCCATATTGAAAAAAACTAAAAATACAAACACCTGCAAGACAAAGGCATAATGAGCTAGTATACATAGTGTAGCGCCCTCACCTCTCTCCCTGTCTTTATCGGTCATATGGCTGTTGTCTAGGGGTACCTGGGAGAAAGAGATGATACACACCATGGCCCATGTCCTCCGTAACTGGGAGGTGAAGGCCAGAAGATTGGGCTTTTGTGTAGGTGTCCTAGAGTCAAGTCCAGTCCTTCGTCCCTGACTCCTTTGCTTTAGTAACCCAAGTTCCACACAGTGAATAGGTACCACTCGGTTTTATTCTTCTTGCCAAGCAATAAAACAATCTTTCTCCTTTGGAAAATGGGGGAACAGATTGAGGTACAATCCTTTCCCTTCTTGCTGCTGCTGCCCACTGTGCTGTCACCAGTGGTGAATAGTCACTGCCACTGACTAGGTAATATAGAACGTGAATTACCGTCGCTCACTTTGCCCCTGTCAGAGGAAGAAATCCATCCAAGGGAGAAATGGAGGCCTCTCCGTCACCAGCGATGCTGCGCCGGGCTCTTCAGAGAAGTTACTGCGCACCAGTCCTCACGAACTCAGACACGGGCACCCAAGGAGTTAGGGCCCCCTCGGATTCCTCCACCCTCGCGGAACTCAGTCGAAGGTACTGAGCCCCAGGCATCCGCCATAGTACCTCACCCCAGGCTAAAGGTGCCTGAGATGGACTTCATCCCTGCTCCAGCTAGGCCAAGGGCGCCTAGGCCTGAAACACCGGAACGCCAGCACCCAAGCTGAAGGTGCCTGGGTGCGGCCGCGTCCTCCGACTCTCTCCCCCAAATCAGGGCATCCGCCCCTTTTATGACCTCTCCCTTTGCGCCACAGCGGGTTCCCCGCCCCGCTGTACCAGCTCCAGGGGAGGACAAAAAGGCACAGTTTGCGATGTGAGTTCAACTCCGGCCCAAGGCAACAACGCCACCTGCAGGCCCCAAGGAACCCCACACCACCAGAGTCCTCACATAAATTCAAACACCCGCTACACTAGCATACTAGCTCATTATGTAATACTTACCTGAGATCGAAGCCCTCGTTGCGTTGCCCGTACACAGCACCGGCCACTGACATCACTCCCGGAGTTTCTTCCGGGTATCGTGAGCTCCAGCGCTGTGATTGGCCAGAGCCGCGATGACATCACTCCCGCTCATGCGCTCATTAACTATATATATATTTATTGCTCACTTTAATTTTTCACTATTACTATATTTACTAGCTGTGATTTATTTAGTTATATCACTTTGAGATCATACTTACTTTTGGACACTACACTTTGTTTTTTACAGATTGTTTTGTGGGGTTTGTATACTTGCCCGCTGCCAGCTGCCTTATACATCTTTAGTGCTGACATGATGCATCTGGTTTGTGCAGCGATAGCCACATGATTTGGAACCACAGGCAGAATCGCAGCAACTCTGCCTGCGAGTCCAAATTATAAAGTGTGAATGGAGCCCTTAGAGTTGTCACTTTTTAATCTTCTGTAATGAGATATAAGTTCCTAGCGACTCTCCACTCCAGCGTGACTTTGAATTTCACAGTTGATAATGAGCGGGGTGAGTGGACACAGTGTCATCATTCTGGAAGAATCTTGAGCAAAGATGTACATGTCAGGGCCGGCTCCCGCCTGGCATCAAGCACTGCGTACTGTGAATGTGCTGGCTATGTCAGGCTTATACACCAGTCACTCACTTCTCACTAAGCCTCAGGGAACTAAGAGGCAGTGATTGAAAAATGATTATATTTAACCCTTCCTGGAAAAAATACAAATATATGATTGCTTTAAAGTTACACTAAACTCTGGTTTAAAAAAAAAAGAAGGAAATTCTCTTCAAGTATGCATTCTTAACTTAGAAAAGTTCCCTCAATTGCTTTCAGCCTCCTTAAAATCTCTAGATTTCTTTTATTCTGGTGTGATCTGGTTTATATTGTTAGAGGTTGACTGTGTTCATTCTTCATGTAGGAGCGTAGTTATGCGCTCTTGCTCGCTCCCGAGAGGGAATATGGACTATGGGATTTGTAGAGTGCATAGAGCAGTGCACATGACCACAGATAATGTGCACTGTTCATTCCAAACAAACAGAAATGAGTTGTCACAGATAGCAACTAAAACCTGATATGAATTATTACCTTTCCCTACTCCATCCAACACTGAAGCCTCGTACACACGACCGTTTTTCTCGGCAAGAAACGACACGAAAACTGCTGGCAGTTTTTTTTGCCGAGAAAACCGTTCGTGTGTATGGTTTCTCGTTGAGAAAACTGCCGGGAATCTCAACGAGAAAAATAGAGAACCTGCTCTCTATTTTCTCGTCAGGATTCTCGTTTTTCTCGTCGGGATTCTCGTCGGCCTGTTTCCCGATGAGAAAACCGGTCGTGTGTATGCTTTTCCGAGACTTAAAAAACCGTGCATGCTCAGAATCAAGTATGAGACGGGAGCGCTCCTTCTGGAAAACTAGTGTTCGTAATGGAGATAGCACATTCGTCATGCTGTAACGGACTGAAAAGCACGAGGCTGAAAAGCGCAAATTGTCTCTCACCAAACTTTTTACTAACACGCGATAACACGAGATCAGCAAAAGCAGTCTAAGGGGTGGCACCATTGGAATCGAACTTCCCCTTTTATACTGCCGTCATACGTGTTGTACGTCACCGCACTTTACAACGACAAGATTTTTGATTGACAGTGTGTATGCAAGGAAAGCTTGGCAAAAATCTTGTCAAGCTTGACAAGAATCTCGTCGAGAAAACCGAAGTTTTTTTTACGACGGGATTCTCGGTCGTGTGTACAGGGCTTTAAAGGGGAGTTCCACCCTAAAAAAAAAAAAAAAATCACAAAAAAACTGCAAAAAAATACAGAAAAAAATAGTAGGATTTTTAAAACAGCTTACCTGTAAAATCCTTTTCTTGGAGTACATCACGGGACACAGAGCAGCATAGTCATTACTATGTGGGTTATATAGATTACCTTCAGGTGCTGGCACTGGCAACTTCCAAAACAGGAAGTACCCTCCCCTATATAAGCCCCTCCCATCCGGGAGTACCTCAGTTTTGTAGCAAAGCAATACGTGTCCCCAAAAGAGGGGTGGGAGCTCTGTGTCCCGTGATGTACTCCAAGAAAAGGATTTTACAGGTAAGCTGTTTTAAAAATCCTACTTTCTTGTTCATACATCACGGGACACAGAGCAGCATAGTCATTACTATGTGGGACGTCCCAAAGCAATGCCACATGAGGGGGGGGATACACCATACATAAGCTGGGCGCCATCAGGCATGAGGATCTTTTGCGGCCTGCAACACACTGCGCCCAAAGGCGACATCCTCCTGACTTCTAACGTCCACCTGGTAGAACCTAGTAAACGTGTGTACTGAAGACCATGTTGCGGCCTTACAAATTTGCGCCAGGGAGGCCTGGTGATGCACTGCCCATGAAGTTCCAACTGCTCTCGTGGAGTGCGCCCTAACTTTGAACGGAGGCGGTCTACTTCTCAAGCCATAGGCTTGTATTATGACCTGTCGAATCCACTTGGCTAAAGTAGATTTTGATGCTGCCTGACCCTTTCTGGGGCCTTCCGGCAGAACAAACAAAGAATCCGTTCTACGAATCTGAGCAGTGGCTTCTAGATAAGCTTTAACTGCTCTTACTACATCCAAAGAATGCAATAACTTTTCCTCTACCGAGCTTGGTTTGGGGAAAAAAGAAGGAAGAACCACATCCTGGTTCAAGTGAAACCTCGATACCACCTTAGGAAGAAAGGCTGGGTGAGGACGTAATACTACTCTGTCCTTATGGATAACCAGATATGGCTCTTTACAGGACATGGCGGCTAATTCCGACACTCTTCTAGCCGAGCATATGGCTACTAAAAATATCAATTTCCTGGTGAGTAGAACCAAGGAAATGTGCCGCAAAGGTTCAAATGGCTGCTTCTGCAGAACCGACAGAACCAAATTTAGATCCCATGGGCATATGGGAGCCTTAATCGGTGGAATAATACGAGTCACACCTTGCATAAAGGATTTGACAAGTGAATGCATAGCCAGGGGCCTTTGAAATAGTATTGACAAGGCCGAAACCTGGCCCTTGATAGTACTTAAGGCAAACTTCCTGTCTACAGCCCACTGCAGGAAGTCCAGAATTCTGCCTATAACGTACTTACGTGGATGCCATTTTCTGGCCTCGCACCAAGTGATGTACGCCTTCCAAACTCTATAGTAGATCTGCCTGGATACAGGCTTCCTGGCATTGATTATAGTTGATACCACAGAGTTAGAGAGACCTCTCTTCTTTAGGATGTGGGATTCAATAGCCAGGCCGTTAAACTTAGAGTTAGTAAGGAAGGGTGGTATATCGGTCCTTGCGAAAGCAGGTCCGGACGACGTGGAAGGGTCCAAGGACTCCCCACAGACATATTGATGATCTCCGCGTACCAGGCCCTTCGGGGCCACGCTGGAGCCACCAGGATCACCGGCTTCTTCTCCAACCTGACTCTGCGAAGGAGTCGAGGCAACAATTGTAGCGGAGGGAATGCATATATCAGTCTGAACTGATCCCAAGGGAACACCAGAGCATCCGAGCCGCAAGCGAGGGGATCCCTTGTCCGGGAGACAAATCTGTCCACCTTTGCGTTGAATCTGGATGCTAGCAGATCTACATCCGGTGTTCCCCACCGCTGACATATTGCTCGGAAGACCTCGGGATGAAGGGACCATTCCCCTGGGCATAACTGTTGGCGACTCAGAAAGTCCGCCTTCCAATTCTCCACCCCTGGAATGAAGACAGCTGATATACATGGGACATGCTTTTCTGCCCATTCCAGGATGTGACTTACTTCCCTCTGGGCTGCACGACTCCTGGTGCCTCCCTGATGATTGATATATGCCACTGCTGTGGCATTGTCTGATTGAATTCTGACAGGGGACCCTTGGAGTCTGGATGTCCAGGCTACTAGGGCGTACCGGGCTGCTCGTATCTCTAAGAGATTGATGGGCAGGGTTTTTACTACATTTGACCATCTGCCCTGGAGAGACCATTGCTCCAGTACTGCCCCCCAGCCTATAAGGCTGGCATCTGTAGTGACCACCTTCCAAGATATCGGGCTGAAGGGTTTTCCCTTCTGGAGATTCTGGGGGATCAACCACCAGCAGAGACTCTTCCGAACGGAAGGGGACAAAGCCATCGGGAAGTCTAGAGCCTGAACTTTTCCGTTCCAGGCTGACAATATGGCCCTTTGTAAATTCCTTGAGTGGAATTGGGCGTATGGTACAGCTTCGAATGATGCTACCATCTTTCCTAGCAGCCTCATGCACAGGCGTATGGACGGCTGTCTTTTTGCACAAAGCAGACGGACCAAGGCCCTCAAAGAGGATACCTTGTCTAGAGGTAAGAAAATCTTCCTCTGGTCTGAATCCAGCCGTAGCCCTAGATATACCAGGTTTTTCACTGGCTGTAGGGCTGACTTGTCCAGGTTGATGACCCAACCGTGAGACTCTAGATACTTGATTGTATCGACAATTACCACTTCTAGCTTGGCAACTGAGTGGTCCATCAACAACAGGTCGTCTAGGTATGCCATTATCGTTACACCCCGTGTTCTTAGATCGGCCAACAGTGGGGCCAGAATTTTTGTGAACACTCGTGGTGCTGTGGCCAGACCAAATGGTAAGGCTCTGAACTGAAAATGGCGCCCTTCTACTGCAAAGCGTAGGAATTTTTGATGACCTGGAAAGATGGGAACATGCAAGTAAGCATCTTTGATGTCGATCGAGGCTAACCATTCCTCCCCTTGTAGGGCAGCGGTGACCGATCGGATCGACTCCATCCGGAAAGACCGGACGTTTAGAAATTTGTTTAGACTCTTTAGGTCCAATATGGGTCTTATGT
Source organism: Rana muscosa (assembly GCA_029206835.1). NCBI lineage: Eukaryota > Metazoa > Chordata > Amphibia > Anura > Ranidae > Rana > Rana muscosa. Next base: position 204,576,752 of record CM055124.1, read on the forward strand.
CCCCGTTTGGCTTCGGGACTGTGAAAAGGTTTGAGTAGAAACCCAACCCCCACTCTTCCATAGGAACCTCCATAATTACTCCTTGGAGCAATAGTTGTTCTAACGCCAATAGGAGAGACCCTCTTTTTAGAGGGTCTCTTGGCATGCCTGACCACATAAAATGGGACGGAGGAGACTCTTTTAACTCCAACTTGTATCCCAGAGTTACTGCGGAGAGCACCCATCTGTCTTTGATCGTCTCCCGCCAGGTCTCTGCGAACAACTGAAGTCTTCCCCCCACCCGTTTGAGTGGGGGCAGCCCTTCATAGGCTTGACTTGGAGGCTGGTTTAGTACCTCTTCGGATCCAGGGCTTTTTATTACCCTGTGGCTGTCCCTGATTTTTACCTCCTGAGTTTGACCGAGGAGGCCGTCGGAACTGCTTAGTAGCAGACGTCGCAGGGATAGGAGAGGTAGTCCTCTTAAAAGATGGACCCCTAGACCTCTTTTTACTCGGTAAGAGAGTACTTTTACCACTGGAAATCTTCTGGATATACTTATCCAGGTCTTCGCCAAAAAGGCGTTCCCCATGAAATGGGAAGCTAACTAAGAGCTTCTTACAGGGAGCTTCAGCAGACCAGTTTTTGAGCCACAGAAGCCTACGCATATGTACCAAAGACAGCGTGAGGCGGGAGGCCTGATGGATAGAATCCTTGATGGCGTCAACCGCAAAGCATAATGCTCTAGGCAGATCAGCCAGAGCCTGGGCCTGCTGGTCTGGCAAATCCCTCAGGACCATTTTCATTTGATCCTTTAAAGCTTGGCAGACCCCAATAGCTGCCACTGCTGGCTGTGTAACAGCCCCTGCTGTGGAAAAAGCAGATTTTAATAAAGATTCCAATTTTTTATCCACTGGATCTTTGAACATTTGAACATTATCTACTGGACATGTCAGTGATTTGTTCACAGAAGAGATGGCTGCATCCACCGTAGGAACATTCCATCTCTGGGTGAACTTTTCCTCCATGGGATAGATCACCGGAAACCTTTTAGGCGGAACAAATAGTTTATCAGGATGTTCCCAGTCCTGGTATATAAGTCCTTCCAATAATGGATGTATTGGAAAGGAGCAATTAATCTGGGGAGCTTTTAGCGACCCCAATGAGGAGACAGCAGTAGTTGATGGTTCAACAAGAGGCATTTTAAATGCAGATCGAACCATGTCAGTTAGGGCCTGGACCCACAATCTTTCAGTCTGCGATGCTGAAAATGGTTCATCTACTGTCAATTCCTCAAAAACAGAGCTAACCTCCTCCTGATCCCCTTCAGGTAGGTCGGTCCCTTCCTGGGACTGTTGCTCTGCCAACAGGCACTCTAATGGAGGTGATGGAGATCTGGCGCGCTTTCTTTCCTGTAGAGAAGAAGCGATCAATGCTGCCAATCTCTGCTCCAATCCCTCCAGAGTTGAGGAAAAAACCTCCTCTGTTATATATGCAGGAGCAGGTGGACTGAGGACAGCCGCAGTACCTGGCACTCCCGGGGGTTCCTTATGGGTATTAACCTCTGATTTCTCAGGGGAGGAGGGTGCAGATGACTGCTCCAGATCCTCAGAGCCCGATGGAGACCCCCTACACTTCCTGAGAGGTATATCTCGGAGTTTTTTAGGCGGCATATTCCTTAGTTCAAAGCTGAGGTATTCCAGCCGCAATACACCCCTTACTGAAATAGTCTAATGCAATTTGCTGCTATGTACATCAGTGGGTGTCTACTAATGCGTCTTTCTGGGGATGCCTGTATCAACCGCCCGCTGTAAGCCCCTATACCATGCTACCAGCTCCTTTTCATGCTCTGTGTCCATAGCAAGCAGCGTGGACTGAGTCCTTTTATCTTGCTGGGACGCCCGCACATGCGCAGAAGCGCTGGGCGCACAGAGCGCGTCATCCGCCAGGCTCCGCCCCCTTTTTTTAAGCTAAACCTTATAAAAGGAAAGCATGTGTGCGCGCGCGCGCGTGCACGTGTGCGCTCTTGGCGCCATGTAGGGAGAGGAGCCAGGGTCCCTGTTTCACCAGGACTCGGGGATGGAAGGAAACTACTTGGCAGCATGACAGAGGAATGCAGCTTCCCTGATAGAGAGCTCACTCATCTGCCTGGACTTTCACCATGGAAGGAATAGTCCCAAGAAAAAAGACGTTCCACAGCGGCCTCTAGTGGACAAACACAGGTACCGCACCTTTGTCTTTTTTTTTTTTTTTTTTTTTTAAAACCTCCTTTATGAAAAAACATTTCCAGGTTTACAGTTTTTTTAAAACTTCTCTTATGAAAAAACATTTCTAGGATTTCTTAGGCATATACAGCTATTAGCGGGAATACCCTTTAGGTAACAGGCAGAAAGACATATTAGGCTTGGGGGTCCCCTCAATAGAACCAAGTTCCTGAGGGGCCCCCACTTACCTTTTCCCCGCCGCAGGACTTTGTTTGGTCCACAGAAGCCCAAACTTCACCTCTCACGGCAGGCATTGTACTAGACCTTCAGGGACCGGGTTCCCAAGGATTCCACTCCCCTGGACCTGTATAGCACCCTGCACAGATAGCCTCTTGGTTTTGGGTATGACCAGAGCTCTGGATCCCAGGGTCCAGCCCTCCTAAGAGAGGCATTACAGGCAAAACCCTGCTCTTCTCTGCAAGGCCCGGGTACCGACCGTTTAGCTATGAAGCTTTTTTGGTCGGATCCGGAATAGCTTGCTAAGGCCCAGAGAACCTGTACACAAGCCCAGATGAATACATGTTAACCTTGGCCAACACCTTAGACACTGGCAAAAAACTGAGGTACTCCCGGATGGGAGGGGCTTATATAGGGGAGGGTACTTCCTGTTTTGGAAGTTGCCAGTGCCAGCACCTGAAGGTAATCTATATAACCCACATAGTAATGACTATGCTGCTCTGTGTCCCGTGATGTATGAACAAGAAATATATATTTTTACTCACCAGAAAAGGCGGCGGCTATGGGAAAGTTCCTAATCTGCCTCTTCATCCTCCATGGCAGGACTTCTTCCTTGTCGTTCTCACATTGACTTCTGGTGAATGGGGCGCGCTGCCTTCTGGGAACTGTGTGTATCCCAGAGAGCAGCCGCCCATTCATACAGCGCCGCGAGACTCACGCATGCTCAGTAGGAAACAGGCAGTGAAGCCGCAAGGCTTCACTGCCTGTTTCCCTTAGTGAGGATGGCGGCACCGGAGCTGCCAGGATCGAGGGATCGGCCTCGGCGGGCCGACATCGCGCGCAAGTAGGACAGGTAAGTGTCCTTATTAAAAGCCAGCAGCTACAGTGTTTGTAGCTGCTGACTTTAAAAAAAAAAAAATCGCAGGTGGAACCCTGCTTTAAGGTGTGTATTAAGGCAAAAAAATATGCCGTACATCTCTGCATAACTTGCACTTTTTCCCGTGGTTTATCCGTCTAAAGACTTTACTTATACTGAAAGAACCCATTGATGTTCCAGAAGTGGATATGGCTCCTAATTTATTTTCTTTTTTTTAAAGCATAAACTAATTTTATTCACATGTGTTTGTTCTTCAAAGTCCTGGGTACCAACTGCAAGATGCAAACCAACATAATTCACATGTGTATTTTCTTCAAAGTCTTGGGTACAAACTGCACATCTCATTAGAAGTATTCATTTATGGCCATAGATCTTGTCCAAATATACAAATAAGTATCCGTTTAGTCTAGCTTGATAAAGCAAATGTCCTTTACATACTGCCTGAAGCACTGGTGGCACATGCTCAGTCCATATTTGCAGATCAGTCCATGTCGGTTTAAACACATGAAACAGGAGCGTGATCCCTGGCCGAACTTCCTCGGGTGACTCCAATACAGATGCTGGTGGCCCATTGTGCTCGCCTCTCTGCTGGGGAAAAGGGCTCTTAATTTCCTATTGCTGGCTGAAAACGCACAGCATTTTTGTGGTGTTGGCTCTCCCAGTTATGGTTTGCTAAACTATTCAACCATTCTACTGTCTTCATCTCCAAAGTATAGACACAAATCAACATGTAGTCCTAAGTATAAGAACTAGGAGGCCTATATAGACTCAATATAACACAGGAAGTGTGGAGAGAACACAGGGCAGCTCTGAATTTCTCACAAGATCAACAGTATCTTTCGCATTAATAAAGCAGGTAAAACAACACTCTTTCAACAGTATATTTAACAGAACAAACTTAAGAAAATATGAGTTTTAAATTCAATATTGGGGTTTATATGCACTTTATAGAACATTTTGGCTTTAGATCCAGGCTAAAGGAGGGATGCACCTTTATAAGCCAGCCTCACCTCAGCAGCATTCAATTGATTTATATTTCTAATAGTACCTTTCTTCCTGAGATCTTGAAATGCTTTTTCTGTTGTTGGGGCTAATGGTGAGGCAACCATCTTGGGCACATTTAGTAGAATATCATACTAGGGCAATTTTGGACAGGAGCCGATTAACATACTGGCATGTTGTTGGAGTCAGGGAGGAAACCAGTGTAATCCAAAGAACAGCACAGGGAGAACATACAAACTCTATGCATAGTATCCAGACCAGGACTCTGACCGAGGACTCCAGTTCTAACCACTAAGCCACTGTTCTGTAACCCTTTCCTTTTCTGTTTACAGAAACCATTGCCAGATATGAACTATTGAGCTTATAAACAACTCACTGCTACATATTAGTGTACACAAACTCTGCTTCAATCTGTCCCAAGAGACCTAGATATTTCCTTATTAAGGGGCCCCATCTTTCCTCCTACGCAGCATAAAGCCAGACTGTTAATAGTAGCCTGTTACTCAAAGACATCTCTACCTGCGGCATAGCTCCCAACTGTCCCTGATTTCGAGGGACTGTCCCTGATTTGGAGCAATGTCCCTCTTTCTTCCTCATTTGTCCCTCATTTTGGTCCGATCCATATAGTTGTATATAAAATGCACTTTTTATCTTTCAAAAGATGTTTCGCAGTGCTAAATCTTTCATCCAATTTCTAATTGCTGCATTTGTACATTTTAAAAGCCAATACTAAGGAATAGTAGTGGTTAAAAAAAAGCACTTGTGGATTTAATTAACCTTTTTTTTGGTTAATTCTCCTTTAAGGGGGTGTGGCAAGGTGCGTGTCCTATGCCTACATACGTTTAGTAGGTGTTTCTCATTCCTATCTCAAAATTAGGGATGAGCTCGGTGTTCGAGTCGAACATACGTTCGACTCGAACATCGGCTGTTCGATCGTTCGCCGAACAACGAACGATTTGGGCCGTTCGCGCCTAATTCGCGGCCCACAATGCACTACGCCATCGCAGTGTCATCCAGGCGCTGTGATTGGCCAAGCATGCACTGTGACCCCGCATGCTTGGCCAATCACAGCGCCGGCAGCGAGGAGAGCAATGATTGGCCACAGGCAGGATGCCTGTGGGCAATTATTGCTGAGGGTGTTTAGTACACGCCCCACACTATAAAAGGCCGCCAGCACGGCGGCCTAGTGTAGTGTGTTCCGGAGCAGGGAAAGAGAAGCATAGGCAGGGACAGTGACATTTTTTTTTTTCTTGCTTAACCTGGATTCCTTTAGTTTAGGGAAAGAGAAGGATAGGTAGGGAGAGTGTCAGTCTGTTTTACTGTGCTAAACCTTGTTTGTAGGGACAGGGAAGGACAGTGAGGGAAATTCTCATTGTGCTATACTGTGCTAAAGCATTCCTCATCAACCATCTTTAAAAAAAAAAAATTATAGGGACAGAAAACTATAGGTAGGGAGAGTGTCAGTGTGTTTTACTGTGCTAAACCTTGTTTGTAGGGACAGGGAAGGACAGTGAGGGAAATTCTCATTGTGCTATACTGTGCTAAAGCATTCCTCATCAACCATCTTTAAAAAAAAATTTTTTTATAGGGACAGAAAACTATAGGTAGGGAGAGTGTCAGTGTGTTTTACTGTGCTAAACCTTGTTTGTAGGGACAGGGAAGGACAGTGAGGGAAATTCTCATTGTGCTATACTGTGCTAAAGCATTCCTCATCAACCATCTTTAAAAAAAAATTTTTTTATAGGGACAGAAAACTATAGGTAGGGAGAGTGTCAGTGTGTTTTACTGTGCTAAACCTTGTTTGTAGGGACAGGGAAGGACAGTGAGGGAAATTCTCATTGTGCTATACTGTGCTAAAGCATTCCTCATCAACCATCTTTAAAAAAACATTTTTTATAGGGACAGAAAACTATAGGTAGGGAGAGTGTCAGTGTGTTTTACTGTGCTAAACCTTGTTTGTAGGGACAGGGAAGGACAGTGAGGGAAATTCTCATTGTGCTATACTGTGCTAAAGCATTCCTCATCAACCATCTTTAAAAAAAAAATTTTTTATAGGGACAGAAAACTATAGGTAGGGAGAGTGTCAGTGTGTTTTACTGTGCTAAACCTTGTTTGTAGGGACAGGGAAGGACAGTGAGGGAAATTCTCATTGTGCTATACTGTGCTAAAGCATTCCTCATCAACCATCTTTAAAAAAAAATGTTTTATAGGGACAGAAAACTATAGGTAGGGAGAGTGTCAGTGTGTTTTACTGTGCTAAACCTTGTTTGTAGGGACAGGGAAGGACAGTGAGGGAAATTCTCATTGTGCTATACTGTGCTAAAGCATTCCTCATCAACCATCTTTAAAAAAAAATTTTTTATAGGGACAGAAAACTATAGGTAGGGAGAGTGTCAGTGTGTTTTACTGTGCTAAACCTTGTTTGTAGGGACAGGGAAGGACAGTGAGGGAAATTCTCATTGTGCTATACTGTGCTAAAGCATTCCTCATCAACCATCTTTGAAATCCCTGTTTTTTGGACAGTCAGGGAAATTGTCATTGTGCTATTCTGTGCGAAAGCAATCATCCTCAACCATATTTAGAAATCCTTAAGTAAAGGGACAGAGAAGGACACCTGAAGGTAGCCCTTATTGCTTTTTTTCCCATCTCCCTGCAGGCCATCCATTAGAATGTCTGGAAGGCAAACAAGGAGAGGCAGACAGTCAGGAGGCAATAAAAGAGGGCAAGCAGGCTCTGTGTCTGGGGGCAACAGTGCTGGTCGTGGACGCGGTGCATTGTCATCAGCACATGGCCACGGGACACGCTTGTCCTTCTTTTCGGCAGCTGGACATGTTGAGCCACATCATGCCGAAGACTTGGTAGAGTGGATGACCAAGCCCTCCTCCTCCTCCTCATCCTCTCTCACCCAGGCTCAGGGTACTGGCAAAGCAGCTGCCAAAGCGTCCTCTTCCCTGGTATCAATGTCAGACTCATCATCAGTCACTCCTTCCCTAGACCCACCATGTCCTCCTCCTGAGGAGTCCCCCGAACTGTTTGAGCACAGTGTTGGGTACATGCTCCAGGAGGATGCCCAGCGTTTCGAAGGGTCTGATGATGAAACCCAGCTAGAGGAAGGCAGTAGCGTGAGAGCAGACAGAGGGGATGCTCAAGAAGGACACCAATCTGGCAGTCATGTTCCAGCAGCTGCAGCATACTGCCAGATTGGCTCCAGTGATGAGGAGGGAGGGGATGATGAGGTCACTGACTCCACGTGGGTGCCTAATAGGAGAGAGGAGGAGGAGGAGGATGAGGAGGAGGCACATCTCCAACGAGGCAGGATGCCCTTTGGTGGCCAGCGTAAGGGCAGTACACCGACGGAATCACACCGCAGAGCTCCGCCTGTGCAGGGCGCTGCCTCTGCCCGTCATTCAAAAAGTTCTTTGGTGTGGGCCTTTTTTGAGGCTAGTGCATCAGATCGCACAGCTGCTGTTTGCAACATATGTCTCAAGCGTATATCGCGTGGCCAAAACATCAGCCGCTTGGGTACCACATGCCTGACCAGACATATGTTGACCTGCCATGCAGCTCGTTGGCAAGCCTACCTCAAAGACCCACACCAAAGAACAAAGCGGACCTCTCCTTGCACCGCATCAGCTGGGATCTCCAACCCCACTATAACTTCAGTCCTCTCTGAAACATGCACTGAGAGGAATGAAGGTGTAGAATTAGGTGTGTCACAGCCAAGTACTTGCGGCCACTCTGCTAGCAGTACACCGACGTCCGATTCTAGCAGGCAAATTTCCCTGCCCCAGCTGCTGGACCGTCAAAAGAAGTTCACTCCCAGCCATCCACATGCCCAGCGGTTGAATGCTAGCTTGGCTAAATTGCTAGCGCTTCAACTGCTGCCTTTTCAGTTGGTAGACCCGGCCCCCTTCCGTGAGTTTGTGCAATGTGCGGTTCCTCAGTGGCAGGTTCCCAAACGCCACTTTTTCTCACGGAAGGCTATTCCGGCTCTCTACCGGCATGTGGAAGGCAATGTCTTGGCCTCGCTGGACAGGGCGGTCAGCGGTAAGGTGCATATTACCGCTGACTCATGGTCCAGCAGGCATGGACAGGGACGTTACCTTTCTTTCACGGCCCATTGGGTCACTCTTTTGGCAGCTGGGAAGGATGCAGGACAAGGTGCAGTAGTTTTGGAGGTTGTTCCACCGCCACGCCTCCAAAATGCTACTACTGGTTGTGACACACCTCTCTCCTCCACCCCCTCCTCTTCTTCTTCCTCCATGGCCTCTTCCTGTGCTTTGTCCTCTGAACCAGCGGTGCTCCGTAGGCGTTCAAGGGGCTACGCAAGTACGCAGGCAAAAAGATGCCATGCCGTGCTTGCGCTGGTGTGTTTGGGGGACAGAAGCCACACTGGGGCAGAGGTCCTGTCTGCTCTGCAGGGCCAGGCCGAGAGGTGGTTGACGCCACGCCAGCTTAAGCCAGGAATGGTGGTTTGCGACAATGGCACCAACCTCCTCTCCGCCCTCCGACAGGGACAACTGACCCATGTGCCCTGTGTGGCTCACGTCCTTAACCTGGTGGTGCAGCGGTTCTTGGGCAGGTACCCGGGCTTACAGGATGTCCTGAGGCAGGCCAGGAAAGTCTGTGTGCATTTCCGCAGATCTTATAATGCCAGTGCTCGCCTGGCTGAGCTGCAAAAGGAGTTGAACCTGCCCAAGAACCGCCTTATATGTGACATGCCCACCAGGTGGAACTCAACGTTGGCCATGCTGCAGCGGCTGCACACGCAGCAGAGGGCCATCAATGAGTACCTGTGCGACTACGGCACCAGGACAGGGTCAGGGGAGCTTGGTTTTTTTTTCTCCACGCCAGTGGGGCATGATCAGGGATGCATGCACTGTCCTGGCACCATTTGAGGAGGCCACGAGGATGGTGAGCAGTGTCAGTGCATGCATCAGTGACACTGTACCTCTTGTCCACCTGTTGGAGCACACGCTGCGTGGAATAATGGACAGGGCACTTGAGGCAGAACAGAGGCAGGAAGAGGAGGACTTCCTTGCCTCTCAAGGCCCCCTTTACCCAGACAGTGTTCCTTCTGTCCCACCCATCGCACAGGAAGAGGACGAGGAGGAGGAGGAGGAGGAGGAGGATTGTGTCAGCATGGAGGTGGAGCCTGGCACTCAGCAGCATCAACAGCAGCAGTCTTTTAGGGATGATTTACAGTCCCAAGAAACCCGTGGACTTGTACGTGGCTGGGAGGAGGTGGCTGCAGATCATATCGTCCTTAGTGACCCAGAGGACTCCGGACCGAATGCCTCAGCTAACCTACGCTGTATGGCCTCCCTGATCCTGCAAAGTCTGCGGAAGGATCCTCGTATTCTTCGGATCAAGGAGAGGGACCATTACTGGCTGGCCACTCTCCTTGATCCACGGTACAAGGGTAAGGTTGCGGACCTTATGTTACCGTCGCAGAGGGAGCAGAGGATGAGACAACTCCGGGAGGCCTTGCAGAAAGGTCTGTGCAACGCGTTCCCAGAGACTGGGAGGTTACAAACTCCTGGTCCTGGACAACGAGTTGCTGAGGCTTCGGCCAGTCAAAGAAGGAGCGGTGGGGAAGGTGGCCGTCTGACCGATGCGTTCAGACAATTCTTTAGTCCGCAGCCCCAAAGTATGATCGGTTCCAGCAACCATCGCCAGCGTCTGATAAACATGGTGCAGGAATATCTAGGGGCAAGGTCAGACTTGGACACCTTCCCCACCGAAAATCCTCTGGCTTACTGGGTCTTGAGGATGGATCACTGGCCAGAGCTTGCACAGTATGCAATTGAGCTACTGGCCTGTCCTGCATCCAGCGTTCTTTCGGAACGCACATTCAGTGCTGCTGGAGGATTTGTCACGGATCACAGGGTGCGCCTGTCCACCGACTCGGTTGATCGACTGACTTTCATCAAGATGAACCAGTCTTGGATCACCACCAGCTACCACACACCTGATGCTGATATAACAGACTAATTGATTTTAACATGTCACATCCCTTCAAGACTGATGCTGATGCTGAGTGCCTGTGCTGTTATGTTGACTGGCTATCCTCCTCCTCCGAGTCCTCAATGATACGATTGATGATGATAGCTTGGAAGATCATTTTTGTTTATGGGTGCCGCCACCAGTGCCTAACGCCCAATTTTTCAGCCCCTGTTTAACAGGGGCGTGTAATTACAATTTTTGAAGCAATACTTTGCAACAGGGCTCATGGCTGTGCTCCAAGTACAGTATCTGTGAGGGGTTGCAGTGTTGTGCCACCAGTGCCTAAGGCCCAATTTTTCAGCCCCTGTTTAACAGGGGCGTGTAATTACAATTTTTGAAGCAATACTTTGCAACAGGGCTCATTGCTGTGCTCCAAGTACAGTATCTGTGAGGGGTTGCAGTGTTGTGCCACCAGTGCCTAAGGCCCAATTTTTCAGCCCCTGTTCAACAGGGGCATGTAATTACAATTCTTGATCTAATAATTCACAGCAGGGCCCATTGCTGCACCCACCAAGAGTAACTCTGAGGGCTTACAGTGTTGTGGCAACGCCACCACCACCACCACCACGAAAGGCCCAATTTTTCAGCCCCTGTTCAAAAGGGGCATGTAATTACAATTCTTGATCTAATAATTCACAGCAGGGCCCATTGCTGCACCCACCAAGAGTAACTCTGAGGGCTTACAGTGTTGTGGCAACGCCACCACCACCACCACCACGAAAGGCCCAATTTTTCAGCCCCTGTTCAAAAGGGGCATGTAATTACAATTCTTGATCTAATAATTCACAGCAGGGCCCATTCCTGCACCCACCAAGTGTAACTCTGAGGGCTTACAGTGTTGTGGCAACACCACCACCACCACCACCACCACGAAAGGCCCAATTTTTCAGCCCCTGTTCAACAGGGGCATGCAATTACAATTCTTGATCTAATAATTCACAGCAGGGCCCATTGCTGCACCCACCAAGAGTAACTGTCAGGGCTTGCAGTGTTGTGGCACCAGCACCACCATCAAAGGCCCAATTTTTACTACCACTGTTCAACAATTATATGTAATTACAATTCCTGATATAATAGTTGACAGCAGGGCGTTCCAGCACCAACCAAGAATAACTGTGAGTGCTTACAGTGTTGTGCCAACACCAACAACTAAGGGGCCTATTTCTGCAGAGTATATACGGCAGGTCCCTACTTTCAAACATCCAACTTACAAACGACTCCTACTTGCAAACGCAAGAAGACAACAGGAAGTGAGAGGAAATCTACCCCCTAGGAAGGAAAATTCTCTCCTGTAAGAATTAATATGGGAGAAAGGTGTCTCCTCTGTACTGATGCTTTATCACCAATCCTTGTTTCAAGAAAAACACCACATTTCAAAAACAGTTGTCATTGGGACGGAAAGTGAGGTGAAATGTTCTGAACAGGGGCACAGACAGCAAAACAAATGTTACAGGGGTGATAACCCTTACCTATGTTTTCCAAAAAGTTTAAAAATAGATTTTTGGGCTGGAGCTACACTTAAACAATGTACCTGTTCAAAATTACAAACACATTCTACATAAGAACAAACCTACAGTCCCTGTCTTGTATGCACCGCCTGTATACGGCTGTTCAGAGTATATAGGGCCTTTTTTATTTTATGTGCGGGGTTCCCCTTAATATCCATACAAGACCCAAAGGGGCTGGTAATGGGCTGGGGTAGGGGGTGGGGGGGTCATGGGGTAGCTATGCCATTTTTCTTAAAGATTTTCATCCATATTACCGGGACCAGACATTACATTAAAGCCGCAAGCAGTTTTAAATGGCTTTTTTTTCCTTTAGAAGTGTCATTTTGTGCAGGGACAGTTCTAAACACGGGAAACACGTGGCACTTCACAGGCATACTTTAGACACCCCCCAGGTACGATATTTAAAGGAATATTTGACTTTTTTTTTTCACTTTATGCATCATTAAAATGACTGCTCCCGAAAAACGACCGTTTTTAAAACTTCTTTTTGCATTGATACATGTCCCCTGGTGCAGAACCCGGGTTCCCAAACCCTTTTTAGGACAATAACATGCATAATAGTCGTTATAATTAGCACTTTAGAATTCGAACGTTCGCATCCATTGTATTTAATAGGGTTCTAATGTTCATACGAACTTTCGGTCCGTTCGCGGGTTCTGGTGCGAACCGAACCCGGGGGTGTTCGGCTCATCACTACTCAAAATGTTGGGAGGTATGCCTGTGGTAGTCACTCAGTGAACATGTAGATATACATCGGCAGCCCAGGACAATCATAAGAGACAACACAACAGGCTTAGATAATGACAAAAAGACAAAAAGTATCTATAGGTAACAGTGCTGTTTAGTCTGCTTGGGTGGTATATATTTGTGAAAACATGAGTGCTTTTAAAACCATTGATGGAGCACATTAGGAAGATGACACTGTTTTTACATGTTAGGTTCGCTGTAAGCCCTCGAAGAACTCTAAACATTGGTAGCTGCAAATATCTCCTTTTTGCCACTTGGCCTTCTCACAGCCTTCCCAGTCTGCACTTTATTCCTGTCAAGTTCTAAGCATGTGTAGCACCCTGGTCATAGGCGTGCGCAGGGGGTGTGCCAGGTGTGCCTAAGCACACCCAAATCACTCTGTGTGTTGCCGAATTCTCCTACTGCCCGGGCTTCCCCCGCGTTGTGCCCCCCCCCCCCACCATAATGCTGCTGGCTTCCCTCCTTCCCCCTGGCTGCTGCAGGGGATGTTTCAGGATTGAGAGTGGGGGAAGGGGATAATCAATATGTCATTTACCAGCCCCTTCCTTTTAAATGAACACAGTGAACACACTCACTGTGTACAATCATAACTAAAGTATAGTAAACTGTTTACTATGTTTCAGTTTGTGAATGAACAGGAAGCCGCTAAGCACAGAGCAATTCCCATTCATCAACTGTCCAGTGCAGCTGAGGCTGCAAAGAAAGGCATGTGTGTCTGAGCTTTGGGGTTCACGCCCTAATGCAATAGGCTGCACACACCTATGACCCTGGTGTTTAGGCAGGGTTTGCTAACAAATTTAGTTTGCCAGGTAGTGATTGTCCTGGCTAATTGTTAGGCGATCCACTGATTTCCCCGTAATTCGGGAATTGATGCAATTTTCTCTTCTGTCACTAGGTGGGTTTTTAGCTGGTGACATTAGATAGACAAGGGCATAGCAAGGACAGATTATGAATGGATGGGGTGTCTCAGCCAATGGGCAAGGGTTTCTTTAAGCCCCTTGGCCTGCTGGGAGAGCCTATTTATTTGGGTGTAGTCAGGTGATCGGGGTTCTGTGCCACTTGGATGGCTATCCAGGAGCAGGAGAAGCAGCGTAGGGTTGGGACTGCCGGATTGGAGTCCAACCGAGTTGAGAAGGTTCAGCCGGATGGGGAAGCTGTCGCCACTAAGGGACCATCCACCTTGTTACCGGGGGGACTACTGTGAGTAAGCTGAAGCAGGTGCCAGAGCAGTCTTCTCACCAGCCGGGGACAGTGAAGGAGTGGGAAAGCATCAGCGAGTGCCAAGCCAGGGACCCAGCAGGATAGCGGGGGGTGACGCTTGAGGAGTATACAGCGGGGATAGCTGTGGAACAGCTCAGGGGATCCAGTGACAACTGGGATATGGAAGTCTAGTGAGAGACTGAGAGCTCAGTGAGTGAAGATCTACAGTAGGATACTGTGAGATAAGTAAAAGAAATGGTCTGTGTTACCAAGAGTTATGTACAACTACGGTTAGTGACTGTTGTAAGATTAGTTGCTATAGAAGATAGTGGTCCTACCTATACAGAAGTGTTATCCCACTGGAGACCTTCCACTGTATAGCTGTCTACCTATCTAGGAATCTGCCAATTGCCATTGCATCTACTCAAGGGTGTCCTGACCCTAACCCTCTCTCCCCCAGTTCTGTTAAGAGACAATAAATCTCTTGTTTGCATTCAAAAAGTGACTGGTGCCCATCATTCCTGGTAACCCACTCTACAAGGAAGGATGTCAGCTCTCCCTTGAGGTCACCATTTCTGCAATTCTTCTGCATTTCTGCAATTCTTACCTAGGCGGGAATTACAACAGCTTGGCCCACCTCCCCCCATTCACAGCTTCCTGCGACACATCACTCATCCCAAGACTAGAGACTGCATGACCAGTCTGTCAGGAAGTCAGTCCTATATCCAAGATAATGGTGCTGGGGATCCAAAACACCGCAAAGAATCAATTGCAGTGACAGCGCTGGAAACCTGGGCTGGTAAGTACCTGTTTATTTATTAAAAGTCAGTAGCTAAAATATTTGTAGCTGATGACTTTTAATTATTTTATAATTTTTATTGAAATTTCCATACAAATGACAGAAAAAATTGGATTTTTTGTACTCACCATAAAATCCTTTTCTCTGTCATCCATGGACGGACACAGCCTCTTAAGTCTTGACAGTTGGGTTATGTTCCTGTTCTATAGGAGAGGACTAGGCAGAACATGTTAGATATTTAAATACATGTTACTTTAACAGAGTTGAACAGCCCCGCCTAGGGGGCGGTCCCTCCGGACATAACCCTCCACCCTGCAGTCAGCAGCTCAGTTCGTAAAAAAGCAGTACAAACCAAAAAAGGAGGGGTGGGTGCTGTGTCCGTCCGTGGACGACAGAGAAAAGGATTTTACGGTGAGTAAAAAAATCCTATTTTCTCTTTTCTTCCATGGACGGACACAGCCTCTTAAGTCTTGACACTTGGGACGTCCCAAAGCAGTGTCAAAAAAACGAGGGGTGGGAACAGCAATCAAAAAAATCTATTTCACCCCAATCAAGCAGAGCTTCTCAACGGAGGAGTTGCAACCTCAAACAGTCACCTGAAAAACTTTGCGGCCGAAGCTAGCATTCGAAGATGCACTCGCATCAACCTTGTAAAACTTTGAAAAAGTGTGGACGGATGACCAGGTCGCCGCCTTACACACTTGTGAGACAGACGCTTGATGTCGGAAAGCCCAAGAGGCACCAATAGCCCTGGTCGAATGCGCCGTGACAGGACAGGGAGGCGCCCGCCCCTTAAGGGCATAGGCCTGGACGATGGTCTGCCTGATCCACTGAGAAATGGTGGCCGACGAGACCGCCAGGCCCTTCTGCGGACCAGATACCAACACAGTGAGTCAGACCTCCGGAACGTAGCCGTAGCCGACAGGTACACCCGCAATGACGTCCTCATTCAGGTGAAAGGCCGAAACTACCTTCGGAAGGAAGGAAGGCTGCGGGCATAGCACCACTTTGTCCTTATGGAGGACCAAATATGGGGACTTGCAAGACAAGGCCGCCAATTCAGAAACCCTCCTGACGGTTGTGATGGCTACTAGGAAGGCAACCTTCTGAGAGAGTGTCAAAAGAGGAATTTCCCTGATGTCCTTAAATGGAGGTTTCTGAAGTACAGAGAGCACCAGATTCCAATCCCACAGAGGTAGTGGTGGTCGGATCGGAGGGGCCAAATATTGAACCCCTTGCACAAAAGTAATCACCAATGAATGAGCCACCAGGGGTTGCTGAAAGAAAACAACCAAGGCTGAAATCTGGCCCTTAATGGTGCTTAAGGCAAGTTTCTGATCCACTCCACGCTGTAAAAACAGCAGGATCCTGGAAACCGAATATGCCTGTGGACGCAATTCCATCTCCTCACACATAGATGTAGGCTCTCCACGTGTGATGGTAGATCTTCCTAGAAGAAGATTTCCGTGCCCTCCAACATGGTTTGAAATGACCGAATCCGACAGGCCTCGGTCCCTTAGTACCTGGCTTTCAATAGCCATGCCGTTAAAGCCAGCGACTGTAAAGCAGGATGAAGAATGGGACCTTGCGAGAGAAGGTCCTCCCCGCATCGGTAGTCGCCAAGGTGCATCCGCCACCAGGCGCACTAGATCGGTGTACCAGGGATGTCTGGGCCAATCCGGGGCGATGAGAATCACCGGAATTCCCTCGGACGCTACTCTGCGGAGCAGACGAGGAAGCAACTTCAGTGCTCCGGAGTTCCATGACATTGATCGGTAGTTGGGATTCGTCCAGAGTCCAGCGGCCCTGGGCCGCCTGAACCCCCCAGACTCCCCCCCCCAACCGGTCAGGCTGGCGTCCGTCGTGATCACAGTCCAATGAAAGGGGAGGACCGACTTTCCGGACCGAAGAGCTTGGGATCTCAGCCACCAACTCAGAGAGGCCCTGACTAGATGATTTAACTGAATCTGACGATCCAGAGACGACGGAGATTTGTTCCATTTGGAGAGAATCTCCCTTTGCAATACCCGAGTGTGCAATACTTTGCAATACTCAAAAGAGGCTAACATTAGGCTCAGGACTCGCATGCAAAAATGGAGAGACGACCATTTGCGGGATGTCAACAACCTCACTGCAGTCTGGCGTGTCTGCAACTTTTCCAAGGGAAGAAAAACTCTGGCCTCCGAGGAGTTCAGAATCAACCCCATGTACTCTAGGCACTGGGTCGGTACTAACACCGACCTCTGGAGGTTCAGTACCCAACCAAACTCCCGGAGGGTCTGACTGGCTATAGACACATCCTCCTCTAATTCTGAGCTTGAAGCAGCTCTCAGAAGAAGATCGTCCAAGTAGCCCACGATAGCAATGCCGCGCTGTCTCAGCAAAGCTAAAATCGGGGCGAGCACCTTGGTGAAAACTCTTGGTGCCGACGCTAGGCCAAAGGGAAGAGCCACGAATTGATAGTGGTCTTCGCCGATCGCAAAGCGCAGGAACCTCTGATGCCTGACGCAGATGGGGACATGCAAGTATGCGTCCCTGATATCCAGGGACGCCAGCAAGTCCCCTGGATGGAGCGCAGCAACCACCGAACAAATCGATTCCATCTGGAACTTTTGAACCTTTACAAAGGCATTGAGGGCCTTGAGGTCCAAGATTGGACGGACTCCGTCCTTCTTTGGGACCACAAACAGATTCGAGTAGAAACCCTGAAACCTGTCCTGCGGTGGTACCCCGCACCTCGACAAGTCTTGCGCTGACCCCAACAGGGCAGTCCGATGAGCCGTAAGGAGGGGCAGATTTGAGGGAAAAAATCTGTTTGGTGGACATGAAAGAAACTCTATCTTGTACCCCAAAGTGACCACCTCGCAGACCCACTGGTCGAAGAGCAGGGAGGTCCACCGAGCTGCAAACACGCAAAGCCGTCCCCCCCACTCAGGAGTCGGGTGGGGGCAAAACTTCATGCGGAAGCAGGCTTGTTTGCCGGCTTGGTGGGCTTGCGCACCCAGGGACGCTTCTGTCCCCCAGCTGGGCCTTTTTCCACTTGGGAGGGTCTGCCAGCAGGTCCTGACTGACGAAAATACCGCTTCTGTGTGGGAAAGGAGGGGCCCCGGCTTACGGTGCGGCTCTTTTCCTTTAGTGTATATAAAAAGAAAACAAATCCGCGCAATAAACTGTGATACAATATGATACTGAGCAGCTGAACTCTAAGGGTCAAATAGTCAAAATCCCTGAAATAAACATAAAAATAGATAGTGCAGCGCTTTAAATGTCCATATGTCAAAGATGGAAAAACAGCACAGTGAATCAATGAATAATCCCCGTGATCTTCATAGGTGACACATGAACTCTTGATTGCATGCAGGTGGTAACAAACACACACAGTGAGAGACCTCCACCAACAGATAAATTGGCCGCTCACCTCCAAACATGGACCCTTTGATTATAGAGGGTCACTGAAAACCTTCCCTTGCGGGTGAATCCAAGACAGATATATGTAAAATTCCCCAGATGAGTGAGGATCATCAATCCCGTATGAGATCCTGAAGTCCCGCCTACTGGGACGTAACGTACGTACGGATGGGAAGTTCGTGACGTCACCCGCAGTTCATTCACAGTCTCACCAGATGCGCTGTTGTACCTCGGCACTGGTATAGTGCCTTTTAAATGTAAGTGCACTACTTTTGTTTTCTCATTAAATTGTTTTTACCACGGAGAAACACTATGGTCTGCCTTTCTATCTTCTACATGTAAAACTGTCTTATGAACCGGATACCTTGAAGTCCTTGAATGATTCTGATCTCATACAGGATTGATGATCCTCACTCATCTGGGGCAGTGTTTCTCAACTCCAGTCCTCAAGGCGCCCCAACAGGTCATGTTTTCAGGATTTCCCTCCGATGAAACAGCTGTGGTAATTACAAGGCAGTGAAACTGATCAAATCACCTGTGCAAAATAATGGAAAGCCTGAAAACATGACCTGTTGGGGCGCCTTGAGGACTGGAGTTGAGAAACCCTGATCTGGGGAATTTTACATATATCTGTCTTGGATTCACCCGCAAGGGAAGGTTTTCAGTGACCCTCTATGATCAAAGGGTCCATGTTTAGAGGTGAGCGGCCAATTTATCTGTTGGTGGAGGTCTCTCACTGTGTGTGTTTGTTACCACCTGCATGCAATCAAGAGTTCATGTGTCACCTATGAAGATCACGGGGATTATTCATTGATTCACTGTGTTCTTTTCCTTTAGTGGACTGAGGGAGAAGTGTGCTTTTCCCTCCAGTGACATCTTTAATGATGTCGTCCAGTGAGGCACCAAAAAGCCTCCCACCTTTTGAAAGGCAAATCTTGCAGAGTTTTCTTGGAAGCTTGGTCAGCGGACCAGCATTTTAGCCATATCAGGCGGCGCAATACCACAGCAGATGCGGAAGCCCGGGAGATTAAAGGGGCCGCATCCAGGGTTGCATCACAGACGTACACAAGGCCCTGAACCAACTGTTCGGCCAGTGACACGCATTCAGGAGGAAGCTGATGTTCCTCCACTGTCTGGTGCAATATTTTAGCCCATTCAGTGAGTGTCTGAGACACCAAGGTTGCAGCCAATATAGGCCGCAATGCTGACCCCAGCATGGTGAACATGGAGCGGGTCACCGCTTCGGACCTACTATCAGTAGGGTCCTTAAAGGCAGGGGTCCCCTCTACCGGGATAGTGGTTGCTTTATTTAACCGAGAGACCGGGGAATCAACGACCGGAGGAGAAGCCCACTTTTTCAAAAGGCTTTTATCAAAAGGATAATGTACCGCCATGCGCTGAGGGACTGCAAAGGACCTCTGCGGCCGTTCCCATTCCTTACCTATGAACTTGTCAAAGAAATCAACATAAGGAAAAACCTTAAAGTGGTTGTAAAACCACTTATGCAACTTGCACCTACAGGTAAGCCTAGATTAAGGCTTACCTGTAGGTGCAAGAAATATCTCCTTAGGAGATATTTGCTAAAAATGACATGCATCGGTGTCTACGGCGCATGCGCGCCGTAGACCGCGGCGCATTCATATAGGGTTAATCCCATTCACAAATCCGGCTTAGCCGGATTTATTGGCTCGCGTGCACGCGCGGAGTCACGTCTTCGCCGGAGCGGCGCTGTGATTGGCTAAAACGGCGGTACCCGGAAGTAGCCTTCCGGCTATCGCCGCAGCGATGGCTGCGGCTGGAGAGTGAGACGAGGATGGCTTCGGGGGCCCCCGATCTAAGGTAAGTGATGCATAATGAGCTAGTATGCTAGTCATACTAGCTCATTATGCCTTTGTCTTGCAGGTTGTTTTAAAAAAAATATATATATATTTTTTACAGGGTTTACAACCACTTTAACAGAGCGGGTCGGTTTGTGCGACCCAAAAGGGACAGACTCTGCTGTGGAAGTCCCAGCTGTATCTTCCAGCTTGAGAGTGTCCCTCACAGCATAGATAAACGCACTCACAAGTGCCCTATCTTGAGCTGACCCGGACGAAGGGTCCTCCTCACTGGGAAGGTCCTGGTCCGCATCTTCTGACACACCAGAACCGGGGTCCTGAGCCGCAGCCAGGCCTGAGTCTGAGTCAGAACATTCCCCAGGAGATGGCAGGGGAAGGGGGCGCTTAGTACCCCCCTTGTGCCCACACGCCGCTTCCACCCTGGCAACAAATGACTCCAGGACTGCCGACAAAGCGTCCATGGTAACCGCAGATGCAGGGGCACCGGTTTCTGCCTCTGGAATATTTGGGGAAAAAACACCAGCTTCTGACTCCATATTGCCCACTGACAGCCCTTAGAGACTTAGTCAAGACACCTGCCAAAAAGTCCACCCTCCTTACTGCACTGACCAGGGGGGGGGTTACCCAGCAAACTCACCACCCAGCAAGAGACTGTTCAGCACCGCTGCCCGCGCTCCATCCACACACAGTGTGTGTCTGAGGAACTCTGTGAGGTGAATAGCGCCGTTCAGGAAGCCATTCAGCACTAGAGGCCAAAACCCATTCCAAAATGGCTGCCGAGCACCTCAGAGCGCGAACCACAAGAAAATGTCCGCCCGCAATGCAGAGCTGCATCACAGCACGGCCACGGCAAAATGGCCGCCAATGGAATTTTTCAATACTAATTACAGGCACCTGAAAAAAAAAATACCCCCCCCCACAGAGAGTGGGCCTGGACACCCCCACAGCCCCCAGCCGGGACCTGGAGCCCCCCTACAGGTATATACCCTTGGTTGCAGCGAGCCCCGCAAGGGGAGGAGGAAAAAGGGGGCAAAAGAGGGAGAGAGGGGAGGGCAAGAGAACCCCTTAACGACCCCCTTAGGAATGCCCAGCTGTTCCATCCTACCGAGGCAGGAGGAACTGTACTTACCCGTCCTTGCAAGGACCTGCTGGTGCGTTCCTGACAGACCTACAACCGAGCAGTACGGAGTAGCGGTCAGCCCGGTCCACTGTGACTGAGACCGCAAGCAGTCCGGTCATATGTGAACCCTGGAGCAAAGCTCATCGGCTACCCCTGAAGCCATGGGGTATGCCGTGGCCGACCCTGCACGAAGCTAAGGCCTGCTCACGCTCGATGGCCGGACTGGGGGGACTACAAGGATCTATAATATCCAGCCTGTCACCCAGCCGGCAGTTGATTTCTTAAAAGAAAATCAAAAAAATAATATAAAAAATACAATTTCTTCCGGACCCTGGGCCCAAAAGGAGCCAGGTCCTTCTCCTCTACTAGGCTGAAAAAACTGAGCTGCTGACTGCAGGGCGGAGGGTTATGTCCGGAGGGACCACCCCCTGGGCGGGGCTGTTCAACTCTGTTAAAGTAACATGTATTTAAATATCTAACATGTTCTGCCTAGTCCTCTCCTATAGAACCCAACTGTCAAGACTTAAGAGGCTGTGTCCGTCCATGGACGAAAAGAGAAATTAAAGGCAGCTGGTTCTGGTATATAACAATCGGGTATAGCAGTAAAACATTTACATACTAATCTAAATTTTTTTTTTTTTTTTTTTTTAACAGGACTGAAATTCCTCTTTAAGTGTTTTGTATTTCTTTGAAGGCAATCAATTATACTGTATATAGAGTTTCACATTTAAAATGTAGTGAAATACCAAACCTGGTATGGCTATTACTTATGCTGTATCCTAAATTGTTCTCTCCAATTATGTTTTTCAGGTCCCTGGAAGTAATTGCTGGTTTGGAAAGTAACAGTAAAATATTCACTGTGCATGTTCAGGGATTACTACAGTTACAGGTTAGTCATATATAATTCTAGCGGTGTAATGGAGAGGTGGGCCTTGCTTACCTCTTGCAAACAGCCATGTCTTCTCTTAAAACAAACCTGTGCTTTGCCCATGCTGGAAAAAGTAGCAGGTTACCCTTATTGCCCCCTCCCTAGCAGTACATACTTTCTTTTCCTTCAGTCTCCTGACTCTTCATTCAACCACAAGGGCTAAAGAAAATTCCCAGGACCTCCCCTTAGGGTGGAGCATATGATCAGTGCTGTTACAATGGTCATGCAGTCCTCAGCCTTGCATATGCTCCATCTGAAGTGTTTCAGAGCTTAAAAGGAAAGTATGTGCAGCTAAGATGTGCTTGTGTTGGGGGAGGGGGGGGGGGTATTAACATCACCAGCTGCTTGGCTCTACAGTGGTATAGCAATTTCACATTTTGGATAGCTCTGGTCCCAGCGTCCTCATCTGTACTTGTAACTACCTGATGAGTTTTTAGATGAAATATGTGTCTGCCTTTTAGGTATCTAAATTTAAGTTTGCCACCTGCACCCAAGCAAATCCAGTGTGGTAAATTGTAAGCTGTGATCTGGGACAATCATGCTGAGTATCGTGTGAAAACTTACATCCACTTACAATGGTTCCTAGTATAGACTAGACATTTGTTAGACTTGTTGTTCCAGAAATGCCCATATTAACTTCTAATGTTACTAGCAAACCTATAGAATATAATACCTAGTAGTAAGCTTGAGCATTTGCTGCTAAAACTGCTAGTTTTCCCAAATCAGAATTGAAGAAGTCCAAGAGCATGATTCAGTAAGCCAGCCTGTGTAGCCAAAGGTAGCCTATATGGACCAGTTATGTATAGTGTTAGCTATTTCCAATAATGTAAAATTTGATTGGCTCTTATAGTTTACTGCGTTTTGCACATCTCTTTTATTTTTTTAACACCTTTCAGCATATACTTGGATGCTAGATGTGCATCCACATCCAACACATTGTTCTTCCAATGTTCTGATGCCCTTCCCAGTGGACACTGCAGCCTAAGAATTGGTCCCCATTCATTACAATGCATTGCAGCCACACATGCTACAAACCCTTCACTGACGTGTCTTTACTGAGCCATCATTCCTAGTGCAATATTAGTTCACAAAGTAGTCCCTTTTTCAGCCCTCATCTGTACCATACCCTTCAATACATGTGGCAATTATTAGTTCATTTTAACCACTTTCAAGGTACCGTGAATCGCAAATGTGATTGAAAGTAATTGCCAGAAGCTACTACCCCGGTTTTTGTCAATTGTGAAGTTGAAACTTGACATTAACTTGACATCTTCAATACAGATTCTGTAAAGATTTAATTTGGAAAAATATGGCAATTGCAATGAAAACATTCTGATTTTTCTTTGTATTTTATCATGCTAATTTCAATCCTATCCCCTTATAGTTGATCAAAAACCCATTTTATGGCTTCAATTGCTTTGCGGTTTTAAACATTTTTTAATTAAATGTTCACAAATTTTCAAATGTATGGCCAGCTTATATTAGGGTATAAACCAATTTCTGCTGGTTCCACACAGCTTTGTTTAGTTGCAACCCTCATCTTCTTCCTCATACCACAAATATGGATGGGGAGCTTTTATTCCTGGAATCGATGGTGGAATTACCACAGTGGTTTCCACACACAAGCAACCTCCATGGTCCCATTACTTTAACATCTGCAGTACCAAATGTAGTCTCACTGCTTGCCATTGATACATTCATGACTGAAACATGTGCACTCAGTACTGGAAGTTCTGACTATTGTGCCCCACAGGGTTCTGCTATCCACTACCCGCAGGCCAATATACTTCAGGACAGTAAGTGGCGGGGCGAAGAAGTAAAGTGTTCTAGCAACCGCCGACAACTTGCTATGCTATGTCTCTGCCTAAAACTTCCATGGAGCCATTCTGTTTGCTTGAGATAGTCTGCTTTGGTCGGAGCTTGTGTTGTATGTGCAGAGAAATAGACTAAATGATGACAGGCTCCTTATTCAGGTAGCTAAAAGGTCTGTTGGTCATATAGACTATAGTCTTCAAAATCAGCTGTATTTAAAATGAGAAACAGTTGTCTGTAGATTCAAGTCACATTCCCCCTTTCATAACCCCAATTATGTACGAAGAATATAAGAGAGAATCTGATTGGTAAGCTGTAGGTAGCAAGAACATTTTCCATTAGACACTTTGATCATGAGGTTCATTGTTCTCATGAAGGACTAGATGCCTCTGGCTGTGAGCATAGTAGTCTCCTACTGAGGACTAGAGACAGACTGTTTACCCATACAGAAGAGTAGAAAGTACTCTACTCACAGTTTAAATCTTTCTTTTCTTTATTCAGACTGTCAGACTGCCATACATTAAACTGAATTATTGTTAAATCAGCCGTAGCTCTAGTTGACTTTCCAATGAAATTCTAACCACAACAGACACCTAAACAGATCATGAAACTTGATAAATGGCCCATTTATGATCTCTAACTGTCCATTCAATTACAGCTGCTTCGGGATAACAAAATATCTCCCTCTCTGTTTATATTTTATTTCTAATGCACTTCAAGGAGTCGTGTAATTTTTCCCAGGATGCCGTTCATTACGGTATTTTGTTTTTGCAAGTGGCCCTCAAGGCTGATCTATAAAGAGGAATCCTCCAGCCTTTGTTTATTTGAACCTTTTTTTTTTTCATTTCATTGAAAGTCTTGGAATCATAAAATTCCGTAAAACAGTCCTTTCTTCAGTTATTTTTCTGGAACATTAGCAGTTGTCTGCGTGAGACAGCTAGAAATGACTATTATTGTTTTTGGAAGCCCCAGACATCATCTAGAGAGTCTTTAGATATCCACGGCTGCATTTGTTTTTCTTGTGGATGAACATCTTTAAAATAGTTTGATTTGCTGCTCTGCTTCGCTTCCAAGAACTTTGCTCTGAAAAGACTTTTCCTAGCAAGAGTTTATAAAGGCAATGAACCGTTTGTTTGTGCCGTATGCAAATACCTTCTCAAACGTGTTCACTCAACAGTCTGAGGTGTGTAAGCAAAGAGAGATTTGACTAAACAAGCTTATATGTATATGTACCAGCCAGGGTGCAGAAGACTCACTCGCAAGGAAAATGTTTACTTAGAGAGTTGACATTTTGGTCTCCAAACAAACTTAGCTTATGAAGCTCTGGGATCTTTAAATAAACATTGGAAGGAAATCTTGTGATTGAGTTATCTACTATTTTTTTGTGTTCTGTGGTTACAGACTATGCCACCCAAGTTTACTGGACTAGAGAGATTGCAAGGGCTCCAAACGGGGGTCAGTTGCAAAGGCATATGCAATACAAAGGAAGGAATATTAAACTTTAAATTGTTAAAACGTATTTTTTTAAATTGGGTTGAGTAGGGTAGGGTTAAAACTCCTGCCAGTTTATTTTTTTGCTTGCTGCGTCCATTTGGGGGAATTTCCCCTCTTCCTGTCCCAGAGACACAACAGGAAGAAAGAGGATTTCTCTACGAAGTGCATGTCTTTATATGATCTTAACTTCTTGGCGCCAGCGCTTTCCGGCCCTTTAAGGGATTTCAGAAGCCGGGAGGCGGGGCATGATTGGCATGATTTTTCTGTCGTGGCAGTCACATCAGAAAGCTCCCGAACGCAAACAGCGATCAGGAGCTTTCCATTAGTCGGGAAAGCGCAGGGTGTGCCCTCTCGGCACAGCTGTGTTTGCAATGTTGTACACAAATATGCGGCCACTCTGCACTATGGTCCACTTTCCAAGAGGCCACATTTGTGTGCCATCGGTGCCAACAGGTTAAAGTGAACCTGACCAAGCCTTAAAGGGTAAGTTCAGCTTTTCACATAAAATTAAAAGGTAAACTAACTCCAGATATCCTGGCCACCCCGAAGGATGCTGCTGCACATAGTGACTGTGATGCTCCTTGCTGCCAGTATAGCAGTCCTTACACCGTACACCAAAAAATGCAGCTCAAGATTGAGTATTCATCATAATGGTCACAATAGCAAGCACTCATTGGTCAACATGACCGCCTGACTGTGTTGACCAGTGGGAAGCACTTCTTTCTTCTCAGACACCTTTAAGAGAGGTATGGACTGCGGAGAGAGAGAGATATAATTTTGCCCCTATACAAATCATTAGTAAGACCTCATCTGGAATGTGAAGTTCAGTTTTGGACACCAGTTCTCAAAAAGGCACTCTTTAAGTCTGGAGGAAAAGAGATTTAACCGCTTGACGACCATCGCACGACGATATACGTCGGCAGAATGGCACGGGCAGGCAGATGGACGTATATATACGTCCCCTTTAAGAAGCGGCATTGTGGACACGTGCGCCGCGAGCTCCGTGAGCCCGACTCTGGGTTCCGCGGACTCGATGTCCGCGGGCATACCCGCGATCATCTCACGGAGAGGAAGAACGGGGAAATGCTGATGTAAACAAGCATTTCCCCAGTCTTCCTAGTGACAGGACACTGATCACAGCTTCCTGTAATCGGAAGCGGTGATCAGTGTCGTGTCACACATAGCCCATCCCCCCTACAGTTAGAAGCATTCCCTAGGACACACTTAACCCCTTCAGCGCCACCTAGTGGTTAACCCCTTCACTGCCAGTTTCACAGTAATCAGTGCATTTTTTATAGCACTGATTACTGTAAAAATGACAATGGTCCCAAAAATGTGTCAAAAGTGTCCAATGTGTCCGCCATAATGTCGCAGTCATGATAAAAATCGCAGATCACCGCCATTACTAGTAAAAAAAAAAAATTATAATAAAAATGCCATAAAACTACCTCTATTTTGTAAGATGCGCAAACCAATCAATATACGCTTATTGCAAAAAATTTTTACCAAAAATTTGTAGAAGAATACGTATCGGCCTAAACTGAGGAAAAAATTTGTTTTTTTATAGATTTTTTTGGGGATATTTATTATAGCAAAAAGTAAAAAATATTGGATTTTTTTTCAAAATTGTCGCTCTATTTTTGTTTATAGCGCAAAAAATAAAAACCGCAGAGGTGATCAAATACCACCAAAAGAAAGCTCTATTTGTGGGAAAAAAAGGGCGTCAATTTTGTTTGGGAGCCACGTCGCACGACCGCGCAATTGTCAGTTAAAGCGACGCAGTGCCGAATCGCAAAAAGTGCTGTGGTCTTTGGCCAGCGAAATGGTCCGGGGCTTAAGTGGTTAATCTCCACATACAGAAAGGCTTCTTCACAGTAAGAGCTGTGAAAATGAGGAATAGACTCCCTCAAGAGCTGGTTATGGCCAGCTCAATAGATTGTTTAAAAAAAGGTCTGGATTATTTCCTAGATACACATTACTTTAACTGGATACCAATATCTTTAAAGTAAAGTTGATCCAGGGAATAGCTGATTTGCCTTTTTAGGGACCAGGAAGGAATTTTCCCCACTGGAGTAAATTGGATTATGCTTTGTTTGTTTTTTTGTTTTTTTGCCTTCCTCTGCATCAACTGTGGGTATAGGATTGTATAAAAATGTTTTCCCTTCTATTGGTTGAACTGGATGAACTTGTATCTTTTTTCAACCAGACTAACTATGTATGTAACTTTACCGGAAGAAAAAAGCCTCAGATGCACTTCTCATTGATCAGCATGGACACATGGCTGCACTGACCAATGAGCGCTTGCCATTGCAAGCATTATAATGAACACTCACTCTGGGGTTGTGTTTTGCGGTGTACAGTGTAGAGGCCACTACATTGGCAGCACAGCGCATCATGGCCAATATGTGCAGTGGGGTCCATAGGGGTAGCCAGGACATTTGAAGTTGTCACTAAAACAGCTAAGTAATATGCAGCTGGCATATACTGTAACAAGTCAAAATCCACCAAAGACTGAATTACAATTCTGGTTGGACCAAGCCTTTAAGAGAAAAAAAGAAGCTATTTTAGATTGCATTTCAGATTTTATGCAAAAAAGGTCTATTCTCTATAGCATATAAAATGTTCATTTCTACCACTTGCAGTTATTCAAGCCATATATTTCAAACACTTTACATACAGCATTTTGTTGACCTGGTTTTGGCCTAGGTGATACAGTGCCCTTATTCATTGGGGTCAAGCAGCAGGTCTGTTTTATTCTGGTCAACATTTAAAATTACACCTTGAAATGCATACATGGGCCCAGCATATCTGTTCAGTGCTTCAGATAAATTCCACGGGGTGAACCATCCCACCCCAATCCGTTTTGTTGGTAATCCTGGAATGTGTCTGCTTGTGATTGTTTAATACTTTCTGCAGGGCTCCTTATGCTGTATGTGACATACAGAAAGCTCCGCTGTAGAATATGCAGACAATGGGGTTGCAGAGTGCAACTGCACTTTGCAAAGTGCAGTGTATTCGCCTTTAGTAAATCAACCCCAGTGTTTTTAGTACGTTTTTCATTTATAAAGCCTCTTGTTTATTGCAAGGCATTCTGTTTTTTAATCCGACCAAAAATATTATTGAAAGCTCAATTCTAGGCATATATAAATTATGGTATAAATAATTAGATATATAATAAAGAAATAATTCAGATCTTTATTCAACAAAATATCTTTTTTTTTCATTTTTTTAATACAGCCAGTGTAAGTACCTATATTGACTTAGCATTAACCCTTTGCAGTCCCTGTACAGCAGAGCTTAGACTCTGAGAATAAGTAGCAGCACAAGGTTCATGTTGTTCTGCATTACTCATGTATAACAAGGACTATGCTGATAGGAAGAAAGAGCTGAGTTACGGAGAGATGAGCTCCTCAGTTTGCTGCTTCTCCTTTCACTGTCCAGTCACAGGCAGGAGGAAGGGACTAAACCTATAAGTGTAACCCTACTGCAGCTGGAACAAAATCAAGCCTGCTGTTCTGCCAGTAATTGTGTTACATGGCAGAACTGTGTAAATCTCTGGGCAGAAAAACAAAGCCTTTGACAAGCAAAACAGCTCCTATACTGTATATGTATATAGTCTGTGAATTTAGCGGTTTGTCAGCTTTAAAGAGGAACTGAACTCTGAAAGCTGTGCTAAAAATGGGCAGACAGAGGAAAAATGCCTAGTCATCAATATTGCCTGTATTCCCCTTGCAGTTTACATTTCCCCATCACTTACCTTGCCTTATTAAAAAATACAGACAAGTCGCCCTGGGACTTTAAATGAGGTGGGAGAGATTTGGTACGTGTTCATGACAAAAAAGCAATAAAATCAATTTATTAGTTACAAAATGTTGTATAACAGAACGGAAACAGCAATGATTGTGCGTTACTAGGCATAATAGCCAATGTTCACAGCATGAGTACAAGTAAATATCAATACATTATAAATGTTACACATCCATGGACAACAACAATGATAATTGTAAGTTGCTAGGCCAGTAGATACACATACACAATAAAAATAAAAAAATGCACATACATATAATGGAACAGTATGTGAGCATAATGCAGACGACAATGATACTCAACGCATACAGGCATACAAAAAGCATCAATTGTGCCCTACGCGTTTCGTGAGACTCTGCTCACTTCTTCAGGGGCGGATGCATGGATATTGTATCTGTAATATAAGTGATGGAAACAGTCGATGTATGTTAATAAATAGGGGCAGAGGGAATGATTGGTAGGAGAGGTCAGAAAGAAAGAAGGACCTCATACCTCAACGATTCCTCACCAATAAACTGGGCTGGGTCGCCAGTCGCTGGGTATTATGCTTTATTATGTGTCTCTGCACGGAGGCAGGTTTCTTGGTAGAGACAGGGCTTTGCTTCCTCGTTTTAAAGCCTCCGGCCAAGAGAACAGTAAAAAACACAGTAGTGACATCATCAAATCTCATTCCAAATTTCCTAAGCAGTCAGAGGCAGCAGTGCCTTAGATGCCACACTGCAGATCGACACATTCCAGGAAGTGCACTTCTATCAGGAGGAATTGCAGACAAAAAGTAAATTTGTCAGATACTTTTTAGGCACAATTCACTATTTTAGATGTTCCCTATAACATAGGAAATATTCACTTTTTGAGTTCAGACCCACTTAAAGACTAATGCCAAATCAACTGAGTGAAAACACAACCTCCACATATATGATCTGGTAATTTGTCATAATGTGTATTTTTTATAATGATTTAGTATATGCGTATATTGTGTATCTCATGTAATTTCCTTGTTTTTTGTCTTCCAGAGTGGCCAGTACACATCAATATTTGTCGACAATGGTGCAGGGGCACCCATCACAGTCCAAAATGGGTCTGATTTTATGGGTATCTTTATGGGACTGTAAACAAGACTGTGGGAAGAACCTAGACTGAAGCAATATCAAGCTTACACATTCACTTACCTGCAATGGAAGAAGCTTTCACCATATCCGTTACCTAGGACTTTCTCCTGCGTAACTGCTTGGCACTCGCAGGACGAGGAGGAAATTCATGTAGGCCCAATGCCTGTTGCTGCTGCTTCTGAGCCTTGCAAAACCATGTAAGTCTGCAGTGGATTCAATGGCTCTCTTATGCATACCATTGCAGGCCCCATTAACATTGAATGGGTCAGTATTTACATGTCGGACTCTATAAATAAAATTTTAATATTTAGAGGATCCTGTCCTGCTCGTTGTTTGTTGTACGATGTGTGTCATAAATATGGGGAATTGTGGAACATGAACTTCAGAAAGGTCAACAATTGTTTTTCCAGCAGCACATCATTGGCCCCATTACACATGGACTCTGCTGAAATGAAGCACAGGACTTTGAGAACACTTTAATTATCGAATTAAAATGGAATGAGAGCGAACCATGTTCATGGACATCATGGCGTCCATGATGTCACATGGTGCAAGCAAGAGGTCTCCATTACATGTTTGTTTTTGAATTTATAAGCATTGATCTTTGTATTGATTTTTATCTTATAAAGTATTGCATAAAATGGCTGTAATTTAATAAACATTTCACGTTCATCTATAATGAAAAAAATATTAATTTGATTTTATTAATAGCAAGGATTACAAAATGATGGGTAAAAGGGTAGATACATTTATAAATGCTTAGGCCTCATGCCCACGGACGTTTTTACAGACGCGTTTTTGAGCGTTTTTTACAGCTTAAAAACGCCTGTCCATGTTAGTCTATAGCTTCATGCCCACCTAGACGTTTTTGAGCTGCAAATAGCATAGGCGTTTTTAAGCTGTAAAAAAAACCCAGGACCAGTGCGTTCCTCAGCGGCGGCGTCAGGCATAAAAAAACGCGAAGCATTAAACGCTAAAAAACGCGCAAAAACGCAGCGATTGCGTTTTTGAGCTCCGACGTTTTTAAAAATAAAATAAAAAAATGTATACAATAACATGGGCAGGCGTTTTTAAGCTGTAAAAAACGCGGCTGTAAAAACGTCCGTGGGCATGAGGCCTTAATGTTAAACAAATTGGCCATAAATTGCACATGAAGAACAGAGTTATTTGGTACATGAAAGTACATGTATTTGTCTTTATATCGAACCCTGTGTCCCTGTGATGTCTTCTTTTTTTTAACCCAGTATATGCATGGGACCTTGGCTTCTGCCCAAGTCAAGCTTAAAGTGTTACTAAACCCACTGCAGTAAAATCAGTCTGTATATGCAGTAAAGCATGCTTGTTATACTCACTGTGGAACCTAAGGTGTTAATTCTCCACATTGTGTAAAAGGGCTGTTTGATCCCAGCTTCTCTGATTCTCCCCTCCTTCCACTGTCCCCTAATAATTTCCTGATAACACAGAGTCTATGGAGTCAGGCTGCACATGCTCAGTTTGGTGTGTATTGCTAGAGATGTTTTTTCCGTCTTGGGAAGATGCATGTGATCAGCACAGGACCAATCAGCACTGTCCAGACAGAAGTTCAGTGGTCTTGCAGTCTCATAGGACAGTCAGAAAACTCCTCCTACAAGCTTTACCAGTGCTATGCTGGACACTGATAGAGGCCACAAGACTGCTACAGTCATGGCCGAAATTGTTGGCACCCCAGACATTTTTCCAGAAAATTAAGTATTTCTCACAAAAGTATTGCAGTAACACATGTTTTGCTACACACATGTTTATTCCCTTTGTGTGTATTGTAACAAAACAAAAAAAGGGAGGAAAAAAAGCAAATTGGACATAATGTCACACAAAACTCCAAAAATGGGCTGGTCAAAATTCTTGGCACCCTTAACTTAATATTTGGTTGCACACCCTTTGGAAAAAATAACTGAAATCAGTCGCTTCCTATAACCATCAATAAGCTTCTTACACCTCTCACCCGGAATTTTGGACCACTCTTCTTTTGCAAACTGCTCCAGGTCTCTCTTATTGGAAGGGTGCCTTTTCCCAACAGCAATTTTAGGATCTCTCCACAGGTGTTCAATGAGATTTAGATCTGGACTCATTGCTGGCCAATTTATAACTCTCCAGCGCTTTGTTGCCATCCATTTCTGGGTGCTTTTTGACATATGTTTGGGGTCATTGTCCTGCTGGAATTCCCAAGATCTCGGACACAAACCCAGTTTTCTGACACTGGGCTCTACAGTGCGACCAAAAATCCTTTGGTAATCCTCAGATTTCATGATGCCTTGCACACTTTCAAGGCACCCAGTGCCAGAGGCAGCAAAACAACCCCAAAACATCATTGAACCTCCTCCATATTTCACTGTAGGTACTGTTTTATTTTCTTTGTAGGCCTAATTCTGTTTTCGGTAAACGGTAGAATGATGTGCTTTACCAAAAAGCTCTATCTTGGTCTCATCTGTCCACAAGACATTTTCCCAGAAGGATTTTGGCTTACTCAAGTACATGTTGGCAAACTGTAGTCTTGCTTTTGTGTGTCTCTGGGTCTCCTGCCATAGCCTTTCATTTCATTTAAACGTCAACGGACAGTTCGTGCTGACACTGATGCTCCCTGAGCCTGCAGGACACCTTGAATTTCTTTGGAACTTGTTTAGGGCTGCTTATCCACCATCCGGACTATCCTGCGTTGCAACCTTTCATCAATTTTTCTCGTCCGTCCACGCCCAGAGAGATTAGCTACAGTGCCATGGGTTGCAAACTTCTTGATAATGTTGCGCACTGTGGACAAAGGCTAATCTAGATCTCTAGAGATTGTTGATATTTTTCCACAATTTTGGTTCTCAAGCCCTCAGACAGTTCTCTTCTCCTATTTCTGTTGTCCATGCTTAGTGTGACACACACAGACACACAATGCAAAGACTAAGGCCCCTTTCACACGGAGGGTCCGTTCAGGTCCGCCTGTCAGTTTTTTAGGCGGACCTGGACGGACGCTCCATGTAGCCCTATGGAGCCACGGATGTCAGCAGTGACATGTCTGCGGAGATCCGCTCCGCCAAAGTGTGACGGAGGAAAACCCTATTTTTCCTTCCGTCGGCGGAGCAGATCGGATGAACACGGACAGACGGTCCGTGTTCATCCGATCTCCCCA
Source organism: Rana muscosa (assembly GCA_029206835.1). Classification (NCBI taxonomy): domain Eukaryota; kingdom Metazoa; phylum Chordata; class Amphibia; order Anura; family Ranidae; genus Rana; species Rana muscosa. The sequence continues at coordinate 204,609,978 of CM055124.1, forward strand.
TAGGGGAGAGCGGCGCTCTGACAGGGCGGTCCCTGCACAGTGTGCGGGGACCGCCCAGTCATCCGCCGGCTCAGCAGGGATCAACTGAGCGATCCCCGCTGAGCAAGTGGAGCTTCACAGGGCAGATCTTCACGGATCCGTCCCGTGTGAAAGAGCCCTTAGTGAACTTCTCTCCTTTTTATCTGCTTTCAGGTGTGATTTTTATATTGCCCCAGGTGAGTTTAAAGGAGCATCACATGCTTGAAACAATCTTATTTATCCACAATTTTGAAAGGGTGCCAAGAATTTTGACCAGCCCATTTTTGGAGTTTTGTGTGACATTATGTCCAATTTGCTTTTTTTCCCCTCCCTTTTTTTGTTTTGTTCCAATACACACAAAGGGAATAAACATGTGTATAGCAAAACATGTGTTACTGCAATACTTTTCTGTGAGAAATACTTGATTTTCTGAAAAAATGTCTGGGGTGCCAACAATTTTGGCCATGACTTTATATACTACAGATGAGAAAGGGTATTTAGCTGTTTATATTTACTAAAATAATTGCATTTCCATGTTCTGTGTACTGTGGGAGACCAGATAGTGAATGCAGGGTCCTGGCTTTAGTAACCCTTTAAAGTGGTTGTAAACCCTTTTGTGTTTTTTTTTTTCTAACCTGCAAGACAAAGCTATAATGAGCTAGTATGACTAGCATACTAGCTCATTATGTACCACTTACCTTCGATCGGGGCCCCGAAGTCATCCGTGTCCCTCCTCTAGCTGCATCCATCGCTGCCGGAATGTTACTTCCGGGTATCGCCGCTGCAGCCAATCACAGCGCCGCTCCGGCGCTGTGATTGGCCGGAGCGGCGAAGACGTGACCCCGCGCATGCGCGCGTGAGCTGTCAAATTCGGCTACGTCGTCGAATGTTGCGACCTAGCCGAATTTGTGAATGGGGGTGACGTCAGCGTCGCCGCATTTACATACAAATATCTCCTTAACCGTGTAGGTTAAGGAGATATTTCATGCACCTACAGGTAAGCCTTAATCTAGGCTTACCTGTAGGTCTTTGTTTAAAAAGTGGGTTTACAACCACTTTAAAGCGGAACTTTATCCATAATAGTTAGATAACAAATAATGTTCTTTAACAAAAGAACATACATTCCGCATTATTAATTATGCTACCAAAATTAGTGTGTGCTGTAAATTGCCTCTAGCATTGCTCCTGTTTCTTCTTGCTGGAAGTAGGGTTGCAACCTCATCACTTTAAAACCGAACACATTAATTACACAGATTCTGTGGCTGATTAAGGTGGTAATTAAATTCACTTAGTGCCTTATCTGCTATAAATTAGCCTCAGAACCTGTGTAAATAATATGTGTTCAGTTTTAAAGGGATGAGGTGGCAAACCTAGATGGAGGCTGCCATTTTGTTGAAGCCCAGTGCAGTCACTTCCTTAAGGGAAACTCTCCCCCTCTCTTTGGTCTCAGTAACGAGATATCACTTTTTTCCAATTAAAATGTGGGCATTTCCCCCTTGATTGTATGTCTTGGCTCAGCTAAAGAGGAAGGCTGACAGAAGCTTTACTGTGCTGAAGTTTATAGTTGCAGAGGGAGAAAGAAGAGAATATCAGGAAGAAAACACACTCCCCTTGTAAGTTTAACTCTTTTGTGTCTCCCTGGCAGCAGAGTTTGTCCTGTCATCTATCCTTTTCTTTTCTCCCTCCCTAATCTGTGTTCCCTGGGCATAGTCTATGCCATTCCTCAAACTTCCTCCCTCTTTTAATCTTTTGAAGTGACATAATGTCACACAAAACTCCAAAAATGGGTAGTGATATATATCCTATTGAATAAATTTGGAGGCAGGAGGTGCAGGGCCAAGCTTGACATTTACAGAAAAAGTCAAGATTTGTATGTTGCTTAGCAGCCTTTACTTTTAGAACTACTCATTGTTTGACTCATGGTTGACCCATAGTCAAGTTTCAGACCTTGGGTCAAATGTTTCTGATGAACAAGGAGCACTGAAAATGGTTGTTTCCAACAAAAGAAAAAAAAATGCAACAATAAATGATATAAAATTATTATTCACAAAATAAAATTTATAGAAATTTCAAATGAGAAAACATACACTTTAAATCTGAAATGGATAGCAGCATTTGCTTTAGGTGAATTTAAAACTCTTCTCCGGGGAACTGGAAAAATCCTCCCTTGCATTGTGGTTGTGCCCATACTGCAAGCGTTAAATACTCTTTTAGGTCTAGGGTGTCATAAAAAGCAGTTTTACTTACCCATACTTATCTCGGCAGCCAGCGTTCTCATCTTCTTCCCTATGCATCAGCTGTGGACTGTCCTTACATCCGGTGCAGGGCTATGTGTGCTGCATTGAACTTGATGACATCAAATGACCTGCAACTGCTGGAGCATAAGAAAGAAGAGACTGTGGGGACTATTTTTGCAGCCTGGAAGGAGCATGTTAGAGCAGGGGATTGGGTAAGTAAAACACTTTTTTTTGCTGCCTCCTAGACCTAAACAAGCATTTAACCCTTGCAGTGTGGGGGCAGCCCCACTGCACAGGAGCATCTTTACCTTTCAAGGGGTTGCATTTTAAACATATTCATTCTACTGCATACTCCCAGGCATAAAAAGTATCAGAATTATAATGAATGACAATAACAATCTTTTCTTTATGGTGCAGCTGGTTCAGTATTCTAAGCTCTGCTGTGTACCAACAAAAGTCAGGGCACTCCCAACAGAACCAGATGAAAGTTATATCAAATGTTTGGTGACTTTGATGTTGTGAATTTCAAATTAAACATGTTTAGATGGACAGGTCATGTAATCTGACCGGATGAAAATAATGTTGCCAATACATTTTTACTATCTAAGCCTAGAGGAAGGTGGCCAAAGGAAGGCCAAAACTGCAGTGGGAGTAACCAGAGGACTGTGGAAAAAATGATCGGCACTCCGGTAATTGCTCTTAAAATATCTTAATTTTATTGAATAGCCACAGTGAACAAATGCCAGAGGACACCACAAAGATTGGATGTAGAAGCTTGGAATCAGCTGCTTACAATGGAATGGCATGAGCTCTTGAAAAACATCAAGGCCATCCTAGGTTTTAAGCTGACCATAATGGAATCATACAGTTTGTCCAGTTCAGCAGGACCTGGACAAATTTCGATCCATATATGGGCAGGCTGGTTGTACTGAAGTCGATCCATCAATTGACTTCAGTAAAACCAGCCTGTCTGTTTTCTTTTTTGCCCTATCACTGCTGGCGGCTATACCTGTCAGCAGTGATGATTGCATTCTGCTGGAAGGGAATACTTCCTGCCAATAGAACACAATAGTAATGCAGGAAGGATTCTTCCATCAACACTGACTGTGTTGATGGGGGAATCAAGCAACTTTCATTCCGTCATCTGGAAAGTATAGGTCCTCAGTTAAGCAAAATCTGATTACACCAGAGATCCTGCAGTGAGATATTACCTGAGGTCTTTAGTAAAAGACAAGAACATTTTTTTCAGAATATATAGGGACATTGAGGTTGATTTACTTAAGGCAAAAAGACTGTTCACTTAGTAAGCAAGTGCAGTCTACTTTCTCCACTGCAAGTAGTGCTCTTTTTCAGTGGCATTGCACTTGGAGAGGAAGTCAGGAGGAACATGGTTCCTCTATGGCAGGGATATGCAATTAGCGGACCTCCAGCTGTTGCAAAACTACAAGTCCCATCATGCCTCTGCCTCTGGGTGTCATGCTTGCTGATGTCAGAGTCTCGCTATGCCTCATGGGACTTGTAGTTTGGCAACAGCTGGAGGTCCGCTAATTGCATATCCCTGCTCTATGGTTTCCTGGGTCACCGGGGAAGCTAAAGCTATCCCATTGGATGCTGCTGCCCCATGTGACTCTAGCTGCCATCTTGGTAGAGCTTTTTTAAGGCCCTGGTTCCCAGGATTGGCGTGCATGTTGTGAGTCGATGGAGTAGGGACCGGTACGCCGCCTGGTGTGGACAGAACTAGCGACAGAAAAAGGTTCCTGACAGGAAGGGAAAGCATAGGGCTTGCAATTTCTTTGGACATCTCCCTGCTTGGGCACAAGACGGTCAGGTAGCATTCTACTACTCTCTACAGTCGCTGTCAGTTCGGCTGAATCCTGCTCTCTGCACACTGTTGGAACTGTGAGTATCAGTCAGGCTGGGCTGCCTTTCCACCAGGCTATTTGTGAACTGTCTCTGCATTATTTCAATACAAGTTCTTTCATTGCACTGGGACTGACTGTATTATTGCTGCTGCACCCCACCTACAACTTTGCAAGGGATGTTGTACTTTTAAAGGGAGTGTTCTCCAGATATTAGTGAATGAGGTGAAGCTGTGCTGACTTCCATCAGCCCATCATGAGCAAAAAAAAATGCTGTTTTTATTTTCCTTGCATGTGATTGGGTAGTCTTTTCAAATTGAAATGTCACCTCATTCACTAGGCTCTGGGGAAAATTCCCTTGCAAAGTGAACAGCCCATTTACCCTTAGTAAATCAACCCCATTATGTCCGAAGTGGTAAAATCTGCAAGCAAAGGACAATACAACTATGAGTAACCCCAAAAATACCATACTCTTGACTAAAAATCGCAATCACATGAAAAAGTTTTCCTGATAGACATAAAGCCTTGTTTATCTCCAAATCTTTGATTTGTTCTGATAACCTCAGCAGGAACTGAAAGAGCTAGGAACAAAAATCACATATATCTACAACTATACTGTAGCTTGTGGGAGATAGAAGATCAAAACCAGCCAATTGCTGAACTCCATATATAAATATTCCAAGTAGAGAGCATTCCCAGGCACCTACTCGGCTTGTGGACAGTTTATTCACAAGTCATTATATGGAAATAATGAGAAAAATGCACAAACCGAAGCAGTGTCTAGATTTTAGAACTATTTGTTAAGTGTGGAGGAAAGAATTATATTACAAGATGTAGCGGGGCCAAAATTGCTATGGTGAAAAAATAAAAATAAACGATGAGGGAAGTAGACTCCCAGTCTATTGCTATTTTAAAAACAACACATAACTGCACACAGAACCAGGAGAGACATGGACTAACAGTGCCATCAATGGGGTGTCTGGTTCAGCAAAGGGCATGGGCTTAGTAAAAGACCCAGAAGATGACGCATTAGCTTACAGGTCTTTGTGAAGGTTCTCATTTATCCAGAACATGGTATGGCTAGTAGAAGTTAGTCATATTTACCCTGACTTGTCCTGTAATGTTGAAGACATTTTACTACTCGTCTTTGGCATCCTCAATTCTAAAGTATGTCGGGGACGTAACCCAGCATTTAACCCCTTTCCCAACCAGCCGCCGCAGTTGTACTGCGGCAGGTTGGCTCCAATGGGTGAAGTAACGTTACCTTACATCGGTTTGCCCTTTGACCACTAGGAGGCACCCCCTGCCGAAGGCACGTGTGCGCCCGCGGCTCGCCTCTGGAGCCAATGCGAGTGCCTGGCAGGCGCGATGACCGCCGGGCACCCGCGATAGCTCGTGACAGAGCGAGAATCGGGATCTGTGTGTGTAAACACACAGATCCTGGTTCTCTCAGGGGAGAGGAGACTGATAATGTGTTCATACTAAGTATGAACACCGTTCTCTCTCTCCTCGTCAGTCCCTTTCCCCCCCACAGATAGAACACACCTAGGGAACACAGTTAACCCCTTGATCGCCCGCTAGTATTAACCCCTTCCCTGCCAATGACATTTATACAGTAATCAGTGCATTTTTATAGCACTGATCGCTGTATAATTGACACAGGTCCCAAAAATGTGTCAAAAGTGTCCGATCTGTCTGCCGCAATATCGTAGTCCTGATAAAAATCACTAAACACCACCATTACTAGTAAAAATAATAATAATAATAAAAATGCCATAAATCTATCCCATATTTTGAAGACGCTATAACTTTTGCGCAAACCAATCAATATGCGCTTATTGCATTTTTTTTACCAAAAATATGTAGAAGAATACATATCGGCCTAAACTGAGGAAAAAAGTTGTTTTTAAAAAATAAAAAAAATTGGGATATTTATTAAAGCAAAGAGTAAAAGATATTGTGTTTTTTTCAAAATTGTTGCTCTTCTTTTGTTTATAGCGCAAAAAATACCACCAAAAGAAAGCTCTATTTGTGGGAAAAAATAAGTCAATTTTGTTTGGGTACAGCGTCGCACGACCACGCAATTGTCAGTTAAAGCGACGCAGCGCAGTTTTGCAAAAATGGCCTGGTCATTGAGCAGTTAAATCTTCCGGGGCTGAAGTGGTTAAAGCCTTACAGGCAATGCATTCACCTTGACTTAATCACCATGGTATCATGAAATGAGTCAAGGCAGATGCTGAATGTGCAAGATACCACCATGTTCACCTCTCTTTTCCCCAGACAATCAGTATCAGCATGGTGAATGGTAGTATAACTGAGTTATCTATATGAACAAAATGCTGAGCTATGTTTGTGGCACTCATCAGAACTGAGGACCCCACTTAAATAAGAGACAAAATGTTTTAAATGTTGCAGAACAAGTCCAACTAAATGTGACTAACTAGTACTACTAGCTACTCAAAGTGCTTTGTTCTTTTGGTTATATGCATATATTCCACAGGGGCCTTTGTACTCTAGTGACGACAGTGGGTGAAATACTTTGTTGCAAATATAGTATGTATAACCCCTTGGAAATGTTTTGGTATAGCATATGGCTGATCCTGTTTTTACTGTTTTCTAGATAAGATCAACAAGCAACACAGATTATATAAAGTACATATATATAAAAGTAGTTCTAAAGTCTAATTTACAGTAGGCCCTGATTCCTTCCCCTTGCTGCTGGCTGGGTAAAGACTATAATAAAAGTGCTGAAATATTTACATATAACCAAGTTTAGGTCCATCTGGTGACAAGTGGTTTGCTTCTTCCTGGCCACTTCCTCTTTGCAGACGTGGCTTACAGTGAGATGTTTATGAAGCCAAGGACTGTCTTTGCTCAGTTCATCTGAAACCAGTAAGATTGGGAGGCTATTATCCAAAGACTTTAGATTGGACTGAATAGTTTCTGAATTATATATATGTAGCACTACTCCCGTAGGAGCTGCTGGTTTAGATTTGGGCCTTGCACGTTACCTCACTGTTGTCTAGGATGAGAGAGTCTATAGTATCTTCAATGTCCACACAAGTTATGAATCCTTTTTGTCAGGTTTATTTCACACAAACTTGCATAGGTAGAGGGATGGAGGGTCAAGAGAAGGTTCAGGCACACGATGCAGATCACTGGGGAACTTCTAAGTTTCAAAAGTCACACTCACCACTCTCCTTCAAGTGGGGGTTGCTCACCCGGATAGGCCCCTCTCACTTGGCCTAGCAGCCGGGGTGATGCACAAACAAATTGAAGAGATAACAGTCTCTGCCACAGACTTTAGGATGATATAGATGAACTGTTATAATCCTCTGCCACAGGATTTTTAGTACCCGGATATCCAGCCTTACTGTTTCAGAGCCTTTAAGCCGACCCAGCACACTGTAAGGTAACATATGCTACGGTGCATCCTCCAATAAGGTCACCAGGCCTTCCCCAAGATACCAGCCTTCCACTTGGTCCTCTTCCAGGGCAGGTCCTCCACTGGTTTCCTCCATTGAGTGGCTTCCTCCCGCAGGCCCCAGTCTGGATTTATCTTTTAAGAGCGTACACACTGTGCTCTCCTCTGTGTACTTCCATGCTTTCTTGCAGTATCAGCCAGGCTCTGTACTGGATGCCTCAGATTAGAACCTCTGTGGACTTCCTACACTGCTCTTCAGGAATTCATGACGTGGGTCCCCTAGCTCTTAGTTGGAGCTGGGACCCAAATGGCCTCTTCTAAGCTGCCTATGGGCAAAAGACCCCCCTCAGGCTGGGTCTTCTCCAATAGGAACAAGGACCCTGCTGTAACAGGCCTCAGACTATTTATACCCACCTCAGCTTCATACTGGCCACTCTTCCTGCCAGGGATTGTCTGAGGCAGTATGAATATGCAAGTGTGGGTCCACCTCTTCCACTCACTAAATTCAGGAGCCTTCCAGAAATCAGGAGAAAGCAGTTGAGACAGCACCAGCAGAACCCAAAACAGCCAAAAGCAATTGAACACTACTCCACTGCTACAGAGAAGCCAAAAACTGAATTTGCCTCAGATATTAGCATTCTAGTTAGAAGTAGAGTTGGGGGAATAGTTCAAGCCGAGCAAAAGTTCAACCCGAACATCGCCTATTTTCCCATTTGGCAAACACCCCACAATGCACTGCGGGCTACAGTTTGCCAAATCAGGGCAAAGTGAATAGCTGGTTAAGGAGCGGGCCGGGAAGCTGTCCGCTGCATCTTTAACAATTGATAAGTCATCAGCTGTCAACAGGCTTCCCCACTGACAGCTGAATGAAAAAGAAAACATTGGCGACAACAGGAATAGGTGAAAAAAACTGTGTTGGAGTCCCCCCCCCCCCCGCCAATATATACCAGAAATTGTCAAAAACTGCCTCCTGTCTTTATTTATTTTGAAACGACAATATATGCAGTACTTGCGCTTAGGTTTAGAATGACCTGTAGGCAGAAGTCCAGAAACAATCCAATAATTCAATTCATCATCTCTCCGAAACGCATTGTCCTGGCAACCACGAATGCTACCACGCACGCATTCTGTTGTACAAATGTATTCTCTAAAAATGTATTTTAATAAATGATTTTGCACCAGAGCCTGTGTGCTCTTTTTTCCCTTGTACTTTATTAATTTTTTTACACTTTTTTTGGTGAATGAGTAGGGGTACAATGTACCCCATACTCATTCACATAGGGAGGGGGCCTGGAATATGGGGGTTTCCATCAAGCCCCCTGCCCACAGACCCCTACAACCACCGACGGGTTGTCAAGAAGAGGCATTTTTATTTGGGGGGGGCATTTGAGCCGGGGGGGATTTGGGGGGCAAAGATTTGTGCTGAGAGGGGGTATTTCAGCAGGGGGACGGATTTGCACTGGGGGAGGGGGAATTTATGCTTAGGGGGTTAGCATGCAAATTAGTACTTAGTTTTTTTTGGGGGGGGGTTTCCCGACACATAATACCCATGCATCTTGGGGGGGGGCGGGGGGGTGGGTGCAGTTTGGCATGTTCGCCCTGGGCTCTAGATAACCTTGCACTGCCTACAAGTGTTTTTTTTTGTTTAACCTCTACTATTCCTTTATAATGGCTTCTGGTATATACCAATGCTGACATTTAGAAAGTGGATGAATGGTTTAGCACTGTGAAACACTTTTTGAAAGATAAATAGTGCATTTTAAATAATACTACTATATACAGTAAATCAGACCAACATAAGGGACAAAGGCACTTTGTTCCAAATCAAGGACAGTTCCTCAAAATCAGAGACAGTTGGGAGCTACACTTTGGTCAGTCCTGGGTTCATGCAAGTGTAGCGCTACCCCCGCAGGAGCCACTGGTGAATGTTGGTTATCTCCCACCATGCACAGCCAGGCACATGAATTTCTCAATCACTCCTTAGGCAAGAAGCTTTGTTTGTTTTTTTTTTCTTATTTAGGGGAATTGAACTTGGATGGGGAAGGGTTATTATGGGATGCCCATTTGATTAGTAGAAACTCTTCAGGGACACAACCTATATACATTCGGTATTTATACACACTTCTCCTCTTCTACCTCCAGCACAAACTTGCTTGTAGAACTACAACTCCCAGGACCAGCTAGCACAGTTAGTTTGATCTAACAAAAATAGAGGTCTTTTGTGCAAGCTGTCCCCTCCTGTGGCTACTGCTCCCAGTACCACCTCTTCAGGCACTGCCAGCCTGCATGGCTGCAGCTGCCCCTTTCACTAGCCCCCCTGGCTACTTCTCCACAGTCCTCCCAGACTGACTTTGCATCCATCCCAGACTGCTTGCACCTAGTCCCTTCAGGCATGCCTCTCAATCCTCTGACTGCCACACTCACAAGTCCACGTCACTGTCTTTCTCCCTGGAGACCTGCCCAGCAGTGTACTCCTGCTATCCTCCCCTTGCTCCCATGCCTCCTGGTCAGGATCCCTCTGTGTGTCATGAAGAGGGGTCCCTTCCGCACCCGATCCCAGGCCTGAATTCACCCCCCCCCAGACCAAAAGTCCCTGACAGCCTAGCACTCCATCTCCAACTTCCAACCGAACTCCACACTGCCCCTGCTGGGCTGACTCACAACTTTCTGAGATGGGAATGAGGGACACCTATTAGCAAAAGTATGCAGACATAGGACACGCCCCCTGCCACGCCCCATTAAAGAAGAATTGTACAAAATAAATTAATTGGTTAAACCCACAAGTGCTTTTTTACCACTACTATTCCAGTTATATTGGCATGTGGAATTTACAAATGCAGCAATTTAGAAATTGGATAAAAGGTTTAGCTCTGGGAAACACTTTTTGAAAGATAAATAGTGCATTTTATATACAACTATATAGATCAGACCAGAATGAGGGACAAATGAGGAGCTATGAGGGACAGAGGTACATTGTTCCAAATCAGGGACAGTTGAGAGCTATGCCTGCCCAAAGCCAACCCTTCTGTTGGGGATTGGTCAGGGCCCTCAGAAGACTCCAGCTAGCTCCTCCTAAACTCCTCCCAACTGCTTCTGGAATCTTCTCCAAGTTTACAGATAGCAGGGGGAGTCACCAGAGAAGCTGCTGATAAGTCAACCAGCCTTAATCGCTCCCCCAACCCAGATTAAAGCGGAGTTCCACCCATTTTAAAGTCAGCAGCTACAAAAAGTGTAGCTGCTGACTTTTAATAATCAGACATTCACCTGTCCCACGGTCCATCGATGCGGGCGCAGCCGGCCAAGCTCCTCTCCCCCTCCTGTCCGCGGAGCCGGAATTCTAACTGTGGGCGCCTGGCTGTGGCTTCACAAGAAAATGACATGCCAAATGTGGCATGTCAGGGGGTCACCAACACTTAAAGCGATAGTTCCAAATATTTACCTACACTAACACAAAACATTCTACTCCAGCAATGCTAGGGGGGTGCTACACAAGATCCAGTGTTGAGATAATTACTTCCTTGTTTTTTGCAAATAGGACAAAGATGGTGCTATGGAAATGTCTGATTTCTATAAATGTGAAGAGTAAAGATATTATAGGTTAGTTTTAAAAGATATGAATTTTGTACTGGTATCCAAATTCTACATAATATATTTATAGTGTCTCACATTTATTATGTGTTTTGCACACTTTGGGGTTGATTTACTAAAGGCAAATGTGCAGTTCACCTTGCAAGGGAATTGTCACGTTCCAAGTGAATTATTCCTTAGTTTAGTAGAAATAGTGTGTAGGCTCTGGTAAAAGTGCCACATCCCTAACAGATCATGTAAAGCAACAAAAAGAGAAGAATGGGAGGATTTTTGAGACACAACTCTAACAACAACAATATAGTTTAAAATTGCAAACAATTTATTGTATGAGCAAGATGCTATATTTATTTTGAGTGGGTTATTCTTTGCAAAGTGAATTTCTACCACATTTACTATGATAAGGGAAAATTATTTTACAAAGAAAAAAAATTCTCTTAAATTTGAACAACCTTTAGCAAATTACCCCCAATGTGTTCATTTGTTTCCTTGGTACAATGTTTAAAAATATTGTTCCACTGTTATAAGAGGAATTCATCTTCTGAAAATGTATGCAGAAATCAAACAAGCATTTCTGAATTTTGATCACAATGATGGCAATATTAAAAAAATAAGCAGAACAGTTTTTGTTTTGTCAGAAGGAGTTAAAGCCTCACTCAGACTAAAAAGTTTGTGATTTTTCGATATAGTGGGGAAGATGAAAACATTTGTAAAGTTTTAATTGTTGCATGTTTCCTTATCCAAGAGATTTTTGCATACAGTTTTAAACGCTGTCTGTGTCCACGCTAGAGGGTATTTCTTCTCCTGTCCTATCATACATACAGTTGTGCTCATAACTTTACCTACCCTGGCAGAATTTATGATTTCTTGGCGATTTTTCAGAGAATATGAATGATAACACAAAAACATTTCTTTCACTCATGGTTAGTGTTTGGCTGAAGCCATTTATTATCAATCAACTGTGTTTACTCTTTTTAAATCATAATGGCAACAGAAACTACCCAAATTACCCTGATTAAAAGTTTACATACCCCAGTTCTTAATACAGTGTATTGCCCCCTTTAACATCAATGACGGCTTGAAGTATTTTGTGATATTTGTGGATGAGGCTCTTTATCTTCTCAGATGGTAAAGCTGCTCATTCCTCTTGGCAAAAAGCCTCCAATTCCTGTAAATTCTTGGGATGTCTTGCATGAACTACACGTTTGAGATCTCCCCAGAGTGGCTCAATGATATTGAGGTCAGGAGACTGCTGTAGCCAATGACAGGTCGACTTGGCCTTGTGTTTTGGATCATTGTCATGTTGGAATGTTCAGGTACATCCCATGTGCAGCTTCCTGGCTGATGAATGCAAATTTTCCTCCAGTATTTTTTGATAACATACTGCATTCATCTTGCCAACAATTTTGACCAAATTTCCTGTGCCTTTGTAGCTCACACATCCCCAAAAACATCAGCGACCCCCCTCCATACCTTGTTGACTCCTCTCCAAATGTAGCATTTATGGTTGTGGCCAAAAAGCTAAATTTTGGTCTCATCACTCCAAATAACTTTGTGCCAGAAAGTTTAAGGCTTGTCTCTGTGCTGTTTGGCGTATTGTACGTGGGATACTTTGTGGCATTTGCGTAGTATTGGCTTACTTCTGGCGACTCGACCATGCAGCCCATCTTTCTTCAAGTGCCTCCTTATTGTGCATCTTGAAAGAGCAACACCACATTTTTTCAGAGAGTTCTGTATTTCACCTGAAGTTATTTGTGGGTTTTTCTTTGCATCCCAAACAATTTTCCTGCCAGTTGTGGCTAAAATTTTAATTGGTTTACCTGACCGTGGTTTAGTTTCAACAAAACCCCTCATTTTCCACTTCTTGATTAGAGTCTGAACACTGCTAATTGGCATTCTCAATTCCTTGGATATCCTTTTATATCCCTTTCTTGTTTTATACAGTTCAACTACCTTTTCCCGCAGATCTATTGACAATTCTTTTGCTTTCCCCATGACTCAGAATCCAGAAACGTCAGTGCAGCAATAGATGAAAGATGCAAGGGTCTGTCAGGAGTCCAGAAACGCATTGACCTTTTATACACTCACACTAATTACAAGCAAACAGATCAAAGGTGAGGATGGTTACCTTTAATAGCCATTCAAACCCTTTGTGTTAACGCGTGTGTATGTTATCAGGCCAAAATCATCAGGGTATGTAAACTTTTGATCAGGGTCATTTGGGTAGTTTATGTTGCCATTATGATTTATAAAGAGTAAACACAGTTGATTGATAATAAATGGCTTCAGCCAAACACTAACCGTGAGTGAAAGAAATGTTTTTGTGTTATCATTCATATTCTCTTAAAAATGGCCAAAAAATCATAAATTCTGCCAGGGTATGTAAACTTATAACCACAACTGTATATCCGTTATGTGGCTCTCAACTGTTCCTCAATTGGAAGAAGTGCCCCTCTTTTGAGACTAAATTCCACTGTCCCTTGTGCAACCTTAGTTGCCCCTATTTTTGGTCTGATGTGTACATCTCTATACAAAATGTACTATTTTACTACCAAGTGTTGTGCTGCATTAAACGTTTTATCCAAGGTCATGCTGTTGCATTTGTTATTTTGAAAAGTCAGTCAAAAAGAACTTGTTTGGTTTAGACAATTATTTTCTGTATATTGAAACTTTGTGGTCCATGTAACCTGGGATGTGGCAGGGACATGTCCTTTGCCTACCTACTATGTGCTAAAAGGAGTCCCTTTTTATCATTTCTGAAAGTTGTAAGGTAAGGTCACCTGGACAGGAAGTGAGGGAAAATCCTCATAATGGAATCACAGCAATAAAATCCTGACAGAGGTTCTAAGCATTTGTCCTTCTACTAGAAATGTGTTTCATTGCTGTCTAGTTGGCTTTGAGAGAGATTGTCCCTCATTTGCTGTGCTGTTTGACTCCCATTAATTAGAAAGTCAGTGAATCTTCCTTCAATTCCTGTCCTTTTGACAGTGAGGAGACTTCTCCCAGACAACAGTAAAAACCTGACAAAGTTTGTAACCATTCCCCACTCTTCAACACTAGATAAAGGTTTGTGATGAGTTGGGCTTTAAAGTGGTTGTAAACCTAAGACATGAAATTTAAACAAAGCACATGTTTCTATAGTATTTACTTGTCTCTCTCCAGTGCACAAAGTGTAATTTCTCTCTGCTGTCTTGTTCCTCTGTTAGCTGCTTGAGTCACTTCTGAAATGTTTTTTTGATACCAAGAGCTAAAAAGATGACAGGGGAGGGGTCTCCAGCACACAGTATGTGATTGACAGCCTCAACTCTGTTCCTGTGTGCTGTGTGATGAGAGGTGTGTCCCTCCCCTCCAACCATCTCTCAGAGCTTTTGTACAATTTGTAACTGCAACTCCCTGCCCTCTGCTTTGTGAGTTTTACAAAAATGTACAGGACAAATGGTTGCAGATAAACAGATACAACATATGTAGGAGAATTTGGTTCACATCTCTGTATCTTATGAGGCCTGTCACTTCACTGGGTATATGTAAGGGTTTACAGCAACTTTAAGCAAGGTTGACCAGGCAGGGGGTCGAGGGGTTGGAGACTATCCATGGGGTGGTTGCAAGATGAACAAGTATCGTCCCATCTACTAGACTCGGTTACAGAGTATTGGGCCACAAATGCGGAGTCGGCTGATGCTCCGGTTGTGTGGGTAATCCGAGGGGAATTTATAACGGCCATTAAAAGGGTACGGGTGGATCAGAATGCAGAAATTCAGATGTTGCAAGACAAGGAAAGGGAATGTGCGAGTGTAAATACGGCTGACCCTACGGACTACTCTTATACTGTGTAGCGCGCAGACCCCTTTCTTTACCTGCATTTACTTTGGCTCCTCGCAGGAAGAGAGAGGCACACCGCACTAACAGCCTGTACCCTCCTGTGCGAGAAGGTTGAGCGGTGTTGTTGTTGGGTCTTCCACGGTCAGAACATGAAAACCTCCAGAGCCTGATTCTCACCTCTATGTTAAAGTAGAGACAAGTCCTTGACTTCCCAGTAAAGTGAATGTCCACACCAGATGAAACTCCAACTCAGAGTTTATTTTCTCTTAGCAATAACACAGTCTCTGATAGGAAAAAGGTTGGAGCAAGAAACAGAACAGCACAAGGTGTGAAGGAGGTCCAGGCACAAACGTTACAGATATTCGGTCAGATTCTCAAGCAAATTTAACTAGGTGCACAGTCTCTGCCACAGACTGTGAAGTTGGTCTCTGCCACAGACCTGATGAAAATGATCCCCTTCTTTAGCTATGGCCCTTTTTTAGGAGAAGACATCCCTCCGGAGAGTTACCCTACCATCACCATGACATTGCACTGGGTCTTCAGAGAGTTCCTTCCCGGCCTCCTCATCCTAGATACGGGTCCCCTCGCGAGGTGGCACCTTGAGATTCCTCGATCCCTGGCGGACCCCAGCCGAAGGTGCTGGGCCCCAGGCCTCCACTGCGGGTTCCTGGGCTTACATACCCAGGGCGGACAGGAACAGCACGATAGTACCTCACCCTGGGCTAAAGGTGCCCAGGATGGAACCGAAACACTCCCTGGGAGTAGGACTCCCAACGACCGAACCAACGACAACCCGCCCCCGGGCCAAAGGTGACAGGA